>CM065383.1:12442500-12542500 GCA_033060915.1 Euryodendron excelsum
TCTCTCTTTGAAATCTATCCAAAATTCGACCATTCATCCCGACCAAAATTTCATACCCCAGGTGTGCTTGATTGTGTGTATATATATTATATATACATCATGTATGTATAATTGTCGTTTGCTTATTTGATTTGTAGACAGGAGAGCTCTGTGGGTATCTTTAATCCCTGCTACAATGGGAAGAAGAGCAGCCTTACTCCATTCAATTTTTGTTGCTCTGGCTCTCTTGAGTGTTTCTATGGTGAAAGCAGAGGATGCTTACAGATACTACACATGGACTGTCACCTATGGAACAGCTTCTCCTCTGGGTACCCCTCAGCAGGTAGGTTTCATTGAATTTTTGCTATTCAAAACTGATGAATTAATGCACAAATCATGTAGTTTTCAGAATTCTGAAGTTTTCTAATGTTTGATTTCGAAGGTCATCCTTATCAACGGTCAGTTTCCTGGTCCCAGACTTGATGTTGTCACTAACGACAACATAATCCTCAATGTCATCAACAAACTGGACAACCCTTTTCTCTTGACATGGTAGTCTCTCTCTCCCTCGACCTCGAGGCAAAATGAATTTGGTTTAAGGATGCTAAAACTAGTTTTTCACCTCTAGGAATGGAATTAAGCAGAGGAAGAACTCATGGCAAGATGGAGTGTTGGGGACTAATTGCCCAATCCCTCCCAACTCCAACTTCACTTTCAAGTTCCAGACCAAAGATCAAATTGGAACCTACTTTTACTTCCCATCAACTCTAATGCACAGAGCTGCTGGAGGGTTCGGAGGGCTAAATGTCTACTCACGATCTGTGATCTCCGTGCCATATCCTAAGCCTGCCGAGGATTTTACTTTACTTGTTGGCGATTGGTACAAAACCAGCCATAAGGTGAGGATTACGTATATTTGATATATATATGTATGTATTCACTCATGTCTGTATATGTATGTGGAGGATCCTAAAGGCCGTGGGTGTATGTGTTGTTGTCTGCAGGTATTGCAGCAATATTTGGATTCGGGAAAATCTCTTCCCTTTCCTGATGGAGTTCTTATAAATGGTCAGACTCGATCTACGTTTAGCGGCGACCAAGGTCATCCTCAGGACCTCGTCACTTGAATACTGCTAGTGTAATTATAGTTTATCTTCACACATTTGAGCGAAAATTAAATAATTTTTTTATGATTCTAAAGTAAACACATAACTTTTATAGTTAAAGACTTATTTGCAAAATGGATAAAAATTGTTACAGTTAACGGCGATTGTATCACAAGAATATTTTTGTTATTTTATCTTTCTAAAATGAAACATCCAAAAACGATATTATCAATCAAAATAAAGGGTTTGCATGGACATTTTTATCATTTCACTAAATTTGTCAAGGTTTTATTTGTTCAAATCACAAAAAGATTATTTGTTCACTTTTAAACCACATAATGCGTTTAATTTTTGTTCAAATCACAAGAGAGGAAAGTATAATTATCCCTTCTTTTTTGTTGTTGGATTGTTTGTGCAATTTCAATGTCTTGACTTTTGAATAGGTTGTTTAATAAAGTTAGAAACAATTGTTTGCTTTGTTTTTCTTTTCAGGGAAAACCTACATGTTCAGGGTTTCAAATGTGGGCTTGTCAACCTCCTTCAACTTTAGGATCCAGGGCCATAGAATGAAGCTAGTTGAGGTCGAAGGATCTCATGTTGTTCAGAACTCGTATGATTCTCTAGACGTTCACGTCGGACAATCTTTGTCTGTTTTAGTAACCTTGGATCAGCCTCCAAAGGACTACTACATTGTTTCATCTACAAGGTTTACAAAGCGGGTTCTCACAGCTACAGCAGTGTTACACTACACAGATTCTCATACCCCAGTTTCCGGACCTGTTCCTGCTGGTCCGACTTACCAAATGCACTGGTCGATGAAGCAAGCGAGAACCCTCAGGTATATATATATATATCAGCAAGCAGAATATTTTGCAGCACATTGTAAACACAAATTTATCCTCTAGAACAACAAATTATATTAAAAAAATATAAATATTTTATTGTGCTCTTGTGTCCTTAATATAAAAATTAGACAAATTTGACGCATAGTCCATTAGACACATACCCATACTCAAAGGGCGGATGTAGCCTAGGGCGAGTAGGGGTAGCTGCCCTCACTAATTTGACAACTTTCACTACTTTTTAAAATTTGTTATGTATATTTATTTAATCATAGGTTGTAAGTATAATGTATTGCCCCTACTGAATTCACCAACACCTACATTTGCCCCCACTAAATTTACTGCCATATAACAAAGAAAAATAAAATATTTACTAATACCTGCATTCACTTGAATTTCACTAACCTCTCATTATTTAGCTAAAGGAAAAACACAAACACAACCTTTTATCCTAATATTAAATTAAAATATCACTATACTTTTAATATTTTATTTATCTATTCTAGAAAAAATATTTAAATTTCCAAACTCTGCATTTCTTTCTATCTATTGATGCCTCAGGAGTCGTGACTCAAACCTCCAAACCCCCCAACATTTTCCTTTTGAACCCTAGGTATTTAGGGTCTTTTGACTTTGGTACTGAGAGGGCCTTTTTCTACTATAAAAATTATGAAGAATAGGTTTTGTAACCGAATGCTTATATTGAGAAAGAAATTTTCAATATCATACCCAATGAAGCTATTGTGCACTATTTTCAAAATATGAAAAGTCGTAGCAACTTAGTAAATCATAATTGTAAAGTTGTGAGGAAATTAGGGAATCATCTTTTGGTTTTATAGGTGATTATAATTTTGGTGAGGGGTAATTTTTTTTTTATACAACATTTCCATGGAGGCAAGTCCCCTTTTTTTTGGTCTCTTTACTTATCAAAGAAAATGGGTTCCCGATTAGGAAACAATTTCGCATATGATTCTATAGAAGTTTCGCATTCACTAAACAAAAATCCTAAATCCGCCCTTACCCGTACTCAGGGTTGCACAAAAGAACCGAAAAAATTGAGAACCGAACCCATTCAGCTTCTATTGGTCAGCTTGGTTCGATTCTGTCAAATATTTGGTTTAGTTATGAGTCCAAAAGAGTCAACCTGATGAATTCGTTTTGGTTCTTAGGTTCATATCTTTTTTTTTGGGACCCGACCTAAACCGAGACCTCATCTTATATGGTTATAAAAGTCCATATAGTTTGTATATATACCTTTGAATTATTGTTATTTGTATTTAATTATTGTTAATTTGTTTTGTATGTTATTTTTGAACTTTTTGAAATATTTAAAATGTAAGATTAATCCTCTTTTTTCAAAATTTTAAATAAAGGAAGTACGTTTCCTACACTAAAATCAGCCTGAATCGACCCAACCCGATCTTGGCTCGAACTAGGTAGAGTTGGTTCGATTCGATTTCATAAAAAGATTAGTTTGGTTTTGAGTCCAAAAACCTAGACCCCATCAAGATCGGTCAATTCTTGGTCTAGCACGAACCTGACCCAACTCGTACCCGAGTCTATGTATGATAGTCCATTGGAACAAACGTAACCTTCTTAAGCTATTGCACATGAAAACGTTTGAGGAACTATACTTTTCTCTGGTTGGGTTTAAGCAACTATAACGAATAACGAATCTTCTTTTTTCCCTTCCTTTGTGTTCCTTGAAGGTGGAACTTGACAGCAAATGCAGCCAGGCCCAACCCTCAGGGATCATTCCATTATGGAAAGATTACAACAAGACGGACAATTGTGTTGGCTAACTCAGCACCTAGAATCAATGGGAAACAAAGATATGCTGTTAACAGGGTCTCCTACATTAATCCCCATACCCCTCCGAAGCTCGCCGATCATTTTAACATCCCTGGAGTCTTTAGCATGGATTCTATCCAAAGCCTTCCCACTGAAGGCCCTGCATTCCTATCTACCTCTGTCATGCCAGTATCCCTTCATGATTTCATTGAAGTTGTTTTCCAAAACAATGAAAACACCATGCAGTCTTGGCATCTTGATGGCTATGATTTTTGGGTTGTTGGGTAAGTTTCTATTCTTCGCTTTGTCATTCTTGCCTTTTTGTGAAGCTTTATTGCTGATCATTTTTGTCATTGAAACAATCACAGTTACGGTTCCGGACAGTGGACAAATGCCAGGAGAAAGGCCTACAATCTAGACGATGCTCTTACAAGACATACAGCTCAGGTAACCTAAATTATGGTCTAAAATGAATGCTTGTTTTTATCACAACAGGGTGCCTTGGCTAACAATTCCAAATGGCATGATGGTATTTGCGGACACTAGGTTTAGATTGCGTGTAAGTTTAGATTGCGTGTTCAACGTGTGTCAGACTCACCAGATGATGTGTTTAGAATTTTTTTATTTTTTATTTTTCAGTTTTAGATTGCGTGTTCAACATGTGTCGGACTCATCAAATGATGTGTTTACAATTTTTTTATTACGTCCCAAATAAGTCATGAATACTAGTTCCTTAGTTGGACATGTTTTAAGATACGATAAGGTTAAGACGTTATAGTTAAAAGTATTAAAAATGTGATCAAATTTATAAAAGAGTTAATTATAAACACACCTCTAAACTTTAAAACGTAACCATTTAACTTTCTAATGACTGAAATATCAATTATTTTGCCTTTATATTTACATGTCATTTCGATGAATATTTTAGTCATTAAACAATTATTATAACAAGAGAATATCATTTTAAATATAAAACTATGCGTTTGTTAACATATACAAGTCAAATAACAATTTTTCATCCCTTTTGTTGATGTATTGCTTATAGGAATGGTTGATCAATACAAATTGATAATTCAGAAGGATATAGTGATATTGAGTCATAGTTTAAGAAGTGTATTTGTAATTAATCTTTTATAAAAGTTTAAAACTTTATAATATTAATCTCATTTTTAAATTCTTAACTTGTGAGTTGTTATATTATAATTGTAAACTTATCTAGTTATTTTAACTTGTTTTTGGTGATTGGAAATGTTACATTCATATATCCGTAAGAAATAACCCCATATATATATATATATATATATTTTTACTGTGTATCTACATCCTTATTTAGAATTTCCATGCTTCTTAGGTGTTTGCTAGTCTACGGGTCCATCTTCTGTATTTGCCACTTATATGTCACGTAATATTCACCCAAAATTTCCTTACATGCTTACATTTTGTTGCAGGTGTATCCCAAGTCTTGGACCGCCATATTGGTCTCCTTGGACAACCAGGGTATGTGGAATATGAGGTCCGCAATATGGGAAAGGCAGTATCTCGGGCAGCAATTCTATCTCCGAGTATTCAACCCAGTCCGCAGCCTTGCTAACGAATATAACATTCCTCCTAATGTTCTTCTTTGTGGCAAAGCTGTTGGACGGCACCCTTGATTATATGATTATTCGATCAGAATTCTGTTTTTCAGTCATGAGAGTTTGACTGCAAGAGAAAACAGGAGGCCGAGAAGGCGAGGGAGGAGGAAGCATTTCCAAATCTTTGTGGCTTCTTAGTTTGTAAATTGCAAGAACTATATGGTCTGTCTTATGTTTACTGAATGATTATCTGATTAGCTTTATTTACTTGGATCAATTTTGTGAAAAGTGTGGCTGGGTCGCAGAATGTTGTTTGAGAATTGGAAACTATATATATATGATAATCTACACATAATGGGGGGTGATAGAACCATCGTGCTGGAGAATTGCAAGCATAGTTGCTTTGTCAAATGACCGTGCATATGCATATAACGTGAAATCTGTTGATGTAGACCATAAAGATTCACCCACAAAACAGGCATATTTAGTAGGTGTTTAGATCATTTAAATCACTTTTAAAGGGGATGCTTGCTTACCATGTTTTGAGGCAGAGACAGTTCAATAGGGACTGGCATTGCCAAATGATTGGGCTGCTGCTGCTGCCGCTGCCGCCGCTGCCAGTGCCACCCTGCATCACTGCAAGCGGCAAAAGCCTACATGAGCTATTTTATGGGCACATGACTGGAACTTAATTTCATGAGTTTTGGTATCAGTGTCATTCCATGGTCCACGTGTTTAACTTAAATCTACTAATTTTTCATGAGATCTGTTCTTGGGATGCACTCTGAAATTGGTTTGACTTGAAGGCTGTTGAAGAAAGGGTATCCAAGAGGGGAAGTTTACAATAAGCTTAGTATGATGTAAAGAAGTCTCAATCTCTCTGATTGTTCAACATTTTTGATGAGTTGGTTGTTAAAATAAGTCTTGAATCAAACTTAACAAGGCGGTAGATATGTTAAGCTCATCTCGACAGTATTATAATTCAACCCCTTTTCACACTTACCTATTGTTATGAAACAAATAATGATTCTTGTCTTTGAAGATTATTAGAATCTAAATCTAGTTGTTAGGTTCAATGCCTTTTGTGAGGACTTCTGTGGAGAAATCACTATTATTAATGTGATTTCTCCAAAGAATTGAAACTAACAAAGAAGATTGAAGAACTAATTCTCTTGTTCAATGGTCATAATACTAGTTGATTGACTGTTTAGAATGATGAAAAAAATCGGATAGTCACATAAATACTTCTTCTAATTCTACATTATTCCAACGTGTTGGGAGAGATTGTTTGTCCTCCTCCTAAGTTTCCTTTGGTTTTTATACCAATCCCTAGGTAGCTAACACTTATAACTCCCCGTGAGAAATGTATTATTTGAGCCACTTTAGGAGGGTGAGTTTGGGGTGGGCAAAGACATATTTGTTATTATTATTATTATTTTGTTATTATAGAGATTTAACTGACTACTCCATTTGGAGGAGTTAAAGGTGGATTTGGAAGCAAGTGTAATTTACTTTTTTAAAAAAATGTTTTGCAAATTAATTGTAAATCTATACGGAAAATATGAATTTACTCTTTTACCATTTGGTAAAATTTTGTATCTCCAAATTAGTTAAAAGGTTCTTACTAGTTCATGTTAAGAATGTATTTTCTGGTCGTACAAAGCATAAGTTACTCTATTTTCACTATTTCTAATACGATATGACTCTCATGCTTCACAGGTTAGCACTTGCCTTAGTTAAATATTATTTTTGTACAATCAAATGTGGTAGCCTAATTGACTTTAGCTAAGGACGTAAGTGAAACTTTTCTTATCTCATCTCTTATACGAAGTCGTAAATTTGAACTTGCTTGTGGTAGTAGATTTTGTAAATCAGAAGTTGTGTGTGGGTGTTGTAGTCACCTTGCACTTTTGATAAGGTTAGGTTTAGTTATTCCTTATACTTTCTAAAAAATTTAACGAGAAAGGAGTTATTATGATCACGTCTAGACAAAGATGCTAATCGAGTTGCTATCCCACTATTCTTTAGGTTCAGCTTTCTTACGGACCTTAATATTCAAAACCTTTCAAATTTCTTATCTCACTACTTTATATGTTAGTTATTCAGATTTAACGAATGATATTATTTTATTTAAATTTATAATTTTATTTAATATTAAAAAAATTAATAAAATAAAAACATAAATTTAAATAAAATAATATTATTATTTATTAAATTTTATTTATTAATACGTGAAGTAGAGACATAAAAGAATAATTTTAAATATGAAAGGCTGAAAGTAGCGGAACCACCCTTTGCCTAGCAAAATAAAGATTAAAAAAAAGTACAATTTTGTCCTTTTCTTTTTCCTCAAACGCGAAATGGAAAACGGTGAGGAAACGACCTTCCCAGTTGACAGTTTGACATATGAATTTTGCCTGCGAAAGCTCGAAACCCAATAGAGTGAGACAGAGAGAGAGGGTGCGAGAGGGGTTGTGGGTCTCAGACCCGATCCACGGAAACCTCCCACTGTCTTCGCTTCTATACTTCAATCAGTTTCATGTCAACCAGTCTCTGCAAAATCCTAATTTTCAATCCTTTCCCGCCATGCTGTTCACGCTTTCTTGATTAAAGTATCATTATCATTATTAACAGTCAATTAAATCGCATTTAATGATGATCCGTTCTCGGCTGCGCCGTTCTCGCTTTCTTCCTAGATGTTCCTTCGCTCTCTCACCACCGACGGTTCCAAATCTAAACCCAAAACACATGGGTGTACTTGCTACGTATTCCACCAAGAAGAAAAACAATGAAGCTTTTGTTACATATGTACGTACATATTTGTTTATATTACTTTCAATTGAAGAAAGATTTGCGAATCACGAGAAATTCTGGTCAAATGGATCGCTGGGTTGGTTCTCCACAACTGAGCTGCAAATGGGTTGTGAAGAACAAGTACAGAGAGTTTAGCATGAAGTGCGCCGCAAACGAGCTTCGATTTCTCGGTATTCGAGTCCACGTTACCCCTCAGATTAATATGTTTCGCTGTCAGTGCTACTTACTCGTTTATAAGTGCTGGTGTACTTGCTCCAATGATCATCATCGACGTACCTCTTTGCTCAATTCTCTATCTCCTCTATCCATTGAGGAGGTTGATTCATTCTTTTGGTTGTTGGGTTTTCGAACTCGTAAGTACTCTGTTCGACTGTATGTTTGAATGAGCACAATGTCTTTGGCAGTTGTATTTCTACTTCATTAGGAGTTGAATTCTTCATGTTTTGAAAATATTAGATTATAGTCTCACATTTTCGAACACCTGCTAGTTAACAAATGTAACTGCTTCAATATGTTTCAATTCTCATACGAGATAGAGTTTTGCAGGGTTCATGATAGACAACATGAAAGGTTTCGTTTTAGTAACATATTTATGATTTTCTATCTTGAATTAATTTTAAAATCCGGGCCTTATTTTCCAACTAAGCTTCCTTGTTTGAACTGTCTAACAAACTTTATTGTGATTTCTAAATTTAAGCATGCTGTTAGCTCAAACTGAATGGTTCTTTACATGTTTTCTTTGATCCTTTGTTATTTGGTGGAGACAGAGTACGGATTCTTGGAGAAATGTACTCTAATAAAATGACACGGGCCGTTTTCCTGCAATCTTTTCTTGGAATATTGGCTTGCTTGAGCGTTTCGTGGGTGAAGGCTGAAGACCCATATAGATTTTTTACATGGGAGGTTACATATGGAACAGTTTCTCCTCTCGGTGTCCAACAAAAGGTTGATTTTCCAAAGCCGTTTTTGTTGTTGTCAATACGTATCGTATTTTTGTTATTCCTTTTTCTTTTTTGCAATTCTCTTCATCTTTGTTTCCCTCTGGGGTTTTGCAGGGCATCTTTATCAATGGGCAGTTTCCTGGCCCCACAGTTGATTGCGTCACTAATGACAACATAATTGTTAATGTCATTAATAAGCTGGATGAGCCTTTCCTCATTACATGGTCAGTGTTTTTTGTCCTTCCCTTCCTGTTGTACATGTGTCTCATGCATGTTTGCTCCAATTGGCTTCCATAAATGTGTGTCTCAACTGGGCATTACACTGTTTTCTGCACTTCCAAACCAAGTCGAGTACGTTATGGACTTAGAAGGGTCGACCTTTTGCAATTTTTAGATAATGCAGGTGGTAAGGGTCCTGTCAGAGTGTTGATTCAAATCTTAGGGGTGTTTGAATTGCTCCTTAAAAAAGTTATAAGCTATAAGCCATAAGCTCAAGCTTGAGGCCACTTTTTTAAATGACTTTTTCCTGCTTAAGTTTTAAAAAGCCACTTTTTTTTTTTTTAGTGAGAGTCAAACAGTTTAAAAAAGCCATAAGCTTAAGTCATAAGCTGCTAAAAAAGCCACATCCATACACCCCCTCGAGTCTCCTGTTTATGAAATATCAGGATGGTCCTCAAGTGGCCTAGAGATGGATCATGCTGCGTCAGCTCTAGCTGAGACTCGTCATTTACAGGCATAAATTGAACTTGATGAAGTTGTCAGTTTGAATATTTGTTTAGCAGTTTGTTCTAAATTATAATCAATGAGTTGGCATTCATCTATTCTGGTGTGTATTGAGCCGTACTAAAAGCTGCCCATGGGTGTTAAACATTTAGATTGTTCACTCTTTTTAGAAGTTTCGTAATTTGTACTCTTCCCTCCTTTTAGGGCTCAAACTTTGTGTTTGTCTTGTCTTTGATGTAGAAGAACTTCCGAACATTCATTCCATAGGGTTTAGGCTGCTTAGGCTCTCTTCACTGTGCATAATTTGAAAAAGAAAAAGGAACAACATTGAATTAAATTAATTTTTTCAACAATTAATTTTTATCTATCGAAATGACATAAGGGGATTCATGGGATAGAGTGCCTTTTCTTTTACATGTTACATTATGTGTAGAGAGACTTTGGATGTAGAGAGAGAAACGAAAAGAGGGAAAGGTGGAAGTAGAAAGAGAAATGTGATAATAGGAAGTCTTTTTCCAAAGATGTTGAAGAGGATGGCTGTCTGTTTTTTAGTGACTCACATTTGTGAGCAGATGTCTCCAACTTAATGGTAGAACTAAGCTTTTCTTTCTCAAAATGTATCAAATTTGAATCTTAGAAGAAGTTGAAGAAGATGAAATAACCACAAATGACGGGAACTCATCTAGGGATGGTCATTCCAGTATTACTAGAAAACACTAATACTTTAGTGATTTATGTTTTCAAATGCGCATTCCAAAATGTGGTACACTTTCAATCCAAAATGGTGAATTTAGCGATTCCAAATTTTTTCCTGTGTTTAAAGTTGTCATTAGGAGAAAAAAAAATCCATTGTAATGAATTAAAATTTAAGGGGTCATAATGCTCCTAAAATTGGGTTTTCCATGATTAATTGAAGAAAAATAAATTACATTGCTCTCATCTTTTGAAGTATCTTAAACTCAAATAGTGTGATCTATACAAACCTACCCCTATCATTCCCAAGGAACAAAGTTTCCATTTGTTCCATCGAAATGGACAAAACATTTCCGATTCCGTTTTCTAAGAGACTGAAATGAAATGCTAGAGGAATATCGAAATTTTATTGTTTTTATCAAAACATACTGAAACATAGAGAAAATGCACCAAAACACAGCGCTAGATATACTGAAAGGTCCGCAACAACTTGTAGAATTTTTATTGGAAAAATACAAAGCTTGTGTTTTACTGTATCAATATTTGTAAATTCTAAAATGTTTCCGAAACATTTTGGTTTCCCTACCAATCAAAACATCACACTGAAACGAAATTTCGATCCTTGCTCGTACACATTTTAGAGCATCTGGCATACCACATACCTATTCCCAGAAGCATGGAATGATCCATGCTCCCGGTAACATAGGGTCATTTCAAATATCCCCAAGATCTTGCTTCATTTTTCTATGTTTCCTGTTTTCAGTGTCTTCATTTATTTGGTGGGAACCATGTGCATGAGTGGTGAGGACTTGCTTTCTTTTATTTATTTATTATTTTTCTTTAAGAGGGGGGGGGGGTAGGGGGGTTGGAGGAAATGTTCAACCATAGTAATGAATCTGTTTGGATGTGGATTTAGAAGTAAGCTTATAACTCATAAACAATGGTTTTGTGATGGGAACCAGGAATGGAATTAAACAGAGAAAGTCCTCATGGCAAGATGGAGTGCTTGGAACGAATTGCCCAATCCCTCCAAACTCAAACTGGACATACAGGATGCAAGTGAAAGACCAAATTGGGACCTTCACATATTTCCCCTCGACTTTGATGCATAGAGCTGCAGGTGGCTTTGGCGGGTTCAATGTCGCGTCAAGGCCATTGATACCAATTCCATATGCCAAACCTGCTGAGGAATTCACTATAGTTGTCAGTGATTGGTGGAAGTCTGATCACAAGGTATGTAAGCAATGGGACCTTTCTTCCGTTTTCCATAAAATGCAAAGTCGTTTGATTTTGCGTTTCAAGTCAGATAGAATATTGTTAACTCATGCCTGGGCTGTTCTGGCTGGGCTTGAGTTGAATTTATGAGCCTAGTAGATGGGCTTGTAAATCAATTACAGGAATATGCACCAATGCTTATGGCTGGGCTGGTTTGCATGGCTGGCCCTACTTGGCACTGTCCTTCTGCAACCGACATATATTTTCAGTCAGGTTGAAATCTGAAAGCTTAAGGTAATGTCACTGTAAATTCTTGTTATTGGATATATTATACCATTAGGTTATAATGCTTGTGGAGCACTTATTATGCTCTATGAAGGACGGGCAAAATGCCCTACCTTTGGGCATATGATAGAATCCATGACATTTGAAACATGATAAGCATAAACAAAACTTCGTTATACTTTTTTAAAGTCAAATTTCTATTTACTGGCATTGTCACCCTAAAATTCTGTACAGCTGCCTCTTCTTCATGAAAGAGAGATTGTCTATGTAGGAAACATCCACTTTGAATCAAACATTTTGTTTTCCCCTTAACAAAAAAAGCTATATCATTAAATTAAATTTCGGAAACTCCAAAAGAGATCCGAAACTGAATTGGATAAAGCCTTTACCTTGTCCCATATCCAATGATGTATTTCCAAAATCTCTGAAAACCACAACAAATATTTTACTGCGGGAAGTTATCATGTGGGTGGAAAGTATTTCTCTAGGTTGGTTTGCAAGAATGTGAGGTCAGTGTCCAGACTATTTACAACGGTGAATTGTATCTGTGTTGGGAATGAGTGCAAGGAATCAGCTTTCTAACCAGGCTCAGAATGCATATTTGTAAGTTCTGGATGTAGGCTCAGAGTAGTTTGTCTTTTCTTCACAGAAATGACTTCGTTGAAATCATGTTAATTGCCTTCGTTTAAATTGTCAGTGTTTTCTTGAGCTTGTCAACATTCTTCTTGTATTCTAAATATTCGTTCAGGTCTGTCTCTTTTTATTTTGTTCTGCTTAACAGATTATTGTATTTAAATATCCAGTTAAACCTAATCCATAAATAAGCGGGACTTAATGCTTTTGTTCATCTCATGCTGGCAGGCATTACAACAAACACTGGACTCTGGGAATCCTTTTCCTTCCCCTGATGCTATTCTTATGAATGGCCTTCCTCATTCTGCTTCTTTCACTGGTCAACAAGGTAATAAGGTTCCTCATTAAATGTTTAGTTCCACTTCCTTGTTTCTTTGCTCTAAAATTTGTCTGATAACTTGTGATATAATTTGGTTTCTTGTATGTATGGTATGGGGTTTTTTTTCCTATAATCAACTGTGAAATATGAAAGTGTTGTTGATTTAAATTTAACTTCTTCAAAGTTTGCATTTTCAGGGCAATCCTATTTGTTTAGGGTGTCAAACGTGGGTTTGACAACTTCAATCAACTTTAGGATTCAGTACCATACACTGACACTGGTTGAGGTTGAAGGAGCTCATACTCAGCAAACAGTGTATGAATCACTTGATGTTCATTGTGGCCAATCTATGGCTATTTTGGTGACCTTACTGGGGTCACCAAAGGACTACTTCATTGTTGCTTCAAGTCGTTTTACAAAGCCCATTCTTACTGCCACTGCAATTCTTCACTATGCAAATTCTAACACCCCAGCCGCCGAACCACTGCCTGTTGGTCCTACTTATCACCTTCACTGGTCCATGAAGCAAGCCAGGACCATTAGGTACGTTGCGTCCTTGAAGATTCTCCTTTACCTTCATGTGGAGCCATGCACAAGTTTCTATTAATCTTCTATTCTGACCTTTTTTTTGTTTTTTGTTTCCTGTTAAGATGGAATTTGACAGCAAGTGCAGCGAGGCCCAATCCTCAAGGGTCATTTCACTACGGTAACATATCAGTAGTCCGGACCCTTATCCTAGCAAACTCAGCAACTAAGATATCTGGCAAGCTCCGCTATGCTGTTAACAGTGTCTCCTACAATAACCCTAGCACCCCTCTGAAGCTTGCTGACTATCTTAACATTGCTGGAGTCTTCGATTTGAACACAATAAAGGACACTCCTCCTACTGGCCCTACAGTCCTTGGCACCTCTGTCATGGAAACTACTCTTCACGACTTTGTGGAAATCATCTTCCAAAATAATGAGACCACCGTACAGTCTTGGCATCTTGATGGTTATGATTTCTGGACAGTTGGGTAGGCCTCCATTTTATTTCACTTTTACCTATTTGTTTGTACAATCTTCATGGCAGTGATATTCTGTTTGTTCCACTTCCAACTTTCATGGATAATTTAGTTAATGCCTGGAGTACATTTTAGTATAGGCATATGTGCATCTTTGAATTCATCTTTGTTTATTCTTGGCTCTTTGTTATCTTAAAGATCCATCACATGATGTTTCTTGGGAGACGTAACCTTATACTGGCCTTAGTGTTTCAATTCTTCCTCATCCTGTTGCTATCTGATAAACTCCATATCAAGGCTTTATGATGTATTGTGGAAATTTCTAAATTCTAATACTCTTATCATTGCAATATTTCCTCTGACTATTGATCTCCGAAAATCAGATTTGGGAATGGCCAGTGGAATTCTACCATGAGGAAACGCTACAATCTACAGGATGCACCCACCAGATACACTGTTCAGGTAACTAATAGCAATTTCTTCCAGCTTTTTGCTTAAGCTTTTGATGAATACTGAAAAGGATACTTACACTTAAAAAGGATGTGATTGTTCGTTACAGAGTTCCTTGTATTCCTGTGATAATACATTGATATTTATTCCATGTATACATGTTTCTTCTTTGCAGGTATATCCTAATGGTTGGACTGCAATCTTGGTGTCGTTGGACAACAAGGGGATGTGGAATTTAAGGTCTGCAATCTGGCCGAGGCAGTATCTAGGACAGCAATTGTATCTTAGAGTGTGGAACATCGAACGCAGCCTGCTTACGGAGTATGATATCCCTTCGAATGCATTATTTTGTGGAATGGCTCACCCATAGTTGGATTCGTCATTGATCGATGTAACCCTTTTCCTGGCTTTCCATTTATAATTTTTTCTTTTTTTTTTCTCCCCATTTTGTAATTCAGTCACAAGGGAGTGACTGTCATATAAAAAAAAAACAAAAAAAATGAAGGCAATTGGGGAGTGGCAAAGGTTTTATAATTGTCAATGTGTTTAGACTTTTCCCTCGGTCATAATCTTATTTAAGATTTTCTCTCTCTGTGTCCTACTAAATCTGAAATTTTAGTAGTTTACTTTTGCAGCTTTAACAAGTTCCATTATTTATAAGTGGAATGAGTCACCTTTGTTAATGTCAGTTGTATTAATTATTTTGTGTCTAGAGTAAGATAATGCCTGGAAAAATAGAATTATGTATAACATTAATATAAAGTATACATCCGCATTCGAATTTGTGCCGAAGTAGGATCCTGAACGGTTTGGACCAAGTTCTGATTCTGGCCCAGTAAAATCAGATTTGGAAACCCTTTTGTTTTCGGATTGTGGATGTGATCAAAGGCATATGGTGGTTGGTCCACCCGGTCTAGCCCATTATAGCCCAAAGCATGGAATTGGTACGGCCGTTACATATATATACACACACATATATGTATGTATATGTCACATTTCTTTCTCACTGCTTTATGTAACCATATTAGTTTCCTTCCCTTCATGTTTTTATTTATTTATTTTCTGCTACTGTCTTTTCTGTCACTGATACTCTTTAGTTCTTTTCCATTACATCTTTGAGATATTGTAAACATTTGATCATAATTATAAGGTTCGTGTGGTGATGAACTTCATTTATCAAAATTTAATTGGTATAAGGCAATGCATTGTCAAAGCTTGTTAAGATTTTGAAGACCGATAAACGTACTTGAGGTCTTAGGTTGCATATGCTTTGAAATTTGATAGAGAGGTTGGCTTTGGAATTTTATCCCGGCGCCCACTTTCATCTCTGGCTAGTGCTGTTGAGATGTTTGGAGCTCTATTAATAATTAAGCTATGATCAGTGTAGTTCCCAAAGGATTTTTTGGTTCTTCAGAATCTAAACACGTGGGAAGGAGCCAAGGAGGATTGTTCTTCGCTCTCTCTCTCTCTCTCTGTGTACTTTATTAACCCTCGATCAGCAGAACTCGACTGTGTATTGTAAAATTCAAGTATCGTGCTTTTAAGTCGCCGAGGAAGATAAAATCAGTTTATAAACCTCGACTCCCTTGGTCTACTCAAGGTTTATATTACAAGTTCATAGCCACAATTTAAGTATTAATACCAAGAGAACCTAATCAAGCTAGCAACATTACATAACGTTTTACTGGCATAATGTGGCAACTTTTCAGAAATAAAGAACCTCTTAGTCTTAGATTCAGAAAATTAGACTTGAGCCTTGTCATATTTCATGTTCAAACTACGAGAGAGAGAGAGAGAGAGAGAGAGAGAGAGAGAGAGAGAGAGAGAGAGAGTGGAGATGGTGGGGGTGGTGGTGAGAGTTGAAGTTATCTAAAGGAATACATCTTGTCCATTCCAGAGCAGGCAGAGGCAGACACAAGTCTCTTGCATAAGGCTGCAGGTGGAATCCTTTCAACTGTAAGAATCAAATTGCTGTTTTAAGGAAACTCTTCCCGAAGGTTGCTTTAAGCCTTCATTCATCCTTTTTCTCACAAGTAATAACAAAACAATGAACGAATCTTCATCTGCCACCCACCAGGCCTCCACCACCATCACCTCCCCTCTCCTCTAAATATATTGTTGTGTTTGTGTACATATGAGAAGGAGGCCTAAAACTTTGAACCAAGAATATATATATATATATATATATATATCCTTCCTTCTAGGAGTTTTTCCTTTCTTGTATATTTATGTTGTTTATATATGTCAAATCTCGTTTACTATGTAATGGAGAACTAATGGTACTCAAAAAATCTTTTCTCCTGTGTAGAATGAAATCAACACTGGCCTATCTAGAAAATTGAAGTCCTAGCCCTTTGTTTTAGGCATCTTAGGTGAACTCATGATATTTTATGCATTCCGCAACAGCAAAAACACTCGAAAAGACTTCAACATCTACACATTTTTAACACTTCTTGGGTCCTTGGCACACCCTCATAAACCAAACACACATACATAATAGAAAAAAGGCAAGAAAGCAAAGGGAAAAACTGATTCTACAACTCTATTCATATACCACAACCCAGACCACCACAACAGGAACAACAACAAACCCTAGCTCATAAACTTAAAAGAAGAAGAAGAAGAAGAAGAAGAAGAAGAAGAAGAAGAACAAGAAGAAGAAGGTTCTTAAGGATATGCACCATTGGCTGTTGGTAAATCAGACCACGAAAGCGCGGGATTCCAGTAACCCAATTCACCTGCAGCAACTGGAGCTGACTCCAAAAAGGAGGAAGAAGGTGAAGATGAATATGAAGATGAAGAAGCCACATTGCCCAGAAGAACTGGTGAATGATCAGAATAATAGTTATACTCAGCTGATGTTTTGAACCTTTGATACAGCTCTTGAAAGCCGGCCGTGTTTTGAACTTCACCAAATAAAAAGCCATTTTGCTGCTGCTGCTGCTGCTGCTGTTCGTTGCTTCTCCAGAAAGGGCTGTTAAATGGATCCAAGCCGAGGAATCGACCATTTAGTCCAACTGTCGCCACCGCCGTTTCCGAGTTCATAGGGTCTCCAATCATAACATTTTCCTCCTTCACAGCAACGGAATTAGGGTTTTGGTTGGCTCGCAGTAAGGCCAGCAGGGGAGAATTCTGCGGTGAGGCCCACAGAAGCGGGTTTGATGGAAGCTCCTGATCCAAACCGCCAACAAGGCCTGATTTTTCCATCTCAGATGACACGTTCTTCAACCTTCCGGCGCTTGACTTGCCAATCACTGATGAAGTTACAGTGACATTCTTGTTTTTCCGGCAACCACCGCCAATTGGAACGTTACGGAGGGCACCTCCTTTGGTCCAGTACCGGCGGCAGGTCTTGCAGAAGTGGCGGGGCTGGGTGAGGTTATAGTTGTTGTAGTAACAGAACTTGGTGTTTGAAGAATCGCAACGTGGGCACCTCGGGTTTTGATTCTCTGAAGCTGATGAGCTGGCAGGGGTGGGGGGGGGGGGGGGGGGGGGTGGTGGTGGTGGTGGTGGTGGTGGAAGAAGATGGAGAAGGGGAAGGTGAAGGTGAAGGTGAAGGTGAAGGTGAAGGTGAAGGTGAAGGGGAAGGAGAAGGTGAGCCCTCTAAAACACCAGTAATGGAGATTTTTCTCTCTCCCCCAATTAGTCCAGCACCTCCTCCCAACAGCTCTTGAATCATCTTTGATTTTTCTTCTTTGTAGATCTACAACAATCCAAAAACAAGAAAAGCAAAGAAGGTTAGTCTTTTTTAGTAGTGGAAAAGCTAAAGAAAGTGGGTTTTGTTGTATATATCACTGTATATAGGATCTCAGAGAGAGAGAGAGAGAGAGAGGTGGAAACAAGACTTGCCTTTGGCCAGGTCTTTGTGGGTTTAAAAGATTAGCGGACAGGAGTGGTACGCAAGCTTTAATATATATAGAAATACAAGAAGAGGGTTGTCGATCTAGTAGCATTTGTGTATGGAACTTTTTCCTTTTTTCCCGATTTACCCTTCTAATCATACATTTCTCAGTCATGAAAAATCAATTTTGATAAGACCAACATTATTATTCTCATGATTCCAATGGCATTTAGAACAAAGATTAACGAGTTGATTATTAAAAACCTTCTCTTAGCTGTTTTTCATTGGAGTCTAGCTAGTGACAACATGCCAATCTGAAGTATAAATAAAATTTAGTGAATAACTAATAACTATGTAAAAAATATATATATTATCTTCTTCTATCGTCATTTTTTTTTTACCAAATTGAATATCCCCCTCATTGCAACTCCATATTGCTCAAACTTTCACCTTCGTGCACCAATAGGACTAAACAAGAATAGAATCTCTCTTATTATTTGAATAACCAAATGGGTGTCTTTGTAATTACATCGGTTAGTCAAAATTGGAGTTTGGGAGTAGAATTAAAGTGTTGTTGATTAGCGTTATATCCACACACGATTCGCTCCGAATTATATACAAATTCTTTAGTCCGAATTATATACAAATTCTTTAGTTGGGAAGTGGGGAGAAGAGCTAATTAAGAATCGATAATGATACTAGCAATCAAGTTTACTAAAAGAATAATCTTTGTTAGGGTTTTGTGCTTTCTTTCTTCCTGAAAGATGCTGTTCAAAAACAATCATTCCAAGTTCAAGGAGAGGGCCAATCATCTGGAAGTACGTGTAAAGTGTTTGTCCCCACCCTCCAACTACAAAAAGCACTGCCCCGAAACTTATGGCTTGAATTTTGCCTTCCCCCACACTGACATGCTAATAAGAGCTGAGAAATTCAAGATGATTGCCAATCCTGCGTGCTGCACGTTGGGTTATTAAACCCTAATTTCAATTATTAACACAAAGTATCGTATTCATGGACGAAGCTAGGATTCACTTGTAGTGGAGTGCCGCACTCCTGGCTTTCGTCGACCCTTTTAGAACAGTATATAAGTTTATATAAATTTAGTAGATATTTATTCTACTGACACTTTCACAATTTAAAATTTTTTTTAAGGTTCTAATACATTTAAATTTTTTTTAAAAATTTTTTATAGTGGACTATGACTTCTAACAAGTTTTGCCAAAGAAATAATTAATTTGTCTTATTTTTCATATTTTTCTAATATTGAATAGAAGTTGTTTTTATTTTCACATATATATTTATCCTTGCATTCTAATATAATTCTAGTGCTTACATTTAAAAATGTGTAAAAAAAAATTAAGATATAATAATTATACTAATAGGTAAAAAAATTTATGATTTATTTTGGCACCTAAAAAGGAAATCCTAGTTCTGCCCCTAGGGCATGCCTTCGTCTCTTAGTACTGCTGATCAGTTGTGAAGGTTCTGTGGATGTTGTTGCTGCATGACTCGGAGTCGTTATGATCGGTATGGCCCAAAATCTCCCGCAATTACATTTGCCGCCATGGAAGATGGAACTAAGATAGCGTTTTTAATTGACTAAGTTCTGCAGCTGATGATGAAAAGGCGAATGAAAATGAGGGAACATGTGTAAAGTGATATGCAAGGTTTTATCACGTTACATATTGACTTCAAAATCCTTAAGATTTTAGCTCTACCTAACGGGTTATGTTATAGGTATATATATATATATATATATATATTAATTTACCTGAAAGGCAGCCCTTGTATGTGTTGAAGAATGTGATCCATTCAGGAAATTAAAGAAAAGAGACTAAAATGGTTGATTTGAAGACGTCGCGATATGTGATGATTGAGAAGATAATTAATGCCAATTCTTTCGAACTTGTTTGCTAATTTTCAAGAAATTAAAACGGTTTGCAGATTCCAAAGGTTTCACGGGGATTGAAGAGGGGGTCTTGCAGGATATCTTCGTGGAACTATGAAAGAAAAATACCAGATTTGACTGCTTCACCCGCTAGATTAGAAAAGAATTTTGTAGTTCAACTTCATAATAAAAAATAAATATATATATATATATATAAAGAAGACCCTGGTCATGGACTTGAATTGGCTAATGTTTTTATAGGTCTTCGTTTCAACACTAGTTTACCTACCAACAGGAACATAAGACAATCTATTAATCAACTTGATGCAATCCTTGTCTAGCTAGCTATTATTGGTACACACGAAAACACTCTACACTTACTATAATCCCAAAATCGATGTGAACAAGATTGCGTGTGGTTGTGTAAACTTCAAACATGAAAGATAGAAAACAATGAAAATTTTGAAAATTAAATAGAAAACAAAAGAACCGGTAAGAGAGAGAGAGCGAGCGAGTTGGGGTAGGGGAAGGAGGGTCCACATGTCTCACATAGAGAGAGAGAGAGTTGGGGTAGGGGAAGGAGGGTCCACATGTCTCACATTTGTGGAACCATTTGTCAATCACCGTAGTGATCCAGACATAATTGATTATGAAGGGTAAATCTTATCACTTGAGCTAGAAGATAACATTGTAGCAAACCGTTCATAACCAATGCTGTTTTCTTCCCACTTTATTGTATAATAATACTAAATGAATCCTATGATTTTTCATTCCCCGAGGACTCAGAGTGGAGTGCTTGAATAAATTAACCAATTTGTGGACCCAAAGAGGAGGAAATTAAATGATCAATAATTATCCCAAATTACATGGTAGCTTGATCAGTGGGGGCGCAACTTAATACCGAGGAGAGTAAGTTCTCTCCAAGCTTATGCTGGTTTTCATTTATTCCACATAGAACTGCATAAGATAAGATATGTAACTATAAGACGTAGTAGAACATACCCAATTTGCTTAATTGATTTGGGTTTTTAATGTTCTACTCATGTTTATGTGAATCTATTATGTGTGCAGAACATGACATTTGAAGCTCCAAATACCTTGAAAACAGTTGATAAGAGTCACGAGGTTCTAGGGTCACCAAGTTTCCTACAGGGAATGTATACATATTATGTGAATGGATTTCAATATTCACAAATCTTTTTCTTGGAATCTCTATGTTCACAAATCCTTTTTTTTTTTTTTTTCTTTTCTGGCAATTGCAAAGATCAGCAAAATTTTTCCTATGAATTCTAAACAAAGAGGTCACGCTAGAGTTGCTGGGTTAACTCATTCACCAAGCCTTCTCTACTTAAAAACAGTTGAATGCATGATGTGTATATCATCCATGTCATACTCCATATTTACTGTAATAAAAAATAAAAAATAAAAAATCACACTGCATGTTCCAACAAACGGATGCAAGCCACTTTAATTGGGATTCACCATTGTGAGTGTCCAACACTCATTGGCAAATGTTAGCTTTTACTTGAAACTCACAAATTGTTATACTTATTGGTGGATGCTAGCCACTTTAGTTGGGACTCATTATTGTGAATGTCCAAAACTCACTAACAAAAGTTAGCCTTCAGTTGGGACTCACCAGTTGTTTGTATGTTTCAATTGAGATAATTAACATTAGTTGGTGTGTATTGGACACTCGTGACAGACGCTAACATTTTTTCAAGGAGCTTATTTTCTGCAGAAAGTACTATATAATGTAACCCTATGAGTAGGAGTGCAGTTCATATTCTTGTCAGCGAGATCTTCCCAGTGAAATCAGAAAACGAAATAAGAATGCCAACTTGCCAAGGGAATCCAGAAGGACCACACAAAAGAAAAGTCATGGCATGTTTGTTTGCCTTGTTGCCAGTGATATATAATAAGGTTCTATTATGGACTTTTGCCCAAAAATAGATTAAAGACTTTTGGGTTCACAACCGACAATTCCTTTCATTGTTAGATGGGGAAACTACCTTGTTCTTACTGTGGTTAGTTATGCCAATTTTCACCTCTGGTTTTTTTGTTAAAGATAAAGATTACACGTAGAAAACTAAAATTCTTTTAGATAAATTTAATTTGTCACCAAATTAAGCTATCCAAATGAAAAAAATAAAGATAAGGAAAGAAAAAGAGTCGAAAGGAGCACAGTCACAATTTTGCATTCTAATGTATTGAGGAAAAACTTCTTAAAAACTAAAATAAAAACGTCTAAATGAAACAAATATATATATATATATATTATTTTGTCATCAAACTAAAGGTCCAAATGAAAGATTTTTGTTTTTTTTTTTAAAAAAAGAAAAGAAAAGAAATCTTGAATGATGTAAACATTTTATTGACAGTTTAGTTTTGTTAGAAAACAATATTAATCGAGAAATTTGAGTTTTGTTGTGTAACCATTCTCTTTATAACTTTGATCCAAAACACAAAAGGTTCAAGCATCTCAATTTAAAATATAATAAAAAGAAGTAACCAGAAGGAATAAAAAGGGTACTCTACCATTTCGAGATTTATAAATTAAAAAAAATGCTATTTTTTTAAAAAAAATTCGTACAAAAAAATTATACTAAATTAATATGGCTGTGACATTTTTATAATTAATAATTATTGTTGTTTTATTTTAAAATGAATAGCTCCTATTCAATTACATCATTCTGATTGAATTAAAAAAAAAAAACTACATCATAAATTTTATATGTTTTTTCTAGTTATACTTTATTTACCAATATAAGTTTGTTTCCACTGGTACTAAAAACCTGTTTGGAACTTGAAAAAAGAAAGAAAAAATTATTATTTGTTATTATTTCTTTGTTTGATTATACCTAACAGAGAAAGAAAAGAAAAAAATGAGAAATTTTTTAATCAATCTCTGTCTTACTCTCTTTTTTCCTTCAATTTTCTACTATATTTTTGA
Source organism: Euryodendron excelsum (assembly GCA_033060915.1). Lineage (NCBI taxonomy): Eukaryota > Viridiplantae > Streptophyta > Magnoliopsida > Ericales > Pentaphylacaceae > Euryodendron > Euryodendron excelsum. The sequence continues at coordinate 12,465,552 of CM065383.1, forward strand.
CAAAATCAAACGGAAAAACTCTTGTTCTTTTATTTTACCGTTTATTTCATTTCCTTACCCTTTCAGTAACAGCCTGTTTGAAAGTTGTGGAAAAGAAATGAAGGGAATGGAAGGAAAAGGGGAGGAGAGAGAAAATGAAGGAAAGAGGGAGGGAAAAGGAGGGAAAGGTTTAAAAATAATCTCTTTTTCTCTCTCTTCTTTCTCTCCACTTTTCTCTTATTTTCTTTCTAAAATCAAACAAGGAAAGAATTCTAAATAGTAACTTTCTCTTCTTTTCTCTTTCTTTCCCTTCCTTTCCACAAGTTCCAAACAGGCTATAAATCTACGAGAATGTAGCTGAACGCGCGTGCCGTTCGGAGCGCAAGACCTGGTTCAGTGACCGTCGAATAAAAAAAATTAAGTAATTAAGTAATCTTTTATTAGAAGAGTACTAACTTGATAATTTTTTTAAAATTAAGTAATTAGAGATTTATCTTTAAGTGATCTATTTTTAATCAAATAAAAAAATTAACCCAGTTACACATAAACTGACTTGACACCACCACCCCATAACAAAAAAAATAATTGCATTCTTATTTGTCACAAGTGTGGCCTCATTCAGGCAGTAGGATGTGGACAGATGGTATAAGGGGGTTTGTTTGGTATGATTTTTTGTTTAATTTTTTAAAATTTATAAGTAAAAAAATTAAAGTTTTTAAAATTTTAAATTTTAAATTTTTATTTTTTAAATTATTTTTATTAAAATAAAATCAAAAAAATAAAAAAACTACAAAATTTTAATTTTTTATTTATAAACTTAAAAGAAATTGACCAAAAAATTATACTAAACCAGACTAATCACCGTCAGTGCTGTGTTGGGTGGGCAAAGCGTAGACGTCCCCTCGATTCACACCACCTCCAAAGTCTTTTTCTCTCTCTATCTTTCTCTACTTTTCTCTCTCTTCTTTTGTCGCTGTCACCGTCTTTTCTCTCTCCTCCGCCGATTCTCTCTTGTCACCCGGAACCCGCTCTGTATAAAAAGACCCCCATCATGTATACCCATAAATGGTACCAGTAGCATGCATATATAAGAATATATATAACTTTAATGTGCATGCGAGTACCACTAATGTCTTGGCTAAATGCCCACTATCTACCATATATAGTAGTAATACGCTATGCCATGCAAATGTATGATATGACACAAATTCAATCCCACATTCTACATGAGAACCCTGCGCATGTCTCCCCTTACGCAGCCGCTCAGCTTTTTCTTGGGTCCTCAACCTGTGCTGCTCTTTCTTTCCAAGTGGGTTGCTTATAATATAACTCTCTCTCTCTCTCTCTCTCTCTCTCGTTTGTACTTGTATGTATAATGCAACTGAGTTTCTTCCCGCTGTCTTTAGCAGAACTGTTTGAGGATAATTGTAGCCACTTGCTCACCTCAATTTTTTTAAAATTATATTTTTATCTATGATTTTAAAAAAAGAATTCACTTTGCCCCCTTTAAAAATTTGTAATTGTCCCCCTTATACAGTTAAAAATTCTATTTTTATAAAATTTGAGAAATATTTCTTAAATTTTTTCCAAAACATTTATAAATTTCACCTTAAATAATTATTTTTTTAAAAAATTTTTTTTATATATTACATATAAGTTTATGTTCAGTTTAGGTAATGGTGGCTCATAATTAAAAAAACGACTTCGCTACATCATTGTTATGAAGTTCTTTGTACACGTTTTTTAAAAAAATAGTATTTTTCCTATATTATACATGTGTATGAAAATCAATTGCACTATTATTAATTAAAATTTTTTTTTTTTTTTGAGATTGTGATTAATGGTTACCCCTAAAAAAAATTTCTGCTCCACCACTGCTGGTGACCCGCCTTAATGCGCTGTGCCTGTGTTTATAGGACTTAGTTGACCTTGTCAAACAAAGTAGCACCTGCTTAAACCTAGCCAAATTGCAACACAAAACCCCAACTCATTATCTATTTGTTTCAAAAGTCATGATAAACACAATTTTTTGTGATCTGTCTTCTTCTTTTTTTTCTTCTTTTTTTTTTTTGTCATTTCTCCCTTTAGAGAAAACATGATCCCTCATGCGAGACCCTTTTTTTTTTTTTTTCCTTCTTATTTCTGGTTTTACATTTCTGCAGTGTAATTGTACATCCTAGCTAATAGGTTCACTCATTGCCACATGGCCCACACAGATCATTTTTTGAGTTGAAAAACTTTCTCTAGGACTCGAAACACCAACGGTAATAGCAGGGTAAGTGTTAAATATTCACCCCACAATTTTAGATGCTGAAGGGGCATTAATTAGATCATTGTCTTATGTTACTCATCCACTAAACTCCATGTATGACTATCCCGACGGATCATGCTGGCTAGGTTAGCATCAAAACTGGTTTGTCACTCCACCTTGAACAGAAACATGTGAACTATTACACTCTCAGTTAAAGCTCAAATCTGAAAACTAGAAAACCTAGACAAAATCATAAACTTCTCAAAATGGCAATTGGCAAACACAATAAATAAACGATAGATTTCGAATTAAATTTTGATTTTGTTCAAAACTTTGTTTTTCATGGATCCACTAAATTTCTTGCGATTCCAAGATGATTACCAAAACGAAAAATTGACATTGCATATCTAAATTAATCTGTTGATTGTTAGGTGTGGGCTCAGTGCATTGTCAGTGGACTGCACTAATATTGTAACCTTATTGGTAGTCCCTTCCTACTCTATCGAAACTATATGGATGGTTCTTAACTATACATACATGTTCTCGTGGGCCCACCATGAAGAATATATGACCCATGATGGGAACTCCAATGGAGGTTCAACCTGACAAAAGGGAAGGCTGGACAAGATCCTTCCCCAGGAATACCATAGATCATGTCTCCGGGGACAAAGCTGGCATGTGGGTTGGTGTTTATTGGAGGAGATAGAGGAATTTGAAAAGAAAAAAAAAGGTGAATGATGATGATGAGCCTGGCAAAGAGAATTTGTTCCTGACATCCTAAGTTCCCTATGCCAAACTTCTGTTGATCCAAATTTTCTGTTTCCAAGTTTAGATTTGGTTCTCTTTGGAAGAAGTTTGCATTTGTTTGCAGGCTTTGGCAATAAACTAATATTTTCGTGTGTATAATTCTAAAGATTTGAGGTTCAGGCTCCATGTGATTCTAACATTCAAGCGATCTACATTGAAGATCCCAACCAGCCGATCTAAGTATTTTTATAACCAAATTATATATAGGTTTCATATATAATGTGAGCTCGTGAAGTGTGAAGGTAAACCTTAATGCTTTTTGTCAGTTCAATCTATGCCATAGATGCCTACTCCTAAAATCTTTACTTGTAATTTTTTAAAGATGAAAGTATTCATATAAAGATGCAATTTAGTGATTTAACATGCAAATTATTGCCACGCATTACTACTTCATCAACGGTATTTTATTTATTTTTTTCCAATCGATGTATTTTAACTACATATGTTAAGAAATTTTCTTCCCCAAAGAATAGTTATGCAATCAACTTTGCATGAACAAGCACATCAGGAGATTCACTTGATCAAAGGTGTTGATCCAGGTATATATAGTTATTGTATGGAAAAGGTTATATGGGAAAATTGCCAACAACTCATAGCTAGATAAATTTATGGCAGATAAAAGGTGTTGATGCAGCTATAGTTCTTGAATACAGCTATAGTGCAAACGAGTGTGGGTGATCATTAGTCTTCAAATTGTGAGATCTATAGAAAGAGATGCGCAGATGAATTTGTGGCAATTTTTCTCACTCATATAGAGTTTGTGTAAACTTGGGTGGCACCATGTAGGCATTATAGTTTAATTATAATGGCAACCAATTGTGGGATGACTTTTTTTGTTCTCATTTTCTTAACCCAATCGGATAAAAGAAAGAGTTCAAACTTTTGCAGAATTCATTTTCTTTCTTTTTTTTTTCTTTTCAATTCCTCCATAAATTCAAGATCTTTTTCAAGTAAATCAAAGTCAAACACAAAACATAGCATACAAGAGAAGAAATTTTCGCTGATATAAATAGGGTTATATTGAACACTATTTGAAACTTGCGGCAAAAAAAGGAAAGGAAAGAGAAAGAGAGATAGTGGTTTAAATTTTTTTTTAATTTTTTCTTCTCTTTTCTCTGAAATAGAATCAAACAAAGGAATGAATTTTTTGTTTATTTTCCTCCTTCTAGTCCTAAACAGGATGAAAAATACATACACAAATTTTATATAGAATGTCGTGATTGAATATTAATTTTTTATTTAAAAAAATCTTATTATTATGAACCTCAATTACAAAAAAAACACTAATATCACATCTTTTTCGTAAAATTTAATGTAAATTTTTTTTTTTGAAATAGAAGTACGAGTGTTATGTTTCACATCCACTTCATCTATACTTGCCATGATGTGAAGCATCAGCAATATCCACGAGGAGAATGATGAGATTCTAATATTTACAAGTGTCACGTTTTTAGAAGGTAGACCCTCAACTAAATTTTAGGGACAAACCGAAGTGGTGTGGTGACCTATATATATATATATATATATATGATACGACTCCTGAGATCATTTCCGAAAGAATGACTGAAAAGGGGGCTCCATATTAATGAATGATGGGACAAGATGAACAAAGCGGACTAATTCTACTTGACCTGAACAGCTACAAATTAATCCCAAGTTGCGTGATGAATTTTTCTTTAAACCGATGATTTTCTATCCATGATTTGATGCACTCCAAACTCCCAACAACTTTGACAAATGAAGAAATTGAATGTCCCATTTCATAATACCTCCACACACATACATATATATATATATATATATCAGTTCATTTGTAATTATCAGTTATGTCTATTCTGATGCAGCAATAACAGAGACAGTTGCATCATGATCCATGGCTAATTGTTGTTCAGGAGAGTTGAGATCCCAAAAAAACAACTGCTCCGCAGTTTGGACTTGAATCACTGCAGTGATTAACCTATCTGAAATGCTTGGATTGCATTGAATATATTCGACAAATTCAGATGCTACATCTACCCCTACTCAGAGAGAAGAGAATCACTCATTTCTATGTTATTATATGTATAGAGTTATGTTATACATATAAAAAAGTTTATATAAAATTATTGTACAAAGTGATGTAATTAAATTTAAACCTTTCATTTTTAATTAAAAAAATCCATAATAGTTGCTTTTAATTATAAAGACACTTACTTAACATTTTGGTGAAAAATTTATGAGAGAATAGAATTTTTGATAGATATATTTATGAACACGAAACATGTTATTTTTACAAAAAATTTATACATAAATAATTATTAAAATAATATGATAATAATAATTTTATAATTAAATATTATTATAATAAGTGTTTTGTTTTGAAATTAAAAATTGTGACACATGAAGTTTTTTTTTAAGGGTATTACGACACCCATATTAAAAGTCACTAATGCTGTACATCATTTGATTTCTGTCCAGCATTAATGAATTTTAAACTCTTCCAAACAATAATTACTCGAGTCATTTTCGCTCTTTGGTCAACCTCTACTTGCTCCACATCAGATCAACTGGGAAATTTAAGAAAGATTACAAAGATGTCAATTTCTCAAATCCAACTATTATGATTCATCAATTTCAACATCATCCACCCAGCTACAGCTATCTGATTGAACAATTTTCAGTGTGACATGGATAAAGACCATCCATAATACCAATAAAAATTTTTTTGGTGAAACGGCTGTCCTTTCAAATAAATTTCTCCATTCAGATTGAAATCCAAGCATGGCAAAATAATTTAGCCGGCGACGCTTCTTGTTGATTGTACGTTGCACCATCTTCTCGGTCTCCAGAAAGCGTGAACTCGATGCATGCCTTCATTTCCTTCCTTCCACGGCTACCCACTTTCGTCCTCCTAATTAAAAATGTCTCTGTCGTTGATTTTTAAAAATGGTACCTGTCCTATTGTGCTTTTTTTCTTTGAAACACTATATATCCGTTTGGTATAATTTATTTTAAATTTCTTTAATTTATAAGAAGAAAAAAATTATTTTTTTAATTTTGTTGCGTTTTACTTAATCTTAACTTGTAAAAACAAAAAAAATTGAAAAATTTAGAGTGTGTTTGATACTCATAGAAGGAAAATAAAAAAGAAGGGTAGGAGAAATGGGAAAAAAAAATTGAGTTCTCTCCTTATTTGATTTTAAAAAAAGGTAAAAGAAAAGTTGAGAAAAATTAATTTTTCACACTACAAATCAAAAAAAGGAAGGGAATAATCCTTTCCTTTTCTATTCTCTCCTCAAGAATCAAAAACATCCTTAGTTTTTTTTTTTTTCCTTATAAACCAAAAAAACAATATTAAAAAAATTAAAACAAACTGTATAAAACAGTCTACGTTAGGATAATAGAATTGAAGTATCACTTTCACATTAGCATAAAATCAAAAATACAAAATTGAAAGAAAGGACAATTGAAGTAGCATGTGTGGTTTTTTTTTATTCCTCTCTTTTTGGTCAACTTACTCATCACTGTTTTCATCTTCCTGTTTTTGTTTTTTAAGTTTTTATAGTCAATGACAAAAGAAATCACAACAACCACATTGGAAAAATCAACCAGTTTTTGATTGCACAGACGCCATTAGAATGCCGAACCTCCTAACCAATGGATCAAGTACGTACTCCAAACATCTTATGAAGTAGCTAGCATGCTTTTCAGTTCATTATACCTAATTTCCACCTTTCGTTTGCTTTATATGTTGTCATATATTATGAAGAAGTTGAACTTCCCCGGCACTTGATTGTCATTTTAAATTTTATTTATTTTTTTTATTTTCAAGTTGTCGTCTGATTTTCCTAATGGTCTATTTTTGCAAGAGAATGTACATGAGAGATTACTATTGCATGGCATGTCTAGGGATGGTAAAAAAAAAAAATAGCCCCAGGCCCATGGGTGGCCAAGCCCAGCCAAAAAACCTGAAGAAATGTACATAATTGAAAAAACGCGCACTCCAGCCCAATCGAGGTACCCCTTAGGGCTGCAGGCTGGGCCGACCATTTTTACATCGTTAGGCATGTCTATAGGACAAGGACTACAAAAAAAAAAAAAAAAAATTGAACTGGATTACTGTTTTGCTGACTCTCTCATGGCCAACATGTTATAAATTGCTAATAATATAATTGAAATTAGGATTAATTATAAAAACATCCTCTTAAATTATAACTCAATATCACTAAATTCTTTTAAATTTTAAAACGTGATATGTTGATCCTATAAACTACCAATTAGTCTCAGTCAACACCTTCTATTAGCAATTCGTTTGAAAAGTGAATGAAAAATTGTCATATCACTTTCATATGTTTACAATGTTATAATTTTATATCTAAATTGACATTCACTTATTATAATCTAATAACTGAAATACTTTTTAGAATGACATGTAAATAAAAGCATAATTCAATGGACATTTCAATTATTAGACAATTACTACAAAAATAGAAAGTTAATTTATGTATAAAATTATACTTTTGTGAAAACTCATATGATCAAATTTTTTATTCATTCTCTTAACAGATTACTAATATAATGCTAACAAATGTGTTGATTGATACAAATTAGTAGTTTAGGAGGTCAATGTGTTATTTTACAAATTGGTAGTTTAGAAGGTCAATATGTTAAGTTTTATAGTTCAAGAGGTTTTAATAATAATGGGTCATAGTTCAAGGAGCGTTTTGTAATTAACCCTTGAAATTAATTCATAAGATGATTGCAAGATTATAGATGTCCTGAATTAAGATTTATTCATTTTTGGCAGCAGACACCTATAATTTACAATATAATCTGTACACCCAGAAAAGAACAATGCTTATAAAGCTTTTAAATGAAGAAGCTGATCACCGTGACGACCTAATGCAAATGGTAGCGAGAGAACTAAGGTGCAAGAAGGAGTTGCAAACACAAGTATATACTAGGAAGACACTAAGGGCTGTTTTGTACCACTTTTTTGTTTAATTTTTTTTAAGTTTATACGTAAAAATGTTAAATTTTTTTTTATTTTTTTGCTTTTCTGTTTTTGTTTTTTATTTTTTTATTTATCTTTAACTATAGCAAAGTTAGAAAAGTAAAAAAAAAAAATCTGTTTTTTTTTGTTTGTAAACTTAAAAAAAACTAAGCAAAATAATTACACCAAACGACCCTCAGACTCCATTTGGTGGAACTTGAATTGAGCTTTTTTCTTTTTGCTTCTTCTTTTGCTTACGAGAAAGAGAGAGAGACTTGAGGCTTCAGTACCCGATAAAAATCAAGTAAAATACTGGGAAATTGGGAATAATGCTTTCAACAGTTTGTGAACACACTAAAATCACAACCAACTTCAAATTTGGGGAAAGTGAAATTATTTATACATACATTTTTTTATGTATTATTTATTTTATAAGTAATTAAAAAAATATTTTTTTTGATAAATCTCTATGCATTTTCTTAACCTAACCGTAAACAAAAATATTTAACTTATTTAACTTTTATATTCCTTAAAAATAATCTTTATTATCTTTAGTGACTAATCTCCGTTCTAATTACTAAATGTCAAGTTTTAATTTTTATTATTGATATTATTATTAAGTATTAAAAATAAAAAAATTTATTTTGAGAAATTACACTTATCCCAAGATTAAGAATTTAAGACCAAGTACACTTCACATTTTAGAAGGTGACGTTTGTGTATACGGCTAAAATGAAAGTCAATTTTTCAATCCATCCTCGTAGTTCACGCACAACAAATGAATGTTATTGTACAATTAAAATTTTAGTTAATCAGAATGACATTTATGCTCTTAAAAAAATTCAAAATTTTATCTTTCTTCCTTTGCGTTTTCTTCATTATTTTCCTTATTCAACACTCATGCTCCTCATTGCCATGACTGAAAACTCTTCCTTTCCTCAACCACCCCCCTCCAACCCCTAACACCACTTGCCCCATCGCCCGGCCTCAACTTCCCCACTAACTCCACCCCTAATCCCTCCACCCGCCCCTAGTCACTATCTTAATCACCCCCAGCTCCACTTCAGCCCCCTTCCCGACCAACCAGTACTACCCCTACCCTCCCTCTCCCACAAACCCTCGTTACCCTCATCAACCACCCCCCTCCTCTCTTGACAGTCCATTGTACGCATATATATCCATCTAAAATTGTGTGTTTATGTTTTATGAATTGGTGTTTACTCTCAATTGCAGTGGAATACAGTAGGTGGTGCTGTGATGATGGTGATGATGTGAGAGAAAAGAATAAGTGAGTTGCGTTAATAAAAATAAAAAAAGAGTGAATATGAGTCCGTATAAGGCAATTTTGTCATTTGCTTTTTTATGTTACCTTCGTAATGTTTTCACTTTCCTTAAATGTAGGAGTTAACCGTCATCTTGATATTTATGGGTAATGTAAACTTTGCCTTATTAACCACAAGGGTAAAATGTAAAATCTCCAATTATTTAGCAAAAACAAACGAATAAATAATAGCAAACAATCTCAGGTCTCTTAGAATTTTAAAGTTACCTTATTAGGTTTGTATTATAACAATTAACACTTTATTTGATAATATCAAAATACCCCTTCATGAACAATTCATGGATAAAAATACTGACATCATCAATTAGCTTTAAGATGATAAATTTGTCTTAACCAACAAAATTTGATTAAAATAATTTATCAATATCTAAATAAAATAAAGAAAAAAGAGTATACAATGTAAAACAACATGCTCCGATGAAGGGCTTTGACAAGGGGGTGTTATTATAGTTTTTGATACTTGGGAGGGTGAAAAAAGTTGAGGGGCGCTTGTGTAATTTACCGAAAACAAATCTTTCAACTTGACCCCCAGAAACAGTGAATCATTACTTCCCGCTAGTTCACACGAGCTGATTTTAGGGTTCATTTCATTCTCTCTTCCGACCAAAATCTGACGCGCAAAACTTGATCGTCGATCGTGGGACGCTCTTCAAGGGTATAATATTTAATTGGTATAATGAACTGCGAAGTTTGTCAACTGAAAGAATTGGTAAGCCTGTATAGTGTATATGCTTGTGTATATACAAAGTACACACATACCCATACACAATCCTGTAACTTTCCCTATAAAATTCGGTCTGTCAGCTTGGAAAAATTATCCCCTCCGTAGTTGATTTTATGATTTATGTTGAATTGCGAATTCACTGTTTCGATCACAAGTGCACAAACTTCACCAACTCATGGAAAAAATAATTTTTTGTGTTTTCAGGAAGTGGAGCACTTCGAGATCCGGGAAGTTCTGCGATGTAAGCTAGCGGCTAAAATTAGCTGACTTCTTTTGTTGATTCATAAGATTTAGCTTCTCTCCTTTCGTATGGGTCAAAATGTTCTGTATCTGTTCAATTCTGCTTGCAATTTCACTAACTACTGGGACACATTGTGTGTGTGTGTGTTTTTTTTTTTTTTTATTTTTTTTTCAGATAGAATGGGACACATTGTCTTGGTGGACATTATTACTTGATTGCTTTGGATATTGTAAGCTAAGAGAGGATATATTTTTTTTTACATATAAGCTTAGAGATATTTTGTCTTTCTAATTTTAGGTAATTGAGTGACAACTTTATTGAAAGGAATAAGCAGTATGTACAAACTCAAGGGGCATAATCTGAAAGAACTTGAACTAATTGTGCCACAGTTGGGCATTTCTGTCCAAAAGAAGTAGATGCCCTACAAACACTACATGGTGGAAAATCTATCCCACAATCAATAGAAATCACAACCTAATAATTAAGAAAGAATAGGCCCTCTCAATCAACCCATTTCCTACTAGTCTAAGATTTCCTCCAGCTCTGTTATCACATATGGTTTTTCTAAAGCGTGCACAATGCACTCTAACATCTCATTTTATTTCGTTCAGAACTACCTCTGCCTCACTTTGCTGTCTTTTGAAAGTCCTATTAGTCCGCTGTTTGAAGATATAATATGTGACAACACTCCAAGGCCATTATCTTCTTATCTAAGAAGCTTGGATATGGACCGTGCGACATAGAAATTACATGATAGGGACATGTTAGCTTTTCAATTTTAGAAAACCCTAATATTCCATTCCTTGAATATATAATATGTAACAATACTCGAAGGCAATTATCTTCTTATCTAAGAAGCTTGGATATGGACTGTGGGACATCGAAGTGACACGATAGGGACGTGTTAACATTACAATTTTAGAAAACCCTAATATTCCATTCTTTGAAATATATAATATGTAACGACACTCCAAGGCAATTATCTTCTTATCTAAGAAGCTTAGATATGGACCGTGGGACATAGAAATGACACGATATGGACATGCCAACATTACAATTTTAAAATAATGAGACATGGATAAAAATGGGCAACCTAGTGCATGAGGCTTCCGCCATTGTAGGATTTGTGGATGGTTCGACCCTGCTAAACAAACTCATTTGTTTTGCATAATGTGGATGGTCAAGTGGTGAGTGGACTGGTTATGAAACCTTTTGAGAAGTATGGTAGGCGCCAAGATTGCGGAGGACCATCATAGGTGAAATGGGTGTGAGTCGAGGTGTTCTTAAGAGGAGAGAGAGCGAGAGGATGAGTGGCAATATAGGAGAACCAAAGTCTCAGTCCGGCGGAGAGGGGCTTCCTCCTTTTCTTGCTTGCATGGAGGTGGAGACCTATTTATTGGAGGGTCGGACAATGGAGGCTACATCACCTAAGTGCACATTGTCATGTGCTCAAGTGAAGATAAGAACACATGTGGCTCACCTTCCTTGGCCCGACAATATGGCTATAAAGGCCACTATTAGTAGTGGGGTCTAATCCTCAGATGCCTTAGAAGCCTTAGAAGTTGCATAGGTGGTTGGATGTGCTCCTTAGTGATGGAGTGCGCCACATGTCTTTTTCTTCATTTTGAGGATGTCTTCTAGTTGAGGTATCTCTTTCTTTAAGTCCGGTCAAGGTGCAAGTTCCTTGATGAACCTTCAACTCTAGCTATTGAGTCCCATATTCCCAGAGGTCTCGCATGAGACTCATAAGGTCGCTCAGGCATCCCATAATGGCAGCACCAACTCCGAGGTGCTTGACCTAGGCTGGTGTGTTAGTATCATGACACTTTTTGGAGATCACAATGCAGCTAAGGCATTGAGGCATAGGAGGGAGAGGTACATGCTCGGCAAAGATAAGCTCAACTGAGCTGGGGGTGCCAAGTGTGTATTCACAATAAGGGGAGTTGATGCATTTGAGGGGAGTTTCACTTAGTCAAGCGTGTCTACTGCCTCACCGATGTGTCTTGACCTTAGAGGGGAGTATGTGGAGATGTATGATTGGTTCACATGCCACCTCACAAGGCTGATACGTGGACGCCAAGTCTATAGAGATGATAACGTGTTGACAGCATGACGATGATGTGGCGTGCAACATTAGAGGGCTGGACAGATGTACCCACATATAACAAATAACGTACTGTTTATTGGATCAAATCTATATGTATCAAAAGAAGTGAAAATTAAAAAGCGCCTTGCTTTTATTTGTATTCAAAAGCAATTTGGAAGTTCTAAAGGTTGAAAGTTTTAAGCATTAAATAAGGAAGAATGAGCATGAATATATATATACGTCAGTACTATTTTTTTTATTCTAATTTTTGGTTCGCATTTTCTTTTCTTCAAATTTGTCAAGACCCTAGATGTGTCTTATGTGTATTCAGATTGTGTTTGATTTTTAAAAATACTAAAAACATTATGGGGCATGTTTGGATGCATGTCCAAAACATGTTAGTGCTGTTCAATAAGTGTCAATGTCTGACACGTGCTGCACATGAACACAGCAACCCAAGAGGTATGATTGTGCTTCATAACTTCTCATTCTTGTGGTTGATTTCCCCCAAAGTGATTAGCAGCGTGAGAAACTTTTGCATCCCAACTCAATTTGTTTCTGCTCAATAAGAGAGTATAATTTTCTGTCATAGCACTCTTGGAAAGCAGCACTCAAAGAATAGATGTTATATTTATTCTTTTGTGGCCTACACAACATACATTCTGTATTGGATATCCCTTCCCATTTTTGGAACTTACCCCTAGTAACTAATTCCCCTTTAAGGGATGCCCATGTAGTCAAGGATATAAGAGATCACTATCACTTCCCATTTGCCAATACATCTTGATGGATGAGCTTAAAACCAAATCTAAAATAAAAACCATGGTAACATCACTATCGTAAAATTTTCAATTAATTATGTTTTGTTGTTGGAATGTCAACAATGTGCTCAAACAAGCTATACTATAATTTCGTGGGGAGAGATTTGAATGAATTATTGAAAAGGTTGATTTGTTCTAATGTTCCTTATTAATTTTGAGAAATTTTTTTATAGGTTGTATTAGTTTTGAGAGTTTTGTACAGGTCATTAAAGATACCTTATGAAAGTGTCTAAATAATTAATAAGCGAGAAAATATGGAATGTAAAGTATGGTAATGTCCCCCTAAATATGGAATGTAAAGGATGGTAATGTACCGCCTACATTCCCCTCCCCAAGGAAATTTTCTTGCTTCCCCCTCCCTAAAATGTTAGTGCTACCAAAAGAGAATTTTTGTTGAGATGATTAGCACATCTTTCTTATTCGTATATAGTTTATTTGCACGCCACTACACCAAGACAAAAGGACATCAATTGTCCAATAATTTACTATTAGTTTATTTTCTAATGCCTATGCCCAGGTCATATCTTTCTAGCTGAGGTCCTTGCGGTTTCATGGTATTTACCATATCCTGATGGTATTATTTTTAGGGTCTCCTCCATTTAATTGATGTTAGTGGAAATCTTGTGATTCTCCTCCTTAATCTTTTATCTCAACTTTGCCCTGATTGTCTTGTATCTCTCCTGTTTTTGCAAACTAATCAGTCTATTGTTATTTCTTTTCGGCCTAAACAGTTGACTATAGTGAATATATGTGCAGGTATTCTACACACAATATTGTTCCATAGGGCTTTAGGTCTTGTCCGGCCCAGAGATGTTGATTTGGAACTTTTTGAAATCACATATGTAAGTGGTTTCTCAATTGTTGTATTTATTGGCAGGTGTTTTCATTGGTTGATTGCATACCAGCTTCTCATGATGCCATTGTTAGTAGATGAAGAAAAGGAACTTATTCCTCATTCAATAGGGGATTTCCTTATTTCCCAGAGAATCCAAAATATTCATTAGAGTACTCTTTTTATTTTTACTTGGAATATGTTGGTTAGATGCAACGTCATGGGTTCTATTTGGTTAGGGGGATTGGCCATTGAATTGGACAAGAGCCCAAATACTAGACTCTTGTCTCAAGAGAAGCTCATTGAGGTAGATATGTGGTTTAACCAAATTTGGGCAACTTGATAATAAAAGCAACTTTTTCTAAACTTCAAACTTTGGCTGTTTGTTTATTGTGTATTTGTTTGTCAGTGAAGCACTGAAACAAAAATGCCAACTGTATATAGTCAATACAATGTCTAAATCCTGTACCGTGCTCTGTAAAACAAGTAAATATGTTAGTCAATACAATGTCTAAATGCTGGAAGCGTGGTCCTCAGGAGTCATTTTGTAAAACAAGTAAATATGTTATGTCATATGTGTTGTGTAAATGATGATTTTGGGTATAAATTTTGACTTTTGCTTAAATTGAGTCCTGTAAGAAAATAACACCACTGCTTTTCACATGTTCAAGCATGTCTAAAGAATGGTTTGTCTTGCACTTGACTTAGTTTTGATCTTAGAGTTGCCTTCTTGTCTTGAAGTACTGCCACGGGCCTGTGGGATTATATTAAAATTGAGGCAGTATGTTGTTTTGCACTGCATATCGCATTGCTAAATTTGCTCTAAGAAACATACAGGCACCTCCTGTTGGAATCTCAGTTGGAGCAAGTGATTTGATACTTGGCTGCAACACATCAAATATGTGTCCCTCCTGCTAATTGTTATGAAATCTTACATATTTTTTTTTTTGAAATTTATATTGCTACACTTTACAGTTTTTCAATTAACTGCACTTCCCCAACAGGAGTGATTAAAGTTATTAATTTTTATATTAACCATCTGTGTTCTTTATCATTTAATGCTGAAATTTTTTGTCTCATAGGTGCAATGTGGTGATGTCGAACTTGAAAAGAAAATTGATGAGAAGATTGACCAGTTCCTTGATAGAGTAGAGAAACACCCGAACAAGAAAAATCAGGTCCTTTGTTTACCACTGGCTTTAAGTTAGCAAATCATTCAGATTATGCATGATGGACATATAAAAAGTTCACACACGACTGTGACTTAATATTTGTCTTGGAGTTCTACTCATGTAATGTTTTCCTTACATTTGGATTATTGTTCTATTAGGGGCAGTAATTGCCAATTCTGAAGTTGCATTTTCTCTAAGGAAGCTGCCATTATTGCCTTTTGTGGTGGTGTTGGATACCTTTTATCAATCTTAGATTCAGACAGCCTTGTTGGTATTATAGTAATGCATGCTGTCAACGAGATGGTCATGTGTTGTCTTGTGTTCTCATTGCTCATGGAACTTGAGAAACAAAGAAATGTAAATCCCTTGTTCCAATGAAGCATAAAAGTCTTCCAATTTCATAATTTGAGGTCTATTTACTCCTTGTCGTAATATCAACTGCCAATTCAAGTCAGCTGACTAGTATTTGTTTTTTTTTTTTTTTGATATTTTAGCTGTGAAATTCTCTGTTTAGGATTAGAGCTTACATTCTGAGGATGTTATTATCATTTTTTGAAATAATGTTTCATTTCTTCAGTTGTTTGGTTCTTTGCATTCAAATTTTGCCAGATCATGTTTAGCAGTTTTTACAATGTGCTTAGTTTTAGAGCTTCTTGTGGTTTATGCAGGTCTTTTACATGGCTCATCTCTCTTGGTTGAATTTGTTGCCTCATCACATTTGCTTTTGGCAGTGTTAAGATTTTTGTCATAAAAATTGCTTTCTTTGCATAGTTAATCCTACTCATGGACCTCTTAATGGTGCAGATATGTTTGTCTTTCTATGAAATGAAAAACAAACAAGCAACATGGTTCACTAACAAAGTTGAGCGCTCATACTGGGAACAGTGGTATATAAATATGAACGTGGTGCAACAACCGAAAACACATTCTGGCAAGTTTCATCATTCCAAATCAGAAGTAGATCCAGGAGGTACGTCTTGCATTACTCTTTGTTTTTTTATTGACGCTTCACTAATAACTCGTAAAGACGTATGCTCCCCCTCCTCCACTGTGAATGATGCCAGATAGTGCACGGGAGGAGAGAAGTCATCGGCGGGCAGCACTGGAAGCATCTCTTCGTGAGGTTTTGTTTCAGATAATAAAATTTGTGAATGAGAAAAAGGATCATGTCCCGTCCATACCGAATCGTGAAGGTGTTTCCTTTCCCTATGAAATTACCATCTCAAGGTGAGCTTGTTTTATCCATGACATTGTTCTGGTGATGACTTTTTAATGCAACTTTAGTTCATTTCAATGCTTAACAAGCTTCTCAAAGAGCAGCTGTCATATTTCCTTTTTCCTGTTGTATTTTACATGCTTCTTCCTTTTGTTTGATCCTTTCTTATTATTGTTTTTTATTCTGTTTTCATGTATTGAGGTGGGTTTTTTTCTTCGGAATTGTACCTTATGCCTTTAGAGTTGTTGCTTCATGTTCATGGATTTTGGATTTGTACCAAGTCAGAAAAAGGGTAATATCTAATTTTTTAGTGTACATACAAACTGAACTTTTGTCTTTGTTAAGTTGTTTTGAGGTGATGCATGATTCCCGTTTTGTAGCAGCTGCACTAGAGTAATTGTGCCAAGACCCAGGAGCGTCACTAATTGGGAACATGAGATTATAGGGTTCTAGAGTTGTTTGTAGATGATGCATTAATAATAGATTTTCTGGCAGCTCTTTTGTTCAAAGGCAACACTTTGTGCTAGAATAGTTGTGCCTAGAGTTCTCATTATTTGAGAACGTGAGATTTTAGGGATTTGGGGATGGGTTCTGCATTTGGACCCAAATTTTCTATACAAGGAACGCAACTGATCTGCCCAACCTAGAAAGGGAATAAAAGAAGAGTGCTGAGTCTTCCTTAACTATGCACATTGCAAATTAGTCTTTTAGCTATTGCACTTTCTTTGGTTGACTAATGCATTGCTTAGTTTGCAATCTTTAATTGAGTGTTAACATTAATAGTTACCATATACTAATGTCTTTTAACATTATTTTTGCTCAATTAGAACTCTTCTTCTTGTGGTTGCGTGAAACATATTCAAAGGTAATCATTGGACTGCTGAGTTAATAGAACGTTGCCTTATTTTAGTTCATCAGATTCTGCATTTGGGATGGACATGTTTAAGAGGATGCTTCAGACCGGACATCCTACCATGCTTAGCTGATATTTGAAGCTCTAAAGATGAATTGCTCTCTTTTCTGATTCTGAGGTAAAAAATGGTTTCTTTTATGTCATGTGTATATGGTAGCTTTGTTATCCTGAGTGGAGGAGCTGCTGTGATAAGCAGAAGTTGATTTTTCTATAAAAGAATTGGGTTCGCGTGTACTTAATAAATTTTAAATTGCTCTATCTTTTAAGAAAGCAGTCTTTCTGATTCATTCCTTTGTCTTTTCTTTTTCATTACACTTTCCTTTCTAGTGATTCTATTGCATTGTACCCATGGCTAGCAATTAAAACTGGGACCGTGAATTTGGAGTTCATGAATAGGTTGAAGAATAGGAGTCGGTGATGAGAGTTTGGTGTTGAGATTGACTTGGTCTCTTCCTGTTTCTTTGCGTGTGCGAACTTTGAAGATGGGTTTGATTTTGAGGCCCAATTTCGATTTGATTTCTACCTCAAAATTTGGCTGCTGCTGTTGTTGTTGTTGTTCTGTGTTTGTTCATGGACGACTTTTACCAAAACATGTTTTCACTGGTTGGGTCAAATTGATGAAGAGGAGAGATTTTGTATGGTTGCTATGATAAAGGAGGGACGTGAAAATTGAAGTTTGCTAATTATTTCATATTGTGAAGATTTTATACACAATATATTTCAATATAAAATGTTTTACGTCGAAACAAATGGAGCTTTGATTATTTGTTTCAGATGGGCACTCGTCTATAAAACAGATTCACATAATAGGCAAAATCAATTTGGGATTTATTACACATGGAAGACCGAATCAATTTGCAGTCTCATCCCAACGCTGATATGGTTTTTGGTTTCACAAGGAATTAAACCAGTCTAACGGATCGGGTCTGATACAACAAACGGTAGCATTTCCAAAGAGAAAAGTTAGGGCCTCCGATCCTTTCAGTGGATATTTGTCATGGATCATCTACCTTGGAAAGATATATTATATTGTCATTATCATTACGTTGGAATATAGGATATTGGGTTGATGCGAAGACAATGCATATTTATTTGAAGCGCTCTGATAAGTTCGGAAACAGTTCATTTCCTAGGCAATAGCCTAGACTGTTGTGGCAATAGGATTATGGCTTTTTTTTTTTTTTTTTTATCTGAGTATATATTGTTGACACAAATTTCAAACCTAGAAAGTTTGGGTCTAGATTTCAAATTGCATTCACAAAATTTACTGTGTAGTGTTCATAGTGTTGATTGTTTATTTTGTGGACTCTTATTTTCAATTAAGACTTTCGGTTAATAAAGAATAATAAAATCAAGAGAAAGAAATTGTTGAAGAAGGTCTTTATTGCATTTTTGTAGGTTTTGAAACCTTGTTTATAAAATGCATAGGGTTAATCTTTTTTACAAATAACATGAGAGTTGGAACCCTTTACCTATAGATTGCCATTTGTGGAATTTTTTAAATATTTAATTGTCGAACTCTGTCTTCAACTGTTCTTCAATCTTTATGAGCTTTGAAGTATTTCCGATTCTTCAAGACTCTTTTCTTCTCTTTCTATATCTTTTCTTGTCGAATTTTCTAAGTTTCAAAGTCTGAGAACGTCCAAAGTCCGAAAGTTTCAAAAGCCTCCTCTTCCAAATGATGACCCTTTTATTTATAGAGAGTCCTTCGGAGGAGGTTGTTTATCTGTTTTTTGAATTTGAATTTAGGATGTTTATCGTTATTTTCAATTTAAACCAAAGATATCTTCTGTCAAAATTTAAATATATTGTCATCTTTGGTTGAATATTGAATTCAAGCTGTTGATGTTATGATGTCATAAGTTTCACATGAGTTTTGTACATGTATCATTTCAATTTGATCTTTGACCTTTGACCTCTGAAAGTTTTACGTGGCGCACCATCCTCAACTTTTCTTTATTTGAAATTTGTGTGCCAACAAATGTCCCCTCGTGATTCTTATAAGTAAACTTTGCTGGAACGAATCACGATGACTTGACACTTTTCTTAAACTGTCCATGTATTCTTTTATGATGTAGGAGTCTGATCTTCTCTTTTTGTTTGCGGCGTTTATTTCTTGAATGACTAACATTTTTTTAGAAGAGAAGGCTTTATCTATGCCCTTTCCTCTTTGATTGTATAAGTTGGGCTATTTTTTACTCCATGGTTTGTATGGAAGATGATGTAGAATTTTATATTTTTTTATCTTATTTATTTGTTTATCATTTATTTATTATAGGTAATATTTTATGGTTACCCATAATTTGTTTGCCTTTAAATTTTATTTGGGTTATTTTATTTATGCATTTTGATTTCATTTGGCCAACTTTGCTGGATTAAAATTTTGGTTTATTTGACGGCTTCCAATATCAATTTTAGCTCAAGATTTAATTATTTATGTATGATCCATGATTTAATTGGGCCTTAAACAACTTTATGGCCTTGACAAGACATTTGTTATTTATTTTTTATTTGGGTAGATTGTTAGTGGGCTTCAATTAATGACCTGTTTAAGAAGATTTTGTTGGATAAATTTTACTGAAGAATATGTATTTAAGAGACCTTTTAAGCTCTTAGATATCTATTAAAAATTTCATCTCTATCTTTTTACTTTGCTGTAATCTGTTTCAATGTCCTTATTTATTTTGGGCTTAGAGTTCGGGAGAAAATTATAATTATAGTTGCAATAGGAGTTAACTTCTTTCATATGTAAAAATAACCCAATACTCAAAGTTGTAATACAATTTATTTGAAACAATCCGATCAGGAGAAGAGACCATTGTACTTTACATGTTT
Source organism: Euryodendron excelsum (assembly GCA_033060915.1). Classification (NCBI taxonomy): domain Eukaryota; kingdom Viridiplantae; phylum Streptophyta; class Magnoliopsida; order Ericales; family Pentaphylacaceae; genus Euryodendron; species Euryodendron excelsum. The sequence continues at coordinate 12,485,743 of CM065383.1, forward strand.
GTTTATTTTTTTCACGTGATTTTTACTGCATGTCACGTCCCATCATGGTAGATTAAAGGATTGGTTTTTTGTCCTCGTTATTTGTACACATGGGTATTATTCACAAGCATGTTTTTTTTTTTTTTTTTTTTTTCTTCTTCTTCTGCAATATACTTTCTTGTCATGATCTTTGTTTTGTTTGTTTGTGGAATAAGAGGGTGGGTCTGGTACCATTGAATTTTGCCATGCAATTGTGGACTGATATATATTTTTACGAGTTTGTAGTATTTGTCATGTGAATGCAAAATAGTACATCTTTTTTTTTTGTTTGATTGTACCTGCATTAATCAGATTTGTATTAGTTTATCCTGTATAGATGTGCATATATATATATATATATATATGTTCATCTTTTCTTGGTTGTAACTTGTCTTTTGTACAATTGGCTTTTGGTATATTTGAAGAGTCCTTTCCTTTTTTATTTAGTTTTTCTCTCTTTATTGGTCTGCACTTTTCGTTTATATCTACATCAATGTCAGATGGTTTCTTGCAAAAAAACAAAATAGCTTCTTTTTTTCTTTTTTTTTTTTAATGCAAACTGTTTAGGTGAATTTTTGCAAATGGATTGTTACTGACCTGGGTTTAATTGAAATTTGGGTCCACAGGTTTTTGATTAGGATTTTTTTTATATTATATATATATATATATGAAATTTCTTAAAGAGAGAAAGACGTGAATTTTTTTTTTTATATTATATATATATATATATGAAATTTCTTAAAGAGAGAAAGACGTGGATTTTTTTTTATATTATATATATATATATATATGAAATTTCTTAAAGAGAGAAAGATGTGGGTCAATCAAAGTTTTAATTTTCTTTCTTTTTTTTTTTGGACTTAGGTGCAGTCCTTTTTTTTTCAGAATAATATATATATTTTTTTGGTGAACAGTTTGCATTATGTACTGATTCACTGCTTATGTATACATATACACCTCCACAAGGGGTCATGATCCTTATCTTTTAGTTGACATATGTTGACAGTGCACTGTAAGAGAGGATATGGTTCTTTTTATTTATTTTTATTTTTTATTATCTCTGCAGAGATTTGGTATTTGCTACCTTTGATTGTTTCATTGTTTGGTTTAACAATTCAATTGGTTTGACGTGGGCGTTGCTGCCATAATGGATAGGTCATGCAAAACCCTTTGCCAAGTGAAACTTCCTTTTTTTTTTTTTTTTTTTTTTTTTTTTTGTTTCTGATTTAGAGAATTCAATTGTTTTCAGGAAATTCTCTTTTATTATTTTTTTTTTATACAAAACAATCCCTTGTTGCTGATTTGGGCTTTTAATTTTATAGCCTTTGATAACAATTTTTTTTATATAATTATTTTGCAGCCATTTTCTATTTGTTGGGATTTCATTTATCACCTCATTTTAATTTTTGGCTTCATTTTAGGTAATCTAATTCTATCAACTTTTTATTTTGAATATTTTATTTTTTGAGATATTAACCTGTTCAATTTTAAGGACCGTTATACCCTTTTAAAATAATTATCAGATGAGTTTTTGAATATTGTTACAAAATTTTCTTTTCATTCGTCTAACTTCTCATTTGTCTTGCTTAAGGCCTTTGAGAGTTAAATTTTGTTATTATATTCACGATCTTTTCTAATTTTGTATTTTAATCAAATTACTTTGACATGAGGCTCTTTTCACTCTTCATTGTTTTTGAGGGGCCCTTGAGGAAGTTTTTCTTCATCCGTCTCACTTAAACTCTTGAGGAATATTATTATTCATTTGTCTTGTAGAGGCCCTTGAGAAAATTTTTTTTCATCCGTCTCACTTAGGCTCTTAAGGAATATTATTCTTCATTTGTCTTGCAGAGGTCCTTGAGAAAATTTTTTCTTTATCCATCTCGCTTAGGTTCTTGAGAAATATTATTTATTATTTGTCTTGCAGAGACTCTTTAGGAAGTTTTTTTTTTTTCATCCGTTTTCCTTAAGCATTTGAGGAATATTATTCTTCATTTGTCTTATAGAGGCCTTTGAGAAATTTTTTCTTCATCCGTCTCACTTAGGTTCTTGAGAAATATTATTTATTATTTGTCTTGCAGAGACTCTTTAGGAAGTTTTTTTTTTTTTTTCATCCGTTTCCCTTAAGCATTTGAGGAATATTATCCTTCATTTGTCTTATAGAGGCCTTTGAGAAATTTTTTCTTCATCCGTCTCACTTAGGTTCTTGAGAAATATTATTTATTATTTGTCTTGCAGAGACTCTTTAGGAAGGTTTTTTTTTTCATCCGTTTCCCTTAAGCATTTGATGAATATTATCCTTCATTTGTCTTATAGAGGCCTTTGAGAAATTTTTTCTTCATCCGTCTCACTTAGGCTCTTGACGAATATTATTCTTCATTTATCTTGTAGAGGCTCTTGAGAAAATTTTTTCTTCATCTGTCTCGCTTAGACTCTTGAGAAATATTATTCTTTATTTATCTTGTAGAGGCTCTTGAAAAAGTTTTTTTTTCATCCATCTCCCTTAAACATTTGAGGAATATTATTCTTCATTTGTCTTGCAGAGGCTTTTGAGAAAGTTTTTCTTCATCCGTCTCTCTTAGGCATTTGAGGAATATTATCCTTTATTTGTCTTATAGAGGCTCTTGAGGAATTTTTTATTCATTCATCTAACTTAGGCTCTTGAGGAGTATTATTCTTCATTTGTCTTGCATAAGTCCTTGAGCAATTTTTTTTCTTCATTCGTCTCACTTAGACTCTTAAATAATATTAATCTTCATTTGTCTTTCAAAGGCCTTTGATGAGATTTTACTCTCACTTGTCATTTGTTTGGACTAATTATTGACAGGTTGAACTTACTTCTACCTCATGGAAAAGACCCCTTTCTTCTTTTTCTATATCTCTCCTTGTCAAATTTTCTAAGTTTCAAAGTCTGAGAACATCCAAAGTCCGAAAGTTTCAAAAGTCTCCTCTTTTGAAAGATAACCCTCTTATTTATAGAGAGTCCTTCAGATGAGGTTACTTATCTTTTCTTTGAATTTGAATTTAGGATGTTCGTTGTCATCCTCAATTTAAACTAAAGATATCCTTCGCCAAAATTTAAATATATTGTCATTTTTGTTTGAATTTTAAATTTAAGCTGTCGATGTTATTATGTCATAAGTTTCACATGAGTTTTGTACCTATCACATCCCAATTTAATAGTTGACCTTTGACCTCTAAAAGCTCTATATTGCACACTATTCTCAACTCTTTTTTAATTGAAATTTATGTGCCAACATATATGAGGTTGAAGCTTGATTGCCAATCATTAGGGAAAAAAGTTAAAGTGGTTAGGTAATACTAACGGTTCAGTATTCGTTTTTATTAAATTAAGACATTAGGTGCTTTTATTATGTTAATAATATTAATTTATAATTAATGAAGAGACTTTTAATCTAGAACAAAATCTGCATGCTCGACACTATGACGTACACGTCACTAAACTAGAAGTGTACCCTAATTTCTCTTGTATTTGTGGTAGCTAAGGTTAATTAAATTTTAAAAGAAAACTTCCCATAATTAATAAGAGGCAATGTGTGTATGCGGTGAGGGCATTTAATTATTTAAATATCCGGATAAAGGATCCAGAAAAGCATAGCATAGCATATTTAATTTTCAATCGTAAAGGAAGATATTGTAAATACCAAATATGTCAGGACAAAAGGAGTACTGTTCAGACAGAGACGCTTCAGGACGCGTCGTGTAACGATTGTAACCATGAGTCTTTTGGCGTGACGCCGTCCTTTTAATGAGTAAGCAGATTTTTTTGGAGCCATCTCTATCCGGCTCAAGACAAGCCGTCTTTGATCGGCTAAATGATGTATTTGAGAAATTAGAGTACGTGAATAATGAAAAATTATTTAATAAGTTTGAAATATCACGTCACTAATTAATTATAAATAAATATGTTATTTATTTTTTTATTAATTTAATTATATAAATAATAAATATAAATATATTTAAAAAATTATTATTTTAAAAATTAAGACAATTAACTTTTAAGTCAATCAAACTTAAAATAGAAAGTCTACTTACTCATTGAAAGGACGCCACAAGATTGGTGGTTACAACCATTACAGTAGGTGTCCTCGCCCGTCGGAACAGCACTCAGACAAAAAAGGATAATATCAAAGTCAAAAGGATATATATTTTTTTTTGAATAAATTTCAACTGGACCCCAAAGGAAATGTTTTTTTTGAATAAATTTGAGGTAGACCTCCTGTGACTTATGATATATAGTAGCACCAATTGGGTTTAAAAAATGGGTATTCAAATTCCCTGTCATGAGCGGCTTTGCTGTTTGTTGATTCTGTTAGTTAATTCTGTTGATCAATAAAAAGATATTTATGCCCTTTGATAACTAATAAAATGAAGTAACAATTCAGCTATAACCATGAGCAACAATTCAACTATTTAAAGTCACAAAATTAAAAATTTTGGTTTGGAAATAAATTTTTTTAAAATTTTAAATTTAAGGAAGAACTTTCTAAAATTAAAAGAGTGCAATTTATGGAAATGTAAAACAACCAATATAATGTAATTTTTGTTCCAAAAACAATTTTTAGGGATTTTTTTTTATTAACATTGATTTTTGCTTCAAGAACAAATTTTGGGGATTTTTTTTTGCATTAAACTATGTTTTAGGGATTACTCTGTAATCATTGTTTCAAAAATATTTTTTGCATTAGACTATGTAGGGCTTAATATGTGATTATTGTTTCAAAATTTTTTTTTAAGTTTTTTCTATTAAATTTTGTAGAGCTTAATCTGTTATTGTTGCTTCAAAAATAATTTTTGAAATTTTTGCATTAAACTGTGTTTTAGGGCTTAATTTGTGATTGTGTTTCAAAAATAATTTTTGGGGTTTTTGCTTTAAATTGTATTCTATGATGTGTTATGTGATTTTTGTATGAAATTTTTTTTGAGTTTAACTGTGTTTTAGGGCTTAATCTATAATTTTTGTTTCAAAAACAAATTTTCTGAGGTTTTTGCATAAAGGTTATTTTAGTTTCAAAGCAATTTTTAGAGTTTTATTCATTAAACTATGTTTTGCGGCTTAATCTATGATTTTTGTTTCAAAAACAATTTTAATGGTTTTTTTGGCATTAAACTGTGTTTGAGGGTTTAATATGTATTTTGCATTAAATTATATTTTGAGGGTTTAATTTAATGCATTAAATTGTCTTGAGAGAGAGAGAGAGAAAAAAAAAAAATAAGAAAAAGATATGGAGTGAACATCAATCCACTTGAAAAGTGCATTGTGTATATATCACGAACAAAATGACATCAATCCTTTTGAAAAGTAACGGGACATAGACGGAGAATCACAATAGGGGGTTTGGTTGCTCATTTTCAAAACCATAGGAGGTGGGTTGAAATTCACTCTGCTATTTTTTTGGTACTCAAAAAATGGTGTAGGTAAGGTACCCAAACATCTCCACCAAGGCACATTACCTCTCAGTTCATCTCAAACATTTGCTGCTTTCGCTCACCCCAAGTTTTTGTTGCTTTAGCAGGTACACCTAAAGTTCTTTGACCAGGAAGCGCGGTGACAGACTAAGGTGGTAGAATTGACCTTGACATGTCACTATGGGGTCTTGAACTCAACCCTAAACCCATCAAATTCGGGATTCTACCAAGTGTTCATGTATAATAGCATATAAACAAGTCAAGAAAATAAATTTGGACAGGCAATTGATCCACTTTCAACGTCAACTTGCAAGAGCATTTGAATAAGCTGAAGCAATGGCACGTCACAATTGCTGAAGTCATTGGAGATATATCTACAACGGAAAATTTTATTCATACAAAATTTTTATGCCACTATAATGTTGTGGGGGTGTGACAATGGTATTTTTTAAATTATGAGTTAAAATAGTGAATGTTTTGATTTAAAATAAAAAGACCACAAGCAGACACATCATTATATATAAAGAAATTATTTGTAGAACATTATTCATCTACTAATTAGTCTCATAATTGAAGGATAGACCAACATTTTGGAGAGGAGATTATGGGTTTTAACAATTTTCTTGTACAATACTCTTCTTGAATCTTGATATGCCTTAGAGACGGTAACATCAATTTTATTTTTAATTTTTTTTTTTCATTTCACCAGTTTTATGCACCATTTTGTATCACCGCTTAATTGGATATTTATTGATTATTTCTTTAGAATTAATTGTCAAGGAAAAGAATCAACGAGAATAGTATCATGACATAGGATTTGGTTCCTTCTCAGAATTGGAGATCTCCCGTTCAATAAAAATAAATGATCAATAATTGTGAGAGAGCCAAGAGCTACGTCACCAAATCTTTAGTTAATCCATATCAGATCAGGATGTATTTTGGTGCGATGTATTAAAGTTTTCAGATGCAATAACATATCAATTTAATTAATTATCAAGAAATATCAACATTCATGTCGGATATTTGGTCATACTGATGTGGGGCCGAACCTTAGCTCCCACAATTTATTTTAGACGCTGAAGAGAAGGTTTAATTGCCCGAACAACTATGAAAACTCAAATACAAGAAAATTCGAGTTCAACCAACCCCTCGGTGGTCACTAAGTTTGGATTTTGATGATATGTGAAACCAGAAAAAAACCAGTGATCATTGACGATAAAGAGTCATAAGAACATTTTTTTTTCCGGCTGTAGTCGAAGTAAGACAAGGTATGAAAGTAGATATAACATGGATTACATGCATATCCGGGTATTCTTACTATTGAGGACCGGACAAGGTGTGAAAGTGCTTACCCCAGTAAAAAAGGGCCTCTTTTACTCGCTTTTCTCATCGATGGGTTGAAAAATCCTTGCTCCTATAAATCTGTCTTTTAGTATAATGAGGAGATCGAAGAAGCAATGGAGAGTGCAAAGCACTTTGTTCTAGTTCACGGGCTTTGCCATGGAGCTTGGTGCTGGTACAAGCTCGTCACCCTCCTCCAGGCGGCTGGACACCGTGTCACCGCCTTGGACCTCGGCGGATGTGGGGTCCACCCCAAGCGGCTCGACGAGATCGCTTCGATATCAGACTACTTGCAACCGTTGATGGACTTCTTTGCCTCTCTGCCTGATCATCATGATGAGAAGGTGGTTCTAGTCGGTCACAGCTATGGTGGCCTCTGCATTTCTCTAGCCATGGAGAAGTTCCCTCAGAAGATCTCGGTTGCGGTTTTCCTCACAGCTTACATGCCCAACTGTAGAGACCCTCCAGCAACTCTCATACAAGAAGTAATACAAATTCTTGATTTACCCTAAAATAGTTTTTCTATATAATTGATTTTTACTTGCGGTAATTGAAATTTTGATTCTTCCAGCCCCTTTGTTTGGACTGCTAATTTCTTCTTGGTTTTGTTTTGGACGCAGTTCTTTAAGAGGACCTCATTAGAGTCTCTAATGGATTGCCGATTTGGGTTCGATCAAGGCCCGGAAAATCCACCGACTTCGGCAATTTTTGGTCCAGAGTACATGGCAACCAATGTCTACCAACACTGCCAACCTGAGGTGAGTGTCTTTAAGGCAAATTAATGCAAGATTGTAATCAAATATATATATATATATATATTATGTGTCTAACGGAACAAATCTTATTTTTTTAATGGTTGGAATGGAAATATTTATTATTTTGATTGAGTACTTGACCCGTCATTTAAAATAAAGATGGTAATCGAATAGATATATATATATACACACACTTGTACTTTGTGGTATGTATCTCAGGACACAAATCCTACATCTCACCGGCATCTCTACGATGGAAAAAATAGTTTAGTGATCAGGTAGTACTGAGTACACGATAGTAATTTTATTTGATAGTAATTCTTATAAAATAGTGACACGTGACAGGTGAATATATGATCAATCTAAGATTGAAGAATAATGGAGAGATTTTTGAAAAAATATTTTGTTAAATTTTGTCAAGTAGTGTTCTTCCTTGAAAATCTTCTCACTACTCCATTAACTCAGGTTATTATATATTCACTTGTCACGTGTCACTATTTAACAAGAGTTAGAGTATTAAACTTTTCATTTCAATTGGGCTGCTTCATGCAGGACCTAGAATTAGCCAAAGCTTTAGTAAGGCCCAATGGGTTGTTCTTCGAAGACATGGCCAAGGAATCCCTGATAACAGAAGTAAGGTACGGATCGGTGAGTCGGGTTTATATAGTGTGCGAAGAAGACGAAGTGATGAAAGAATTCCAGGTATGGAGTATTGAGAATAGCCCACCTAAAGAAGTCAAGTCCATGACAGGAGCTGGGCACACGATCATGCTATCAAAACCCAAAACACTTTGCCTCTGTTTGCAGGAGATTGCTGAGAAATATCACTGAATTTGAGTCCTTCTATAGAAAGGAGGAAAAGAAACATGAAGTTGCCGACAGATGATCAGTCTGTGGATGACAATCAACTATCATGACAATCAACAATCATGGTTGCCGGGGAAAAAGAAACACGTGGGACGTGGCTTACTTCAAATTTTAATTTAATATTAAAATAAAGGGTTGAGATTGTATTTCTTACTTGACTAAATATGGAAGAGTAGTGAAATTCAGTTGAGAAAAAGGTTGGATAGCTGATGCTAGTCTAACATTTGATATGCTCATGTGATTACACATCCAAGAAGGTCACATGCAGATTAAGTGGACTGAGGCAGTGACGGGACTAGTAAATTCATAGACGAGGGAACACTTAAAACTTTCACATGATATATACAAATTTGTATATATAATATATAAATGGGTTTTTAAAAAATAGATAAATTATATGGACCAACTCTGAGACTTGAATTTAATACACAAACTATTCTTTACGTTTAAGAAATTAAACTGACTTCCCTTGTCAGGGTTTGCCGTTAATGTTCTAGTTGAAATTACTCTTATGCCCTTTTTATATTTGAAGCATTTTAATAGAAAACAAATTTGTGCATTAAGTCTTGTGGGAAGACATTTTTACGATTCTCTCTCCTATGACTTGACACAAACACAAACGTCTCCCTTCCCCCCAGCCATTGTAGTGCTTCATCGGCACTATCATCAGGACCCCAATCCCACTCTCCCTCTTCCCTCCTCTCTCTTCTCAATCTCTGTTCCCTTAGCCACAAACACACACATCCCTCTCCCCCCCCAGCCAGCAGCCACCTCCACTATCACCCCACCTGCATCCAATACCACAAAAATCACCCACTTGATACATCATAACACAAGCACCATTTCCAATCAATTACTTGAGAGAGAGAGAGAGAGAGAGAGAGAGAGAGAGAGAGAGAGAGAGAGAACCAGATCAGGAAACCCCATACACAATAGTTTGTTTACCAGATCTGAACCATTTTAATAAAAAAAACACGATGTTTGGTTTATCCACAATAAATGATCCTTTACAAACCCACTCTCATCATCATTGCATGGTGGCCACCTCCATTGCCGCTGATTGAAGCCATCGCCGGTCTTGACTGGAGCGGATGATGTTTGGGGTTCGGCTAGTGTGGTGGTGGCGGGTTGCTGCGGAGGTCGTCGCCATCAGAGGGTGTGGCAGTGTGGAGGTTAATGGTGGTGGGTGCAGATGACAGTTCGGTTAGATTGGGCAATGGTAGCGGGAGTTTTGGAAATTGATGGGGGTGGCTTTGGGTGGTGGATTAATAGAGGGTGGGTGAAAGAGAAGAGGAGTGTTGTTCGAGTGAGGGATTGGTGTGTTTTGATGGTCGCCGTGGTTAGAGAGAGAAAAATGTGGGTTTTGTTGGGAAAGGTTGTCAAAGAAGTGGGATTGCTATTATTTTTTTATTTTTTTTTTTAACGCAGAACAACCGCCCGACTTGAATTTGGAGATTTGGAAAGAACCGGTTAAACTGGAGACGATGGCCCCTCAACCCCACACCCTTAAGTAAATAGTGAATTTTCAAATGTGACTGTTAGGGTTCGAACTCAAAATCATACGATCCAGCTATCTACCTCCTTTGTCCTTACCAATTACATCTACCTCCTTTGTCCTTATCAATTACGTTGCCTTACCAATTACGTTGCGTCCCTTGAAATTGCTATTTGTGAGAGAGAGAAAGAGAGAGGGAGAAAAAAAAGAGTTAACTGTTATTATTAAATAAACTTACAAAAGCAATTTTTTTTTCCAGGTTATCAATACTATCATTTGGAGAATTACATAAATCAATTTGTTTTCTTTTCACATTATGAATCATATCATTTTAAGTTTCATGATTTTATAATTATTTTTTCAAAAATAATTAACACTATTTAATAAGAGCTGTTATGCTTGTCAAATACTAGTTTATTTTATCAAAATAATACTATGAAGAGTTACACTAATAAATTATTTAAGGTTAATTATGATTACTATCATTTATACTAGCATTTTGTTTGTCTGTTACATGGGCATTTTGGAAATTTTGTTATCTATTTCAGGGATAATATAGTAACTTTGTCAAATATAAGGGCATTCCTGGTATTGAAGCACTATTTTGCTGATGTCATTGACTATCAAGTCAATTCTGCTAAAGGATATTTCACGGAGGGGGAATTTGTTATAAGTTTTAAAAAGTAAACGAGGTTAGTGTAATTTTTCAAACGTGTGATAAAGTTTGTATATTAAATGTAAACCTTAGGAGTGATCCACGTAATTTATCCTTAAAAAATAGCAAACATACCTTTCAGTACATTTCCCATATAGGACCAGAGTAGTCATTTCCTCTAGACTTACTAAAGCACAAAAAGAAAGGACATTGTCACACATGAGTTTACTAATAAAATTTATATTGTACTCTATGTAAATGTAGTGGAGCACTTATAAGTCTTTAAAAATTTATTCGTAAATTCTTAAAAAAACTAAAATATTAGGAAGTCATGTGGTATATGTAGTTCTATCAACCAATCAACTCCTCTCTCTCTCCCCTATAAATGAAAACAAAAAAGTCAAAAATTAATTTAACAAAACTTATTCAAAGAAAATAATTAAAGCAATGAAATTTTGATAAGGAAATACAAAGAAATCACGAAAGGAAAGAACTTAGTTAAAAAAAACGGACAAGAAAGAAATTAATCTTAATTTTAAAATTTCTAAAATTTCTCCATAATTATATCCTAAAATCTCTCTCTATATATCTTCCTCAATCCTAAAACCTTAGCTTAATGATATCCTAAAATCTCTCTTCTAATTTTCTAAAAAATTTAAATGATGAGGAAGCCACATGGCATTCCAATTCTCCCATTCTAATTTTTTGAATTTTAAAAATATTTAATTCTAGTAAAAAAATTTTGAGTTTTAATACTTAATTGGTCACAAGACCAGTTAGGACATGGAAAAAAATTAAATCTATTCTTAAAATCCCTCTTTAATTCTTAAAATCTATTAACTAAAATCAATATTCCCAAAAAATTCAGCATATGCATTATCTTTATATTTTGAATTTGTTTTTTTTGAATATTTAAAGCTTGAAAATAGTTGAGTGGTAAAATTTGATTGATGAAGAAATCTTTTAAATTAATCCAATTCTTAAAATCTCTATCTAATCCCTAAAATTTCTCTCTAAAATAAACTTCCAAAAAAAGTGTGCATATGTATTATATATATCCCTTTAATCCTATCTCAATAGACACCTCAACAAGGCTAAACCAACCATCCAATATTGCATCTCCTCCTCGTACAGGTAGTCAAGTACTTCATTTCACATTGAAGTTTTATATTCCTTATTCAACATTACAATTCTTCTTCTTCTTCCTTCACATGTTTTCTCATAAAACTTTTCCTCTTTTATAAATGAATTTATGATAGATAATGGACGATGATGCCTCTATTACTTCATTCGGTCATGACTTTCCTTCAATCTATTAATCTTCCTATGCTTTATTCTCCAAGGTTCTCTCTCTCTCTCTCTCTCAAAATGTATATCGTCTAACTTTGTTTCCTAATATTTTTACAATCTTTTGTTTATATTTGTTTCTCATTTGTCTATGCCGCAATTCTCTACAACATCTTCAATAGAAGTACTTTTCTTATCCATGCAATGATTGCACTCACAGCAACATCTCATCGCAACGCCCCTTCCACAATGGTTTGGACAGTGCAGTTGATGTAGTTTTAGGATATTTTTCTTGCTTTGTTTTCATGTACTTTCTCTTTGTATTTCTTCCGTTTTAAACAAGCCATTAGTTTGCTAAATGTATAAATATTCTTATTTTTAATATGAAAGGTTATTATGGGTTTTGAAGATATCGAATTTATCGTGTAACTTCAAGTGCTCATGAATATTTAGGAAGGAATCAACCTTTGGGTGGATCCATGGTCAAGTCGATGCATATTATTCAATATAAGAAAATTCTTTTCCCTACAAAATACAATTCTATGCCCCACAGGTTCATAACTTAAACATTACCGGGTTATCTATTAAAAAAAATGATCATCGAGGAATTGAAAATTGGATCATGAGTCCAAAAATTCTATACAAATCATCAAGCTCAAAATTCACACAATCAAAGATATAAATGCCAGAGATTGGATTGCATTAAATCCATATAAACAAAGATATATGCGTTTATGAATAAAATATCCACTATTCCTTATTAAGTTCTTAGTATACCTTTCAAAAATAAAGAGTACAATTTCAATCAATGACACATTTTAAAATATACAAAGGCCACGAATTAACAAATTAGTTGATTAAAATATATAAAGTCCATGCATTGCATGGATTAACGAATTAATCTATTAAAATATACAAAGCCCGTATATAACATGGATCAACGAATTAATTGAATTGTTTTTGGTTTCTTATTCATTTTTCCTTTCCACTGGGTGAACATCATGGGTATTCAACACTTCAATACTGGTATTCAATAGTTGAATTTTCTATGTTTCTTGTTTTATTTTTCTTTCTTTTTTCTTTTCATTGGGTGATCCTTAAGGAAGACAAAAAAGTTTGCACTAATCTTTTTAGTTGTCTTTTTATTTTTATTTTTTATCATGCTCAATTGCTATTTTGTTTAACTTTTTCCATTGGAATTGGTTTAGGTTATGATATTTTCTTTAAATTTTGCATAATTCATTTTTCATGCTACAATTATTTCTGTGTTGAACAATGTGCCCTATATATGTAATTAAAAGGGGTAAACTAACTTACTATGCTAGCACATTTGCATGAGATCTCAGTTTTGTTTGTCAAACAAAATAAAAAAGTGTAATGCATAGTTTATACCATTTAATATTCAATTACTATAGCAGTACAATATAATTTTGAAATGCTATAATTTTCTTGAAGCTGTATTTTTTCTTATCTTATGTATCGCATGGGTCAATGCTAGTTTTAACTATAAGAAAATTATGTGTTAACTTTTGAATCACATAGAATAAAGTATAATTTCCTTAAAAAAAAAAGGCTAAAAAATTATGTGTGTACATGTATCTATATAATAAACCAGAACTTTTTGTTTGAATCTTGATGGAATATTTGTCCTATGTGGTATGCATTTTGTATTCAACGAATGAGGTTTATTTTCAATTTCATTCAATGGCTTGGATTAATTTTAGGTGAATCTCACTCACTCCAAATTCTGCCCAAAACATCTATCTTTCAAAACAGGTTGGTTTTAAAAATTCAATCCAACGGTCACAATTCATATTTGTTTTGATTCTACGGAGTAGATTGTAAGCACCCTATTTTTGACCGCTCGGCAGTCTACACTCCGTCCGGACTTGTTTTCAAGTTATTGTGGGCATATTCCAATCGAAACTAATTCTCTAGGTCCAAATTCTGTCTTTCCATCGCTTCGTGGGCCTGTCAGGCCCAAATAGAGGCAAAATGACCAAAATGCCCTTAGAGGTATTGTCCTTTCCTTTCCGTTTCCAATCCCACTCTCGAGACAGTTTATTCCTCGAGACGCTTCTAATCTAGGCACGTCTTTTCGGAGACGATAAGTCCCCTTTTCAATCCCACTCTCGAGACAGTTTATTCCTCGAGACGGTTCCAATCCAGGCGCGTCTCTTTGGAGACGGTAAGACCCCTTTCCAATCCCACTCTCGAGACAGTTTATTCCTCGAGACGGTTCCAATTTGAGCGCATCTCTTCGGAGACGGTAAGACCCCTTTTCAATCCTTCTCTTGAGACAGTTTATTCCTCGAGACGGTCCGAGTAGCAAAATACTCACAAAACCGTTAGAGTAGCGGAAATACTCACAAATAGGTCGATATAGGGAATTGGCAACAAACCCCTGTGTCACGACGGTCGCCGTTAGAGTGGCGGAAACACTTAGAACCCAGGTCAACACCAGTGTCTGTTAGCCCACTTCGGTAAAAAATGACCAAAATACCCTTTGGACCTTTTCCGGTCAAGATAACCATTTTGCCCCTAGGCATCCGAATGCCCCGGGAACCACATCGGCTCTGGGTATCAAACTAGTAATCCTCCTCTACCTTTCCAGATCATTCCGAGTCAGTTCCGGCCAACCCGGTACAAAATGACCGTTTTGCCCCTGGGGGGCCGGTTTCCTTTTTCGACCACACCGGCTCTGGGTATCAAACCGGTAACCTCCGGAGACTACTTTTTATAGTGTTCTCAACCTCCTTTTACCTTTCCGGATCATTCCGAGTCAGTTCCCGCCAACCCGGTGCAAAATGACCGTTTTGCCCCTAGAGGGCCGGTCTCCCTTTTCGACCACGCCGGCTCTGGAAATCAAACCGGCAACCTCTGGGAACATTCTAAATAATGTTTCCAGATCCCCAGTCTTCTTCCGGGATAGTCCGAGTCTGTCCCGGCAGTTTTCCGGTCCGATTAACCGTTTTGCCCTTAAAGGCTCGGTCAACCTTTCCGACACATTTTGTCCTCACTTTTTAAGTCAAATACCTTCAGGACACTATTTTAAGTGTTCCTGCTCCTTTTCGGCCTTCCGGGTCATTCCTGGCTCCTTCAAATCATTCCCGAACTTTTCGGAGTCACTCCTAGTGAAGCCAAGCTAAAGATTGCATGGTAGTCACTAGTACAGGCGCCCAAATCTAGTCAAAGATACGTTACTTGCCGACCTTAATAGTTTCCTAATTGGCTGGCGCCACTACTAGTGGCCCCAAGCCAATATTTGGCCTGGCGCCACTCCTAGTGGCGCCAGAAGGAATTTTGGCCTGGCGCCACTGCAACAGGCGCCAGTGTATTCCTCCCTCTACAAATACAAAGCCTCATTCAACGTGAAAGGGGTCTGCAAACTTAACCTAAAAATCCTATATTTCGATATACAGAGCTCGAGCACCTCCAAAACCCTAGTTTCCTTAGGTTTTCCAAACCCTAGCCACCCTACGCTAAACCCTAGCCTCTTATACATTCCTATACACCTCTATACACTTATACACTAGCCTTCAACCCACCTTCGAAGACTTGAAGAGCTGCCATCTAAAGCTTGAAAACAACTCTTGAAGATTGAAGACGAAGATCAAGACGAGGATCGAAGACCGAAGACTGCACGGCGCGCAAAATAAATAAGAGACATACGGTAGGCTCCCTATTTAAATTTCTGCACTTCCCCCCTCTCTCTTTTCTCTCCTAATGCACTTGGGTTTTCTCTATTTTAATCCCCCATTTCTTTCCCCCCCCTTTCTTTGCATGCTTGAAATAAGGGGATTCCCGGTCCATGTGTAGGATTGGGCTATTAGAGAGTCACCGTGTCGGGAGCTTTCTTCTAGTCTAACCAAAGACCACGTGGGTCCGGCCCCCTTGATTATGTGGTGAAGCCTTAGCCTTGTATGTTCACGACCCCAAATTGCATTGTGCATATCATAGTCTTGCATCTTCCAAAATTCATTTTCAAACTCGTTTTCAAACTTGTTTTCAAAATTGCATCAAAATCTCTTTTTCAAAAACTTGTCTTCAAAACCACAATTCTAGGGTGATTCTAGCCTTTTCATAGCTAGGGTTGCTTTAGGAAAGTGTTACATTAAAAGTGACCCTTTTGGTCTATGTTTTCAAACCTTATTGTTTTCAAAACCACTTTCTTAAAGTGGTTCTAGCCCTCTTATGGCTAGAATCGCTTTAAGAAAGTGAGACGTTTTCATACTTTCCAAAAAATTCTCTCTTCAAAAATCTCTTCCTAAAAATCTCTTTTTCAACATACTTTCCTAAAACTCTTCTCTTGAAAATTGTTTTCAAAAACTCCCTTCCAAAATCTATCTTTCAAAACTCCCTTTTTCAACTCTTTTCCAAAATCGACTTTCTAAAAACGTTCCCCAAAAATCTTTCTAAAAACTCTCTCCAACAATCTTTAACCAAAACCTTCCTAGAAGAACTCTCTCCAAAAATCTTTTTCAAAAACTCTCTTTCCAAAATCTTCCTTTTAGAAATTCCCATTTAGGATTTTCCTTCTAAAATCTACGTTTTCCAAAAACACACTTTCCAAAACTCCTTCTTTTTAAAATCTTTTTCCAAAAACTCCCTCTCCAAATTCACTTTCCAAAAACTCCTCCCTAGGATTTCCCTTCTAGAAAACCTTCGTTTCTAAAAGTGTACTTTTCAAAAACTCTTTCCTTAGAAGCCCAAGTCAAGCTGTAGAACTCACAATTAGGAAACCCTAATCTTTTTCCCAAAAACATGGTTTTTAAACTTTGCCCCAAACCTATGTTTCCAAAACCTCTTGTTTTCACATCCAAACTATACATGTTTCCAAAACCTCTTTTCTATGTTAAGATTCTACACTTTCAAATCTAGGGTTTCTAGAACCTTCTTTTCCAAATCCTTGCCAAATCCTATCTCCCCGTTTAGGAATCTAGATCCCGTCCTCCGTTTTTGGAAACAAAATCCAACATTTCTCTTTTGGAAACCAAATCCAATTCCTTCCTAATCCAAACCTTTCCTAATTCAATTCCTTCCTAAACCATAAGTTTCCTAAACCTAAACTTTAAACCTTTCCTTAAGTTTCCTAATCCAAACATTTCCTAATTCAATTCCTTCCTAAACCATAAGTTTCCTAAACCTAAACTTTAAACCTTTCCTTAAGTTTCAAAATCCAATTCTTTCCTAATTCAAATCTTTCCTAAACTTCTACTTTCCTAAATCTTAAGTTTCCAAAACTTGAACATAAAAATCTTTCCTAAACTTTAAAACTCAACTTTCAAATCTTTCCTAGTTCAACCCTTTCCTAATTCAACCCTCTTTCCAAATCTTAACTTTCCAAATTCAAGTTTTCAAACCTTTTCCTAAACTCGAACCTTTCCTAATCTCAAGATTTTCTAAAATTCTAAAAATTTTCTAAATCTTAAACTTTCTAAATTTCAAATCTTTCCAAATTCAAAACTTTCTAAATTTGAAACTTTCTCAAGTTAAATCTTTCTAAACCTAAATCTCTCCAAAATTCTAAACTTTCCAAAACTTCAACATCTTTTCAAATCTAAGATTTTTCTAAACTCAAAACTTTCTTAATTCAAATATTTCCTAAACTGAAAACTTTCCTTTTTCAAACCTTTCTCAAAACAAAACTTTCTTATTTTCAAAACTTCCTTGTTTTCAAAACTTTCCAAAGTCAAAACTTCGATTTTTCAAACATTCTAAAATTCAAAACTTTCTTAATTTGAAACTTTCCAAATTCAAAACCTTTCTCAAACTAAACTTTTCTTAATTCAAAACATTCCAAATTCCAAAAACTTTCTTAATTCAAAACTTTCCTAAGTTGAAACTTTCCTAATTCCAAAACTTTCCTAAGTTGAAACTTTCTTAAGTCGAAAATTTTCCTAATTCCAAAACTTTCCTAAAATGACGCTTTCCTAATTCGAAACTTTCCTAAACCCAATTTTTCCTAAATTTCAAGTTTCCAAATCTTCCAAGATCTTTCCAAATCCAACGTTCCAATCCAATATTTCTTAATCTCAAGTCTTTCCTAGGTCTCCTACCTTTTCTAAGTCTAGGTTTTCTAAACCTCCATCTTTCCAAATCCAAGTTTTTCCAAAATCAATCTTTCCAAAGCAAGTCCAATCTTCTCAATTTCAATTTCCAATCTCCTCTTCTAATCTCAAATCAAATCCAATTTTCAATTCAATCTCTTTCTTCCAATCCAATCTCTCTCTTCAAATCAATCTCTTTTCAATCGGACTCCGGTCTGAACTATGACTGACTTGAATCCCCCAAAGGGATACGTAGGCAACCTTCATAGGTGCGGTCACAATACTTTTCAAACTTTCAATTCCACCCTCAAGGGTGTGGTTTTCAAAATCTTTTCAAATCTCAAATTTCAATTTCAAAATTTCTGTTTTCAAATTTCTATTTCCAAATTTTCAAACTTTCCAATTTCAATTCCATCTCTTCAAATCTATTTTCAAATCAAATCAATTTCAAATCAATCTTTTTCCACATCTATTTTTCCATTCTCTTTCCTTGCACTTGCATATCATGCATCATGTTAGTTTTCAAACGTTGTTTTTCAAAATGGATAGGATTGAACTATAGTTAGTCGAAGACTCTCATAGGTGAATTTAGGGTAGATTGACATGTAGGTACCGAAAGGGCGGGGTAGGGTGATAGCTTAGTGCGTCTTCCCTACACGTAACCAACCTCCGAACCTAGATTACTGATTTCAAAGACCAAAAAGGAGTTATTTTTTCTAAAAAGGGCTAAATGTTTCCTAGAGGTTGCCAAACAACCTGTTTTTATTAAAAACCTTATCTTGAGGAGATATTTTCAAAATTGCTTTCCAAAAATCCTAAGTGTAGTTTTCGGATTATGCTTGGTTTTTAGGTAACCTAACTCACCTTAATCAAGTTAGGTGGCGACTCCAAATCTTTTTCAAAAGCCCTTTATTCAAATTGATTTTCAATTCAAATCTAGTCACACTCATTCTTTTAGGAGGGTGAGTTCTAACGAGAGAGTACAATATTTTTTTCGATTGGGTGAGTATTCTTCGAGTGCGAAAAATCTGAGCGCGACATAGATCGATTTTCATCTCATCTTTCATCTTCAAAATACCGCCCAAAAGATTAATTGGCATCACTCCAACAACGTCTCTCACAATCTTCAACCAACCTTTAAACTTGAACATCCCGCCCAAAAAATGTCTCCTTTACCTACGTGGGTTGTACAAGAAAGGCTGAAAGTGATAAGAGAGCATTTAAGTTATCTATACACACCTTTCAAAAACAAGTTATTTGATTCTCTAAACTTTTTTAGCTTTGTATAGCTGGATAACACTCTTCAACCAACGAAAAAAAATCAGAACACTCTCTCAACATTTCTCTCACGAACTCCTCTCTCTCTCTCTCTCTCTCTCTCTCTCTCTCTCTCTCTCTCTCTAAGAACCCAACAATATGATGAGGATAAAATGCCTGTTGTGGCTTTTGGCCATGGTGGAAATGGTGGTTGGAGCTGGAGAAGAAGGAGAAAGTGGATCTATGTAGTCAGAGAAGGATTTGTGTGTGAGCTTTTCTCTCTCCCTCCCTCTCTTTGATTTTGTAATCTCTATTTTGCCATTTGATTTTAAGGCTTTTTTTTTTTTTTTGAATGAAATTTGTGACCACATTTGTTTGTTGTTGGCTGTGATGAGGTTGTGGTCTCTCTTTAGCTGCCAAAGTGGAGGAGACTCAAGTGCCTCTTCTACGCAATGTGGGTGTTTGTGAAAATGTTGCTCTGTATGGCTTTTGGAAATTTTTTTTTGGCATTGTATTGTGATTTGGTGGAGGAATCAAAGTATGTGTTTGAAGTAAAGACAATTAAGAGAATGGAGCTTCTGGGGCCCTCTACTTTCATTCGTTGATGACATTGCAAGGAGGCCTAGATCACAGACACATTTGTATTTGGTGTGAGCTCCTAAAACGTTACTTATCATTATTATTAGTAAGGAAATGGAAAAACTCATGTATTATTAAAACAGGTTAAGCTTATGTTCATGCCAATTGATTTATGGTAGTTCAGTTTGAATCATGACTGAAACTATATTTTCTTTTTTATTATTATTGTGTTCCCTTTGAAGAACTACTTACTATACATTTAAAATTTTTTTATTTTTGGATGCATGCATGTAATTTTTTTTGGGCATCTCATTTTTTTTGGGTGGTGTTCATTTTGTTTCATTGTTTTTTTCATCTAACTTATTCCAAGTGATTTGGAATTTTGATTCCAAGTGTACTTCATTAAATTTTGATGTAACTAGGGTCACTGGCAGAACCACGTAGGGTCGAGGCCTTAAAATTAAGTGCCCTCTTGAGTACTCGAAAAAAAATCTTGAATTGTGAAATGTGATCAATGGATTTCTTTGGATAAATTACTTGACTCTCCACTACCTAAATATGTTTTCAAGTCTTACAAGTGGGATTTATAATCAAATGCATGTCTATATTTTGTTGAGAGTGCAACGTGAGTGGCGTAGGCATGATTGATTTATAGTATATGTATATAACTTAAAAATATTTCTTACAAAATAAAGGAATCAATATTTTAGTAATTCTTTAAGCTATTCCAAAATTTTTAACTTTTTATGGTGAAAGGGCAAAAATGACACCTCCAAGTGTCAGCTATAATTGTCATTTTCCGTGCGCCCTTGGTAACCAACGCTAGCTAGTAAGGAATATTAAAAGGATAAGTAAGTACAAAGTCACCTCAATGATCCAAATCCTAAATTACCTCAAATAAATATATAAAGACAGTACAATCAAACATGGATTGGAAAAGTATGCAGTGGTTGGTTGAGGGTCCGTTTAGTAATGTTGTCAATTTTTATTTTTTATTGTGTATTTTTTGTAGTTTGATGATAGGTATTTATAGGTTATCGTTGTGTTAATAGTATTAGACTAATATTTTGGTAAGAGAGAATGCACAAATTTTAGTGTTTTTAGTTGCATTTTTTCAAATTTTGTAAAAAACTATAAAAAAATATTTTAAACAAACGATGTATTTTGTTTTTTAAAAAAATAAAAATAAAAAATAAAAAAAGTAAACGTTACCAAACGAGACCTGAGCCTTTTGTAAGGTGATGCCAAACTTTTCCTCCATGTCCAAGTCCTTTGGTGCAATTCCACTTTCAAGCTTCCGATCAAATAAGTTTATGAGCGAACCCAACATCACCTGAACGATCTTCATTGCCAACAGTGATCCGGGGCAAATTCTTCGTCTTGCACCAAATGGAATTAGCTCAAAGTCGTGGCCACGGACATCAATTTCCGAGTCCAAGAACCTCTCGGTCATGAAGGAGTAGGGTTTGGCCATATGCATGGATCGCGGCCAATAGCCTAAACATTTACTAGAACTTGTGCCCCCTTTGGGACCGGGTGGCCAGAGACTTCAACCTCCGTCTCAACCTTGCGAGGTGATGGGGACCGAGGAGTTGATCACGAATTCCCCTGACCACACCCCACGCTTGAGGTACTCAGAGGAATGGAGGGCTATTGATGGGGACCGACTAGGGACACCCTTAGCAGCCCGACCAGGAGAAAGCACACACGGGCTATCAGATTCAGCTGATGACGTATTGCGCATTACGATGGTCGAAGACCCGGCCCCAAACATGCTGATATCTCAAATGGCGCAGATGGGATCGAAAGAAGGAAAAGCACCACGACAGGAGGATCGACCCTGAGAGGTCCAGCTGGCCGGGGCCTGATCAGGAAGGTCATGACCGACCAGCCCCTGGCTGACCACGGCTGGGTACGCCACGCTCGAGCAAGTCCTGCGAGATGGGACCGGTCATTCGTCCCACCTCTCACGCCAGCGAAGGCTATCATGGACAACCCAATCATGATAACGTGTTCCCGTCTCCAAGACTTCGCGTGTAGGAGGCAGTCACCTCACTCACCCTGACACACGCCTAAGGGAGTGCCACGTCTTGAGGATTGGACAACCACTCCTCCCACTACCTTGCCACTAGTCAGGATCCCCAATGCCAGGTTGCCACGTGGAGAGACAGCCGTCTCCCACCTTCCCCATGCATGCAATGACCCTCTAGGGCTACCAGGGTGCCTGTCAATATAAAAGAAAAGATAATTTTCTCCAAGAAGGTACGCAAACAAAAATCCTAGCCAAAAACTCTGTTGATCTTTCCAGAAACCTAACTTAGGCATCGGAGTGCCCTTGGCAGGCATCACACCGGTGCCCTTCACTCTTTTTCCTTCTCAGATTACACTGGAGCTGATTGTTGCCGGCCTGGGGACTGACTTACTGCATCATCAGTTGGCGCTGTCTGTGGGAAACGATTGTTTTTCATTTTCATAGTCGTCACTAGGTCCGGCACTTCACACGTTCCCTTACCCATGGTAGATGAAAACATCGACCGGGTCGCCGGTGACCAAAGCACCAATAGAGTTGCAGCCCTCGAAACTCGTATGGCCGATGTTATGGCCAACATGCAAATGTTGATTACCCAAAACCAGGAGTTGCTTCAACGACTCCCCGTTGCCCCCGAATGAGGACAGCTGCCCAGAACCCAACCGGAGAATGAAAGGAGTCACGCTAGCCGAGACGTGAACGAAGATCCCGTCTTACCTGCCGGCAGCCTCTCGCCCCCTGGCGCTGTGCCACTGCCTCGAGACGACCATGCTCTACCGAACGAAGCACAAAGCCAGGCCCCTAGCCTGCCGCCTCGACGCCGCCCCCAGCACACCGAAGAGGAAGGAGAGAAGGGGGACAATCCCCCGGCCTGGGACGAGCGTTTGAAAGCTTTCCAAGCATAGATGACCGGGGTCATGGAGGCTTTGAGGACCAGAACTCCGAACACCATTGAAGAGATGGTAAACAGAACAGACTCCCCGTTCACCCAGGCGGTCATGCAGGTCCCCCTACTGCCTAAGTTCAAGATGCCCACCATAGAGATGTTCGATGGGACGAAGGACCCATTGGACCACCTGGAGACCTACAAGGCCTTGATGTAGCTCCAAGCCATCCCCGACGAGGTTATGTGCCGCGCCTTCCCTGTCACTCTCAAAGGGGCAGCTAGAGTGTGGTTCAACCGAATTCAACCCTCCACTGTCACTTCCTTCGTTTAGCTCAGCAAGCTGTTCGTCGGACACTATATTGGAGCCCAGCGACAGAGGAGAGCAGGGACCAGCTTGCTTAATGTGAAGCAGAAAAAAGACGAAACTCTATGAGAGTTTGTCATTAGGTTTAACCTGGAAACCTTGGAGGTGGACGATGTTGATGACAAGGTCGCAGTCACCGCTTTTATGAGCGGAGTCAAGATCCATAAGTTCATGTTTTCGTTGGCCAAGGAGCCTCCAAAGACTATGGTGGACCTCATGATTAAAGCTCAGAAGCATATGAATGCCAAGGACACGATGAACGCTAGACGAGAATGTGATGAGAGGGCCACTTCCCGGTCAAACAAGAAGAAGAGGTCACCCAAAGGCAAGGACGACCGAGACAAGAAAGCCTTGAGGAGCAAGCGGGTAGAAAGGAGGGACCGATCGAGAAATCGTCTCGCTGCCTTCAAGCGCAGTTTCACTCCGCTGACCATGCCGTTGGGGCATGTCTTGAACGAGATAAAAAATGATCCAGACCTGAAATGGCCTAGGAAGCTAAGGGGAAACCCCGAAGAGAGGAACCGAAGGAAGTACTGTCGATTCCATAGGGACCACGGCCACAACACAAATGATTGTTTCGACCTCAAGCAACAGATAGAGAACCTGATCAAAGAAGGGCATTTGGGGAGGTACGTTGCTGGCCAACGGCAAGACAGAGCACAACCGGCTGAGCAAAAGAGTTCAGAAAGAGCCCCAGCACACCAATGCTCGATTGGAGAAATAAGGGTCATCTCTGGGGGCTTCGGAGGTGGTGGCGAGTCCTCGTCTGCTAGAAAGAACCATGTTAGGAGGGCGAAGCAAGCAGAAGTGTTCTCGGTGGGCGGACCGAGCAAAAAGCCCCGACTAGACGTACTGGACGTAGTATTCACCGAGGACGAAGCTTCGGAGCTGAGTCACCCGCATGATGATGCCCTGGTGGTCAGCGCCATCATCTCCAACTACAGAACACGACGAATCCTCATCGATAGTGCTAGCTCAGCTGACATCCTGTTCTGGGGAGCATTCAAACAACTGTAGATATCGAGAGAGGCCCTGAAGCCCGTGAACTCCCCCCTAGTGGGGTTCACCGGCGACCGGGTCGTCCCTATGGGCTCCATCGAGTTACCCGTCACCCTAGGGGATGACCCCCAGCAGACCACGAAGTTGGTCAATTTTCTGGTCGTGGACTGCCCCTCGGCCTACAATGTGATTATAGGGCGTACAACCCTAAATCAGTTTAAGGTAGTCACGTCCACATATCACCTGAGATTGAAGTTTCCAATAGAGCACGGGGTGGAAACTGTAAAGGGCAATCAGGTGACCGCAAGGAAATGCTACTTGGCATCCTTCAAGGGGGATGCCGCCACAGAGGCCCTCGTGATAGAAGAGCTAGAAGTCAGGGACAAGGAAGATCTCAGGCGGGGAGAACTCGTGGAAGAGTTAGAGCTAGTCCCCATCGACCGTCCAGCCCAGGATAGCAGCACCCAGTCGCCTAAGGTTGTCATGATCGGTACCGAGGCCCCAGAGCAGCACAAGCAAGAGCTGCGATAGTTCCTAAGGTACAACGCTGATGTTTTCGCCTGGACCCATGAAGATATGCCGGGTATCGACCCCGGAATCGCCGCCCACTACCTCAACATTTCACCAGACGCCAAACCCATCACACAGAAAAGGAGAAGCTTTGCCCCTGAGTGCAACGAGGCCATTGCAAAAGAAGTGGACAAGCTCGTCCAAGCCGAGTTCATCCGGGAGGCACAATACCCGACCTGGCTCTCAAACGTTGTGATGGTGAAGAAGGCGAGTGGGAAATGGCAGATGTGCATCGATTTCATTGATCTCAACGAGGCCTGCCCCAAAGACAGCTTCCCCCTACCCACCATTGACCTTCTGGTCGATTCTACGGCAGGATACGAGATGCTCTCCTTTATGGACGCCTTTTTCGGGTACAACTAGATCAAAATGGTAGAACGCGATCAGGAACACACTGCTTTCATTACCGACAGAGGATTATACTGCTACCGAGTGATGCCATTCGACCTGAAAAATGCTGAAGTAACTTACCAAAGGCTGGTCAACAAGATGTTTAAGTCCCAGATAGGACGGAACGTGGAAGTATATGTGGACGACATGCTAGTGAAGAGCAAGCAAGCCGCCGACCATTTGAAGGATTTGAAAGAAACCTTCCGTACCCTCAGGCACTACAACATGAAGTTAAACCCGACCAAATGTGCATTCGGGGTGGCCTCGGGGAAGTTCTTAGGTTTTATGGTATCACAGAGAGGTATAGAAGCAAACCTAGAGAAGGTCAGGGCCATACTTGATATGCAGGCCACGAAGATGATCAAGGACGTTCAGCGACTAGCAGGACAAGTGGCAGCCCTGAACAGATTCATCTCCAGGTCAACCGACAAATGCCTACCTTTCTTCCGGACGTTAAGAAAAGCATTCTAGTGGACGGGCGAATGCAAGGAAGCCTTTCAACAGTTAAAACACTACTTGGGCTCCGTTCCCCTGCTAAGCCGAACGGTCATGGGAGAGGAGCTCTACCTCTACTTGGCCGTCTCCGCAACGGCAGTCAGTTCAGCCCTTGTGCGGGAAAGTGAAGGAGTCGAAAAACCAGTGTACTACACGAGCAGAGCACTCAGAGGAGCTGAGGAAAGATACCCAAAGATGGAGTTGTTAGCCTTCGCTCTGGTGAACTCAGCTTGGAGGCTCTAGCCGTACTTCCAATCCCATACTATCATAGTCCTGACAGACCAGCCTATCAAAAAAGTCCTACACAAGCCTAAAATGTCCGGTCGGCTCATGAAGTGGTCAGTAGAGCTCAGCCAGTTCGACATTCAGTACAGACCCCGAACAGTGGTTAAAGGACAAGCAGCAGCAGATTTTATTGCAGAGTTTACCGCCCCACCTCATGCCCCACCCGACGTAGAGGACGCCGAGAATACCTGGATACTAAACGTTGATGACTCCTCCACCAAACAATCCCGCGAGGCAGGCGTGATTCTTGTTACCCCAGACGGCCAGAAAGTGGAGTACGCTCTCAGATTCAACTTCTCGACCACTAATAATGAGGCCGAATACGAGACGCTCATTGCCGGGCTCCGAATTGCTTGACGAATGCGGGCGGAGCAGATAACCGTCAGGGGAGATTTGCAGTTGGTGATAGAGCAGATCCAGGGGGAGTATGAAGCCAGAGGAGACAAAATAAAGGAGTACTGCCAGATAGCCAGGGGCTTGGTCAGAAAATTCTCAAAAGTAGTATTGCAGAGGGTCCCCCGTTTGGAAAACGAAGAGGCAGATAGATTGGCGAGAATAGCGTCCTTAGACCAACTCGACCCCGAAGTGCCCATGGAGACTCTCGATTCGCCGAGCATCCAAACCCCGGAGGTCAATACACTGGAGACAGATGGCTCGTGGGCTAAGCCAATCAGAGATTACTTGGAGCGCAAAGTCCTCCCAGAAGATAAGCTAGAGGCAAGGAGGATCAAATTCAGGGCCAGTCGATATGTAATGTTTGACAGGGTCCTGTACAAGCGAGGGCACACTACCCCCCTCCTCAGGTGCCCCACCGAGGAAGAGGCAACCTACATCATGAGAGAAGTCCACGAAGGTATTTGTGGTAACCATTCAGTAGGACGATCCTTGGCTAATAAAATCCTCAGGACAGCCTACTACTGGCTAACCATGAGTAAGGACTACCAAAAGTTCGTGAGAAAGTGCGATAAGTGCCAACAGTTTGCCATCATCCCAAGACAACCCGTAAAGGAGTTGACCCCCATTCCCAGCTCGTGGCCTTTCGCCTAGTGGGGGATCGACATCATGGACCTATTGCCCCTGGGTAGGGGGCAGAACAAGTTCGCTGTGATAGCCATCGACTATTTCACCAAATGGGTTGAAGCAAAGGCCCTCACCACCATCACCAAGCAGAAAATGACAAACTTCCTCTGGAAGCACATCGTGTGTCATTTTGGAATACTCAAAGTAGTCATCACTGACAACGGTAAGCAGTTCGAGGGGAAGCAGTTTAGCGGGTTGTGCTCAAACTTGCACATCAGCCACCACTTTTCTTCCCTGGAACATCTCCAAGCAAACGGGCAAGTGGAAGTCACCAACAGGTCCCTTCTCAAGATCATCAAGACCAAGCTCGAGAAAGCCAAGGGGCTATGGGCGGAGGAGCTCCCTAGTGTGCTTTGGGCGTATCGAACCACCGAGCAGGTCTCAACTGGTCAAACCCCCTTCTCCCTCACCTTTGGCACCGAAGCCGTCATACCAGTGGAGATCGGCTTTCCCAGCCCTAGGGCTCAAACCTACGATACAAAGACAAATAACAGGCATTAACAGTCGACATAGACCTACTGGAGGAGAAATGGCTCTAGGCAGCAATCAGAATGGCCTCGTATCAGCAACAGATGCGCCAGTACCATAACAGCCGAGTGCGTGGGAGGCATTTCAGGACGAGAGACTTGGTATTGAAAAGGGTCAACCAATCTACCAGAGTGGCACAAGACGGGAAGTTTGGCCCGAACTAGGAAGGACCTTACGAGGTAACGGGCTTCACCAGAAAGGGAACCTACAGACTGAAGGGTCCCAACGGTAAGTAACTGCCCCACCTTTGGCATGTTGATCACCTTCGAACGTACTATGTGTAAGTGATATTTGGTTTCAATACGCAATTGTAGCAAAGAATCTTTTTGTCTATTAACGCCGTATAGGGACCTTCCTAAGTTTATCAAACCATATATCCACAACTGCAAGTTGATCAATGACGTATCGAGTATCTGCATAATCCTCTTTGCTTGCAAACCTCCGAACATCTCCCTCGCACAACAGAACGCGACAAAAGTCCTGCTCAGGCCATGGCCGAGCAGGCAAAGGCTTTATGCCCACAACAGAACGCGACAAAAGTCCTGCTCAGGCCACGACCGAGTAGGCAAAGGCTTTGTGCCCACAACAGAAAGCGACAAAAGTCCTGCTCAAGCCACGGCCGAGCAGGCAAAGGCTTTATGCCCACAAGAGAAAGCGACAAAAGTCCTGCTCAGGCCATGGCTGAGCAGGCAAAGGCTTTATGCCCACAACAGAAAGAGACCAAAGTCCTGCTCAGGCCATGGCCGAGCAGGCAAAGGCTTTATGCCCAACACCAAAGTGACAAAGCTCTGCTCGGGCATGACCGAGCAGGCACAAAGCAACAAGGCCCTGGCCAGGCACGCAAAGGCTTCATGCCCACAGTCAAAACGACAAAAGACCTGCTCAGGCCTCGGCCGAGCAGGCATAAAGCAACAATAGACCTGCTCAGGCTATGACCGAGCAGGCAAAGGCTTCATGCCCACAAGCCTTGCCCTGTTCGGACACAGCCGAGCAACCATAAGGCAACAGAGACCTGCTCGAGCATGCCAAACAGGTTTTTTACACAAAAAAAAAAAAAAAAAAACCATGGACTGAGCAGCGTAAAAGCTTTATGCCCACAATTGCAAGAGTCCGTGGTCGGGCACAGCCGAGCAAGCAAAGGCTTAACGCCCACTACTAAAGGGGACGAGGCCCAATTTCAATAGACAACGACCATGGACCCTAGCAATTCTTGGTCAGGGACAGCCTAATTTTTCATTCGTTTAAACTATTTTCGCTATAGATGGAGGGTACCGTTTACCCCTAGGTGGCATCGAGAGACATAGAACGAAATGGAAATGTCAACGACAGGGGTGAACGAGCCTTTTTCATTCAAAGCAAACAAGTACGTACAAATAGATCGCAAAAGCCAAAGCAGTGTTACAAAACTAAAACCACTGCAAAGGCAGAAATAAAAGCTCTTGTACACTAGATCTACTTGGCCTTGGGCGTTCTAGACAGGGCTACACCTTTGGCCTGCGCTTCCCCCTTTTCTGGGGCCCTGGGATGGACTACTTCCTTAGCCTGGCCATCACCCCTCTCTGAGGGCTTGGAAGGGATTGTAGCCTTGGGCTGACTATCACCCCTCTCTAAGGGCTTGGAAGGGATTGTAGCCTTGGGCTGACTATCACCCCTCTCTGAGGGCTTGGAAGGGATTGCAGCCTTGGGCTGACTATCACCCCTCTTTGAGGGCTTGGAGGGGATGACAGCTTTAGGCTGGCCCTCATACCTCTCCGAGGAGATGGGGGGAACTGCAGGCTTGGGTTGGCCTTCACCGCCTTCCAGGCCTTTGGAAGAAGCCGCGACTTGGGTAGCCTGGGACCGGGCATCATCTTTGACTGCCCCCTCCTTGTCTTGCACCCCGCCCTTTGACACCGCCTGGGAGACAGCATCATCTTCGTCCTCCGGTTCAACCATGGAAAGGTCCATGCCAGGGTAAGCCCGGGCAACCAGAGTTTTGGCTTCCTCGAAGCCATCTAGGTAGATCTTGGCAAAGGCCATCTGG
This sequence comes from Euryodendron excelsum, assembly GCA_033060915.1. Classification (NCBI taxonomy): domain Eukaryota; kingdom Viridiplantae; phylum Streptophyta; class Magnoliopsida; order Ericales; family Pentaphylacaceae; genus Euryodendron; species Euryodendron excelsum. The sequence goes on from CM065383.1 coordinate 12,515,123, forward strand.
CACTCTGCCCCCTGCATGTATGCCCGCTTCGCCGCCTTCTTCGCCTCCTTCAGCTCCGCAAGAAACGCCACAATCTGGTCCTGGGCAACCTTCAGGGTAGCCTTCTCTGCTGCCAGCTTTTCCCAGCAGGCCTTTTTCTGGCCCTTCTCCTTCTCGAGATCCACCCTCAGTCTCGCCTGCTCGTTCTCGAACTCCTTCACCTCTCCAAGGCAGCGCTCAGCTCAGCCAGGAAATGGTCGGAGACCTTTGCCTCCTCGGCAAAGGACTTCTCAAAATTCGCTGACCAGGCGGCCAGTGTCACAACCCTAGCAGCAGCCTGAGCAGGAAACAACACGACCAGGAAAACGCTTAGCATTCTAAAACAATAGGGTAATGAAAATCAAAGTACCCATCACAAGGCAGTATTGCCATACCTTCAGCAAGTCCTGGCAAGCCTCCTTCGCCAACGTCTAGGACGCCATCACACCTAACTTACTGATGTTCGTAGCAAGGATGACGCTCTTCAGCCTCCTCATCGCCTCGCTAGAACTCCCGAAAACCGAGGTCGAGTCAGGCTCGTCCCCCCGAGGAAGAGTAGGGGGCACGACAGGAGGTGAAGGTACGACCTCAACGGGGGGAATGCCGCCCCGCTGCGGAGCATCATCCTCCACGATTATCGCTTTCCCACGCACCCTTCAGCCGAGGCTGGAGCAAAGGCCTTCTGACCAGACCCTAGTTTGAACCTCTTGACTGGAGTTGGAGGGTCAGCCCCCACGTTCAGCTTTGCTCTCTTCAGCAAGCTCCGGTTTAGCGCCATCTCTTCCTCCTCGTCCTCAAGAACGTCTATCCCCTGATCCGCAAAAGCCACAGAGCATGGATGTCAGAACTTGACAGACCACAGTTACCTACAAGATACCAAGTACTCACTCCTTGCTCGTTCCGTCCTTAGAGCGTAATCTGTAGGCTCAGGGCCCAACAAGAACATACCCAAGTTTTTCACATTCACCAGGGTACAGGCGTCAGTAACGCCATGCTCGACAGCTCGATCTATCCTCCCCTTCAACTCCTCGCTTAACGTAGGGGTAGCCTGGGCTAAAAGTAAACAACTTACGTCAGTGCTCTACAGACTTACAAATCTAACGAGAAAATAAAGGCAAAGCACCGGGATTGGAGAGCCTACCCTTCCTAGAAGGCCTCCCCCAACTGCGAGGAATTCGAACGAACTTCTCGTCCACTGGTTCCCAGGGCTGACTCTTCCAACCTTTGCCATATATAAAGAAGAACTTGTCCTTCCACCCTTTGTGGGACGAGGGCAAATCCTTCACTAATACCATGCCCTTATTCTTGGAGAAAAAGTACCACCACCCATTCTCGGGCTCTGACATCTTGTAGCAGTGTAGGAACTCGCTCAACGTGAGGCTGTCCTTACCACCGCTACTCGCCTGCCACAATATAGCCAGCCCCACCAAAATCCTCCACGCGTTCGGCATGAGCTGACTAAGCGCTAGCCTCAAAATACCCAAAATCTCCCTGATGGGAGCAGGGACGGGAATCTAAGCCCATTCGCTAGGGCGGCCTCATATACACAGATCTCCCCTGGCCGAGCAAAGTAGGCCCACTCCCCCTTCTTGGTAATTCTGTAACGCAGCGAAGAGGGCATATGATATTCCTTCCAAATTCTCCTCATCCTCTTTTCCGTCATCACGGAGGATACCCCCTTCGCCGCGAAGTTGAACTCCCTTACGCCCGCCACTACCATTGCCCCGGCTCCTGGGTTTGTACCCCCTTCGAAGGCCCCAGACGGACCCATCGACAAACTGCCAGGGGCCTCAACCCTCACCCTCACCAGATCTTGAGAGGGGGTATTCTCAGAATCTAACGACTGTGCCCCTCTCTCATTCATCGTCCCTATCATGTACCCCTTTCTCCTAAACTTGGCCACCACCCCGGCCAGTTCTTCAACCTCCCACGACAATCGCCCCGGACAATCTACACCCCGAATAGCCCAACAATCTAGGGCCACAACAAAAACACTTCCCAACCCAACAAGAATCTTCGCAGCGGTCACGAATCCACACGACCAGCAACAACGATGGAGAAAACCTCTGGAACGGTCCAAAAATCTGCAAGTATGGGAGCGTGGAAGCTGAAACTGCTATTGCCTAGGCTAAAACCCGCTTTTTCGAAATCAACGGATCAGATCGCACCACCCAGCTATGGATCCAACGGCTGGCAGTCCACGGGTCGCGTCACCTTTCGTTAACCAATCACCACGCGCCGCGTGGCCAAATGTCAATCGGTGCAGTCAATCTTCGCCAGCCTTATCATAAATGCGCTTACGGCGTTATAAATGCTTCACACCCCCACGAAGGGACACCTCCCAACTCAGAGACACCCTTTGGATCCCACAGAGGAATGGAGGGCTACTGATGGGGACCGAGGAGCTGACCAAGAATTCCTCTGACCGCACACCACGCTCGGGGTACTCAGAGGAATGGAAGTCTATTGATGGGGACTGAGGAGCTGACCATGAATTCCCCTGATCGCACCCCACGCTCGGGGTACTTAGAGGAATGGAGGGCTACTGATGGGGACCGAGGAGCTGACCACGAATTCTCCTGACCACACCCCACGCTCGGGGTATTAAGAGGAATGGAGGGCTACTGATGGGGACCGACTAGGGACACCCTTAACAGCCTGACCAGGAAAAAGCACACATGGGCTGTCAGATTCAGCTGATGATGTATTACGCATTATGATGGTCGAAGACCCAGCCCCAAACATGCTGATATCTCAAAGGACGCAGATGGGATCGAAAGAAAGAAAAGCACCACGACAAGAGGATCGACCTTGAGAGGTCCAACTGGCCGGGGCTTGATCAGGAAGGTCATGACCGACCAGCCCTTAGCTGACCACGGCCGGGTGGGCCACGCCCGAGCAGGTCCTGAGAGATGGGACCGGTCATTCGTCCCACCTCTCACGCCAGCGAAGGCCATCATGGACAACCCAATCTTGATAACGTGTTCCCGTCTCCAAGACTTCACGTGTAGGAGGCAGTCACCTCACTCACCCTGACACACGCCTAAGGGAGCGCCACGTCTTGAGGATTGGACAACTACTTCTCCCACTACCCTGCCACCAGTCAGGATCCTCAATGCCAGGCTGCCATGTGGAGAGACAACCGTTTCCCACCTTCCCCATGCATGTAAAGGCCCTCTAGGGCTACCAGGGTGCCGGCCAATATAAAAGAAAAGATAATTTTCTCCAAGAAGGTACGCAAACAAAAACCCTAGCCAAAAACTCTGTTGATATCTCCAAAAACCTAACTTAGGCATCGAAGTGCCCTTGGCAGGCATCACACCGGTGCCCTTCACTCTTTTTCCTTCTCAGATTACACTGGAGCTGATCGTTGCCGGCCTGGGGACCGACTTACTGCATCATCATGAGGGACTAAGAATGAACCGGTGGGTGTATCCTGAAGGTCTCCTTCACGATGGCTCGCAAGTAAGGCAAGCGTGCAATGTCTGATTCTCCTATTAGTTTGCCTTTCCCAATGGTTTGTTCGAGCTCGGCTTTGGCTTTCTCAAGAGTCTCTGGGTTGTGCAATACCTCTGCCATTGCGCATACTTTGACTAATCTTCTCATCGGTCCGGTCAAACTTAAGCCATCATGCCTATTTACAAATGACAAATCTTTTGTGACCAACTTTTGCACTCGACAAAAGTTGAGCTCTTGACTTCCCGAAAACAGTCCAAAACTTCTGACCATTGGAAGAGACTTCAACAGAGAGCACTTTGTAGAGAGTTACGTGTTGACTCTCCAATAGATCTTACACGAAATACCCATGCGGACTCCAATTAGCTATAAAAATAAAAAATTCATATAAAATTTATCACCATGTGAGTAAATTGCAAACATTCATTTTAGAAACAAACACTGATTTTTAATTACAAAAATACTATTGCCACATTATTTTGGTACAATTTTATGAAAGAATTGCAATTTTTGTACTATATATATGTCTATGCTTAAATTACTAAGGTTAAAGCGAGTAGAGATTTGCATTATAGAACGAGAAATCAAGTGAAAAGAGAAAAGAGAGGAGGTACATACCAGGCACAGGTGCTCGATGTGAGTTCTATCGATCCGTAAACTATTCTCTTCACTAATATTGAGCAGGATATCTATCACATCATTTTCTGCACTACTCTTGCTCAATCTTCTTAACTCTAACCTTTCATCAATCAATCGACCAAAAACCTCAAGTAGCTTCCCGAAGTGAAGTGTCATCCGACCCCTTATATCTTGCGGATCCATCTTCCCAAGCACAAGGAAGTAATCAACGAAGTTGGGTTTACCAGCCTCTAACATGATATTCCATACCAATTCCTTGAGCTCTTTGCCCGATTCCTGACCTGGGTTGGCCAAATTCACCCAAAAAATGGCGTTAGACAACACATTCAGGGCAGTTGTGAAAGCCAACTGGCCTACGGCCACTGCAACACCTTCTTGGCAACATTTTCCGACGTAGGCAATGACTTCCTCCACCTTGCAGCGCCGCAGATGGAGTTTAGCATCGAGCCTGTTACCTGAAAAAAATGTATGAGTTCAAGATTTTCCGGAGGCTGTGCCACGATCTGCAACAGGCAAGAAAATGACCGAGTATTGGGGGTGGTTGTGGGCCTGGAGAGCGTTGGGGACGGATCTACTGGAGAAAGCGAGGTCTTGTTTTTGGAGAACTTCTTCGGCCATGGTTGCTGAAGAAATGACCACACTGGTCATTCGGCCTAGTTTCAGACTCATGATCGGACCATGAATTTTGGCAAGCTCGGCCAGGGAATTGTGGGGCTTGTCCCCCAGTTTGAGAAGGTTGCCCACGGCCGGTAGTAGGACCGGCCCCGGCGGAAGCTTTCGACCGGGTTTGTTTCCTCTTGCAAGTAAAAGGAGGGCTCCAATTGAAGTCAAAGCCAATAGTAGACGTACTACAAAGCTCAAGAAATCCATTAGTTCCGATAGTAGGGTTGGATGTGGAGAGCTTTCACTCAAATCATAGAGTGGTCGGAAGAACTAACATTATATATAGATTTTAATTATTTTAACACGTGACTATTTGATATACTGCCATTTACACAAATAACAGAAACTCTTAGCTACAAGAAGTCGATTTATGTTTTTTAATAAAAAAAAAGAGTGTTTTGATTGGAGGGGATACGATTGGATTTCTTAGTTAACACCATTTTTATCACTCTTTCTTTGGCCGGCATATTAAAGTTGTAATATATGTTCCTTTCATTATAGGCGGGGGGGCGTGGATATTTCTTGAATAATAAAAGAAGCTGTTATTTGTACTAGCATATGCAGTAGCTAATGGCCAGCCATGTTAGGCACGTAGAAGTAGTTCAAAATCCAAAGGACAACAAACGGCTTTCAGTGCTTTGCTCACGCCCAAAATGCTTTTAATTATTAAAAATCATATATATATATATATATATTATGTGATATATATAGACTGAGGTAGATCTAGCACTGCAATAAAGTTGTCCTTTTTGGCTTGGGCTGTTTTAAACATAGAATTTCTCCCTTTACTATCATAAAGTTGCATACATCTGACATTTTACATAGGTTGCAATAATGGTCACTGGGCTGCTTTTATATATTGTGTATAGACTTATTTAATTTAAACGGTTTAATTGAGGAATAAACTTGATGTATTTATATTGTAACATATATTAACGACAGCTAAATAATTGTCCGAAAGATTTGAGATCAAATTTATTTTTCATCCAGATTCGGAGGTCATATTTGTTAAATTTTGAGATGAGTCAATGATTTGATAGATAATTGGATTTGATAGTGAGCTTAGGTAATGGTATGAAGTGACAATTTATTTCTGTATTCATTAGAGTCAATTGTATGTTGTGTGAGCACAAATATCTAAATATTTTTTTATGTACATGCAAAGATTATGCATCGTAAATCTCATGGAAGTTAACATCTTAAAAAGTTTATTATAATATAACAGCTTTCTGGTATGATTGGACTTTGATCCAGTCGCATGGTTGGATTAACAAACTATAGAATCTCCATCGATTATGTTTGATTCATAACTCGCTCTCTCATATGATTGGATGTACTCATATGAGCGAAGGGTTGAGATCCACTTAAAAGGATTGATAAATAAACAATTTTCTCAATTATGTGATTGGAAAGGCGAATGCTTTTCTGTAACATATTGTGCGTGGTAGGAGTATTTTTCAAACTGAGATAAAGTGGTGCAAGTCTTAACTTTGATTGAAAGGGCGTTGATATCCACACCTGCTTGTCAAGCGCGGTCTGATGGATAACACATCAATTGGGAGCTTAACGTGTTATTCATCAGCCCGTGCCTATTGGACAGACACAATTTTAGATAGCAAAATTCTTAATTAAAATAAAAAAAGACTACAAACAATTACATTATCCTCTAGAGAAACTCTATACAAAAATTATGCCCATAACATTTCTCAGAGGTGAAATATGGACCATGCACAACTTCTAAACAGAGTTCTCAGACTCTTTGCCCAATGATGAAAGGGCGATTTTAGTTAATTGCAGTGAAGGAACTGTGCATAGACAATATAGGCCATGACCCCTCTACTTTTACAAAATTATGTTTAGGCACTATAGATTGTGGATATCTATAATAAGAAATAGTACATAAGCTCCCAAAATTCAAAAAATTTTATCTTGACATTTTAAAATTCAAAATTTTTTTTCCTAGCCCCTCTCAAAATTTTTAATTCCATCTCTATCTATTGTTACAGAGAGCCTACGAAAATTGCTACGACCATATTTGGTTGTTGGGGGGGGGGGGTGTGGAGGAATTGGAGTTGCTATCAGTGTAATATTATATAAATAGATTATAATATAATATACCATTAATATTAATTTTATATTGAATAATATGATAATATAATAATATAATATTACTTACACCCTCTTAACCAAAATAGTATGAGTAATCTCTTATCATATTATGGTGTTACTTATTACACATCATCACTTTCCTTATCTTATAATATTACTTATTCTGCATTTTCTTATCCTGTAAACAAACGAGGACTAAGATCCCACATTACGAATGATACATGATGGATCGTGGCGAAAAATAGTCCAGTGGTCAAGTAATATTGAGTACTCGGTGGTAATTCCTATCAAATGGTGATACGTGGTGGGTGAATACATCAGCAACTTGAGGAATAATGAAGAAACTTTTAAGGAAACATCATATCAGATTTTGTCAAGTGGTATTTTTTCTTAAAAGTCTCTCAACTACTTCATTAACTCAGGTTTTTAATGTATTCACATATCACGTGTCATCATATAATAAATATTACCACCGAGTATTTAGTGCTACTTGAGTACTAGACTTTTTTTCGATGGTGGCACACCATTTAGTGGGCATTCCGTACTGGCATCCATATGATCTACATCTCACTGCAAATTTCCTATTGTAGACAATGTAAAGCCTCGCCATAAACCGATGACACTTTAAAGCGAACCTTCGCATAGAAGGTACCCAAGTCAAGTGGCAAGACTTTGGACACTCATCACAGCGAGATAAAGGTATCGCGTGGATCGGTGGCTAAGTATAAAGGATTGCTAAGGTGAGAGATATCCCCTCGATCCCAAAGGACCACGAGTCACTTGGGGTCGAGGAGAAGCTTTTTGCCTCGACTTGGCTAGCAGAGGGAATCTTGAGCACATTGTTCTAGTGGCTACGTGTCACTCAGATATACGTCAAGTACGAATAAACCTACTACACTAAGAGTAAGCAAGGACGAAAAAAAGAGACAAAGCCCTACCCAAGTACTGAAAAGTACCACTACCATTCTCTCTTTATTCATACTCAGCTCTATCCTTCACCTCCATACGATCCTTCTGTCCGTGCTAATCTTTTGATAATTCCTATCTCTCCAAACCCCTACTTCTCATCATTTACAAGTATAAGTGGCATTATTGGGATTGCTTTTGGCAGGACCTGGAATTAGCCCAGATGTTAGTAATGGCCCAATGGGTTGTTCTTAGAAGGCTTATGCAGACCTGAGAGTCGGGTTTATGGTGTACCAAGAGCATGAACTATATATCTTGCATTTTGTGACTTTTATCTACTCATTCTAAAGGAAAATGAGATAACATGGTCTCCTCACTTAATTTTTTTTTCTTTTTTATTTTTTACTTGCCACAGTTCTTCACAATCAAACAACACAAATAATTTTATTTTTTATTCTTTTTTCTTTTTCCTCAATAAATTTAAGATCAAACACAATATAGAAATAGAGATTTTCTCTTTTGTTTTTTTTTTTTGACAAAAAACGAATATGCAGATAAATTACTCCACACATTCATCTGAGAGAGAGATTATAGCACCTACGTTAAGTCGAAATTTAGGTCTCACTGCGTGCCATGTTAACTGAAGGGCCGGTTTAACTTTACCAAACGATTATAAAAACTTTACTCAAGCATTGAATAATAAAATTCGAGTTTTCACACACTATAACAGCCACTCAGTGGTAATAGAGCCTTCCCTGGAGCAAGACACAGGAAACTAGAAACAACAAAAAAAATGCTATTTTTATAAAAAAAATTATACAAAATTTGCATAAAAAATGATGTAACAGTGATTATTTTGTAATTAAAAATTATTATAGTTGGTGTTTATTTGAGGTGAAAGACTCACATTAAGAAACATTATTTTGTATAAAAATTTTGTATGAATTTTTTGTTTGTATAATATTACAAAAAAAAATACTATTTTTACAAAAAAAATCATACAAAATTTTTATACAAAATAATGTGAAACATAAAAAAAAGACTTTTGACACCTTTAGTTCTAGTTTAAAAGTACACATACCCATCCGAACACATCCCACTCAGGGCCAGAGAAATGGTCACAAAGTTCTTCCAGCCTCGTTAAATTACAAAGAGAGAAACTGACATTGTGACACACGGATTGGAACAGCACGTAGACGCTGAGCCTTTCGTCAAACGTGGATTGGAACAGCACGTAGAGGCAGAACCCTTTGTAAGGTGATGCCAAACTTGTCCTCCATGACCAAGTCCTCCGGTGCAATTCCACCTTCAATCTTCCAATCAAATGAGTTTATGAGCGAACCCAACATCACCGGAACTATCCTTGCCGCCAGCGACAATCCGGGACAAATTCTTCGTCCCGCACCGAATGGAATTAGCTCAAAATCCTGGCCTCGGAAATCGATTTCCAAGTCCAAGAATCTCTCAGGCATGAAGAAGGTGGGGTTTGGCCATACGCTCTCGTCGCGGCCTATAGCCCAAGCGTTTACTAGCACTTGCGCCCCTTTCGGGACAGTGTAGCCGCAGACTTGAACGTCTGTCTCAACCTTGCGAGGGATTAAGAATGGAACTGGCGGGTGTAACCTGAAGGTCTCTTTCACGATTGCTCGCAAGTAAGGCAGGCGTGCAACGTCTGATTCTTCTATTGGTTTACCTTTGCCTATAGTTTGTTCGAGCTCGGCTTTGGCTTTCTTTAGAGTCTCCGGGTTGTGAAGTACCTCCGCCATTCCCCACTCAACTGTGCTTGAAGTTGTATCTGTTCCAGCGGCAAATAGGTCCTGTAACGAAACTGGCGTATAATTAAAGATTTGCATTACAGAAAGGGAATTAGTGAAGAAAGAAAGGGAGAGAAGGTACAAACCAAGCATAGGTGTTCGATGTGAGTTCTATCGATCTCTGGACTATTCTCTTCACTGATATCGAGCAGGATATCTATCACATCATTTTCTGGACAAGTCTTGCGCAATCTCCTTAACTCTAATCGTTCGTCAATCAATCGACCAAAAATCTCAATTACCTTCTCCAAATGAAGGGTCAACCGACCTCTTATTCCTTGAGGATCCATCTTCGCAAGTACAGGGAAGTAATCAACCAAGTTGGGTTTACCGGCCTCTAACATGATATTCCATACCAATTCCTTGAAGTCTTTGGCCGATTCCTGACTTGGGTTGGCCAGATCCACCGAAAAAATGACGTTGGACAACAAATTCAGGGAAGTTGTGAAAGCCGCCTGGCCAACGTCCACTGCAACACCTTCTTGGCAATATTTTCTGACGTATTCAATGACTTCCTCCACCTTCCGGCGCCGCAGATGGTGGTTAGCATCAATCCTGTTAACGGAAAAAATGTTTGAGTTCACGATTTTCCGGAGGCTTCGCCACCGATCTGCAGCAGGCAGGAAAACGACCGAGTATTGGTAGTGGTTGCATGCATGGAGGGCGTTCGGAATGGATCTGCCGGAGAAAGCAAGGTCTTGCTTTTGGAGAACTTCTTTGGCCATTGTTGCTGAAGAAATGACCACACTGGTTATTTGGCCTAGTTTCAAACTCATGATCGGGCCATGAATTTTTGCAAGCTTGGCTAGGGACCTGTGGGGCTTGTCCCCCAGTTTGAGAAGGTTGCCAATGGCCGGTAGTGGGACCGGCCCCGGCGGAAGCTTTCGACTTGTTTTGGTTCTTCTCACATGTGAAAGGAGGGCTCGAAGCAAAGTCAAGGTCAAAAAGAGAGACAAAGCAAAGCTCAAGAACTCCATAATTACCAACACACTGGTATTAGACGGGGAGTTCTAATCTTATAGTTTCTGCTCACATTTTTGAGTCCTTGCGTGAAGACCCGATCAAAATGGTCAAAAGTGAATGGGCTTGTTTTTAATTATGAAATTTTTTTGAAGACTTTTCTCTTATTATTGAATGTCAGTTTAAAATATCAAAACCTTATCTCTCTCTCTTGGCAGAGAACCAGCGGCCCCACCTCCCCGCTCTCTTTTTCTTTTGTGTTCTTCCATCTTCTTTTCCATTTTTCCATCTACTTGGAGCAGGTTTTTGGTATTGTTCTTTTAAGGGTTTTTTTTATTCTATTCTTCAAGAGCTATGCAATGATGGTTTCAGTTCATAATTTTGACGAGGTCAAGTTCTTGTCTTAGGTTCAATTTTTAAGAGACAAGGGTTTTAACTTGGAATTTTTGCTATTTGGTTAATATACTTAAATTATTTATAAATTTGTGATAGAAATCATATTTTTAGGACACTTGGGTAAGCGTAGGGTTTTACATAACTTGAAATATTATTATTTGTGATTTTTGGTTGATTCGATAAAATTAAAAATATGTTTGGGTTGTTGTGATATTTAATTTAATAATTCTCTAATTATTTGAGTTATTTAATTAAAAGTAGAAATTATTACATCATGAAAATTGGAAAAAACTTAAGAACTCTAAATGTGATGTTTGATATATAATATTTGAAATATTTTTATGCCTATGATGTGTTTAGAATTAATGCTAAAGACGTAGAAGAATTTATATAAATTACTTGGATAAAAAAAATAAGTTGACATATTGGGTTTTATGATATAAATGAAATTGAACATACTTGAGACATTACTTTGTGCCTAAAATGTATCTAGAGCTAATATTATGACAATGTGATATTATTTGGATGAAAATGATAATTTAAAGTGATGAATTTACTTGCTTTGACTAGTTCATGTTGGATGCCTTATTTAGGCTTTGAAATAATTGTATATTTGGTTTTAAACTTTGAATGATTATAAGATATTATGCTATGGATTTGGTGACTTAGATATTGTTGGTTTTGCCTTTATGTAGTATTTATCTTGGTTGAGACTTGGGTTAAAGTCTATCGGTACTTGGGCATAGTCGGGCATGAGCTTGAAGCCCTAGGCCCTAGGAGTTTGTATTAGAATAAAGGCTTGGTGCCTCATTTAACGGAATACATGCGTCCTTTGGGTGCGGCCTATAAAGAGTGCAATTACTGGGAAACACGCGTCCCTTATGAGACCCCAACTTTTAATTTCATCAGTAATTAATTATAGTTTTGCATGGTTATGTAGAATGTAAAATTATATGGGTGCTTGGTGCCTTAGGCTTACATGTGATATGTTGGCAAGTATAGTGGACATATACTATATCTATTAGTGGTATACGTGAACTTCAATTAGAGTAAAAATGAGGTCCAATGTGTGATGAAATTAGAATTATCTAGTATTGTTAGGACTATGACTTGTAAAGAGTTAAAGTGAGTAATTGGTGGAGTGAGGTGTCAAAGCATAAGTCTTTCGTGCATAGACTTCTTCCATGCGTGGGACTCAAGTGGGATAGTAAAGTTTGTGGTTTTATTAGGTACTTCATCTTTATACAATAGCCAAGAGAAAAAAAAGAAAGAAAAGAAATAGTTATAGAAAGAAAGTTAGAGATAAAGAGGGAGTAAGAGAAAGAAGGAGCTGCTGCAGCTAGCACAAGTAAGAAGAAGCTGAGTTCAGGTATAAGAATTCTTCCCTTGCTACAGATAAGACTATAGGTAGAAAGACCTTGGAAAATACTCAATTTAGACATAAAATCCATCTGATTTGGTTAAGAATTAAGAGAGAAAACTCTGTCCAAAATTGAAAGAGTGTTTGCTGCGAAAATCTACAGAAACAGTTACTTTTGGAGGTTAGTTTGATTATCTATCGTGAGCATGTTGACAATTAGCTCACATCCACACAAACTGTTTTGATAGGTAACTTGGAGATGATAGTTTAGTTCACTGCAGTCTTGGTCCTTGCCGTGGTGGCATTCATGTTGGTGTCCAGATGTCGTGTCTCAAGGCTTGAGAAAGCTCTTATTGCTTTGCCCTCGTCTTTTCGTATTTGTATAAACCATTGAGCTTTGAGTCATATTTATATTTTGTTTTATGTTAGCTTGAGTTTGGGATTTTGTCATATACCTATACTTGATATGATGTGTGTAAAGTTATGGGATGGTTTACTCTGATGTACCTTATATTTATGCATGGTTGGTTTATGGTTTCATAAGGCAATGGTGTTTCTTCTGCTACATTCTATTTGTTGGGTGTGGATTAAGGTGTCGTTCGCAGGTACAGTGACTTATGCGATCACGCCCCACCTAATACGACATAATTCTTGTCTACTTGGGAAGGGGGGGGTGTGACATCCCTTAAGTGATATCCCATAAAGAGCAAAAAAGGATGGAGGTGAAATTGTATCCCCTCCTCAATACGGCCGGTTGCATGCATGCACTTGCATTAGGTTGGATTTGGGTGACTCCAGATATTTTTATTTTTTTATTTATGTATTTATCATTTCAGTTTTGGTCTTATAGAGTCAATGTGATTTTGTTGTTATTTGTGACTGGATTGTTTGTAGATTGATGTTATAAATCTTTAATTTTTATTTAGTTAATTCGTGTGCGCGCTTGTGTCATACAATTTGACATCGGGTTGGGTGTACCTTGTTTACTAAATTATTCTATTGTGCTATTCATGTAGATGTAGTAAATACCAGTTATGTAATTTGAATTTTGTTTCGCATCGATTGGTTATTCGATTCATTTGTGTGCTTGGTTTATGGCATTGGGAATCAGGTTGATACTTAGGTATGAGATAACACTTTCTATACTCGCATTCTTTATTGTACACTTGCACATGTCACTTCATGTATATTAACTTTGTAGCAGAACCTCCTACTGCGCTGTGGTATACTCACCCCACCACAGTTGCAGGTGGAACCCCGAGCTTCTAATTTTGGGTTTGCATATGCGTGTTGGTTGCATAGATATGTTATTTATTGCACTGAATGTTTGATTTACATGAAGTATAAACTGTGAACATGGGTTTGATTTAAATGATTGCTTATGACATGTTTAGGTGATTTTCATACGTGATTGATTATAATATATTTGGATAACATGATAGCATGATTGGATGTTTTGATAGGTTGTTTGGCGTAATATACCTATCCTATGGTACGTGTTGGGAATGTGATGTCACGAGTAGTCTAGCATGAGATAATTGCTTGGGTTAAGGGATATATGAGACTGTGCTTGCTAATATGTGACTACATGGTTTGGATATATATTTTGTTGAAGCATATTGGTTTTACAGATGCTTGATGAGCATACGGACATTATCTATTTTTAAACTTTTGTTTTGCGGGCTAGATTGGAAAGATTCCTATTTCTTGGTAGTAAGATGTATATTTTTTGGTGTTTGGGTGTTTAGCTCGGGTGTTGCTAGATCCGAGGCTATCAAATTCGTTCATTGCCACATCCTTTGTGGACATTGGAGTTAGACGTGAACTAGTTAAAGTCAGGCTTGTGGGTACACACCCTGGTTGGGGGTGGAGTATATTCGGACCGAGTTTGCAGGAATTGAAGGTTTAGTTACAAGAGCAACGACATTGTTTTCTCAAAAGAAGGATGGTTTATTGCGGTTATGTATTGATTACTAAAAGTTGAATCGGGTTATAATCAAGAACAAATATTCAATGCCAATGATAGATGACTTGTTTGATCAGTTGAAGGGTTTACAGTGTTTCTCTAAGATCGAGTTGAGTTCTGGTTATTTCAAGTTATGAGTTAGGGAGGAGGACATCTCCAAGACTGTTTCTTGCACACGATATAGACATTACGAGTTCATAGTAATGTGATTCGGGTTAGCGAATGCACCAGTAGCTTTCATAGCTTTGATGAATAAGATTTTTCATAAGTTCTTGGATTAGTTCATGGATGATGTTTTGGTATATTTACCTTCAAAAGAGGAGCACTTTTGCATGGTTTTGTACACTCTACGGGAGCACAAGTTGTTTGATAAGTTCGAGAATTGTGAGTTTTACCTAGCAGATGTGAGATTCTTTGGCCACATGGTATCAGGCGTGGGAGTATCAGTTGATCTGTCTAAGATTAACTCAATTACCGAGTGCGAGAGATAGCAGAATGTGTTTGAAATTTGGAGCTTCTTGGGCTTGGCAAGTTGCTATGTGCTTCATGCCAGACTTTTCATGATTGGCAGCACTGATGACGAGATTAACTCGAAAGGGAGTTAGATTCATTTGGGATGATGTGTGTGAGCACGCATTTTAGGAATTGAAAGGGAAGTTGACTACAGCGCCAGTGTGAGGGATGGGTTGCTTGGTTTATTATGATGCATCGAGGGAGGTTCTTAGTTATGTGTTGATGCAGTTGGGTTTGATAGTGGTATATGGTTCACGGCATTTGGAGCTTGCAGCAGTTGTTTTTGCTTTGAAGAGTTGGCGACACTATTTCTACGGTAAGAAGTTTGAGATGTTTTTATAATTATAAGGGTTTGAGGCACATATTCATTCAAAAATATTTTAATCTTTGTCAGAGGTAATGAATGGAGTATATGGAGGATTACGACTTTGAGTTGCATTATCAAGCTGGGAAGGCGAATATTGTGACAAATGTCTTGAGTAGGAAGACTTAGAGCAATTTAGTCAGTTTAATGGTTCAGGAACGGAAGATGAGTGATGAGATTACTGAGTATGACCTTCATTTTACTAAGAAGACATTATCGGTTACATTGTTCAGGGTGATGACATAATTGGTGCTTCTCATTTGGGTTATTGAGGTTTAGTATTCAAATGAGAAGGCAGATTCTATTTGGGCTCGCTTTTACAGTGACGAGGTACTTGAGGACTGGACAGTAGGCACGGACTATGGCTTTTGGTTTCAGGAGAGATTGTATGTATTGATGACTTGTAGAGACAAGATTCTTCGAAAATTTTATCATTCGTGGCTTACAGTTCACCAAGAGGCATAAAGATGTATCATGATTTATAACACCAGTTCTGGTGGAGGGGTATGACAGGAGATGTAACACAGTTTGTATCGTGATGTTTGATTTGCCTGCAGGTTAAGGCCGAACACCAAAGACCAGTAGGGGAGTAACAACGTTTACTAGTATTAGAGCGGAAATGGGAACATGTTACGATGGACTTTGTTATGGGGCTTCTTAGATCACAGCAAAGGCACAATGCTATTTGGATTACAGTTGACCTATTGATGGAATTGGCACTTTTTGGGGATGCATGACAGATTTTGTGACCACATTTAGCAGGTTATATATTCGGGAAATTGTGAAACTTTACAGTATTCCGGTGTCTATTGTTTCGCATCAAGATCCAACGTTTATGTCGCGATTTTGGCAAGGTTTTCAGGAAAAATCGAGAACTCAGTTGAACTTCAATATAGAATTTCACCCTTAGACAGACGGGCAGTCAAAGTGGACAATTCATATCTTGAAAGACATGTTACGAGCATGTGTACTTCACTTTTGGGACGACTGAGAGGATCACTTACCTTTGGCAGAGTTTGTTTACAACAACAACTATGAGTTGAGCATTGGGATGGCACTTTTTGAGGCTTTGTATGATTAACTGTGTACCTTACCAATTTATTGGATTGAGTCGGGTGATACAGTTAGCATGGGACCAGATTTGATTTAAGAGACAATCGAGAACGTAAAAGTGATTCGACAATGACTACTCGCAGCTCACAGTTGTCAGAAAAGTTACACGGACTGACGGTAGCCTTTAGAGTTTGAGACAGATGATCACGTGTTTCTGAACGTTTTTCCATGGAAAGGTTTGAGCAAATTCTGTCAAATTGGGAAGTTATCACTATATTACATTAGGTCTTTTCATATTCTTGTGAAACTCGGGGTTGTTGCTTATCGGTTAGCATTGGCATTACCGTTTTCGAGAGTGCACGGTGTTTTCACGTCTTGATGTTGAGAAGGTACGAGTTGGATCTTCACATGTGTTAGATTGGTCAGCTTAGAGCTGGAGGAGAACGTATCATTTGAGGAGCATCTGATGTAGATTGTTGACTCTAGAGGACATGTTCTTTGGGGTAAGACTATTCCATGGTTAAAGGAGATTTGGCTACATCATGGGGTTAATGAGGCTATATGGGAATGGGCGTCCGAGTTATATGCTGAATATCTTGAATTGTTTACCAGTTAGGTATGTTTTGAGTTTCTAGGACGAAACTATTTTCTTAGTTGGGGAGGATGTGAAGACTCGATCAAAATGGTCAAAATGTGAGTGGGTTTGTTTTTAGTTATGAAAAACTTTGGGGGGCTTTATGTTATTATAGAAAGTTAGTTTAAAATATCAAAACCTTATATCTCTCTCTTCGCAGAGAACCAGCGACCCATCTCTCCTCTCTTTTTCTTTTTTTTCTTCCATCTTCTTTCCCATTTTTTCATCTACTTGGAGCAAGTTTTTGGCATTGCTCCTTAAGGGTTTTTTATTCTACTCTTCAAGAGTTACGCGGTATTAGTTTTGATTCGTGGTTTTGACGAGATCAAGTTCTTGCCCCAAATTCAATCTTTCAGAGGTAAGGGGTTTTTACTTGGGATTTTTGCTATTTGGTTAGTATGTTTGAGTTATTTATGAATCCATGGTAGAAATCATGTTTCTAGGACACTTGGATAAGCCTAAGATTTTACATAACTTGAAATATTGTTATTTGTGATTTTTGATTGATTCGATAAAATTAAAAATATGTTTGCCTTGTTGTGATATTTAATTTAATAATTCTCTAATTATTTGAGTTATTTAATTAAAATTAGAAATTATTACATCATGAAAATTGGGGAAAGCTTAGGAACTCTAAACGTGATATTTGATATATAATATTTGAAATATTTTTATGCCTATGATGTGTTTAGAATTAATGCTAAAGGCATAGAAGAATTTATATAAATTGTTTGGATAAAATAAGTAAATTGACATATTGGGTTTTATGATATAAATGAAATTGAACATACTTGAGACATTACTTCTAAAATGTATCTAGAGCTAATATTATGACAATGTGATATTATTTGGATGAAAATGATAATTTAAAGTGATGAATTTACTTACTTTGACTAGTTCATGTTGGTTACATGCTGTTGGATGCCTTGTTTGAACTTTGAAATAATTGTATGTTTGGTTTTAAACCTTGAATAATTATAAGATATTACGCTATGGATTTGGTAATTTGGATATTGTTGGTTTTGCCTTTATGTAGTATTTATTTTGGTTGAGACTTGGGTTAAAGTCTATCAGTACTTGAGCATGATCGGGCATGGGCTTGAAACCCTAGGCCCTAGGAGTTTGCATTAGAATAAAAGTCTGGTACCTCATTTAACGGAATACACACGTCGTTTGGGTGTGGTCTATAAAGAGTGAAATTACTGAGAACACGCATCCCTTGGGTGATATCCTATAAAGAGCGGAAGAGATTGCAGATGAAATTGTATCCTCTCCTCAGTACGACCGGTTGCATGAATGCACTTGCATTGGGTTGGATTTGGGTGAGTTTGAATATCTTTATTTATTTATTTATGCATTTATCATTTCAGTTTTGGTCTTGTAAAGTCAATGTGATTTTATTGTTATTGATAACTGGATTATTTGTGGATTGATATTATAAATGTTAAATTTTCATTAAGTTAATTCCTGTGTATGTTTGTATCATCGGGTTAGGTGTACCTTACTTACTCTATTATTCTATCGTGTTATTCATATAGACATAGTAAATACCAGTTATGTAATTTGAATATTGTTTAGCATTGATTGGTTATTCGATTTATTTGCGTGCTTGGTTCATGGTATTGGGAATCAGGTTGATACTTAGGTATGAGATAGCATTTTCTATATTTTCACACATTCTTTACTGTACACTTGCACATGTCACCTCATGTTTATTAACTTTATAGCATAACCTCCTACTGGGCTATGATATGCTCACCCCACCACAGTTGCAGGTAGAATCCCGAGCAAGTAGATTGTTGGCCCGAGTAACAAAGCAGTTAAGGCTTTTATGTTTTATTTTAATTCTACGTTGTTATATACTTCCACTATTTCAATGAAATTGTATAATATTAATTTTATGCTTTTGGTTGAATTTTATTTTTAGATAACTCTACGCCATTTATTAACATCATTTAGAGACTCAGTTTACACTTTGAATAAATGATTTTCCATATTTGAAAATGCATGGAGGACGTTTTAAAACAACTGTTGATTGATTGCTCGATTTATATTAGAAATAATATATTTTGTTGGGATTTTGAACAGGTTTAAAAAAATGGTTTTATTCCAGCTTACGAATGGATCCACACAGTTTTGTTCAAAAAATTTTTAAAATAAAAATTATCTTTAAAATGAATTTCAAAACTTATTTTGACTAAAATCTAACGTGCATCCTAATTTTGACTTAAACTTTTCAACATTTGAAATTTTATTCTTTAATAATTGACTTTTTAAAAATTAGAGCGTGACACCTCGTGTCGAGGGCATTGCTAGGTCTTAATAATAAAATAAAACAAGGAAATTATTATTACTGCGTTTCGACTAGTGCAGTAGACGGGACACGATATCTCGCATTTAGAATAGTAACCTAGCTATTGAGAAACATATCATTGTATTGAGAAACATATCATTGTATAATATATAATTATCATGAACTACAATAGGGAGGGGATAGTATGTCGTTGGAAAAGCCTTACGAGTACCAACGAGGGATGGTTCAATAGATGAGTTCATCATCCTCCTCGTTTAAGATTTGAGTTCGACTTTTTACAGTCTCTTGTTAGGGTCATCTATGCTTCATAGTCTATGAGCGGTTTATATGCCTATACCCTTGACTTTCCTCATGACTGGTTCTCACATGAGGACTTTGTCCCCTCTCTCGTGCTGCTCTAGAGTATAGCGTCCTGACAGGGTTGTTGCGTAACTTAACACAATCCTTTTTTTACACCAAAAAAAAAAAAAATCTTATGAGTTTTTCAAATCACTTGCTTCACCACCCAAAAAAATATTTTTGCCAATTCATAATCATTAAATTATTGTTTACTGATACACTGATCAATTCTAAAAGTTTACTTTGAACATCTAAAGAGACGTAAATAAATACAAAGAAAAAAGTTCAAAGAGAGATAAAAGAATACATTTGTTTGAAGATTTGAAATTTTGGAACATCTAAAGAGAGAGAAATAAATACCTAGAGTACAAAAAGAGATGGTAGAATACATTTATTGGAAGATTTGAAAAATAGAGATTATGAGTTTATATTGGTATATCTATAAATAAATAAAAAAAAAGTCTTAAAGCTTACCTAAAATAGAGTTTTATCTGTCTAAAATGGAGCTCCTGTATAAGATATATATCTATATTTCTCATAGTACATTTTTGAATGAGAGTAGTACTTTAAGAGATGCTCATATAAGAAGTTGAATCTTATTTAAAAAGTATTATTTAATATTTTATTAATTAAATTAAAAATAGATTATCTAAATTCTTTCTTGTATATATGTCTAATAATTGTATACAATGGGGAGTATACCATTGTTTGATAATAAACTATTGTCTATCATTGTTTGATAATAAACTATTATCTAAGATAATTTATGGAGAGATTATGTAGGAGATAATTTACAGAAACTTAATTAGTTAAGGTTGTGTACTTAAATATGAAACTTTCTTAGTTAAGACTTCTTACTTAAATTAGAAACTTTATTAGATCACAATAGTGTGCCATTTAAGAATCTTATTAATCACAAATAAAGTTTTTATTGGAAGAATGATATAATTATTTTTCGAAGTAGGACTTATGTATCAAATAGGAAGCTTAATGAAATTAGTATTATTAACAAAATAGAATACCCAAAAAAGTTATCAACCACAGCTCCTGCACCTCTATACGTATAAATAATTAATAAAAATTTATTACTCCTATAACGTGACATTTTAAAAGTATAAGAGTATAGAGAGTGCTACATAAACGCCACTTAAAAAAAGACAAAATATAAAGGCCAATAAAATATATATGTGTATATGATTCTTTTGGATATGACATTTTAGTGAGGGCTTTGTGACGACGGTAATCCAAACCCATCACCTTGTGACATGGGTGGCGGCGGCGACGAGTCTACTTATATCAAAAGAAAAAGTTATTATAGTCCAATAAGAAAAAATTATACTGTGATTACCTAATAAAATTGTGTAATGGTATACAATTATAAAATTCATCCAAAATTTATATATCTAATAATGTAGTTAAATGGGATCATTTCACTCTAAAACAAAAAACTAATCATGATAACTCTTAATAATAAAAAGAAGATGTTATTTTTCTAAAAAAATTATGCAGAAAATCCCACTATGATGTAGCAGGATGCCAATTTTATAATTAAAGAGCTATCATGATGGCCTATTGTTTTTAAATAATAATCACATTCAACACATTATCACGCACATAAATTCTCTATAAATTTCGGTTCTATAGCATTATCAGAAAAAAAAAAAATAACAAAAGATGCAGTGAATGATTTTTTATTTTATTTCATAAATTCAACTTTTCTTTAGTAATCTGGAATATTACTCTTCATCAATTTTTGGATAATGTTGAGATACACAAAATGATTTTTCATATATATTGTCTCACTAGGTACAATATAATTATCTCAATCCATAATTGAAGTACTTCCACTTTTTTGCATCCGGCCAAAACTGTCTGTAAGGCTTAAACGGGCTGTTGCTATAAGGCATGTCCAAGTTGTATTGACACCCAGAATTGAAGTACTTCCACTGCAGGCTGTGGTCCGAAGACTAACGTGTAAAATCAATCACACCTATAGCTACAGGAAAGGAACATCTGAGGAGTGGAGTGTACATTTTTTTATTAAGAAAAATGTTATCCTTCTAAAATTTTGAATAGTAATTTGATAAATAGTTTGCATCACGCGAGTGCGCAACGCATGAGGTTTTAATTTGGGGATAAGGTCTATAGGTTCACCTAATCCCATATTTCAAAATAAAATGACAAAAAAAAGGTTGATGTAAAAGTAGAGGATTACATCTCTCATAACAGATGTAATCCCTCAAAATAGAGGGTAAATCATCTTATATGGGATGGGATGGGATGCTATATCCAAAAGTAAGAGAATAAGACACAAAAAGTCCGTTTTGTCCACCCCTCATATTATTATATATATACAACATTTATATTATATTAATGTTATTTAAATATTATATTAATATTTATTTTTTAATTATAAAATATTATATTTGTGGGGCAATGGTATGTGGCCCAACCCATATAGTTAAGCCCAATCTACATTAATTAAAATTGAGCTGCTTGGCGGCTCAAATTTAGCACTAAAGAGCAGCTCGGCCTAAGCTACCGACCTCCTGCCGACCTTGGCCCAAACCGGGACGAGAGAGCCCAAACCATTAGCGGTCTCAAAGCATTAAATGCAGAGTTGACCAGCATTAAATGCACCAGCGGCCCCCCATGCAGAGTTAACCTTAACGTTCGATCAGCCGGATTCTTCAATGACGGTAAAGCAAGCTCTGCATACGGTCAATCGGCGCCAAATGATGATGCCTATCCAACAGGCTATGATGACCTGCCGGTAGATCAAGGGTAAAACGCTCCATCGATCACACTATAAATACTCAAGCCATCAAGAGCCAGGTATGGACAATTGACTCCAAGTATACACAACTTTATTCATTCTAATCTTGATTAAGCTAGTTAACTTAATCATCGGAGTGTGATCGGCCTAATAAGGGTCAACCTATTCTAACCTCCCTTTCTTGCTGAGAGTTTGGACGCATCAACGTGGGCTTGAGAGTTCGGCCCTATCTTCTCGAAAAATTTCACTTACAATTGGTGCCGTCTATGGGAAGGCTTAAAAAAACCATGAGTCTGAACAATCGAAGAGTAAGAAAAGAGAACCACGATGGAAGAGGTAGCATAGCCTCCTCCAACAAAGATCAGACTAATTCGGTGCACTGTCAATCTACACCAGTAGATCGGCACCAAGAAAGAACACTGAGGTCAGAAATACGAACCCCTGCTGAAAGCCACCAGGAAGCACCAGACGAACTGCAGAGGAATACAGACTATGTCAGGAACAGAAACTTCAATAGAAACCACCACCTGGACCTTGCCCCATCACCCTCCAATGGGCGAGTTCCAAGTGAAGACATACTTCGTGCGGCAGAAAGAGAAATTCGGCGGCGCGGTGAAGAGATTGCCTACCTCACCTCCCAAGTTTGGGTCATGAGAGAGACAATCTCAAAGAGAGATGGGCGTGGGAGAAAAAGGTCCCCAAACCACGAAAGAATTGTTGGAAGCAGGGACGGTCCAGTGCCACGAGTAAGAGGAAGTTACACCTCTAGTATTAGACGATGTGACAACGGGCAAAAAGATCGGCGGAGGAGAAGGAGTAAGACCCCGCCACGGAGGATGATCAGTAGAAAAAAGATTGAGATAAATGGTACAACGAAAAATTGGAAGTTAGGAAGCAACAAACTAAGGAACGCACGGCCCACGACCTAGTCAAGAAGGCCTTAGAGCAAATCACATCCTCACCATTCACAGAGGAGATCGAGCCCCACCCAATTCCTCAAAAATTCACCTCACCAAAGTTCACTCTATATGACAGGAAGGCCGACCTAATTAACCATGTTTGGCATTACAAGCAGCTAATGGTGGTATGGTGCGGTGACCAAATGTTAATTTGTTGAATCTTCCCCTCCAGTCCGGGGGACGTGGCCTTACGATGGTTCAACAAGTTGCCATCTAAATCTGTGTTAAACTGGAGACAACTTGCCGAGCTGTTTACCGCTTGATTCATAGCAAACAGCCTGCAACCAAAGAAGGTTGATTTCTTACTAACCTTGCGGAAAGAAGAAGGGGAAGGATTACGGGCATACGCACGACGCCACTGGGAGGCTTACAACAAAATTGACGAGTGTAGCGAGCAACTAGCTGTGACTCAGTTCAAAATCGGCCTTCCTAGGGAGCAGCATTTGTGGCAATCCTTGATGAAGAAATCAGCCCTCACCACACAAGAGTTGATGCTAAGAATCGAGCGCTATGCACAATTGGATGAAGATATGCCCTAGCCAAGTTCGGCAAAGGTTGGCATTGTTGCTAAAAAAACAAATAAGAAGAATGCCAAGAAACCCCGACAAGAAGACAACAACCGAGGGAAAAAGGTGAATGAGGGGGTCTACGTAGTTTTTAAGGACCCCATCTATAAAATCTTGTCCCAGATCCATGACAAATCATTTTTCAAATGGCCACCAAAGTTAGGAGGGGACCTCGCGACCCGAGATTAGAAGAGGTTCTGTTCCTACCATCGCAAGAAGGGGCATAAGACGGAGTAATGTTGACATCTCAAAACCCATTTGGAAGATTTGGCTAAGGCTGGCCATCTCGACCAATTCATTGATCGGGACAAGATGAAGAACGAAGTCGAGCAAACATGAGTGGAAGAAGCACCCCAAAAGGAGATCGAAGCAAGACCAGTCTGACTAAGCAATGTGCTGCACAGTTCGGCTGAATCGGGAACTGTCGACCCACATAGAGACCGGGCCGAAATACAGAAGGCTGCACACTTGAGAGAAGTAATGTAGATACAACCATCGAACAAGAAAGTCAAGGTCGGGGATTGCCTTACGTCCATTACCTTTACTGATGAAGATCTCATGGGGGTACAAACCCCACATAATGATGCCTTGGTGGTAACACTGAGAATGGCGGACTGTGACGTAAAGAGATTGCTCATTGACTAAGGATGTTCATCCGAAGTCATGTATTACAGCTTGTTTAAAAATTGGAGCTCAAGGAGTTCGACCTCCAGCCATCACTCAACCCATTGGTCAGATTCAGCTCAGATCCGATTTGGCCCATGGGGAAGATAACGATTTCGGTGACTGCCGGAGGAATTACATTGCAAACAGAATTCTTGGTAGTTAATGTGCCCTCCCCATACAATGCTATTATGGGACGAACTTGGTTACACCTCATGAAAGCCATTCCCTTGTCCTACCATCAACTGATTAGATTTTTGACCCCTAATGAAGTGAGGGAAATAAGGGGAGACCAAGTGGCTGCCAAACATTGTTTCCTAACGGTATGCACAACCAAGACAAAGGCTAAAAATGTGCAGATGATGGAATTACACGAAGACACCCCCACTATCAACGATGTGGGATGAACGCCTGAGAACAAGGTCGTAGAAGACCTAAAGAAGGTACACATTGATCGGCAGGATGATAAGTACTTTGTCATCGGCACCTCTTTGTTCAAAAAAAAGGAACGTTCTTTGATCGAGTTATTGACAAGTTACCTAGAAGTGTTCGCTGGACCCTTTATGATATGTCGGGGATTGATGCCAATGTTGCCTGCTATAGGCTAAATGTTGACCTAAAATGCCGACCTGTGGTCTAGAAAGGGAGAAGGGCAGCAACCCAGCATGTGGACGCAGTTATTAAAGAAACGGAGAAACTTTTGGAAGCTGGGGCTATTCGGGAAATCAACTACCCGAGTTGGCTTTCAAACACAGTGGTGGTAAAAAAAAAGGACGGCAAGTGGAGGGTCTGTGTGGACTTCACTGATCACAACAAAGCGTGCCCCAAGGACCCATTCCCCCTTCCCAAAACTGACCAGCTCGTGGATGCAACAGTTGGTTTCAGGAGGATGAGTTTCTTGGATGCTTATCGAGGGTACCACCAGATTCCCCTCTATCCTGACGATCAAGAGAAGACGGCCTTCATCACTCCAAGGGGTATATTTTGCTACAAAGTTATGCCCTTTGGTCTGAAGAACCCGGGGCTACGTACTAGCGGTTGGTCACCAAGATGTTCAAAAAGCAGTTCAGCAGTACTGTGGAGGTCTACATCGATGATATGATGGTGAAAAGCAAGCTCAACAACTCTCATCTAGAGGATTTAAAAAAGGTACTCCACATCCTAAAGGAGTACAAAATGAGGTTGAATGCTTCGAAATGCGTCTTCAGAGTTAGCTCGGGTAAATTTCTGGGATTCTTGGTTATACATTGGGGCATTGAGGTGGATCCGCGACAGATCAGTGCAATCCAGAGCATTCAAGCCCCGAAGAATGCTAAGGAGGTACAAAAGCTAACTGGAATGGTATCAGCACTTAATAGGTTCATCAGCTGATCATCCGACAGGTGCCGACCATTCTTCCAGCTTCTCAAAAAACGAGAACAGTTCAAATGGACTCCAGAATGCAACCTAGCCCTCAGTGATTTGAAGAAATGCTTGACCCAACCACCCTTGCTTTCCACCCTACTCCAGCATGAGGAACTCTTCCTCTACCTCGTGGTGTCAGAGCATGCAATCAGCGCCTTACTACTCAAGCAACAAGATCGGCAGCAGTTGCTCGTTTACAATGTCAGCAAGACACTTCTTGGGGTAGAGAGTAGATACTTACCCCTCGAGAAATTGGCGCTTGCACTGGTAATAGCATCCCGCAAGTTGGTGCACTACTTTAGAGCTCACACCATCAACGTCCTCACAGACCACCAGCTCAAATCTCTTTTTAGGAAGGCTGACTTCTCTGGACGATTGGAAAAATGGGCTATGGAGTTAAAGGAGTTTGATATCAAGTTCCAACCAAGATTGGTAGTAAAAGAGTAGGTCCTTGCAGATTTCGTCATCAAATTCTTCGTTGAACTAGCACTCGAAGCCGACCAAGCATCGGCACCTGCCCAACCGCATGACAACCTCCTTCTAGATCTTTGGAAAAAAACTAATCATTGGCAACTCTACGTCGACGGAGCCTCCAATGACCGGGGGGTAGGATCGGGCATAGTGCTCATTACGCCAGACAGTCTGACCATCGAACAAGCTATCAAGTTCGAGTTCGCTGTCTCTAACAAAAAATCTGAATATGAGGCCTTGCTCACCGGACTATGCCAAGCCATCGAACTCAAAATTCTCGAGATCGTCATTTATTCAGACTCCTTACTTGTTGTCAACTAGATTACGGGAGAATATGTAATAAAGAATGACAAAATGACACAGAACCTAGCTAAAGCCAAGGAACTGCTCAGCAAATTCAACAGTTACAAGCTTTGCCAGATCAGCCAGGACAATAACTCTCATGCGGATGCCCTGGCAACATTAGTAATAGCCCTAAACTCGGGGTTAAAAAGGACAATCAATGTGGAAACTTTGGCCAGGCTAAGCATCTTTCAGGAAGAAGAACAAGCCCTGGCTACAGAACAGTTGGGACCATCCTGGATGGACCCAATTATCTCTTACCTCGACAAAGACGAGCTGCCGGAGGACAAGAACGAAGCCAGGCGAATCAAACATGCAGCTATCAGGTATTGGCTGTCACCAAGCAAGGAGCTTTATAGACGTTCCTTCACAGGTCCATACCTGCACTGTGTCTACCCAGATAAAGTGCAAGGCATCCTATTTGAAATCTATGAAGGAATATGTGAAAGTCATGTCGGCAGAAGATCGGTAGTGCACTAAGCTATCTCACAAGGATACTGGTGGCCCTACATGCAAAAAGATGTAGCCCAGTACGTCCTAAAGTGTGACAAGTGTCAGAGGTACTCTCCCATCATCTATCAGCCAGCCGAGGATCTCGCAACCATTACCAGTCCGTGGCCTTTCGCTCAGTGGGGACTGGACATAGTCGGGCCTTTGCCTCAAGCTCTGGGTAATAAGAGGTTCCTCATCGTG
>CM065383.1:12547500-12580000 GCA_033060915.1 Euryodendron excelsum
TCAATGGCTATGTTAACTAAAATTGACCAAATATCTTTTGGTGTTTGAGGGTTTGGTTTACTAGCAACTAGGCAAACAATTACAATGAAATTGAAGCCTACAACTTGATTCTAGCTAAAGTAATTTGACAATTATGAAAATTCGACTACAACAATCACAATTATGACTAAATTAACTATTGATTTAACAGAAATTCCAAATGAGCACAAGTAAGGATTTTACTTGATTAAAAAGGGGGTTTGGGTTCAAATATTCCAATCTACCAATTCTAGCACGGAATTTGAAAGGGGGAGTTTGGGTTAACTCAAATAAAGAACCGTCCAAAGGCCTTTGGTTCGGAAAGTTTAGCTTTGAAAATTTATGGATCTCTAATTATTTTGGAATTAAGTTTTATCACTATTAATGGGTTCCTTAGAAATAAATCACATGTTACTAACTATGATCATAGATCTAAGATTTCTACAACAACTAATTCCAATATAATTAGAGAAAATGATGCAAAAGAGATATTCAACAAGATTAAGACTCCCCTTTCATTTTCTATGCCATCCTTGGTAGATCTTCACATTTGTTCTCAAACAATGAGCTTAGCTTGAAGATTCCATGGCTGAAAGCTTTCTAAAGTATAGCGACAACATTTTTGGCTTGAAATCAAATGTGTATATATATATTCAACTATAGAAAATGTGAGAGATTACACTTAAACAACACTAGAAATCTATCTAAACACTTCCCAAAGCCCTAAATACAACAAAGTAAAATAAATCTAAGCAAAATACATATTTTTCCCCTATTCTCCCTTTCTACCCGCAGTAAAAACCCTAAAAATTAACATAACATCACTTTTCCTTCGACTGCTAGGTTGTAGGGCAAATCTGCGCTTACCGTCCGAAGTGCGTCCTAAGACCGTCTGAATGGCGTCCGGACGCACCGTCCGGATGGTGGCATAACTGTTCGAACGGTTATTTCACTATTCCGACGGTCTTCAGAAGAGGAATCTCGGCTCTATATTTCTTCGAACGGAAAAAGACGACTCTGTAATAGCTTAGAACGGGAAAAATGTACTCTGGAACTGCTTTGAACGGGAAATATCGACTTTGGAACTCCGATCTCTGTCGTAGCGTCCGAACGGTAATTCACCCGTCCGAACGATATAGGCGCCCGAACTATCATTTGTCCGTCCAAACGTACCGTCCGAATGCTGGAACCATGCAAATGGTTCGTCCGGACGGACTTATTCTCTTTAAGCCCCTTTTTCACCATTTTATCACCAAAAACCTACAATATACATGAAAAACCACTTTAAATCAGTTTATTGCTAAAGATCTATTCTAATACCCATATAGAGGCTAACAAACACTTAATTAGGGAACAAAAATTACACTTTTAGAGTGGAATCAGGTGACACCTTACTTTTCATTATAAACTTATGGAGAAGAGGATGAAGGGGAAACCTAAGGCCCCCTTCTACAATAGCAATGATCGGGAACGACACTCCCTTTTCGGTCTCACCCATACGATGGTCATTGGGATCAACTAGCTCTAAGCTGATCTCGTTTGAAATTTCGAACCTAGCTCTAAAGGCGGCAATGGCCATCGAACCATAGAGCATTTTCCTAAAAAGAGATGCCATCAGGGGACAATCGTCGAAGAACAGAAAGAGAAACAGAGAAAAGAACGAAGGATGTGTGGACTTAAAAACACTTATAGTGGTGAATGTCGAGACAAGTGATGCACACGCTAAACAGAAAGACGAAGAAAAAGCAAGTGTCTTCCACTGGACAAGGCATCCCTCTTTTATATACATCTAAGCCGTCAGTTTGTGCGCGAGAAAACGGCACCAATCATGATGCTCCGTCGAACCGTCACGTCGGTCGTCGATTCAGTGGCACACATCAATGGTGTTTTTAAATCCCCGCCGTCCGTGTGGCCAGGTAACCGTGGAAACGATCACACACTCGAAAGGATGCCATGATTACTCACTACAACCCTTGGCCGTTTGGGAGTTCAAAATGACGTAAGGGCTGGGGGGCAATTGTGGGGCAATGGTATGCGGCCCAACTTATATGGTTAGACCCAATCTACATTAATTAAAACTGGGCTGCTTGGCTGCCCAAATTCAACACTAAAGAGTAGCCTGGCTGAAGCTGCCGATCTCCTACCGACCTTAGCCCAAACCGCGACAGGAGAACCTAAACCACTAGCGGTCTCAGAACATTAAATGCGGAGTTGACCTGTATTACATGAGTCAGCGGCCTCCCACGCAACGTGGACCTTAACGCCCGATCAGTTGGATTCTTCAACAACGGTAAGGCAAGCTCTGCATGCAGTCAGTTGGCGCCAAATGATGATACCTATCCAACAGGCCATGATGACCTACTGGTAGGCTAAGGGCAAAATGCTCCATTGATCACACTATAAATACCCAAGCTATCAAGAGCCAGGTATGGACAACTGACTCCAAGCATACAAAACTTTTATTCATTCTAATCTTGATTAAGCTTGTTAACTTAATCATCGGAGTGTGATCGGCCCAACAAGGGTCGATCCATTCTAACCTCCCTTTATTGCAGAGAGTTTGGACCCATAAACGTGGGCTTGAAAGTTTGGCCTAGTCTTCCCGGAAAATCCCACTTACAATATTAAAATTACTTATATTATTTTTTATCCTACATTAACCAAATGTAGTATGAATAATTTCACATCACATTATGATATTATTTATCATCCATCAGTACCTTCTTAATTCCACAGTATTATTTATTTCCCCATTTCTTATCCCGCAAACAAACGAGGCCTTCCTTTGCAACTCACATTCTTATTTCTTACTCAATAATATTCTAACAAAATTATATATGGTTTGGTCATTCGGAAAAATAGTCCAGTGGTCAAGTAATACCAAGTATTTTGTGGTAATCTTTATTAAATTATGACACGTAACGTGTAAATATATCAGCAGCCTGAATTTATGGATTAATGAAGAGATTTTTAAAAAAATAGTCTATCAAATTTTGCTAAGTGAAATTTTTTTTCTTCTTAAAAACCTCTCTACTAGACTTTTTTTCCTATCACTCAGAGGCTCCTACTATGTACAAAGGAGATGAAGCTGATGAAGTAAGAATCTCAGCGATGGCTGATCAGTGATCGCCTTGTGGAGTAGTCAATATTAGGAACTATCTCATGCACACCCTCATAGTTCTCAAAACACGAAATGAAAATCAGAAACGAGACAGAAAACAGACGCGTCAAACATGGCCTAAAAAAATTATGAAGAGAGAAAAATATTAGGTGATATAAAAATAAATATGATATTCATAACAAAATCTATTAAGAATATTAAGGGAAAAAAAAAGTAATATAAAAGCATTAAAATATTTTTATGATTAAGTAAAATACTAATATCACAAAATCTCTATAGAAATTTATTAAATTAAATATTAGGTAATTCTATACGAACAAAAAATTCATACAAAATTTTCATATAAAATGAGGTGTTCAAATGAGAGCGTTTCACTTCAAAACAAAATATCCACCATCATAATAAGTTTTTGTTATAAAATTGTCATTACTACATCATTCTGATTAGAGTTTATATACAATTTTTTTTTTAAGAATAACATATTTCTATACATTATTGATAAAAAGTAAACATTTACAACATGAAAATTACTAAAAATTATAAGAAGAGAGTCTTTGAGGAGTTTTCATTATATTTTTTAAGAGATTCTAACAAATTCTTTAAATTTATTTGAAGTTTCAAAAATATCTCAAAAACGTTTTTTCAAAAATTTTTCTTAAAATTTTATGCCAGTTTCATTTTCGGTTGGAAGCAAGATTTTTATAAATAAAATAAAAAAAAAAAAAAAAAAAAAAAAACGAGTTTCTCCGAGGTTCCTGGTAACGATAGCCCCTATAAAACCCTAAATGGCTTTTCGTTTGCACGACATTGTTGACTGCGAAATTTGAACAAAGGACTAAAAAATGCAAATCCTATGAATTTAGGCCTAATCTCTGCTTTGCATTTTCAACCCAAGATCTGTCTTTCTATCCGCAACACTCGAGTGCAATCGGCCCACTAAGCACTAATGCATATGAAACTAATTCAATGCAGTAATAAAGGCAATAACAGAAGTAACAACGAAACTGAGCTGGACAGATTGTAGGTTTTGTAGGTGTTTTTTATTTTTTTTGTTAGGCTTTTTGTATTTTATAAGTAGTAATCTAACTCCTAATTCCACTCTTTCGTTTGAGCGCCCTACAGAGACCGGCTTTATTATAACGGTTTTTGGACTGTAACCTCAGTGAGAACCTTTCTTGAATGAGATGTTTCAAATGCTTTGTGTGAATAAGTTAAAAAAAAAAAAAAAAAGATTGCTGGATAGAACAAATTGTCAAACAAAGCATCAAAGTTAGAAGGTGGCAAAAATTACCAAACACGTAGGTAAATAAATAAAAGAGCAATCCAATATTAAACAATCAAATTCATTGCATTTTCATGAAATACGCTCTTTGTTGCTTGGTTTTGGAGAAATTTTGAGTACAGACGGTCGTTCAAGTTTCGCCACGTATAAGAACGGGCTCCGGTTAGTACGAAGAGAGCCGGATTTACTACACGATGGCAACGTCTGTGGTATCCCAAAAGGCTGGATACGAACATAGCAGTTGATTTTTTCAGCTTATGTATTCTATTTGATTTTTTATAAGCATTTTGGTGATTGTTTAATTTGAAAATTATTACGAAAGCATATTAGCCTTGTAGACCAATCACTTGCAACGAAAAAAAGAAGAAAAATGCTCTCTTTTGACTGAGTTGGTGTTACCTTCAAAACGTGGTGCAAGCCAGCACAGATTAGTCTTCTTGCTTCACTATTTTCCAAAATTTAGGTGCAGTCCAAATTGTTAGTCTGGCAATCTTCAGTGATGTAAGTCCCAAAAATCAATCGAATATAAAGTACTGTGAGAAATCAATTTTGGACCTTTGTCTTGTCAACACTGCCCCTTGCAAAACACTCGAAAAAGAAACTTCATGAAGAAGAGATTATTATATCCCTTCCTTTGTTGGACAAATCACAAATTTTCAACTCCATAACATGGCATTAATTATGAGATACACAATCTTTTATTTTATTACACAGTTGATTTTCTTTTCTTTTTTTTAATTATATTGTTTAACCATTATTTATGAGAACTGGTGGGAGTTGAATATGTTCACCCGAAGTTTTCATGGCTTCAACGAAATTTTTATTATCAAATTAGAACCAAAAAGCCCCATTTTCTTCATTCTCTTAAAAGTACACATAAATAAGTAAATAAACAAGTAACAGAGGCAAGTCTTTAACTCCACGCATGAAAGGTGCAAAGTAAGGTCTTCAAACATAATTGTAGGCCGCATTTATTTCATGGGATGGGATAAAAGGGGATCAAAAAAAATTCTGGGATACTTAATTCCGAGACTACAAAAGCCTCTGATGGTAATTTTGTACACAAATTTTGTGTATATAACATTACTCAACTTTTAATTACAATGGGGGCTTAAAAAGATTTGGACAATTAGATGATCAAGGACCATTCCGGGATATGAAATTGTCACCCATCTTTGACGGATTCCTAAATTTGAAGCGCAAGGACCATTGGATGATCAGCCCCTAAAATAGGGGCAGATCTATACGTTGACTCCATGGTCCAACTTCGTCCACAATCGTCTAGAGGACAAGGGGACGGGACTCTGGAGGGATCCAAATCCAAGGAGAAAAACAACTCATTGATAGATGCACTTATCCAGACCCACAAAAAAAAATTGTTCATAGCTCAAATGAAATAATAGAGTACTATTTTCCATAAAAATAAAAAAAAAAAGGACAAGGGAAAACAAGACTTTCCTGCTAATTAATTTTTGAAGACTAAAAATGAGCCAAATGACTTTTACAAATCATTCAGCTCTTAGAGCCTCATTTATTGGGTGGATATTTGACTCAACTTAACACAAAAACCTTATGAGTATGTGAGTAGTGAAGTAAAGATGACGAGATACTCCAGAATCACTGAGTGCCCATATGGTAGAGTTTTTTAACTTAGCTTCTTTTTTTTTTATTTTGTTGCTTTTTTTTGACTTATCTTTAGTTTATAAAAATACAAAAAAAAAAATAATTTCTTTGCGTTTAAGCTAAAAAACAAAAGTAATAAAGTAAAAAAAATGTACGGACACTGAATAATTTTTCCAAATGACTCACTCATATCTACCATCTCACGTAATTTATTACGTGTAGAAGTCATGTAGATCTCGTCGTGTAAAAGTTGAAGTTTTCTAACTTTCCAACTAGTCAAAGCTGATAACACATTCTACTTGAGAGACGTAGAATTTTAGCTCGTCAACAAGACACAAGGGATCAAATGGTTAAATTCATCGCACGTTTTAAGAATTTGGCTATCGGGGGAGACAAGTTATCTTACTAAATCTTATTCATCATTTTCTTTATCAATACAGTTTTCTTCAAATCAATCAAGAGTAATACGTTATATAATTTCATTTCTCACCTGGTCTTCTTATTCATAGATAAAAGTGATTTGGGTTTTTCTGCTACTAAAAAACAAGTGAGAAATAAGTTTAGGAGTAGCATTATTTATTTATTTATTCTTGAATTATTAAATTTCCTTGACCACCCGTGAAAATTGTTATGTGTAGTCCAATATTTTGAAAACTATTTTGAAAACCGAACCGTTGAGCGAACCGAAAAATAGGTCGCGTCACGGGTTATTGGTTCAACTGTCGGGTCAATTGTTATTGACCCGTGATGTCATAATTATGTCATTAATTTATTTATTAATAGTAATAAAATGTATTTTATTTTTTTACACTAGTTTTAATACTTAAAATTTAAAATTTTATCTTAAAAGTTGAACCAGTCGGTTTAATTATCGATTTTAATGACCGGTCACGGTTCAACTGCGGGTTTAACCGGATTTTACCGAATTTGACCGAATTTTGACCAAAACAAGTTTAAAAGGTTAACCAGACCGTTACTTAGCCCGATTTTCAATTTTTCCGGTTAAATCGGCCAGTCCAGTTCGATTTTCAAAACAATGGTCTAGTCAACCATCCACGACTCTCTTAACAAATTAGGAGCAAATATTTCCTAATTTTACATCGCAAAACAGAAAAGAGAAATTAAAAAAAAAAAAAGGAAAAGCCAGTATCCACAACATCATCATTAGAACACCTCTTATACTTATATTCTTAAAGATATGAATCGGATTTTGATGTCCCGTTTAAATAAAATAAAAAAATGTATGCTGTCAATCAATCGCAAGACTCATATATACATATAATATTTCACTACCCACTTGCATTAAAAAAAAAACCGGCACCACATTATTCTAAAAAAGTTTTCTACAGTCAGTAGAGCTCTTTCAAAAACTATATGAAAGCCAGTTTGAAAAATCAAATGTAGGCCAAATAAGTCACCGATGACCAAATTGTTAGTTACCAGTCTCCACTGTCAACCAGTCAAAAGTCCCCGTTGTCTATATATATAATGGCTGTATGTAGAAAGGGAGGAAGAACATCCCAGAATTTTTTTTTTCAAGAAAAGATGGAAGCAGCAAAGCAACAGAAACATTTCGTTCTAGTTCATGGTGCATGCCATGGAGCCTGGACTTGGCACAAGCTCAAGCCACTGCTGGAGTCCGCCGGCCACAGGGTCACAGCGGTCGATCTTGCGGCTTCCGGCGTCAACATGAAAAGGATACAAGATCTTCGCACGCTATACGACTATACCGTGCCGTTGATGGAGATCATGGCATCGCTTCCTCCGGCGGAAAAGGTGGTGCTGGTGGGGCACAGCCTCGGTGGCCTGAGCTTGGCTCTTGCCGCCGACAAGTACCCGGAGAAGATATCGGTTGCCGTCTTCGTGACGGCGTTCATGCCGGATATTGTACACCAGCCGTCGTATGTTTTGGAACAGGTACGTTACCTTTCTGAGACTTTTCTTTCATCTTTGTAACTCGAAAATTTCAAGTTAAATTTCAAGTTAAGCAAGGTTTTAGGGTGAGAAAACCTGGTTCTCCCCTTCTCAATGGGGATAAAATGCAAATAATTCCGTTCACATAAAGTCAGTTGTTTCGAGGCTTACAAGTTACAAGTCTTTGCCCTAGTCGAAACTGGTGGATTTGAGTGTGCTATGAAGGATGAAGGATGCCTCTAAAGCACTAGCTTCTCTCACGTCATACAAACAAAAAATAAAAAATTTACCTTACGTTTGGTAAATATTTTTTGTTTTTGTTTTTTATTTTTTAAATATAAAAAACATAAAAAAAATATTAAAATGTGTGTGTTTTCTATTTTCAAAATATTGATCTAATACTGTTAGTAGAACGATAATCTATAAATGTTATCATCAGATCATAAAAAAATAAAAATAAAAACACACATATATGACACACAATAAAAAATAAAAATTAACAGCATTTCCAAACGGACCCTTAATTTCACTTTGTCTGCCATTAAAACCTGTGAGATAATGATTCATGTGTTATGTAAATAGATTTACTTGATTGAAAAACAATAATTACACAATACGTCTGAACTGTTACTCATCATCATTAAACTCTTCTGAATTCTAGGTCATACAATGTCTTTTTAAACTATCAATTTGTATCAATTAATATTTTCTTTATTAATTCGTTACGAAAATATATGAAAAATTATTATGTAACTTGTACGTGTTTACAAAAATTTGATTATAATTGATGTCTAATGATTGAAATGCCCTAACATATAAATATATGGGTGTTTCAGTCATTAGACAATTATTATAAAAGAAAAAATCAATATAGATATAAAATTATACTTGAAAAATGTTATTCTTTTAAGAAATCTGTACAGAAAAATTTACCAAAATAATATGACAATGTCATTATTGTAATTAAGAGCTATTGTAATGAATTTTTTTAAGCGAATGACTCATATCTAACTACGTTATTTTAGTGATGAGTTATGTATGACTTTTTTTATTTATATAACATTATTTATTATACTTTTGTGAATATGTACAAGTCACATAATAATTTTTTTTATCTATTTCTCCTAATATTTTGTTAATATATTACTTAACAAAAAATATTATACAAATTAAAAGTTCAATAGATTGTTACGTTTTTACAGTTGAAAATCTAGTGATACTAGAGATATTATTGAAATTACTTCAAAAGCCACTGGTAAGCATTTTTTTCTGGCTACCTCGGCCACATTGATGGTGACAGAAACCAGTGGGGTCACTTAGGAAAGTTATCTGAACGAACACGATATATAAATTATATCCCACTTGCTCGATTAGCTGTGATGATTATGTCGTTTACAAGCAATTGCGTTCATTTCTTTCGTTTTCTTGTCGACAACGAGCACTTTATATCACATGTTAATTTAATTTTTTTATATAAAGTATATCCCCTTCCTTTGCGAGAGTGTCTAATTCGAAAAATTATTCAATTATTGGCGGGCCTTATGAAGGGAGGCAATTTAAGCGAAATCCATGAGACTTTCTCTTTCTCTACCTCTAACCCCCAACGAAAATCAATCAGCTACTTCAAATCCTTCGGGAAATTAACTGAGATTTTTTTTAAGATACGAAGAAGAAATTAACTCGTATTATATCTTAATTTGAAGTTAATACATTGTATTTTTACTTCCAAAACGCTTGCAAACCCAAGAAACATTTTAATACTCTCAAGCAAGGGCTGACAGGGTGGGGTTCACGGCTCTCTTAAAGTTTTAAAAAAAAAAATTTATACCCTATAATTTCTTTGATATTTAAAATATAATATAATATATTAGCCCCAAAAGTTTTAAAATTTTCTTTATCCTTGTAAAATTTTAGATATTTAGAATATTATAGTGTATTAATCTCTCAAAAAAAAATTCTTTACGGAAACAAAAGAAATTTTTTTTGACCCCTTAACCGAAATTCTAGGTTCGCCAATTCTCCCAAGCTCTATTCAGCTAGTAATTAATTTAGTACCCTCCTGTTTACCTGTTTAGAATGAAAGGTCAAAACTGCTATATATTTGGAATAGCCCCCCCTTTTTCTAAACTTTTTGGTACCCAAAAAAAAAACCCAGTTATACATTAGTTTTGTTGTAAGCTGTTTATTCAGTTAAGTTCTCTTAATTTTCTTTTTGTTTCAGTACAATCAGAGGACACCCCCAGAGGCATGGTTGGACACTATGTTTGAATCGTGTGGTACTCCTGAAGAGCCTCTAACATCAATGTTTTTTGGCCCCAAGTTTCTGGCGTTCAAGCTATACCAGCTATGCTCCACTGAAGTAACCTCTCTCTCTCTCTCTCTCTCTCTCTCTCTCTCTCTCTGTTGACACTAACGCAAGCACGATTGCTATTAAACGTATAGGATCTGACACTAGCAACAACCCTACTAAGGCCAGGATCACTATTTATAGAAGATTTGGCAAAGGCAAACAAGTTCTCAAATGAAGGTTATGGATCGGTGACACGAGTCTATGTCGTCTGCGATGAGGACAAAGCAATACCCGAGGAATTCCAACGCTGGATGATCGCAAACGGTGGAGTAGGGGAAGAGGTGAAGGAAATCAAGGGTGCAGATCATATGCCAATGTTTTCAAAGCCTCAAGAACTGTGTTATTGCCTCTTGGAGATAGCTAATAACCACACTTAAAACTGCTTCTTCTCTCTCTCTCACATCACAGCCTCTAGTGCATGCCATGACTTTGTGATAATCTATTATATACATATTGTGGTTATGCCTTTTTGAGGGGGTCGTTTTCAAACTCTGCCATCACGAGTTGCATGGCAAGAGGGCCATAACACTGCTACTTTGTTGCTAAACAGTCTAAATTCAATTATTGAGTTTCTTTTTCCAATATATCATGGTCTTCTCTGTTGATGTTGGATATGCCATTGTGAAAAGTAGAATTAACTAGGTGGTAATTGAAAGCTTTGATTAACTGCGATATAAACATATAGGACTTCGTCATTACCAAATAGATGCGATTTTATATATATATATATATATTTGTAGGTGTGTTTAGAACTTCATTGATGTACATCATGAGTATATATGTAAGAGGTATATAAATATATATTTCCTCAGTAGCGGACGTAAGTGGAGACCAAAGAGGTGATGGGTTCTCTAAATTTTTAAAATTGTACATAGTTCTTATAATTTTTGTATATTTATGATAAATATTAGTGCTTTGGCCCCTTAGGTTTTAAAATTTTTATTTATATCTCACAATTTTTAGGATAAGAATGAAAGTACTAGTCCCCTAAAATTTTAAAAATTCTTTAAGTTTTAAATTTTTTTATCTTAGTCTCTCTTTAAAAAAATTTCTGAGTCTGCCCGTATGTCCTTACGAGGAGTCTTAAGAAAACTTGTTCAATAGTTGTGCGATTCACCCTCTTCTCAGGCAAGTTTTCCCATTCCCTAGCTGATTAAAAGCATATCATTGGAAATTATTTTTCCAAGGTGTGATAAAAAAACACATTCATGATTTTTTACAAATAACAACCATTATTTTATACCTGCATCTAGAATGGCAACAGGACGGGTTCAGCATGCGTAGGGTTGAACTCTACTCCACGCCTAATAGAAAAACTCCACTCTACACCCCGTTCAAACTCATAATTAGTTGAACCTCTTCACTTAGTATTCGTCTCATTTAAATTAATCAATGTTTGGGTAGGAATGGATTAAACTCGTAGAAAATTTTGTAATAAAAATAATGTAAATTATATAAATATTAACACAATATAAAATTGAGAAAGAAAGAGACTAAATTTCATGAATAAAAAACAATATTAAATATCTAATATTATCTCATGTATTTTAAGGATATTTTATATAATTAAAATGTAATAGAAATATTTAGAAATTTTGAAATATAATCGGAACAGGATAACCTAAATGCTACCCTATCCGAAACCCACTTCGTATTATATGTTTTTTTCCCCATATCTCATACTAAAAACATTTATTTATATCTCAAATCTTTACTTATTAAGAAAAGGATGAAGCGGTATTTAAATTTTTTGGATGAAATTATCAACCTTCTATGCGTCTAGCAACTCATATTGCCATATACCCGGTGAGAATTATTGTCTGGGCCGGTGGAAGGATAAGCAGTCAAAAGATGAAACTAACTTCATAAAGCTAAGCTAGAGCTAGATTCGTAAAGTTGAACTACCTTTTGCCAAATAGCAACTATATATATATATATATATATATTGGTACTTCGGAATGAACAGCAACCGGGGCGGTTTAAACTTTATTTCTTAGCGCGAGTTTAATGCTTTTTTGAAAAGTATTTTTAACGTAAACGTTAATTGAAAAAGTATTTTATGTGTATTTATACCATGGTACGTAGATAGGGTAAAAATGTTAATTAAAAAAGTGTTTTCAATTAAAATGCTAATTGCAATAGCGTTTTTTCTGAAAATGCTATTTGAATTAACGTTTTTATTCTGTATTTCAATTGGCTTCCCTCTTGTTTTTTCATTCACAGCGTAGAAGGTTGCTTTGACAAATTTTCTCCAGAGCTTGTCTTCAAGTTGCATACGTAGTTGTCTTCAAGTTGTCTTCAAGTTGCATATTGATCACTTAGTTCAAACTCGTCATTTATAACGTAATAAATACTCTCTCTATCTCTCTTTTTCTGATTTTAGTGTTATGTATATATATATACGAATAATATATAGACATTATTGTTTTTTTTTTAATTCACGTATTATTACGTACGAATAACATCTATCTCTCTATATACATATGTTTTTTTTTTTTTTTTTTTCTTCCTCTTGATTACACTGTTAGTTGTAGTGTTATTATAATTAATTTTTTTTTACGTGAAAAATTCAGCATGTATAAAAAAAATATGTAGATAATTATTTAAATAATATGTTAAAAATATGTAAATAATTTGAAATTAGTAAAAATTAAAAAAGATGTTAATTAAAAAATAGTAACAGACAATTAATAAAAAAGTAGTCAATAATTCAATTATTTAAGAAAAAATTAAAATTAAACAATTCATAATTTTCTATTTACAAAGTTCAAAAAAAATTATTTTAAGAATTATTTAAACAATTCATAATTTAATTTAAAGACTATGATTTTAACAATTCGTAAAAGTAGTAAATAATTTAAAATTAGTTTTGCAAGTTTAGAACATATATATAAAGAATATGTTAAAATATGTAAATAATTGAAAAATAGTACAATTTCTTTAGAAATTGAACATAAAAATATTTAAACAATTATTTAAAGAATTCATAAATAAATTAAACAATTCATAATTTATTTTAACAAATTTGAACAAACATAAAAATATTTAAAGAATTTATAAATAAATTAAACAATTCATAATTTATTTTAAGAATGATTTCAAAAATTTGTAAAAAATAGTAAATAATTTCAAATTACTTTTGCAAGTTTATAAAATATATATATATAAAATACATATAGTCATTTCATATTTATATCAAAATAAATTTACTATATTATATAAGTAAATAATATTTAGGATAAACTATCAAATGTGTATTTACATAAGCATTTTTACATAAGTTTTAAAACATTTAATTTATTAGTTTGTATATTTCTGACATCTCTGTTAGTTGTGTTTGGTAGGCAAAACTAAATAATGACGACAATGGTTATGTTTTATTGGAGGGAAAGATAATACGAGATCGTTGAGAATGTGTATCCTACGATATAGATTCTAGTGCATGTTATGATGTTGAAATGGGAACCTCAGTTGCTGTTTTACATGATATGATTATACAAATGATGGCTGAGTACCGAGAACATGTGACTATAAAGTTCATATGTAGATATCCGCACTGACGAAATGGAGATGTCATGATATATAAGAAGTTACCAATCAATGACGACAACACATTGCAAAATGTGTTAAATATTCCTTCAAGATATCCTGACCACCAATGTGTTGAAATATATGTTGTAAAGGAGAAGGGTAACACAATAAACACCAGTGGAAGTCGTGCAGATGTGAGTTGGGCAGATGTCCAAACCTACGGTGAACTATTGTCAGGGAGGGGAGATGTATCGGCATTGGGGTCATTTACTCAAATAGTTTCACTTGGGCAGAGTAGCCAAAACACAATAGTTGAGGAAGGGCCAGGGCAACGAATGTCTAGCCTCTTCAGCCCAAATGAAAATTTCTCGCAGGGCCTTAGTAATTTTGAACAGTTTCATGACTTTCACAGTCCACCAACACCTCACCCACAATATGCATCAAGCCAAGGTGGGTGCATAGAGGCGGGAGGTCCCAGTGGAAGTCTAGATCCTGTGGAACGCCTAGTTGCATTAGACGAGACTGGGACACATGTAGATGAAGATGCAGATGTCGTTCAATCCGATAATTCAGATGAAGATATTGATGTTTTACTGAGAAATGAATTAAATGACAACTGTGATGACGATAGGCATGAAGAATCGAACCTTAATAAAGCGTTATATGATACTCCAGATATGCCTTTTTTTACGAACTTGGTTGGGGCAGATGATGTCGTAGATGGTCGAGACTTATATGATTGCGATCCGACATGGTCAGATGCTAATCCGAAGTTT
Source organism: Euryodendron excelsum (assembly GCA_033060915.1). Taxonomy (NCBI): domain Eukaryota; kingdom Viridiplantae; phylum Streptophyta; class Magnoliopsida; order Ericales; family Pentaphylacaceae; genus Euryodendron; species Euryodendron excelsum. The sequence continues at coordinate 12,562,116 of CM065383.1, forward strand.
GCAAAAGGGATGGTATTCAAAGATAAGGATGTGGTGATCCATGCATGTAACTGGTATCACGTGAAGAAAAATAAACATTATCATGTAGTGGAAACAAATAAAAAGGTTTGGAGCACCAAGTGCAATTAAGAACAAAGGCCATTGTGATGGTTTTCGGAGATTGGGATAAATCTTATGAAAAGTTGTCAAGGTACATCATAACCTTGGAGTTTAGAAACCCGGGCATGACTGTGATTTTGGAAACATTGGACTTGGGTACGTTGGGTGTTGGGGGGCTAGACAGAATATTTTGGGCATTTCAGCCATGCATTGAAAGCTTCAAGCACTATCCGCCAGTCATAGGAATCGACGGTACTTTTCTTTATGGCAGATATACAGGAGTTCTGTTGATTGCCACAGCGAGAACTGTTACGAAAAAAAATTTCCCTCTAGCTTTTGCGTTAGTTGAATCAGAAAATTATCGTGATTGGCCATGGTTTATACATAATGTCAGGCATATGATTGTGATGGGCCAAGAAGGTGTCACATTGATTTCTGATCAACATGCAGCCATATTGAGCACCGTCAAACATGAATGGGAAACACCACAACGAGGGCAACCAGCTGGACTCCATAGATATTGCCTTAGGCACTTTAAAAGTAATTACCACAAAAATTTCGGTAATGTTAAAGTTAAGGATCTCATATGGCAAGCTGGGACTGCCCATCAAGTGCGGAAGTTTGACGAGGCAATAGATGAAATTAAAAATTTAGGAATGAAGTCAGAGTCGGCGGCAAGGGCGTATTGTGCTTTGTGCAATGAGGACCCAAAGAAGTGGACATTGGTATATGATGAAGGTCATTGTTGGGGAGTTACAACCATTAATGATTCAAAGTGCTATAATAATGTCCTTCGAGGTGCACGAGACTTGCCCATTACTTCATGTATTCAGGTTACCTTCTACCGTCTGGTGGCCACTTTCAATTATAATCGACTACAAATTCAACATGTCTTAGCAAGGAGTTTGAGGTACATGTCCAAAGTGCAAGCTAAGATAGAAGAGTACCAAGCTCGATCGACGGGCCATCGTGTAACTATCTATAATTGGTAATGTTATAAGATTTTATTTTAATTATATGTATTTATTTTGATTAGTAATAAATTATACGCTTCGCAATGTCTAATACAATCACCATGTTATTATATTCTAATTCCAAGGCATCGGGTTCCGCCGAGATTGTTACAAGTGCAGCAGGCACGAAAGGGAACCACAAACATGCAGTGTATTTGAATCCTCCATCATGTGACTGCGGAAAATGAATGATCTATCATTATCCTTGCTCGCACATGCTAGCCGTGTGCGCGAAGTCCGGCAGACAACCATGGCACTTGATTGATCCTAAGTATACCATGGACGTTTATGCTCGCGTGTACGAAACATCGTTTGAACCAATGGTGCATGAGCATTATTGGGCTGCATACGATGGTCCAAAGATAGTTCCCGAACCGAGTCGGCGACGAGAGCCCACATCCGGCCGTCTAAGTACAAAGCGAATCCACAATGAGATGGATATTTTCAGAAAACGTCAAACAAATCATTGTGGTATTTGTAAGGAACAAGGGCATGATAGGCATAAATGTCCAAATTGAGCTAGCTGAGTTATGTATTGGATAATAGGTACTTAGCCATGTAATGATGTTTATTAATATTTCTATTTTAGATAATGGTTACTGAAGATGGATTTATTTGTATGTATTTTTTTGGTTTGGTTGTGATACTAGTGGGTTTTACTCATTAAACATAAGAACTTAATATGGGCTTATTTCTATATATTTTTGTGGATTGGTTGTGATATGAGTGGGTAGTCACATCATTCACAGGTGATACCATTCGCATGCGTACAATAATAATATCAAGTAATACACTCTTTCACAACCTTTCGTCACATCAATTAATAGCCTTCACAGGCTTTGCTCATATCAATTAATGGTCTTACATTGTCATGCACCATATAATAAAAATATATTAATATGTACTATGGATGTAGGCACGCTAGGGCCCATTGATGGCAGGACATATGGATGTAGGCGCGTCAGGGCCCCTTGATGGCACCGTGCTGACGTTACAAACCCATCATCGATCCACATGGATATGGGAGCATGGGGTATGTATTTAAGTTAACAATTTTTCTGTACAAGTAGTTTGTTTACAAAAATTTTGTTACACAGGGTACGGATGTGCTCACATGCAAACGTGGTGGGTCACACCTATATGACGTACAGTTACACCCACGTGTATTATAGTACATTGTACGGGCATGTTTTTACGGTGTATATCGACTTGGTAAGATCCGTTTGGACCATCCATTGATTACTGCGTTGGTTAAGCGCTGCCGACCAGACGCGCATACATTCCATCTATCTGTCAAGGAAGCCAGCATTACGTTACAGGATGTTGCCATCTTGTTGGGACTACCGGTTGATGGGGCCCCTATTATACACGCACAGACACATACTACATTACAAGAGTGTCAGGCTCTATGTATGCAGTCATTCGATGTTAGCCCACCTGCAGAGGAGATTGACAGTGGCCGCCTTAGGATGACATGACTTTGTCACACATTCCAGGTCCTCCCACAGGATGCAGATGAGGTTACTGTACAGCGGCATGCACGTGCCTATATACTACGACTGATTGGGGGTATACTTCTCACAGATTACTCTCAGACTATCGTGAGGCTCACATATCTCCCATTTCTACTTGACTTGGATGCTGCCGGGGCATATAGCTGGGGCAGTGCAGTTTTAGCCATGCTTTACAGGAGCATGTGCCGGGCGGTGAGGACTGGGGCGAAGCAGATTGCAGGAGCACTCGTTTTATTACAGGTTAAATACATATTCATGTTATGCTTCTTTACAATACTTGTCTTTTATTACAATTTATTCATAGTGTGATTGGTAGACCCTTTCTGTACAGATATGGGCGTGCTAGCGATTCCCACGCATGAGCCCGCACCACGTGGATGATCCTATTGTTGGCCAGCAGCCATTAGTTATACAGGGGGTAGAGTTTCCCGATGGATCATGGGGAGCTAGGTATGTATAACTGCCTTTTTATTTTTGTTAACACCTTTACACATTTGTTATTATAAAATTTATTTGATATTATGTTGAACGTTTATGCCAGATGGAGATCTAGATATTGCACTACCAGTACTTCCACCCATGTGGTTCGCGTCTACCGAGATCAGCTGAAATGATTGGGACCTGACAAGGTATGTATACAATTTTAGATTTTGTAATTCATATTACTTAATTGTAGCGTCGTTGTTTATTAATGGGTACTATTAATGTAAATTATGTAGTTCATATGGAGGTCGTACGATGCTATCATGCATACACTTCCTGATTATTGTCGGGTTGGGAGTGATATATGGGTCACTCGATCCCCTTTGCTGTGCTTGGAGGTTGTTGAGTGGCATTTATCGGATCGAGTTTGCCGACAGTTTGGTTTTAGACAGGTTGTACCTACCACTCATAATACCTCACCCATATTACATGCAATTGACTTGAGAGGTAGACCGCCTACTGATTGGACTCAGTTCCATGGACAGCACATGGAGCGATGGCAGCATAGGTGTGAGTATCTTGTAGCTGGGGTGATTGATGCTGCAGATATGCGTTACAACGATCAGTATATGGTATGGTACCGCTGTATCACACGCACACTGGTTGGGAATTCAGTTCATCGGCCTACTACTGGATACCTTGAGGTTGGCTCCACGGTCGAGATTGCGGTTAGTAATGTCATAGATTATATATATTTTTTCTGTGAATTATTAATGTTTGAATGCCATAAAAACTTCAACTCACTTTGTAGACTCGTCACATCGTGGTTATACATCATTTCGTTGATCGTGCCATATATGAATACGACAGGCCGGAGGCACTAAAGGACATGTATTTGGTCTGAGACCTGTGCCAGAGGTCACTTCATGTCTTGCGTGAGCAGCATCGGATTGCACAGCTAAGAGTTCCAAACGCTTCTGCTCCTATGCTACCAGCAGCTCCAGCCGCTCCCCCTCCCAGCAGATCATCATCACAGGAGTTCCTATAGTATTTCAGTGCCACACAACTTTCCTCAGCCTATGTGACTCCGACTAGGCCAGTATATACATATCACACCGAGTCACACGATGTGCCCTCATCATCACGTCCGAGTAGTTCTGAGGTTATACTGCATCGCACCGCCTATCGCCATATTACATCACCTGTTGCATACGACCAGGGGTATTGGTTATCGGCAATAGGAGATCATGATAACTTCCAGTGATATGTTGACCCATTATTAGCATCTAGGCAGCAGATAGAGACACCTTTTTTAGCAGAGGGTTGGGACCATTTTAACCCTACGACACAACCAGAGGGGCCATCGCAAGTCACTCCAGTTAGTAGTGTGCAGTAGATTCATCCAGTGGTGGCACCCCCTACCATTGACACTGAGGGTGTTTCACAGATCACATAGGCAGAGCGACATCCACATTTGCAGTCACAGCCAGAATCACCCCCAGTGCCACAGCCACCGACAGTGCCACAGCTAGACCCATAGCCAGAGGCACATCCGACACTACAGTCCATCACACGTGTCTTTCTCTGTCAGCCGAGGCCCACAAGAGAGAGGAGGCCACCCCAATGTGGTACAGGAGGCCATGTATAGTAGCGAGATTGTTTTTTGCACACTGGATAATTAGATTTCGAAACTTATTGGATGTAATAGTTAATGATGATAGTTTTTGTTGTAAATAAATTTAGTTATAGCAAAATTAATGACGATAATTTTTGTTCTATCTATTTCTATTTATAAATGAATACAACTGTTGTTATTGACACTGGCACTCTTTGCGGAGAAAACAACTAAAGTTGACGATAAATTTATTAAACTGATAAAGTAAAAATAATAGGATAATTCATTTTTCTTTACTCACCAAAAAAAAAATATTAATGGATGAAAGTAATATCGAAACTACTTATCATAACTGAAATGTGAAGACTTGTCATTTTTTGAAGAGGTTGCACCAATGACAGGATAATAATTTAGCAGACTCGTCATGTCCTATTACTTTTCGATACATGATTGTCCTATCTCTATCTTCTGAGACATGTCACGTGAATTTCTTGATAATTGTCATGTATTATTACTTGTCAATTCATGATTGTCATATCTCTACCTTTTAAAGCCTTTCACGTGAACCCTGCCAGTAACTTCAATAGTGTCATGTGAATTTTGCAATATCACATGAAGCCTTTCACTAACGATTAGTATCTTTCAGCATGACAGATTGGTGTGAACTAGTTGAGTATAAAATGGTGTGAGGTTATAAAATGCTCAAGAAACCAAATCTCCAAACATGCCCAAGCAAAAATGGTTATTTGGTGCATCATTTAGTCATTCAGTTCCAACCAGCAATGTGCATGAAAATCAGAACTCAGTCATCCACATGGTGGGTACATATACAAACCCAATTGGTAACAAATGGTATGGCCGAAAATGTAGCTTCCTTAACAAACTTATTCTAATGCACAATATAATGGGTCCGGTCAGCCATATCTTTATTGGCAATGCATCCTTCCAACCACCCCACGATGTGACCGACGACCAATGCATAAGGTTGTCCTGGGAAGACTTATTTGATAAACTGTGTGAACAGAAGATGTATTGCCGATGGCATGGCCTACATGTCCCAAAGGCCCGATCAGCTAAGCTTTTCGGGAGGAGATCACCTAACAGCAAGGTCATAAAAGCGCTTGAACGTAAGATTGATCAAATGCAACGAAGACTAAAAAAATATCATTTTACGAAAGACGAGAAGAAACAATGTGTTAATCCAACAAAACGAATAATAGAAATTATTGAAGATCCGTTGCTAGTTTCTGACACAGAACTTTTAGACTTCTCAGAAGAAGAAGGTGACGATGACTTTGAAAACTATCTACCTACTAGCCTTACCATTACTGGGAAACCACTATGTTGTTATGAACATGGTCCATGAAAGCATGTTCTGATTTGTAGTTCAATATGATGCAAAATAAATTATTATGTTTTCATGTAATATATGTGTGAGTTTGGGTTATATTTGCCATTTTGGGGAGGAAAGGTCTGGTTAAAAAGTTATGTTATCTATTAGAATTTCAGGAGTTAGGGTTTCAAAGTTAAGCCATGTCGGCCTTTGGGGTACTGTTTTGGGGAGGAAAGGTCCCGTGAGTGCAAAACTCGACAGGAGGCTCCTGCAGGTCCCAAGTGATGTGTGGGAGTTGACAGCACATCAATCAGAGTCCCGGTTCAAAAGTTATGTCATCTTTCGGAATTTTAGGAGTCAGGGTTTCGAAGTTAGGCCATGTTGGCCTTCGGGGTACCGTTTTGGGGAGAAAAGATCCCGTGAGTGCGAAACTCGACGGGAGGATCCTGCGGGTCCTGAGTGATGTGTGGGAGTTGACGGCACGTCAATTGGAGTCCTGGTTCAAAAGTTATGTCATCTTTCGAGATTTTGGGAGTTAGGGTTTCATAGTTAGGCCATGTCAGCCTTTGGGGTACCGTTTTGGGGAGAAAAGGTCCCGTGAGTGCGAAACTCGACGGGAGGCTCCTGCGGGTCCCAAGTGACGTGCGGGAGTTGACGACACGTCAATCGAAGTCCCGGTTCAAAAGTTATGTCATCTTTTGATTTTTTTGGGACTTAGGGTTTCAGAGTTAGACAAAATCAGCCTTCGGGGTACCGAATTGGGGAGAAAACGTCTGGTGAGTGTGAAACTCGATGAGATGCTCTTGCACATTCCGAGTGACGTGCTGAGTTGACGGCACGTTAATCGGAGTCTTCGTTCAAAAGTTATAGAATGTTGAAATGTTGGAAATAGATTTTAAATTTGTTGGTGTGTTGCTGTTAAAAACGCTTTTTCAAAAAAGCGTTTTCAATATAAACACTTTTCAGAAAAGCGTTTTTAACGCACCAGTATACGGTTGTAGAAATATGAGAAAATCCTTTTTTGATTAGCATTTTTGATAGAAACGCTTTTCTAAAAAGCGTTGAACTCGTAACACAGAAATAAGTTTAAATTGCCCCCTGTGCCGAAATAAAGACCAAAATTGTACCTTGTTATGAAAATTAGCCTATATATATTGGTACTTTGAAATGAACAGCAACTATATTTGAATAGATGGAAATCTTCTTTAGCTATCCAATCACAATTGTGAAGATATTGCGTATCACTTTTGTTGTATAAGATATGCATCACATCTTGAATCGTACTCTTCATATCATACTACATATAATAAGAGCGAATGACCCTCAAGTTTTCGACTAGCTTTTTGTCATTTTCGGACAATCTTGCCCATTTATTTTGCCTGTTCTGAGACGATTTTGCCCCTGTTTCTCAAGAATTTCATTGCATTGCTGGCTTTTGGTCCACTTCATGTCCACAGTGTGATTCTTTTTTTGCCCCTGCATTAGTCTTTTATTCCGGAGCTGTGCTGGTGCTTACATATGGGGCCAATCAATTCCATCTCATCTGTTCATTTTCTTTTTCTTTTGATGGCTTTCTAGATTTTTGTGCGATTTGGTTTGCGTGAATGGACAATAATAGTCCACGTAGCTTCACATTTTGTTTTGGGTACCATCCTCTACACATATCTGTAAGTTATGTATAGTGCATTAATGATATAGGCTAGGAAATTCCAATTGTAACCTCCTTGTGCTTTAATGGTGGTTTGATAGATAGGGTTCGTAATGGAACATCATATGCTACGTCAGCCACTAGCTGCTTCATGTCTCTTCATTCTGGAGCTCGATGTCAGAAGTAAAGAGAAAAAAAGAGTTTTCCTCTATCTCTATCATTTCTTCCTCTGCGTTTCTATCTCACACCTACCTCTCTCTCATCTCCATCCATTTTTGCTTTTTTTCTCTGTTGTTTAGGTTCATTTTTGTCATTCTCATTTTTTAGTTTCATCAAGCATCTCTCAATATCTGTCTATTTGATATGTAATATTTTCTCTGTTCTCAATTTCTATACTTCCTTTACATGCTTCGACTTCGTTGATTCCTATTGTTTCTCACTAATTTTGGTTATTATGTTCACAGGTTTCGCCATGAGAAGAGGAAGATCTAAGGCAACATCAAAGGACCGAGAGCAAGTAAGTTGGATAGGCTGTGTTTCTGTTGTGTTTCTCTGTCTCTCTCTAAAGCACTTGATTCTCACTTTGTATTTCTGCTCTATTCGGAATTTATGAGACCCCTATGAAGTATGGTACTCCCAGAATATCTTCTTTGCTTGTAAAATTGGATCTACATCTTCTTGTGTAGTTCTTTTTGAGTTGTTTTTTAGGATTGATATTTTTGGTCAATATGTTATTTTGGTCGTTATTCTAAAACCTAGCTTCAATCTTAGTTGTGTTTGCCTTAGTTGTTACTTCTCTGTCATTGTAAGCTTTCTGCTACTTTGATCTCTTGCCTTTTTTATTTTTTTTTTTTTTATTTTTTTAAGCTTTGCTATGGAGTTGTGTTCTTGAGTTCTGGTTTTGATTCAATGGATGTTGTAATCTTGCTGTCTTTTGTTAGATTTTGGTTTTATATTTGACTTTGTGGCCTTTTTTTTCCTTATGGTTAGGAGTTTGTTTGTTTTCTTTGGAAGAAGTTGCTTGACATAAAGAGGAGAGTTTTTCTACAGAGGTTTGACTGAATTATTCTCTGCTACTAGTTCGAGATTGTAAAAATGTCAGAAAATGCAGTTATATTTCATCTCTTTTTTTTTTTTTTACAAAAGTGTTGAATTTGCTGCAGAATTGTTTTTAATCTGTGTTTTATGTTACTTGATTTTTGGGTTGTCTTATTATTATTTTGTATTAATTTTCTTTAATGAATGACTTGTTCTTGTTGGAATTTGTGGGAGCTCTGGTGTTTTGATTTGTAGAGTTGTTTGCTTATTACCATTTGTGCTGATGATGCCAAAGCTGCTATTTTAGTCTATGAAAATTTGTAGACAGATAGAATACTAAGATTGCAGAGCAGCTTACTCACTGAAATTTGAATCCTAATAAGTTGTAGTTGTTGTACCAAAGAGAGGGAGGGTTTGATTTTCCTTTTTTGGTACCATGTACTTAACATTAATGTTTAAGTGGTTCGTAAGGATCTAGAGTACAAGTGCTAAGAACTGTCAAAGTACTCTCTAGCTAAGTACTTGTTATGATTCAATTTATGCTTTGATTTGGATCTAATCCTCTATTTGGATGTGAGTTCCCTTGTGTATTAGGTAGTATTCTCCATTTCATATTGAAACCAGTAATAAAGTGTGTTTCTTTTACCAATTGTTTGTGCATTTCTGACTATAAGGAGGAGGTTCCTCTCTTGAAGGACCCCCTTTCCCATTTTCTCACTTCTTACTCATTTGGATGTAGCTTTCTTTACCAACTTATAGATTTATTCTTTTGTTGACTCGTGATTTGCGTAGTTTCATTTTTGGTTTTCTTGGGAATGACTTATTTGAATCGGGGTAAATGACATTAGATAGTCTTTCATTTGCTATTGCTGAATTGGAAGTAAGAAAGATGAAGTACCCAACTGCTAAAACAGAGTTCCTCTCATGAAGATCTTGATTGAGGGTTAGTTATTTGAGCCTTCTCAAATTTTCTTTTCCTTGCTATGTGCTTGTGGTTTATGTCTTCGTACTCTATAGGAATTTTAGGGTTTCTGCATTTATAGTTCTCTTAGTCTAAATTTATGTAATATTAGATTTTTGTGACTGAGTTAATTTCTCTCTCTAAAAATGTAGGTTCCTAATAACAAGATGAACTTATAATTGTATTGTACGACTTCCGTTTTTGTGATATTATAGAAGAACATTATTTATTTGATTTAATGCCTTTTTTTTTTTAAAACTTTTATCGGTAGTTAGAGCTGTCTTCTTAAACAAGACAGATCACCCTGCCCTTGCCCTTCAACCCGCTAGAGAGAGGGGGCCGAGAGAGGAAAAAAATAAAAACGTTTATTTTATGTAGATTTGGTATTTACTCAATGGCTTGGTCATGCAACTCAAAGAACTTATTGGATTAAAAGATAACGAGTTATTTGAAAAAAACAATGCTAGAATTGCATGCCAATTTTATGTATAAAAATATGCATGTGAAATTAAAATGAGGGGGTAAAAAGATAGATTATGACATAGGAATTTTCTTGTGGTGAGCCTTTTGCATTCAAGTTGTGTTTATTTGATACTTTTCATTAATCTTTCGTGGTGCCACATGGAACAGCTTCTGGCACCTTCTCTTTGGTAATGCAAGTGTTTTAACTTGTTAGCTTTTAACAAGACATCTGAATAGAACTTTGTTGATGGTAAGTGAATATATATTCTTACTGAATTTTTCATTATATTTTTTGTAGTCATAGTAATATAGACATGCAGGTAAAAAAGTGATTAAATTAGTCATAACTGTTAAATGTAGAACAAAAGCTCGGAGTCTCAGAACCACTATTACATGTTCGCATAATTCACTGGGAAGTGACTAACAAAAGAACTGAAAATAGAAAAACTTTGTTCATTCCTTCATTACATTGTAACTAGATGGTGGAAACCACTGAATTAAATTGAAAATATGAAGAAAAAAAATATTATGATGAGAGAAATCCCCTTCCTTAATAAAGGGAAAAAAAGGAAAGAAAAATCTTCAAAATAGTGGAATGTTTCCTATTTGGTCTTTCTCTGGTGCAAAAAGGCCTAAAAGTGAAAAAGGTATTGCTTTTATGAGAATAATTATGTAACTCCATTAGTACAACTAGAAAATTGAATTTACATCTTGGGACTATTGTTATGTTTCTTTGTCTTTAATTTTTAAACATGAGTTTGTGATGGTCATTAGGCTCTTGCACTACAACTTATTAAAACAGAGCAAATCACGAATGAGGAGCTAGCTTGAATTTTCTAGAAGAGATTAAAGAGGAAGGAAATAGTGAGCTAACCTTGACTTTTTTATATTAATTCCTTTTCAAATTCCCTAATGATGTCTTACTACATATATAGGTGCAATCCTTTTAAAGTAGTGCACTGCGGCAATCAAGTTCGTTACAAGTGATAGTCACTTTTAAACAGGCAAATGAGGCTGAAGCATCATATGCAAAAGCAATATAATTGGGTGCCCCTCTACTGTCAATGTAATCATGAAATAATGCAACTCTTATGTAACACAGTTGAAGGTCGGTCTCAATTCGTCAAATTAATGTTCAGTAGAGTAAATAGTTTTAGTAGTAGTACTTTTTAATTATCACAAGGGATATCATCTTGTTAGAAGGAAAACCTGTTTGCAATCAAGTGCTTGGCTTGAGGCAAAATTTATGTGGCCCCAAATTCTTCCCTATTGCACTAATAAATAAGCACATAGGATTCTGTAGCTTGCTCGCCTGTTCTTAAGCAGAAGTTCAATTGGGTTGAGCCACATGCATATTAGATTGTAGAGGCATTATTTGCTCAGATACTTGATCATTTATTGCTCTTTGATTTTTTCGAAAGGGGACTGCAATTGTAACTATAAATAATGAACTTGATTTGAGAATTTTCGGTCGACTTACGTTATAGGTCATGTCCATGTAATTGTTGATGGGTTGAAAAGTCTGATAACACTAGCCCATTACAAGGCAACTTGGGGTTGAGGAGATTTCAAAGATTGAACCGGTATACATTGAAGCCCCCTAAGCTAGGGCGTTTAACTTGTGTTTTAGAAGCAAAGTGATCCAAAATAACATATAGCGACTGCTTCATTTGTTGATTTTTATGAATAATTAAATTTATGATACAGATTTTAGACTTAGCAAAGCTCACAAATGCTAGCAAAAAATTCATATGCAAACCCTACTAAATAAAAAATGCCTTCTTTTGTAGTGGTCTTATGCAAATCGGCTAGCCCGTGTGTTATAGGTTGGACAGGCCAGACACCACATGGTGACAGTAATGCGACTCGCCATGATCATACGCAGCGAAAATGACCCGTGAGGCGACTATGCTCCAAGCAATAGTCCTGCCAAACTCAAACACCAAGGCATAAGATTATGCGGTTGTCTAGGATCCATCTGTAATGCCTCGCATATCTCTTTAAGTTCGGACCTCCGATGCTCAAGCCATTTGGCTTACCCAAGCTATAAGCGATAGCAACGTCATACTCAAATGTGCACACACATGACAAGCAATGTGCTTAACACTAGTCCCTCTCGAAACACAAGCAATATAGCCATGTGCAACCGAACATGCGCGTGAGCCAAGCATCACCCGTTAGGCACGACGCCTCCATCCATGAAGCTCTTAGCGCCCCGCGTCAAGGTTGTCCACGAGGATAGGCACAATTGAATAGCAACCGATAAACCCACAACATTGTGCCCCGTGACACCAATGCTAGCCAAACCAAGCGGCTGTGTGCACAAGCATGAACCCAATGCGTAAGTGCACATGAGACACACGGCATGCAAGAGTGCACACCGAGGCCCAATCCGTCATGAACATAAGCCCCGAAACAATATGAATGCGGCATAGTGGGTGCGTATGTCACAACCCCATCCTCGACGCCAATGCCCAACATCTGCCCCACTAGGCACAATACCGCCCATGTGCCCCTTGACTAGCATGAGGATTGCAGCCACGTGCACTCTTGTCCCTTGGGAGACTCACTTAAATGTTGTCCCTTTCGATAGCACCAGGGGGCAGTAGAGTCAACACCATGCCCCCCCTTATAATAGCATTTTGAGCCATCTCCAAACTGATAGGAAGAAACATCCTACTCCTTCGAGGAGTCATAATCCATATATTCAATAAATATGGAAAATACAAATTACGAGATTACCATGCCACCAGCCAACCATGCTCAGACATGCCCCACGCCGAGGTCCCTTGCAGCCCCAGATGTGCCACGGGTGGCAACCCGTGACATTCTCCACCACTTCAACCATCATCGTCCTCGATGATGCCAAAGCTCAATACCAACTGCTGGCACTCGCCACAACCAATACCAACTCCTAACACTCTTCACCACTCGAACAATCAACGCCCTCGTTGATGCCAAGCATAACGTTGAATGCGGTAGTGCTTATATGCCCCCACGATGAGTTGCCACCACTCCTCACAGACCAACACCTCTGTGCTGATTGCCTACAAATTCGGTTCCCACCAAATTTGCCCCCACAGCTACTTAAAACAAAGGTTCGCCCAGACTCCCATGCTGAACTCGGCAAAGCAAATAAGACACCTTTTCCCCCATATAAACCAAGCACAACTCCTCTGAGCAAGTGCCCTATACTATATTGCTCCATCCATCGGCAACATGTACCTGAATAGGCGATGTTCGTCGGGCACTAAAGAAAGGTGTGCGTTGACCGACACGCACCCTCCACCACTTCAAGGGGTTGATGCCCTCATCGACGAGCACTTTGCGTGCACCCTCCACACAAACTCCGCAGTTGAACCCACAAAAGCTCACTTGACATCAGAATTCATCCTGTGCACGACCCAAAGATGCCCTCGCAACAACCTATGATTCTGTCCCACACTAGTTCCCAATTGACCGGCACTCCCACCGGATGCAAGTCCGTCTGCATTGTCGAAGTAAACCCTGTCCACTGGAAAACGATTCCAACTGTTGAAGTTCCCACAATGTTGCTCCAGTACCTCAGTCCTTAGACCTTCACCCGAAGACAACCCATGCTGTTTTAGTGCCTCAACTCTCTAGCCTTCGCCCGAAATCAGCCCACACTGTTCCAGTACCTCGGCTCTCTAGAGTCAATACCATGCCCCCCCTTTATAATAACATTCTAAGCCATCTCCAAACTGATAGGAAGAAACATCCTACCCCCTTGAGGAGTCATAATCCATATATCCAATAAATATGAAAAATACAAATTACGAGATTGCCATGTCACCGGCCAATCATGCTCAAACATGCCCCACGCCAAGGTCCCTTACGGCCCCAGATGTGCCACGGGTGGCAACCCATGACACCGTGCCTTGCACGACACCCCCCACTAGTTATTATAAATACAGAGCTTGGTCACCCATTGTTTGGTACGGACCAATTCCCTTATCTCTTGATTTTTGACACCACTTGAAGCACTTTGTTCTTGTTTTCTCACTTCTCATTGTTCAAGAATGACTTCTTACTTCTCTTGGTGTACAAGTCTCTAATTTTGACAAGTTTATTTTTAAAAAAATAATGTCTTTAGCCTTTTTTTAATGTCTTTTTGGTAATTATTTTTATTTTTTGTTATTCCATTTTTATTAGAATTGGGATTATCCTAGGATAAATAATGTTGTAATACTACTGTACACACAAATTTCTTCTCTAAGATAATAAGACAGAAAATTGTAGTAACAAATTGATTTTATTGCTTTTAAATGAGCGGATTACAATCTCTGAAATAATTGCTAATCAAAGAAATTAATCATCTGATTCTTCTCTTCTAGAACGTTGACTCGAGGGCTTGAAACTTGATCCCGAATCACTCGTCGTGTTCTTCTCCAATTTATGTGAAGAAGATGATTGAAGGAGAGTTTTTTAGGGTTTTGATGCTTGATCTACAGAGCTCTCTCTTACTTGTGTAGGCAGAAATCTTGTCTTCTATATATCCTTCTCTTTGAAGGGTCACCCTTTATTTATAGTTGAGGGTGGAGAATTTTGATAAGATTGAACTTCCTCATAATAATTATTTCTATTTATTTTAAAAGATAATAATTAATAAGGATATTTATAGACATGTGTCCAACTTTAATTGGAGAAAATATGTGTCTTCTTCCTTATGGGTCCCATTTGAACAAGTGGCACACTTTGACTGGCTTAAAATTTGTCATTTAAAGGTTGCATCATTCTGACACGTGGCGACATTTTATTCGCCTCGTCTTGCAGGTTTTGACACATGGCAATATTTGATTAGTCAAAATTTATGACTTTATAAAACACTTGGCAATTTCTAATTGGCTAAATTTTGCGTGTCTATAAATACCCCCTTAAGACTTGTTCACGTAGATGCTCCACCAGTGGTAAAAGTGAGCAGGTCTTGAAATTTGGATCCCATTTTTTATCAGTAAAAATTTTCTATGTATTTGTCACTGACTTTTTGATCTTGAAATTTGATGTAAAACATTCTTGAGTTGGAATCTTGAATCTCCAAATTTAATAAGGAATTAGCCGTTGAAATTTTTACAACTCTAAATTTAATAAGAAATTGTTGAAGATAAGCTTGATCATAATTCCAAATTTGATTAGGTTCCAAATTTGATGAGATTTCAACTTCGATGAGAAATTGAGATACGAATTTAAGTAGGATTTGAACTCATAATCATCAAAGGATTTATCTTTTTTCCCTCTATAAAAAGACCTGAACCCTCATATTTGTCATAGATGATTCGGTAGAGCGCTCATAGAAGCAACCGGCCCTTGTGGAAGACGTTTTATTCTCCTGTCCATGCAGCGACCCAATCGCTTCTCCAAGCAACTAAGAAATTTGTAAGAGGCGCTTGTCTTTTTTTTCCCTGCTACAGCCAGGTAAATTCTTGATCAGTTGTTTCCTTTACCGATCGCAACACATTCACAATTTGATGTAAAGCTGTGTCGCATCCCAACTACCTGTTACATATAGTAGTGTATTCATAGCAGAACACAAAAATCCAAAGCCTATAACATCATGATCACATTGTTTTCTTTATTGTTATTTGTGCAATTTACCCATGTGGCTTCTCAAAGTCTTCTTTGTCTTTTGTTTCTTTGAAATAGGCCCGTGGTCTGTAGCATGACTTTAGCTTAGTAACTTGCGGATTTCCTTCAAGCACAACATCCCATGTCAACATACTGTTTTGCTGTCTTCAATTTGTCTTTCTTGGATATAAGCTTTTACCAAATCACATCCCACCACATCATATGGACCTCAATTGTCTAAGAAGATGATCCGTGGTGGGAGTGAGAAGACTGATATGTTTTCTTATACAAACTTCTCAATACCCAGATTTGTTATTATTTTTTTTCTGAATCTTTGACTCACGAGCTTTGATGATAGACTTATTCTCTGTTCGTTGACATAATTTATGCAAAGCTCCCCTTTTTTCCCTTTACTTTTGCTTTTTTGGTACACAACACCTACTGTGCCAAGTATAAGAATACTTTCCCTCTTCACGGAGATATTAATATGAAGGCCTTTAATTTGGCTTTGACGTGCTATCTACCACATATCCATTCTAAAATTTTTTTTTTTCAATGTTTTTGGAGTTGTTGCCCTTTTAGATTGCAATGTCCCATCAAGATGAAGTAGTGTGGCTCTCAATCTAAAATATAAAATCTACAAAGTACGGTATATACAGAGGACAACGTGCTTTGCCCGAAGACAAATTTCTATGTCCCACAAACATGATGGCAAGTACAGAATCTATGCAGATTGGCACTGCAATTAGAATCTTGAATTTCATTGTATACCGAAGGGGGATATGGCTCTAGAGTATGAAATCTGAGTCTATTTTAATGGGACTGCTACTGAGGCCATTCAAATTTGATGAAGTGCTACCAAATCTATTCTGGTTGGTGAAGGGTCGCATCTTCACAATTAGACATATTCTGTTAATGGTTCTGCCGCCAGAACCTTTCAATTTGATGAAGGGCTGCTCCTTCACGAATTGCCGACGTCACCCAACTTTGATGAAGGATCACCAAATTCATTATAATTGATGAAGGGCCGCCCCTTCACAATTAGACATTATCTATTAATGGTTCCGCCACTAGAGCCTTCCAATTCGATGAAGGGCCGCCCCTTCACGAATCGCCGACGCCACCCAACTTTGATGAAGGATCGCCAAATCCATTCTAATTGATGAAGGGCCGCCCCTTCACAATTAGACATTATCTGTTAATGGTTCTGCCGCCGGAGCCTTCTAATTCGATGAAAGGCCGCCCCTTCACAAATTGTCGATGTCACCTAACTTTGACGAAGGATCGTCAAATCCATTCTGATTGATGAAGGGTCGCCCCTTCACAATTAGATATTATCTGTTAATGGTTCCGCCGCCGGAGCCTTCCAATTCGATGAAGGGCCGCCCCTTCACGAATCGCCGACATCACCCAACTTTGATGAAGGATCGCCACATCCATTCTGATTGATGAAGGGTTGCCCCTTTATAATCCATCAAGTTGATGTTGGGATTCACTCTTTAGGCGTTGTGTCATTGACAAGTCTTTTTCCATGAGTTCAATTCTTCCTTTATGGTGCCACCACCATGCTTGGATAGAACCTTCATGGGAAATCTTCCAAATACATGCTGCCGACAATATTTATTCCTTGCTTGCAACTTTTAGCACATCGTGCCACTAATGATCAATACATTGCTTTATTGTCATAGTCATGTCTATTGTCGCTTCTGTAATGCTCAACTTCTTGATATTTTGCCTAACAAGTATGCCGATCTCACTTTTCTTTCTCTTTATTTTTTCAGGAAAAGCTCATACAATGGTAGTATTCAGAGATCTTTCTTCTTTAACGAAGAAGTATTTGCTTATTTTGAGGAATGAAAGCGAGCTCGAGGAGAATGGCATAAAACTGCCTATTCACAAACCATTGATTGGCTTATTTGCCGACACATGGCCAAAACCTAGTGGCTTTCCTAACCTGTCCAATTGAACATTAGCAACCACTCGGGACAACGATTCTAAAGTATTCTTGCGATCTGCACTCCACAAAATTTCACCAAGTCACTCTAAAGAATTCTCCACTCTGGGACACAGAATTATCTCTGGCAAAGCACGTTGGGGCCCCACTTTGAAGATTTACGGTGAATTTTCCTTTATTCCCAATTATTGGGAATGGCTTGAAGATGTCTTAAGTCGCAGCCACAAAATCTTGAAGGAAGC
>CM065383.1:12587500-12590000 GCA_033060915.1 Euryodendron excelsum
ATCGAACGCCCGATCGATCGGAAAAACGCCCTCTCTGAAGTTTGCTGCAGAAGGTTGAACAGAGCATCACCGATCGATCGCAGGATCACCAATCGATCAGGCGATCGATCGGTCATACTCAAGATTGCCCATTTGCCTTAGTTTAAGCTCCAAATCCTGCAAAAAGTGTACAAAAAGAGTTTTAACGCGTTTTAGGAGTTAGAATACTAAATTAACACCAAATTTAACTATTCAACTAACAATTTAAGCCAAAAGATTACTATTTCTAAGGGTAATCGCGCAACCTTCGCATCTTCCTCATGATGGTCTTCTCCATCAAGAGCAGTAATATGGTATGAAGACGCAACACTTTCTATAGTGGACGGCACATCCGATTCTTCGGGGAGAGTTTTGGTGGTTACCATTGTTTTTAGTTCATCTTCAATACTTCGTCAGTAGTCACTACCATAGTAGTATGGCGTTTCATGCGTGACGGTATTGCACTTCTCAGCTTTTCATCATCCTCCAAGAAGGAAATTATACTTTTCCTCTTCTTAACTTCCTTGGGCTTGGAGAGGCTTGAAACACTTAACCTCTCGTGCACAGACCTCCATGGAACAGGCGATGTAGAGACCGTGCTTGATTGCCCTAGTCGATTAAAGACTGAGGTTCCTGACTTTGGCTTACCTAAGCGATCAAAGACAGAAGGCTTGGTTGGAGTTGGTGAAGCATTTTCTTCAACTGTGATATAGTGATTAGTTGACTTTTTTATCACGATACGCACAGGAGCAGGTGGAGTGTACCCAAGACCAATATGAGAATTTTGAACAGCATAGCCCTTTTACTTGAGTGTGTTTTGAGTTGAATTTAAACCATGTGCTTTTTCCCCAATGGCTTCAGATGATAGTTTCCCTAAGGCATTAGACTCTTGAGGACCATATCCGGCCCTTGCAAAAAGTTTATAAGCGATTGGGTCAAAACCTTCTTTTGTTCTTTACGAAGGAAAATCTCCATGCTCCACTACAGAACCTTGCGTTGGTCACACAAATCCCTTCAATGGCATAGAAAGCTTCATCGGGCTAAGGCTAGTGATAGGAAAGGCCAAACCTTTCAAAGCTTGATCCTCACTATTCTTTAACTTAGGCATATAGCGAAGAACCGGGGGCGCCTTTGAAGTTTTTTCTCAGGCTTCTTATCCTCGTTATGACTTGTCTTATTCTGCTCAACTCCTTTCTTTTTGTTGATAGAAGTAAAGTCTTCAAGGATCGGGACTTCATTATCCTTTTGAAACTTGTAGGTCGATGAAGAGACGACAGGTTGTAATTCTTTCACTATGATATTCGCCATGTAAAACTTAGCATCGACAAAATGTGATTCTGCTTTGATAAAAGGTTTGTCATCAGCAACAACCTTTTTTACGACACCGTTGCGTTAATACTTGAAGCATTGGTGGAGGGTAGATGGAACAACACCATTCTTATGTAGCCAAGGTCGCCCTAGCAGCATGTTATATGAAGTTTTAGCATCAATGACGTGGAATAACACACTTGATGTCATGTCATCAATGAGTAAGTCGAGACAAAGAACTCTAATAACTCTTTGTCCTCCTTGATTAAACCCTTGTATCATCAAACGACTAGGAGAAAGCTCTTCTATCATGATGCCAAGTTCTTTCGCAGCATGAAGAGGCAAAATGTTGACAGCTGATCCACCATTCAAGAGCATCCTATTGACTCTTTGCTCCCGCACGTATCCAGTGATGAAGAGAGGACGATTGTGTGGCGTTGAGCCAAGCAATAGATCTTCATCTAAGAATGTGATATTTGACATGCAAGCAACACAATTATTCAAACAAGATTGGACATCATGCTTAACCGAAATCTGCGTAGGTGAAGAAGGTAAGTCCTCAACATGCTTAGGGGATTCTTTAACATCTACGTCATTACATGCAGCCACATCACCTTGCCGCATTGATTTTGGGAAGAACTCCCACAGGGTAATAGGAGTGCATGGTTTTTGGACATATGCATCCTTTGGTAATGCCAACGCTACCTTCTTAGCCTTTTTTCTTATTTTATTGCTTCCTTGCCTTGGGCTTAGCAGAAGCACGGTTTGATTGCACGTGTTGAGAACGACGTGGCTTTGGATTTCTTTTCCTTCTACAGGTGACGAGGGTCCATCCTTCGTCATCTGAGGTAGCCAACTCGATCACATTATCATCATTGCCCCCATTTGTGGATGGCTGAACTGGAAGAGTAGGTGATGGGCGGTCAACTAGGCTAATTGATCCAAATTGAACCTCTAATTTGGGTGATGTAGGGATGTGTCTTTCAAGTCTTTGAGTTCCTCCATTGAGGACTATGGGTTCAAAGGACCCAAAGACAATGGCAGTTTGATTTGTCGCTACCACTTCCTTTTCTTCTTCCAGCATAATCTTCCCTTGGCTAGCTAATCCTAAGATTTTTTCTTTCAGAACGAAACAACGTTGGGTTGGATGGCTGACCAAACGATGGTACTTGCA
>CM065383.1:12592500-13060000 GCA_033060915.1 Euryodendron excelsum
AATTAGAAAGATATCTAAGTCTTTTCATCCGCTAAAATGAAATCTAGCCTTTTTTGTTAACGCCACTGTGTCTTATTGGTTAGTATCCTAAGTTCTTCTACTTAGACTTGGATTATCTCTATTTTATTGATTGAGATGTTAACAAGTCAGTTAACATAAAAATAAAAAATTTAGATGTTATAGTTATATATAAAAAAAATCAGTACTTAAATAATTTATTTAAAAAAGCATCACCAATAGATAGTGGGGAATTAAGATATGGCACAATAGTTCACAGATAATATAATATGGTCTCATGTGATCCATTAATTAATAGAATAAAAATAATCCAAATCCCGTTTGGATCGGTGTCATAAAAAAAAATCAACAACGTAATTAGTGTCAGCACAATTATAACGTTTGCAGCATTCTTATTTGATCTTATAGACTGGACCACGAGAAACGTATATTACTCAAAACAAACATGGCGCAATCAGCAGTAATTTTCAGCTATCCCCTGCAGGCAGGAGCACAGTTCCTGGGGCTTAGAGAACATCGGCATGTGATCCGAACCAGGGATCACCTTCACCTCGTCCGTTGGATTTTTTTCGATCATCCACCTTTGAAATTTTTCCTCAATCACATTATCTTCCTCGATCACAACGTAAACTCGACGGACCGATCCATAATTCTCCTTTGTAAGCTCAGTTTCCTTCAACAATTCCGCCTCGTCGTGATAAAATAAGGGATGTGGTCTCGCCAACAAGGTTGCAAGAGTCAAATCCTGAATTCATTTCCGTCCATGATCATAGAAAATTTTCTTAAACAAGAAGAAGAAAAGAAAAGGAACATTATCTGAATTCCTATATATATATATATATATATCTGAATGTATATATATATATATGTATATGTACATACACATATGTAATAATATAGAGGCATGCATGGTATATTTATACATACCTCAGGTGGAGACAGGTTATACAGCTTAGATGTCAAAAACTTGGGGCCAAAGTGGAAGGAGGTTGGAGGTTTGTCCGGCCCTTCATCAAACCTCTGTTGGCAGTCCATCAAAGATTCCAATCCTCGCTGATGCTATACAGTATACAATATGTAGCAGATTAATATACAATTACTATCAGCACGCAAAAATAGAAACAACCCAAATGTTTATTTGGCCGCTAAGACAATGCAACTGATCCGACAGAACAACTATAAATCCATGAGATTATTGTGGTAAAATGCTTTACTTAGGACTTTAATATCTATACGATTATAATAAGGAAACACTAGGGTAGTAGTAAACCAAGTTTAATGTCACACTTTTTGTCACTAGAAAAATTCAAAAGAAATTGAATTACTAACTAGAATAATGAGTTTCATGTAAATCACCAATAAATAACTTGATAAGAACAGCTCCTTATTTTTTTCTCTTCTCTTGTAAATTATCAAGGCTGGTAATATTATTGCATGAGCATCTTTCGATGATTTCAGAAATATATTCAGAGCACGATTGCAAGATATTCCCAACAAATATATATCTTATTCAGAAAGATTTTGTTCCAACTAATATTTTCACGCCAACTTCATAACATAGAATTCAGGCAATGCTACAAGGTATATATGTAGAGATGTACATAAATTTCTAGCAAATAGAGGACTCAGCTATCAAATTTCAGAAAGCTACTTTTGGCGACGAAATCATAAAACAATGCAATAACTATTCCGTTTCAGCGACAACCACAGGGAAATCGTCGCGGACCACTTTTAGCAACGAATTTCTTACTTTTACTGACGAAAATTCTAGTTGCCAAAAATGGGTTTTCTTGTAGTGAACGTATATATACGTATAAGTCAAGCCGTACAAGGCATTCAAGTGCCGGATGGCGAAGGTTTTACTTTTCTTTTGTGGGTGCGCCAGGGAAACAGACACACGGACACCAGGAATTTTCTTTTCCTTTGTTTGTTCTAAAAGCTAGTTCTAATTTAGAAGGAAATTGTTGAATTACTTGTAGTTCAATTTTGTTGTTATATTTACAGCAAATCAATCCAAGGTTGTGTGCTGTTTAAAGGCATGAAGTTTAGTATTTTTAAGCACTTTTAAGGAAGTTTAATGAGATCAAAGAGCCTGAGCAGAGAATTATTTGATCTTTTTAATAATTTCATTGGTTATGGCCTGAATTAAAGTCGAAGGATTTAAACAAGAAGACCTTCTGCCTAAGCATCTATAAGGTGCTTTAACAATAACACCGTATACAAGCACTGGGACACATGAGAGAGAGAGAGATGGGTACCTCTTGAATGAGAGTGAGAATATTGAGGTCAGGACCCGGCATAAAAGCAGTGAGAAATACAGCAACAGAAATTTTTTCAGGGAACCTCTCCATAGCTAAAGAGATGTTTATACCACCGGCACTGTGGCCCACCAGAACCACCCTATCATTGGCCGGCAGCGATTCCATGAATTCCAGCAACGGCCCTGTATAGTCCAACATCGAACGGACCTCATCCACGTGCTTAGGGTGGACTCCAGAGGCAGCCAGGTCGAGAGCCGTGACCCTATGACCGTTGGATCTCAGCAGCGTTGCCGCCTTGAACCAGCACCAGGCTCCATGACAAGCGCCATGAACCAACACAAAATGCCTCCCACGCTTATCCATCCCCCTTGCTCTAGCGTTCCTTTTACTTGTCAAAGCCCTCACTTTTATAAGCTATGTATTTGTAATTTGAGGGATATTATAAGGTTAATATTATACAAATAAAAAAATTTATACAGAATTTATCACTAGAATAATGTAGTTGGATAAGATTCATTCATTTTAAAACAAAACACCCATTATGATAGCTCTTAATCATGATAATGTCAATGTCATATTATTCTGATATAATTTCTATATATATTTTTCTAAAAAATAGCATTTTACTTGATTAAGTATATATAGCTTTAAAACCCTTTTTGGGGTAAATTACATGCCAAGTTTGAGAAACTATTGGCACTAACATACGCACTAATTCAAAAAGAAGAAGAAGAAAGGATTTTCTGTGTAAATTTTATAGAAGAATAGTATTTTCTTAAGTTTTAATCTTTTGTTATACATACACACTACTGAAGTATTATAATGTTTACTCCATAAGAATTCAATCATTAAAATTGAACATTGAAATGATCGGATCGTAAATGGATTATAACTATGTTTTATACCAGTGATCCCATGATTGGAACTTAAAAGAGTATATAAATGAGTGGAAAAGGAGAGAGAGAGAAAGAACTTATCCTCACATGGTTCCACTCATTCTCCCCCTCATTGGGCTTTGGCTCTACCCAAATAAAAATTCGATATTTTACCAAAACAAATTCATTTCTAAACACATCCAAATGATGTATGAAATGAGCCTGAAAGCATTTTCCCACTTGGTCTCCTCATTCGGGCCACCTAAAAAGGGAGCCGAAAAGAAAGCATCAACAATATATAGCTGGGGAATTAAGATATATCACAAGATGATACTAAAAGAATATCAATGTTTGCATATAGGCTACAAAAATAAATAATAAAAAAAAAAGAACAAACTTAGTTTCATGCACATTATAATATTTGCAAAACACTTGATCTTAGCCTAGAGTACTAGAAACGTATTAAGGGAGTGTTTGGAGATAGCTTATTTATTAGTTTATGAGTTAAATTTATAGCTTATATCTGATTTTTTTTAAATGTTGTTTAGTTCACCCTCAAATAAGCTACTTAAAAAAGCAGTTTACCAAATCAATACTTCAAATAACTATTTATGGATTTTACACATTTTTATAAAAAGCCACTTAAAAAAGTGCCTTTTGAAAATATCTAATTGCTTATAAGGTGTTATTCCAAACACTCCCTAAAACTTTAAACCTGGCTAGTGTAGATAAGATGAAACATGGCACAATCAGTAGTAATTTTCAGCTATCTCCTGCAGGCAGGAGCACAGTTCCTGAGGCTTAGAGAGCATAGGCATGTGATCCGAACCGGTGATCACCTTCACCTCGTCGGTCGGATTATTTTCGATCATCCACCTTTGATATTTTTCCTTAATCGCATTATCTTCCTCGATCACAACGTAAACTCGACGGACCGATCCATAATTCTCCTTTGTAAGTGCAGTTTCCTTCAACAATTCCCCCTCCTCGTGATTAAAAAAGGGAAATGGTCTCACCAGCAAGGTTGCAAGTGTCAAATCCTAAAATCAAAGAAAATTTAGTTAAACAAGAAGAAAAGTAAAGGAACATTATCTGAATTTGTGTATAAACATGTATATATATATATATATATATTGATATAGAGACATGGCACATTTATACATACCTCAGGTGATGACAGGTTATACAGCTTAGATGACAAATCCTTAGGACCAAAGAGGAGGAAGGTTGGAGGTTTGTCAAGCCCTTTATCGAACCTATGTTGGCTGTCCACCAAAGATTCAAATCCTTCTTTGCCCTATGCAATGGCCAATTAATATTATAAAACTATTAACAGCATGCAAACATAGAAAAAGTATTGAATACCCACTAAAACACTGCAAGCAATTTAACAAAGAATATAGCAATCATTGTAACTGTTTATTAAAAAAAAAAAAATTCCTCTTGCTTGACTGACTGATAAATCTCTGGACAGAACAATTATTAGACCAGACGATTACTTGTGGTTCGATGCTTTATTTTAGAACTTTTTGAATATAAGAACATAACATAAAACATTAGAGAATGGGCAAAAGAAACAATAGATGTATAAGTTAAAAATAACACTAATTACCATCTGGGTGTCATTTGTTCTCGATCGTTACTCAATTCCATCAACAGTTGCCCAACCTCCTATTTTCTTTGTCTTCAACCATCTTTTTATTAATTTAAAAATGAGAATTATTTGCCACATTCTTGACAATTATTCATTCATCACATTTTCTCCTCTCTGTTTTGCTATTCCATCATGTATTTTCTTAAGATAACTTCTTTGCATGCAACTTTTCATGTTCTCAAAAAGCCATCTTAACTAGTCCAAAATGTGGTGCAAAAAAATATCATTCTGAATAGAATTTCCATTTGAAAAGCATTTCTACATGAAACACTCAGGTACCGTTTCCTCAATTTGATGGGTGTAATTATTAAAACTGACCCGGAAGCATGATTAATTAACAATCTATAAACTATGGTGTTTTCCCCTAAGTGGGAGTCATTGAGAGTCAATATAGACTTGAAATACTGGGAATAAATCTATCACATGACAGATGCCTCTTGCAACTCCTGCCACTATTATAGAAAGAAAAATAATACACAAACAGAACTACATGTCACATAGAAATTTCATCCAGAATGGTGCGGCAATGGTATTTTTAAAAACTAAGCCCAAGCGACATGTTTTTTGTTTGAAAATGAGAAGACTATAATGTGCCACATCATTTTGCACAAAAGCTTGCTGTAAAAAAAAAAATTGTTTGGAACTCATACTGAGAGAGTTAAATCGACTAATTGGTGCCAAGTCAAGTCAATTTTTTAACACCTACATGAATTGGCCATAATTGTCTTTTGATAACATGCTTTAGGTGTATAAAAAGGTAACAATATGACTAAAAAAAACTACTGTTAAGGTGGAGGAGATACATTGGCCTGAGGAATTGCATGTTGGAAGTTGGAACCATATGCTCGCTCTCTCTCTCTCTCTCTCTCTGTGGAATTTGAAGGTTGAGTGAGGAGCAATTGCTACTTAAACAAAGCACTAAGCAAAGCCACCCACATTCCATTAGAGGAAGAATTTTTCACCTTGCAGGCAGCATTTATAAGAACCCGTCTTATGGGTCTTCATTTGAAAATTATATAAATCAGAAAGCAACGCGTTTCAATTGATATGATGCCAATGTTCACCTAAATGAAGTATGCAAATGGGAGAATTTTTTTTGTAATGCTTTGGAACTTGAAATAAATTACCAAGGCAAGTAATATATCATCGTACGAGTGTTTTTATTTTTATTTTTGATGATTTCAGAGATATATTCAGACCACAAGACCTGCAAGATATTTCCAACAAATATCTTGTTCCGAAATATGTTGTTCCAACAAAAATTATCACCTCAACTTCTTGTCATAGAATTCGGGCAATGCGACAAGAGAGAGGTGTACCAAAATTTCTAGCTAATAATAGAGGACCCGTGATCGAAGCCGTACAAGGCATCGGAGTGCCCGGATAGCGATGGTTTTACTTTTCTTTTGGATGTGCCAAGGAAACAAAAACACAAACGTACACATCATGATTTTTATTTTCCTTTCTTCTGTTCTAAAAAGCTAGTTCTGATTTACAAGTATAGAGAAGAAAATTGTTGGAATTACTTCAGTGAAAGTTATCTCAATAGTGGTTCTTGTCCACCATCATCAAGAAACACCCGTCACAGTACATGCACAGATAAAAGAGAAATGCATTGTCTGCCAAATTTTTGGCTGTAGTTTCTAAATTACCTCAATGGTTCGAACAAAAGATTTTAGGGAAGTACCCTAATCAATTCAGCGAAAGATCACGATATATATTTGTATTCTTGGTCGATGACTATCATTGACGTATGCTTCTATGTCTGGGTTATATTTTCAAATTTCTGACAGCTATATTTTAATTTTTATATTTTATTTACGGAAAATCCAAGGTTGTATGCTATTTCAAGGAAGTTTAATGAGATCAAATAGTCTGAATGATTTCATCTATTTAATGATTTCATTGTTTATAGCGCCAAAGTCGAAGGATTTAAACAAAGAAAACCTTCTCATGCCAAATTATATTGTAACACCGCTCTCAGTAGTGAATTAGCTTTTTCATGCCTCTATTTGTATAACATATTCTTCTACAACATCTAAAAGATGCTTTTATCAATTACACTATACCCAAGCACTGGTGCACATGTGAGGGAGAGAGAGAGAGAGAGAGAGATATGGGTACCTCTTGAGTGACAGTGAGAAGATTGAGGTCAGGACCGGGCATCAGAGCAGAGACAAATACAGCAACAGAAATTTTTTCAGGGAACCTCTCCATAGCTAAAGAGATGCTGTTACCACCGGCACTGTGGCCCACCAGAACTACGCTATCATCGGCCGGCAGGGACTCCATGAATTCCATCAACGGAATCGTATAGTCTGACATCGAACGGACCTCGTCCACCTGCTTAGGGTGGACCCCAGAGGCGGCCATGTCGAGAGCCGTGACCTTATAACCGTTGGATCTCAGCAGCGTTGCCACCTTGAACCAGCACCAGGCTCCATGACAAGCTCCATGAACCAACACGAAATGCTTCTCACGCTTTTCCATCACCCGGCTGCTCTAGCGATCCTTGTGCTAGTCAAAGCCCTTACTCTTACAAAAGCTTAAATCTTATAGTGATCTCTCACCATCTTTTTCATTGTCTTGTCTAACTATAGCTTTACATTTTTTTTTTTTTAATGTGAATTACATGCAAAAGTTTGAGAAACTATAGGGCACAACACATACTCTATTAATACAAAATTATTTATCCATCGAGGGAAAAAAAAAAAAAAAAGAACCAAATTAAAACTGGATATTGAAATGATCGGATCATAAATAGATTATGAATATGTTTTATACTAGTAATCATTGACGGAAGGCCCCATGATTAGAACTTAAAAGAGTATATAAATGGTTGGGAAGAAGACACATTTATTACTAAATAAAAGTAAAGAATATGAAGCAGTTTTTCACTAAAAGTAAAACTTTGTTACAAAATACAAGAGTATTTATAAATGTATTTAGTAACAAATACAGCAGGGTAGTGACATGTAGTTTTTTTTTTTTCCTTATTTTTATCTTATAAACACAAAAAAACAAAACAAAAATTTTAACTTTTTAACTTATAAGCTAAAAAAGTCAAATAAAAAAAGTTTGAAATAAACTCTACCAAATAAATCCTAAGCCACCATATTCTGAAAGTGAAATATAAAATTTTACTTTCTTTCCATTTTTTGAGAGAAGAAAACATTTTCATTTTTTGAGAGAAGAAAACATTTTCATAATGTTGAAATTTTGTAGAAAATTTACAAAGGGAAATCAATTCTCAAACGAAGGGTACGGACAAGTAACAAGAGTTTAATACTGCATGCAATGAGAATACAGCAATAACAATGGATTTTCAGCTTTCGATGATCAAGAATGGTGGAGTTAACAAGACGAAGGAAATTAAGGGTGCCGATCATGTGGCAATGTTTTCAAAGCCACATGAGCTATGCCAATGTCCCTTTGAAAAAATAGATAAATACAAGTATGTTATGATGGCAAAAGTCAAGGGTGCCGTCCACGTGACGACGTTGGAAAACAGATAAAAGACAACTATGTTAATGGTGATGTGACCATGTTGGAAAATAGATAAACGTAACTATGTTATTATTGCAAAAGATGTCCACCACCCATGTGACCATGTTGAAAAATAGATAAACCCAACTATGTTATGATTGTAAAAGTTAAAGGGTGGATGTCCACCACTCATGTGACCATGTTAGGTAGTGGCTTCTACTAATTTATTTAATGTGTAAATTTTTTTCTATAAATATACGAGTTTGGCTTTGAGAAAAAATGGATTAATAGAATAGGAGAGAAATAGAAGAAAAATAAAAAGAAAAGAAAGAAATAGAAGAGAAAAGAAAGCAAAGGGTGTAGGAAATTGTATTTTATATTTTGTTCTCTGATTTATATTTTGTCCTATAATAGAAATAAATTTTTAAGTGATCAAGAAGATCTATCGCTAAAATTTCAGAATAACTATCTAACTATTATTTAACAGTTCCAGAAGAACTAATTTTATCATATATTGTGATTAGTTATTTTGTTTGCTTTATATTTTTTTAGTATTATAACACGTTATTAGCACGATGTTCAAATATTTACAGTAAAAATTCTTTAAAAGCCTTTTTTAAAGAGAAAGGGTAGAACTATTCGAGTGGAGCATAGTGTGAGAATGCACGAAACAGAAGATCATACCCTCCCTCCCCACAAAGTATTCTTTTTCTGTTCAGTTAAAAAATGATGGCCTTCCAAAAATGACAAAAACAATGTGCAGAGACACTTTGCTTCTCCAAAATTTTCTACTCCACTAAAACAAATCATCCATCCATTTAGATACACAGGTATACGTATATATAAACAGAGACAGTATCATTGTGCACGTGCCTAAGTTTGTTTGCACCTTTTGGCCTTTGGTCAAAGATTATATGTTTGTTCAATACTTTCAACAATTATACTATATTTTGACAATAATCACTTTTTGGCATTAGAAGTACATTTTAAGCATAACGGCATGGATTCTAAATAAAGCTCACTATCTAAATGCATTTAAGAGAGTAAAGCTCTAAATGCATTTAAGAGAGTAAAGCTCTTACTATAAATTTTCTCTATGAGGTGATTAGTGAAAATAACAGCTCCATTTATACAAGATTATATATATGCTCTTCATATGTTCTCAAATGACATATCTATAATTTATTCCGCTTTGCTCTTGATAGATTTTCCACATGAGAATATTATTTGACTAAAATTCTATTCTTCTTTATATTATTTTTGTATTATCTAAATTTTAAAATTTTGTTATCTTGCGGATGTAAAATTTTGAAAAAGTCAAATCTCGCAAAGGTAGAATTTACTGCTCTTG
This sequence comes from Euryodendron excelsum, assembly GCA_033060915.1. NCBI lineage: Eukaryota > Viridiplantae > Streptophyta > Magnoliopsida > Ericales > Pentaphylacaceae > Euryodendron > Euryodendron excelsum. The sequence continues at coordinate 12,602,146 of CM065383.1, forward strand.
ATATTTCAGGCAACAACTATTTATCTTGAATAGTTGATGTTAAGATCTATTTATTTGCAAAGGCTCTTGAAAATACTATAAAAAAATAAAATGACGAATCCCAGCAGGATCGTGCAAAAGCAATGATTTTTCTTCGCCATCATATTCACAAAGAATTAAAAACTGAATATCTCACGATAAAAGACCCGTTGACACTATGGCAAAATTTAAAGGAGAGATATGAGTATCAGAAGACCATGTTTCTCCCCAGAACTCGTTATGATTGGATGTACCTGAGGTTGCAAGATTTTAAAACTGTTAGTGAATATAATTTTGTACTATTTAAAATTAGATCACAATTGAAATTATGCCGGCAAACTATTACCGATGAAGATATATTAGAAAAAACATATTCTACATTTCATGTCTCGAATGTGCTCATTCAGCAGCAATATCGAGAGCGGGGTTTTAAAAAATATTCAGAATTAATAACATGTCCCTTTCTAGCTAAACAAAACAATCAACTTCTGATAAAAAATCACTAGTCTCGCCCGACCGGCTCCACACCATTCCCTGAAGTAAATGCGGTTTCATTTTATGGACGTGGTCATGAATGTGGATGTGGCCGCGGACATGACCGTGACAGAAATAATTTTTGTCATCGTGAAGGTTACCGTGGAGGTAACAATTATAACATTTATAATTTTTAAAGTTCTCAAGTTAAGAATACTACACCATACCATCAGCAATGGAACAACTCTAAAACAAAATAAGAAAAAGGAAAAGGTTTACAGAATAAACCTCCTAAAAATTTTGAAGATATTTGTTACAGGTGTGGTATGAAAAGGTATTGGTCACGTACCTGTCGTACGCCCAAACTATTAGTAGATTTTTACCAAGTATCAATACAAGATAAAGAAAAAAATAAGATATGGCACTATAGTACACAGATAATCTAATATCGTCTCATGTAATCCATTAATTAATGGAATAAAAATAATCCAAATCCCGTTTGGATACTTGTCATAAGAAAAATCAAGAACGTAATTAGTGTCATGCACAATTATAACGTTTGCAACATGCTTATTTGATCTTATAGCCTAGACTACGAGAAAGGTATATTACTCAAAACAGACATGGCGCAATCAGCGGTAATTTTCAGCTATCCCCTGCAGGCAGGAGCACAATTCCTGGGGCTTAGAGAACATCGGCATGTGATCCGAACCAGGGATCACCTTCACCTCGTCCGTTGGATTATTTTCTATCATCCACCTTTGAAATTTTTCCTCAATCACATTATCTTCCTCAATCACAACGTAAACTCGACGGACCGATCCATAATTCTCCTTTGTAAGCTCAGTTTCCTTCAACAATTCCGCCTCGTCGTGATAAAATAAGGGATGTGGTCTCGCCAACAAGATTGCAAGAGTCAAATCCTGAATTCATTTCCGTCCATGATCATAGAAAATTTTCTTAAACAACAAGAAGAAAAGAAAAGGAACATTATCTGAATTCCTCTATATATATATAAATATATATATGTACATACACATATGTAATAATATAGAGACATGTATGGTATATTTATACATACCTCAGGTGGAGACAGGTTATACAGCTTAGATGACAAAAACTTGGGGCCAAAGAGGAGGGAGGTTGGAGGTTTGTCCGGCCCTTCATTGAACCTCTGTTGGCAGTCCATCAAAGATTCCAATCCTCGCTGATGCTATACAGTATACAATATATAGCAGATTAATATACAATTACTATCAGCCCGCAAAAATATAAACAAACCAAATGTTTAAGGAAAATGCTATTCTTCTATAATTTTTGTACAGAATTTTAAACTAGAATGATGTAGCGATGATAGTTTTGTAATTCATAAGCATCTTGGTGAGTTCTTTATTTTAAAGTGATAGGTCCATAGCTTATCTGCATCATTCTGGTGATAAATTCTGTATGAATTTTTTAGTTGTATTAATTGGCCACTAGGACACTGCAACTGATCCGACAGAACAACTATAAATCCATGAGATTATTGTGGTAAAATGCTTTACTTAGGACTTTAATATCTATACGATTATAATAAGGAAACACTAGGGTAGTAGTAAACCAAGTTTAATGTCACAATTTTTGTAAATAGAAAAACTCAAAAGAAATTGAATTACTCACTAGAATAACGAGTTTCATACAAATCACAAATAAATAACTTGATAAGAACAGTTTTCTGACTACCCATCAGTCACTCCTTATTTTTTTCTCTTCTCCTGTAAATTATCAAGGCTGGTAATACCATTGCATGAGCATTTTTCGATGATTTCAGAAATATATTCATAGCACGACTGCAAGATATTCCCAACAAATATATATCTTATTCGGAGAGATTTTGTTCCAACTAATATTTTCACGGCAACTTCATATCATAGAATTCAGGCAATGCTACAAGGTATATATGTAGAGATGTACAAAAATTTCTAGCTAATAGAGGACTCAGCTATCAAATTTCAGAAGGCTACTTTTGGCGACGCAATCATAAAACGATGCAATAACTATTCCGTTTCAGCGACAACCAAAGGGAAATCGTTGCGGATCACTTTTAGCAACGAATTTCTTACTTTTAGTGACGAAAATTTTAGTTGCCAAAAATGACTTCTCTTGTAGTGAACGTATATATACGTATAAGTCAAGCCGTACAAGGCATTCAAGTGCCGGATGACGATGGTTTTACTTTTCTTTTGTGGATGCGCCAAGGAAACAGACACACACCCCATGAATTTTCTTTTGCTTTGTTTGTTCTAAAAGCTAGTTCTAATTTAGAAGGAACTTGTTGAATCACGTGTAGTTCAATTTTGTTGTTATATTTACAGCAAATCAATCCAAGGTTGTGTGCTGTTTGGAGGCATGAAGTTTAGTATTTTTAAGCACTTTTAAGGAAGTTTAATGAGATCAAAGAGCCTGAGCAGAGAATTATTTGATCTTTTTAATGATTTCATTGGTTATGGCCTGAATTAAAGTGAAGGATTTAAACAAGAAGACCTTCTGCCTAAGCATCTATAAGGTGCTTTAACAATAACACCGTATACAAGCGTTGGGACCCATGAGAGAGAGAGAGAGAGAGAGAGAGAGATGGGTACCTCTTGCATGAGAGTGGGAATATTGAGGTCAGGACCGGGCATAAAAGCAGTGACAAATACAGCAACAGAAATTGTTTCAGGGAACCTCTCCATAGCTAAAGAGATGTTTATACCACCGGCACTGTGGCCCACCAGAACCACCCTATCATTGGCCGGCAGGGACTCCATGAATTCCATCAACGGCCCTGTATAGTCCAACATCGAATGGACCTCATCCACCTGCTTAGGGTGGACTCCAGAAGCAGCCAGGTCGAGAGTCGTGACCCTATGACCGTTGGATCTCAGCAACGTTGCCGCCTTGAACCAGCACCAGGCTCCATGACAAGCGCCATGAACCAACACGAAATGCCTCCCACACTTATCCATCCCCGTTGCTCTAGCGTTCTTTTTGCTTGTCAAAGCCCTCACTTTTATAAGCTATGTATTTGTAATTTGAGGAATATTATAATACAAACAGAAAAATTCATACATAATTTATCATCAGAATAATGTAGTTGGATATGAGTCATTCATTTTAAAACAAAACACTCATCATGACAGCTTTTAATTATGATAATGTCAATGGCACGTCATTCTGGTGAAATTTCTATACATATTTTTCTTAAAGAATAACATTTTACTTGATTAAGTAAATATAGCTTTAAAACCCTTTTTAGGGTAAATTACATGCCAAGTTTGAGAAACTATTGGCACTAACATACACACTAATTCAAAAAGAAGAAGAAGGGATTTTCTGCATAAATTTTGCGGAAGAATAGTATTTTCCTAAGTTTTAATCATTTGATATACATACACACTACTAAAGTATTATAATGTTTACACGATAAGAATTAAATAATTAAAATTGAACATTGAAATGATCGGATCCTAAATGGATTATAACGATGTTTTATACAAGTGATCCCATGATTAGAACTTAAAGGAGTATATAAATGAGTGGAAAAGGATAGAGAGAGAGAGAGACAGAGAGAGAGAGAGGACCTATCCTCCCGTGGTTTGACTCGTTCCCCCCCTTCCTAGGGCCTTGGCTCTACCAAAAAAAAAATTCCGATATTTTACCAAAACAAATTCATTTCTAAACACATCCAAATGATGTATGTACGCCTGAAAGCATTTTCACACTTGTTCTCCTCATTCAGGCCATCTTAAAAGGGAGCCGAAAAGAAAGCAACAACAATATATAGCTGGGGTATTAAGATATATCGCAAGATGATACTAAAAGAATATCAATGTTTGCATATAGGCTACAGAAATAAAAATAAAAAAGAACGAACTTTGTTGCATGCACATTATAATATTTGCAAAACACTTGATCTTAGCCGAGAGTACTAGAAACGTATTAAAAATGTGTTTGGACATAACTTATTTATTAGTTTATGAGTTAATTTTATAGCCTATAACTGATTTTTTAAATGTTGTTTGGTTCACCCTCAAACAAGCTACTTAAAAAAACTGTTTGCCAAATCTCTAATTAAAAAAAAAACTATTTATGAACTTTACACATTTTCATAAAGTGTCTTTTAAAAGTAACTAATAGCTTATAAGGTGTTGTTCCAAACACTCCCTAAAAATTTTAAACCTGGCTAGTATAGACAAGATGAAACATGGCACAATCAGTAGTAATTTTCAGCTATCTCCTGCAGGCAGGAGCACAGTTCCTGAGGCTTAGAGAACATGGGCATGTGATCCGAACCAGTGATCACCTTCACCTCGTCGGTCGGATTATTTTCGATCATCCACCTTTGATATTTTTCCTTACGCACATTATCTTCCTCGATCACAACATAAACTCGACGGATCGATCCATAATTCTCCTTTGTAAGTGCAGTTTCCTTCAACAATTCCGACTCCTCTTGATTAAAAAAGGGAAATGGTCTCACCAATGTAAGCACCCTATTTTTTACCGCTCGACAGTTTACACTTCGTCCAGACTTGTTTTCAAGTCATTGTGGGCATATTCCTATCAAAACCAACTTTCTAAGTCCAAATCTCGTCTGTTCATCGCTTCGCGGGCCCGCCAGGCCCGAATACAGAGAAAATGACCAAAATGCCCTTAGGGGCATTGTCCTTTCCTTTCCAATTCCAACCCCTCTCTCGAGATAGTTGATTCCTCGAGACGGTAAATCTATTCCAATCAGGCGCATCTTTTCGAATACGGTAAATCCCCTTTCTAATCCCTCTCTCGAGACAGTTTATTCCTCGAGACGGTTCTAATCAGGCACGTCTTTTCGAAGACGGTAAGTCCCATTTCCAATCCCTCTTTCGGGATAGTTTATTCCTCGAGACGGTTCCAATCTAGGCGCGTCTTTTCGAAGACGGTAAGACCCCTTTCCAATCCCTCTCTCGGGACAGTTTATTCCTCGAGACGGTTCCAATCCAGGCACATCTTTTCGAAGATGGTAAGACCCCTTTCTGTTGAGTCAATACCTTGATTTTGATGATAACAAAACATGGTTAAATGATCTAATAATTCTACTTAGTGTGCAGATGAATTATTAATTAGATCTTGACTTGAAGCTTATCATAATAGAGGATTTATGATGAAAAGCATGATGAAGATGATGGATATCAAAGAAGAAGAATGAAAATGATCAAAGTCTTGATTTAAAAGATTGAAGACTTTGAGTACTTGAAGATATCTTGCAAGAATGGAAGAAAAAGATACCAACTCAAAATATGAAAGTTTTCTTAGAAGATTTGAAGATGTCTTGAAGACATGGAAGGAATCACAAGATTTGGAAAGCTTTCTTGAGTTGTTGAAGTCCATGGAGAAGCCATGTTGATTGAAGAAATGAAGATTCTAAGTCATGGAAGCTCTCTTGAAGATATTGAAGAAGACTTGAATCAATAGATGAAGCTATGATAATGGAAGAGCTCTACAAGTGATGAAAATGAAGAAAACTCACCTTGAATGGATTGAAGATGTTCTTGGAGTCATCTAATCTTGAAGAAGTGTTTGCAAGCTTTAAAAAGCCTTTTTAGATGATCCTTGAAGAGATTGGAAGCTTTGAAAAAGAATGAAGAAAAGTTGCAAAAATATGAGTTTTTGGAAAAAAGGTCGACTCCTCAAGTTAAAAGAGCCGACTCATTCGAACAGAGCCTTGGAATTCTGCTGGAAGCTTAAAAGAGTCGACTCCTGGCCAAAAAGAGTCGACTCATTGCAACAGAGAACAAACAATTCTGTAGACTGCTGAAAAGAGTCGACTCTTGGGACAAAAGAGTCGACTCATTTGGACAGAAACTTGAAAAATCTGCTGAAATGCAAAAAGAGTCGACTCATTGAGAAAAGAGTCGACTCCTAGACTCTAACGGCTAGTTTTCTGACAGACGGTATGGGCACAAACACAACCAAATCTTCTCCCATACTTCTCCAACGGCTAGAATCGATCCATACCTATATATATGAGATATATACAGCTTCAAAGAAGCAAGGAAGAGCAATCATACCATTCATATCAAGTGCTTCAAAGCTGAAAATCACCTGCACCTAACTGTTACATATTCTTGCTGAGTGTTTAAAGTTATCCATTGAGTTGTATTCATTTGTATACTCACTAGGAGAGTCACTCTTTGTATAATCTTCATTCATTCTTGTTTGGGAGGGTTTGTAACCTTGTAAGTTTAAGTGTTCTTGGGAAAAACACTTGTAAGTTTAAGAGAAGCTTGGACAAAATCTCTTGGGTTTTGAAAGCTTGGGAAGAAGCTTTTGTAAAGAGTGAGCTGGGCACTCGTGGCACAACCAGCGACTGTGTAAGGAGTATTGCATAGTGGAATTCCTTCGAAAGGATCGAAGAAGAGAGGACGTAGGCAAGGTTGGCCGAACCTCTATAAATCTGGTGCATATTTCTTCTGCCTCTGTTTTGCTTACTTGCTCATTATGCATGCTTGCAAATACTTGTTTTAATGTACACTTCATTTGCTTGATACATATACTTTGATTATTTGTTACTAAAATCCATAAACGATTTTTTAGTTGAAACTCTTGTTAAAAATTCTATAAAACCCAATTCACCCCCCCTCTTGGGTTGCCTACTTGGGCCAACAATTGGTATCAGAGCTAGTACTCTAGTTTAAAGGCTTAACATCCTTAGAGTTGATCCATGGCAACCATGTTTGGAAGCTCTCTAGGTGAGGGTCAATCCACTAATAGACCTCCAATGTTTAATGGTACAAACTACAACTATTGGAAGAATAGAATGAGGATTTATATTCAATCTGTTGATTATGAGTTATGGATGATTATCGTTAATGGTCCTAAAACTCCCAGCAAAGTTATTGAAAGAGAAGTTATCCCCAAACCTGAAAATGAATGGGATGAGAATGACATGAAGCTTATGCAATCTAATGCTAAGGCTATGAATATCTTATATTGTGCATTAGATCCAAATGAGTTCAATAGAATTTCTACCTGTGAATCTGCCAAAGAAATTTGGGACAGACTTGAAGTAACTCATGAAAGAACAAATCAGGTCAAGGAGTCAAAAATTAACATTCTTGTGCATAACTATGAATTATTTAGAATGAAATCTGATGAGTCTATAACTGAGATGTTCACCAGATTTACTGACATTGTAAATGGCTTAAAGTCTCTTGGAAAAGTGTATCCTAACAGTGAACAGGTGAGGAAAATCTTAAGATCACTGCCAAAGACATGGGAAGCAAAGGTGACAGCCATTCAAGAAGCTAAAGACCTCAACATTCTACCTCTTGAAGAACTTCTTGGCTCTCTTATGACTTATGAGCTAACCCGAAAACAGAATGCTCAAGAAGAAGAGGACAAGAAAAAGAAGTCTGTTGCATTCAAGACCACCACATCAGAAAATGAATCTGGAAGTGAAGAAGAAGATGAGGAAGATCTTGCTCTCATCACAAGAAAATTCAAGAGATTCATGAGAAGAAGGTGGAAGGGAGGAAAGAAGATTGAAGCAAAAGGTGAATCCAACAACAAGGATTCTACCATCATATGCTACGAATGCAAAAAGCCAGGACACATGAGAAATGAGTGTCCTCAGCTGAAAAAGAAAGGAAAGAAAGAAAGAGGGAAGAAGGCTCTAGCTGCAACATGGAGTGACAGTGAGGATTCAAGCTTAGATGAATCTGAAACTCATGAAGTAGCCAACCTATGTCTTATGGCACATGAAGAAGAAACAGAGGTAACTAATTCTGATTTTTCTTTTAATGAATTGCAAGATGCTTTTGATGATTTGATAGTTGAATTTAAAAAGCTAAGCATCAAAAACAATCTTCTCAAGAATATGGTATTCACTCTCACAGAAGAAAGTGAAGAGTTACAAAATGAAAATGACATCTTGAAAAATGAAAACTCTGTTTTAAAAGAAAAAGTCACTGATTTAGAAAAATCTCTTTCTAAATGTGTCAATGGAAGAGATAAACTTGATATTATGCTTGGAAAACGAAATTGCTCTCTTGACAAGGCTGGAATAGGTTACAATGTTTTTAAACATAAAAAGGTTTCAAAAGCACCAATCACATGCTTCTATTGTCATAAGAAAGGTCACTTTGCAAATCAATGTTTCCTTATACAACAATCTCATGCTGTCAAGAAAGCTTGGGTTCCAAAAGGAACATTGAAGACTAACTCCACTGGACCCAAGATGATTTGGGTACCAAAGGTCAAAGGTTGAGTTGCTTGTTTTGTAGGTGTGTCTTCAAGCCAACTCCAAAAAGGATCAATGGTACTTGGACAGTGGCTGTTCAAGACATATGACTGGAGATGAAACTCAATTCACTTCTCTCACACCAAAAGATGGAGGATTGGTCACTTTTGGAGATAATAGCAAAGGCAAGATCATCGGTATAGGTAGTATTGGTAAAAATTCTTCAACTTCTATTGAAAATGTTCTACTTGTTAAAGGACTTAAACACAACCTGTTAAGCATCAGTCAATTGTGTGACAAAGGTTGCAAAGTAGTGTTTGAATCATCTAAATGTAATGTAGTAAACATAAATGATAACAAGATCATATTGACTGGTCATAGACAAGGCAATATTTACACTTTCAACTTAAATGAATTATCTTCTTGTAAGATCAAATGCCTTGCTGCTGTGAGCAAAGAGGATAGTTGGTTGTGGCATAGAAGGCTTGGCCATATTAGTATGAGCATTATTTCAAAAATTTCTAAAAATGAGTTAGTAAATGGTCTTCCCAAACTCAATTTTGAAAAAGACAAAACTTGTGATGCATGTCAAATGGGAAAACAAACCAGAGTATCTTTTAAATCTACCAACATGCTCTCTACTTCTAGACCACTTCAACTATTGCATATGGATTTGTTTGGACCAACTAGAACTCTAAGCTTAGCTGGTAAACAATATGCTCTTGTCATTGTTGATGATTACTCAAGGTTTACATGGACATTCTTTCTAGCTCACAAAGATGAAACAATTGCTTTCTTTACCAAATTTTGTAAAAGGGTTCAAAACGAAAAAGGATTTACAATCACAGCAATTAGGACTGACCATGGTGGTGAGTTTGATTGCAAACCTTTTGAAACATATTGTGATGAAAATGGTTTTGAACATAACTTTTCAGCACCTAGAACTCCTCAACAAAATGGAGTTGTTGAAAGGAAAAACAGGACTTTGGAAGAAATGGGGAGAACAATGCTTTGTGAAAACAATTTGCCAAAATATTTTTGGGTTGAAGCTGTTAACACAGCTTGCTATGTGTTAAACAGAGTTTTGGTAAGAAAATTTTTAAATAAAACCCCATACGAGCTTTGGAAAAACAAGAAACCAAGTGTTTCATATTTTAGAGCTTTTGGATGTAAATGCTTTGTGTTAAATAATAACAAGGACAACCTTGGTAAATTTGATGCAAAATCTGATGAAGCTATCTTTTTAGGATATTCCTCACATAGCAAGGCTTATAGAGTTTACAATAAGAAAACCTTAGTTGTTGAAGAATCAATTCATGTTACTTTTGATGAACTAAACTCTTTGTCTAGAAAGGCTGTGAATGATGATATAGATGATGTGGAGAAGAACTTGGATAAGATGAACATTGATCAAACTCAAAATGAAGCTTCACCACATGACAAAGGAAATCAAGATGACTTCTCAAGCCAACAAAATGAGAATGAAGCATTGCCAAAGGAGTGGAAATTTGTCCACAATCATCCAATAGAGCAAATACTAGGTGATCCATCACAAGGGGTAAGAACAAGATCATCTCTTAGAAATGTGTGTAATCATCTTGCTTTCCTTTCACAAATAGAACCAAAATGTTTTCAAGATGCTGAAAATGATGAGTCATGGATTATGGACATGCAAGAAGAATTAAACCAATTTGAAAGGAATAAGGTTTGGAATCTTGTTCCTAGACCTAAAGATCATCCTGTAATTGGAACCAAATGGGTGTTTAGAAACAAGATGGATGAATCTGGAACCATTATTAGAAACAAGGCTAGACTTGTAGCTCAAGGCTATAGTCAAGAAGAAGGTATTGATTTTGATGAGACGTATGCACCTGTAGCTAGATTAGAAGCTATTAGAATGTTGCTTGCATTTTCATGTTTCAAGAATTTCAAACTCTATCAAATGGATGTGAAGAGTGCATTCTTGAATGGTTTTATTTCTGAAGAGGTGTATGTTGAACAACCTCCTGGCTTTGAAAATCCTATATTTCCAGAACATGTTTTCAAACTTACTAAAGCATTATATGGTTTAAAGCAAGCTCCAAGGGCCTGGTATGAAAGGCTAAGCAAATTTTTAACCGAAAATGATTTTACGAGAGGTAAGGTTGATACAACTCTTTTTATAAAGGTTAAAAATCATGACATGTTGCTTGTGCAAATTTATGTTGATGACATTATATTTGGCTCTACTAATGAAAAGCTTTGCAAAGAATTTGCTAAGTGTATGCAGGGTGAGTTTGAGATGAGCATGATGGGTGAGCTCAATTACTTCCTTGGACTTCAAATCAAACAATCAAGGGAAGGAATTTTCATTAACCAAGCTAAGTACATCAAAGATCTACTCAAGAAGTTTGGGCTGGAAAATGCGAAACCATTGGGCACTCCTATGAATACTTCAACAAAACTTGACAGTGATGAGAAAGGTATTTCGGTAGATACCAAGCTATATAGAAGTATGATAGGCTCATTGCTCTACTTGACTGCTAGTAGGCCTGATATTATGTTTAGTGTATGTTTGTGTGCTCGATTTCAAACTAATCCAAAGGAATCACATGTTGTTGCTGTTAAACGAATATTTAGATACCTTAAGCACACACCTAATCTTGGATTGTGGTATCCTAAAAACACATCTTTGAACTTAATTGGCTATTCAGATGCTGATTATGCTGGTAGCAAAGTTGATAGAAAAAGTACTAGTGGATCTTGTCAATTTCTTGGAAATATGCTTGTTTCATGGTTTAGTAAGAAACAAAACTCTGTTGCACTTTCTACAGCCGAGGCTGAGTATATTGCAGCCGGAAGCTGTTGTGCACAAGTGATTTGGATAAAACATCAATTAGAGGACTTTGGTTTAACATTTGAACATATTCCAGTTAGATGTGATAACACAAGTGCCATCAATCTGACTAAAAACCCTATCCAACACTCTCGCACAAAGCACATTGAGATTAGACATCATTTTATACGTGATCATGTGCAAAAAAGTGACATTTTGCTTGATTTTGTGAGTACTGAACATCAACTTGCAGATATATTCACAAAACCCTTGAATAAAGATAGGTTTTGTATGATTAGGAGAGAATTGGGAATGAGCAACCCTTTATCTTGAATGCTTAGATGTCTATATATGTTTGATAAATGCATAAGTATCCTTGAAATTGATTACAAACTTGTTTGATGCATTTCATGGCTTTTAAAAACACATCTTTGCATTTCTGGAGAAAAAGAGTCGACTCATGCTCCAAAAGAGTCGACTCCTGGACTCTGGAATCAGCCTCACATGTCCTCTGTCGAAAAGAGTCGACTCCTCCTGGCAAAAGAGTCGACTCATTTGAACAGAGAGCTCAGGAAGCTTTCTTCGCTCAAAAAGGGTCGACCCTTTTTAACCATGAGTCGACTCATTTAAGTTAAAACCACTTTAAAACTGTAACACCCCTGTTTTATTCAAATCATTCCAACGTTTCAAATTTCTCTCTTCTTTCACGATCAACCGCCATCTCCACTTCCAACCACCGAAAAACTCTCCTTCAATCCTTACCCAACCTATATTTGATCATCCTAGAGTCTTTCTAACTTCCTTCAACCGTCATTTACAACTTTCCATGGCTCCTAAATCTGCTCCATCGAAGAAAGGCAAGAAAGCCCTAAAAGAGCCGACTCCCATATCCAAGAGAGGAACGAAGAGGAAGACTAAAGGGGACTCTTCTAAGCTTTCAAAGAGAAAAAAAAGGGAAGCAAACTGAGGAGGAGGAAGATGTATTTCTCGACTACACCATTTACTTTGAGAAGAAATCAAATCAAGATAAGTATGAGAAAATTTTCTCTTCTAGAGTCATTTTAAATGGAAGATGGATAGATTATGCTTTCTTTGCTAAAGAGAAGTTTGCTTTTGAACCAAAATTTGAAGCCCTTGGTTGGAAATCTATTACTTTGTTAAAGGATGATGTATATCCTGAAATTGTTGGACAATTCTATGCCCATGTAGAAAAGGAAACTGGAGAAGTAAATGTGATCAGTTATGTGAAGGGTGAAACCATTACCCTCACTAAAGGAGTGATTTGTCAAATTTTAAAAATTGGTAGTGGTGGGCAAATGGACAAGAAAGATGTTAGTAGAAAGACTGCTTTATCTGCTTTACTAGGAAAGGAAATTACTGATGATTCATTCCAACCCATGGCCAATGAGTTGCCTTTGGAACTGAGATTGGTGCATCACTTTATTTGTCATATTCTCATTCCTAAAGGTGGGAAGTTTGACTATATCACTGAAAGGGAATTGTTTTTCCTCTGGGCTTATTTGACAGACACTAAAATTGATTTGCCTGAGTTTATTTTAGAGCACATTGTCAAAGCCTCAAGAACCAAAGTTAGCCTACCCTATGGGATCCTCTTGACCAAAATTTTTAAACACTTCAAGATAGATTTAAGGGGTGAAAAGCACAGAACTCCTGATTCTAATTCAGATGAGTATAATCAGAAAACTTTGTCAAGGATGGACTATCACTTCAACCCACAGAGCAAGACCTGGACCCCTAGAAAAGAGAAACACATTGACAGTGGGACTCCTGGAATTGAATCCACTGAAAGAGGTGAACCTTCCAGTGCCATACCAGAAAGTGGTGAACCCTCTAGACCTGCCTCTTCTCCTACTCCAAGGGAACTTTTTCCAATGAGCATTGTTCCAGGTGGCCAATCAGTAGATATGAGTATTTTGATGAGCATGGTAAGAGACTTGAAAAGGCATCAAGAAGAGATGTTCACCAAATTGGATAAGAAAATTGATAATGGGGCAACTAGATTATTCTTTGTTGAAAAGAAGGTAAGAGAATTGAGCAAGGCCTTTGTGTCTGAAGGAACCAAAATCAGAGAGAAAGTTGCCAATGACATTGCTCTTTCCACCGAGCATATTGGCAAATATATGAAGAAGTTATTTGGAGACCAATACCAGCCACTCTTCCCTTCAGCAGCAGAATTTGTAGCAGAAGACTCAAGTACAGATGAGTTGGAAGGATCTAGTGGAAGGGAGCATACCTCTTCTCAGCCATCACCTGCAGACCCCTCTGATCCCCTTGACCAAACTCTTTCAAAGTCTTCTGTTGCTCCTCACAAATATGGCCTGAGACAAAGACCTTCAAGCAGCAAATTTTCAAACACTGCTGATAATCCAGTTGATCTCTCTCAAACCCCTTCTCCCAAAAGAAAATGAAGACCTCTGCCTTTGAACTCTCTATTTTCTGTTTTTGAACAAGACATTTTCTAAAGCATCATGTAATATGTTTATGGATGGTCCTTTGTGTTAAACTCTTTCAATATTTCTTTATGAATGAATGGTGTGTTTTGAATCTCTTTATCTTAACATTGCTATCTCATTTGTGTTTGGTTGAATGAATGAATGGTTTAACAATGCTGAATGAATAATTGCTTTAACATTGTTGATTTTGCTGAATAAATGATTGCTTTAACTATCTTTGTAAATGATCTTTACATAAACATCATTGTATACTTTTTTTTTGCTATTATACCTGTCTGTTTTTCTCCATCTATTACTCCTCTTTTTGAGGATTTGACAAAAAGGGGGAGCAATTTTTCTCAAAAAGATCAAAAGGAGAGAAAACACTTCTAAATGCACTACCATGAATTATATCATAAGGCATCAACTGCAAAGGAAATGGGGAGCATTGGTTTAATGAAGTTGAAGCAGTAAGAAGCATCCAATGCCATAAATGCACATGAACCTGCTTCAGTGGATCTTAAGCAATAAAACTCTCAAGCACCAAGTACAAAAGCAAGGGGGAGCAAATGATTGGTATAAAAATCTCACTTTCTCTAAATTTTTCTGCTATTGCAAGTTATTGAGCCTCTTAGAATTTTGAGCATACTACTCTTAAAATTGTTTTAAGCCATTTCAAAGAAAACTCCTTCATTAAGGGGGAGAAATTTCCTTATTTGGTCTATGATTCCCCATTTTTCATTCCAAATTTGCATACCTTTTTGATTGATTAACAAAAAGGGGGAGAAATACTTATGAAAAATATATTGAAACAGGGAAGAAAACTGAAAATTTGAAGTACTGGACATTTGAAGTCTCATACTTCTCATACATATTAATCCTCATGTTTCATGTTGAAATTAATTGCATATATTTTTAATGTTTTGTCATCATCAAAAAGGGGGAGATTGTTGAGTCAATACCTTGATTTTGATGATAACAAAACATGGTTAAATGATCTAATAATTCTACTTAGTGTGCAGATGAATTATTAATTAGATCTTGACTTGAAGCTTATCATAATAGAGGATTTATGATGAAAAGCATGATGAAGATGATGGATATCAAAGAAGAAGAATGAAAATGATCAAAGTCTTGATTTAAAAGATTGAAGACTTTGAGTACTTGAAGATATCTTGCAAGAATGGAAGAAAAAGATACCAACTCAAAATATGAAAGTTTTCTTAGAAGATTTGAAGATGTCTTGAAGACATGGAAGGAATCACAAGATTTGGAAAGCTTTCTTGAGTTGTTGAAGTCCATGGAGAAGCCATGTTGATTGAAGAAATGAAGATTCTAAGTCATGGAAGCTCTCTTGAAGATATTGAAGAAGACTTGAATCAATAGATGAAGCTATGATAATGGAAGAGCTCTACAAGTGATGAAAATGAAGAAAACTCACCTTGAATGGATTGAAGATGTTCTTGGAGTCATCTAATCTTGAAGAAGTGTTTGCAAGCTTTAAAAAGCCTTTTTAGATGATCCTTGAAGAGATTGGAAGCTTTGAAAAAGAATGAAGAAAAGTTGCAAAAATATGAGTTTTTGGAAAAAAGGTCGACTCCTCAAGTTAAAAGAGCCGACTCATTCGAACAGAGCCTTGGAATTCTGCTGGAAGCTTAAAAGAGTCGACTCCTGGCCAAAAAGAGTCGACTCATTGCAACAGAGAACAAACAATTCTGTAGACTGCTGAAAAGAGTCGACTCTTGGGACAAAAGAGTCGACTCATTTGGACAGAAACTTGAAAAAAATCTGCTGAAATGCAAAAAGAGTCGACTCATTGAGAAAAGAGTCGACTCCTAGACTCTAACGGCTAGTTTTCTGACAGACGGTATGGGCACAAACACAACCAAATCTTCTCCCATACTTCTCCAACGGCTAGAATCGATCCATACCTATATATATGAGATATATACAGCTTCAAAGAAGCAAGGAAGAGCAATCATACCATTCATATCAAGTGCTTCAAAGCTGAAAATCACCTGCACCTAACTGTTACATATTCTTGCTGAGTGTTTAAAGTTATCCATTGAGTTGTATTCATTTGTATACTCACTAGGAGAGTCACTCTTTGTATAATCTTCATTCATTCTTGTTTTTGGGAGGGTTTGTAACCTTGTAAGTTTAAGTGTTCTTGGGAAAAACACTTGTAAGTTTAAGAGAAGCTTGGACAAAATCTCTTGGGTTTTGAAAGCTTGGGAAGAAGCTTTTGTAAAGAGTGAGCTGGGCACTCGTGGCACAACCAGCGACTGTGTAAGGAGTATTGCATAGTGGAATTCCTTCGAAAGGATCGAAGAAGAGAGGACGTAGGCAAGGTTGGCCGAACCTCTATAAATCTGGTGCATATTTCTTCTGCCTCTGTTTTGCTTACTTGCTCATTATGCATGCTTGCAAATACTTGTTTTAATGTACACTTCATTTGCTTGATACATATACTTTGATTATTTGTTACTAAAATCCATAAACGATTTTTTAGTTGAAACTCTTGTTAAAAATTCTATAAAACCCAATTCACCCCCCCTCTTGGGTTGCCTACTTGGGCCAACACTTTCCAATCCCACTCTCGAGACAGTTTATTCCTCGAGACGGTTCCAACTCAGGCACGTCTTTTCGAAGGCGGTAAGACCCCTTTCCAATCCCTCTCTCGAGACAATTTATTTCTCGAGACGATCCGAGTAGCGAAAATACTCACAAAACCGTTAGAGTAGCGGAAATACTCACAAATAGGTCGATATAGGGAATTGCCAACAAACCCCTGTGTCACGACGACCGCCGTTAGAGTGGTGAAAACACTCAAAACCCAGGTCAACACCAGTGTCTGTTAGCCCACTTCGGTGAAAAATGACCAAACTGCCCTTTGAACCTTTTCTAAGTCTTTCCGGTCAAGATGACCATTTTGCCCCTAGGCATCCGAATGCTCTGGGAACCACACCGGCTCTGGATATCAAACCGGTAACCCTCTGAGATCGCTTTTTATAGTATTCTCAATCTTCCTTTATCTTTCCAGATCATTCCGAGTCAGTTCCGGCCAACCCGGTACAAAATGACTGTTTTGCCCCTTGTGGGCTGGTCTCCTTTTTCGACCACACCAGCTCTGGGTATCAAACCGGTAACCTTCTGGGACTGCTTTTTATAGCATTCTCAACCTTCCTTTACCTTTCCGGATCATTCCGAGTTAGTTCCGGCCAACCCGGTACAAAATGACCGTTTTGCCCCTGGTGGGCCGGTCACCTTTTTCGACCATGCCGGCTTTGAGAATCAAACCGACAACCTTTGAGAACATTCTGAATGATATTTCCAAATCCCAAGTCTTCTTCCGGGACAGTCCGAGTCTGTCCCGGCAGTTTCCCGGTCCGATTGACCGTTTTGCCCCTGAAGGCCCGATCAACCTCTCCGACCCATCTTATCCTCATTTCTCAAGTCAAATACCTCCAGGACACTATTTTAAGTGTTCCTGCACTTTTCTAGCCTTCCGGGTCATTCTCGGCTCCTTCAAATCATTCCTGGATTTTTCGGAGTCACTCCTAGTGAAGTCAGGCTAAAAATTGCATGGTAGTCACTAGTACAGGTGCCCAAATCTAGTCAAAGATATGTTGCTTGCCGACCTTAAATATTTCCTAAATGGCTGGAGCCACTAGTAGTGGCGCTAGGCCAAAAATTGGCCTAGCGCCACTGCAACAGGCGCCAGTGTTGTCCAATCTCTATAAATACAGAGCCTTATCCAACGTGAAAAGGGTTCGCAAATTCAACCTAAAAATCATATATTTCGATATACAGAGCTCGAGCACCTCCTAAACCCTAGCCTCCCTAGGTTTTCCAAACCCTAGCCACCATACACAAACCCTAGTCTCATATACACTCATGCACACCCCCATACACTCATACACTAGCCTTCAACCCTCCTTTGAAGACTTGAAGAGCTGCAATCTAAAGCTTGAAGACAACTCTTGAAGATTGAAGACAAAGATCAAGACGAAGACTGAAGATCGAAGACAAGTACGGCGCACAAAATAAACAAGATACAAGGTAGGTTCTCCATTTAAATTTCCGCACTTCCCCCTCCTCTCTTCTCTCTCCTAACCCACTTGAGTTTTCTCTATTTTAATCCCCCATCTCTTTCCCCCTCTTTCTTTGCATGCTTGAAATAAGGGGATTCCCAGTCCATGTGTAGGATTGGGCGCTATTGGAGAGTCACCGTGCCGAGGGTTTTCTTCTAGTCTAACCAGAGACCACGTGGGTCCGGCCCCCTTGATTATGTGATGAAGCCTTAGCCTTGTATGTTCACGACCCCAAAATTGCATTGTGCATATCATGATCTTGCATCTTCCAAAAACCGTTTTCAAAGTTGTTTTTTTCAAATCGTTTTCAAACTTGTTTTCAAAAATTGCATCAAAATTCTCTTTTCAAAAACTTGTTTTGAAAACCACAATCCTAGGGTGATTCTAGCCTTTTCATGGTTAGGATTGTTTTAGGAAAGTGTTACATTCAAAGTGACCAACATGGTCCATATTTTCAACCCTTGTTGTTTTCAAAACCACTTTCTTAAAGTGATTCTAGCCCTCTTATGACTAGAATCGCTTTAGGAAAGTGAGACGTTTTCATACTTTCCAAAAAGCTCTCTTTTCAAAAATCCATTCCTAAGAATCTCTTTTTCAACATACTTTCCAAAAACTCTTCTTTCCAAAATTATTTTTAAAAACTCCCTCCAAAAATCTATTTTTCCAAACTCCCTTTTTCAATCCCTTTCCAAAACGCTCTCTTCAAAATCTACTTTCCAAAAACGTTCCCTAGGTCTCTTTCCTAGAAAAACTCTCTCCAAAAATCTTTCCAAAAACTCTCTTTCCAAAATCTCCCTTATAGAAACTCCCTTTTAGGATTTTCCTTCTAAAATTTTCGTTTCTAAAAACACACTTTCAAAAACTCCTCCCTAGGATTCCCTTCTAAAAACGCACTTTTCAAAAATTATTTCCTTAGAGCCCAAGTCAAGCCCTAAAACCCACAATTAGGAAACCCTAATTTTCTTTTCAAAAATATGATTTTCAAACTTTGCCCCAAATCTAGGTTTCCAAAACCTCTTGTTTTTACATCCAAACTATACACGTTTCTAAAACCTATTTTCTACGTCGAAACTATAGTTTTCCAAATCTAGGGTTTCTAGAATCTCCCCTTCCAAATCCTTGCCAAATCCTATCTTTCCTTTAGGAAACCAAATCAAATCTTCCTGCTTAGGAACCCGAATCCAATCCTCCGTTTTTTGAAACGAAATCAAACTTTCTCTTTTAGAAACCAAATCCAATCTCTTCCTAATCCAAATCTTTCCTAATTCACATACTTCCTAAGCTTCTCATTTCCCAAATCTTAAGTTTCCAAAACGTGAACATAAAAATCTTTCCTAAATTTTAAAATTCAAAATCTAAATTTTTCCTAATTCAACTCTCTCCTAATTTCCTTACCTTCCGAAGCCATAAGTTTCCTAAAACTTTCAAATCTTTCCTTAAACATTAAGCTTCTAAATCTTTCCTAATTCAACCATTTCCTAACTCTATCCCTTTCCAAATCTTAACTTTCCAAATCTAAGTTTTCAAAGCTTTCCTAAATTCAAACCTTTCCTAATCTCAAGATTTTCTAAAACTCAAACTCTAAAACTTTCTAAATCTTAAACTTTCTAAATTTCAAATCTTTCCAAATTCAAAACTTTCTAAATTTGAAACTTTCTTAAGTTAAATCTTTCTAAATTCTAAACATTCCAATTTCGAATCTTTCTAAATTCTAAACTTCCCAAATTTTAAATCTTTCCAAATTTCAAAACTTTCTTATTTTCAAAACTTCCTTGTTTTTAAACTTTCCAATTCTCAAAACTTTCTTACTTTCAAAACATTCCAAATTCAAAAACTTCCCTATTTCAAAACATTTCAAATTCTCAAAACTTTCCTATTTTCAAAACTTCCTTATTTTAAAACTTTCCTATTTTCAAAACTTCCTTATTTTAAAACTTTCCTAATTCAAAACTTTCCTAAAGCGAAACTTTCCAAAAATGACACTTTTCTAATTCAAAACTTTCCTAAATCAAACCTTTCCTAATTCAAACATTTCCTAAATCCAACCTTTCCTAATCTCCTAAACCTTCCAAATCGAGTCAAATCTTTCCTAAGTCATCTTTCCTAAGTTTAGGTTTCCTAAACCTCCATCTTTCCAAAACAAGTCTAAACCTCTCTTCCAAATTCTATCTTTTCAAATCAAAATCCAATCTCTTCAATTCCAAAATTCTAAATTCCAATTTTCAATCTTCTATTCTAAGTTCAATCTCTCAATCTTCCAATTCAATCTCTTTTTTCCAAATCAACTCTTCTACTTTCAATCGGACTCCGGTCTGAACTACGACTGACCTAATTCCTCCAAAAGGATACGTAGGCAACCCTCATGGGTGCGGTCACAACTTCTTTCAAATTTCAAATTCCTCCATATTTTTCAAATTTCAAATTCCAAAATCTTTCCAAATCTCCAATCTATTTTTAAATTTCTAATTTCAAATTTCTATTTTCAAAACTCTACTTTCAATTTTCAAAACTTTTCAATTTCAAATCTATCCAATTTCAAATATATTTCAAATCAAATCAATTTCTTTTCAAATTTATTTCTAAATCTATTCTCTAACTCTCTCTTATTTTGCACTTGCATATCATACATCATGTCAATTTCTTTTCAAAACATTGTTTTTTAAAGTGAATAGGGTTGAACATATATTAATTAAAGACTCTCATAGGTGAATTTAGGGTACATTGACATGTAGGTACCGAAAGGGCGAGGTAGGGTGATGGCTTAGTGCGTCTTCCCTACACATAACCAACCTCCGAACCTAGATTACTGATTTCAAATACCAAAAATGAGTTATTTTTCAAAAAGGGCTAAATATTTTCAAAAGATTGCCAAACAACCTGTTTTTTTTAAAAACCCTCTCTTGAGGAGATATTTTCAAAATCGTTTTCCAAAAATCCTAAGTGTAGTCTTCGGATTATTCTTAATTTTTAGGTAACCTAACTCACCTTAATCAAGTTAGGTGGCGACTCCAAATCTTTTTCAAAAGCCCTTTATTCAAATCAATTTTCAATTCAAACTTAGTCGCACTCATTCTTCTAGGAGGGTGAGTTCTAACGAGAGAGTACAGCATTTTTTCCGCTTGTGTGAGTATTCCTCGAGTGCAAAAAATCTGAGCGCGACAACCAGCAAGGTTGCAAGTGTCAAATCCTAAAATCAAAGAAAATTTAGTTAAACAAGAAGAAAAGTTAAGGAACATTATCTGAATTTGTGTATAAACATGTATATATATATATATATATATTGATATAGAGACATGGCACATTTATACATACCTCAGGTGATGACAGGTTATACAGCTTAGATGACAAAACCTTAGGACCAAAGAGGAGGAAGGTTGGAGGTTTGTCAAGCCCTTTATCGAACCTATGTTGGCTGTCCATCAAAGATTCAAATCCTTCTTTGCCCTATGCAATGGCCAATTAATATTATAAAACTATTATCAGCATGCAAACATAGAAAAAGTATTGAATACCCACTAAAACACTGCAAGCAATTTAACAAAGAATATTGCAATCATTGTGACTGTTTATTAAAAAAAAAAATTCCTCTTGCTTGACTGATAAATCTCTGGACAGAACAATTATTAGACCAGACGATTACTTGTGGTTCGATGCTTTATTTTTAGAACTTTTTGAATATAAGAACATAACATAAAACACTAGAGAATGGGCAAAAGAAACAATAGATGTATAAGTTAAAAATAACACTAATTACCATCTGGGTGTCATTTGTTCTCGATCGTTACTCAATTCCATCAACAGTTGCCCAACCTCCTATTTTCTTTGTCTTCAACCATCTTTTTATTAATTTAAAAATGAGAATTATTTGCCACATTCTTGACAATTATTCATTCATCACATTTTCTCCTCTCTGTTTTGCTATTCCATCATGTATTTTCTTAAGATAACTTCTTTGCATGCAACTTTTCATGTTCTCAAAAAGCCATCTTAACTAGTCCAAAATGTGGTGCAAAAAAATATCATTCTGAATAGAATTTCCATTTGAAAAGCATTTCTACATGAAACACTCAGGTACCGTTTCCTCAATTTGATGGGTGTAATTATTAAAACTGACCCGGAAGCATGATTAATTAACAATCTATAAACTATGGTGTTTTCCCCTAAGTGGGAGTCATTGAGAGTCAATATAGACTTGAAATACTGGGAATAAATCTATCACATGACAGATGCCTCTTGCAACTCCTGCCACTATTATAGAAAGAAAAATAATACACAAACAGAACTACATGTCACATAGAAATTTCATCCAGAATGGTGCGGCAATGGTATTTTTAAAAACTAAGCCCAAGCGACATGTTTTTTGTTTGAAAATGAGAAGACTATAATGTGCCACATCATTTTGCACAAAAGCTTGCTGTAAAAAAAAAAATTGTTTGGAACTCATACTGAGAGAGTTAAATCGACTAATTGGTGCCAAGTCAAGTCAATTTTTTAACACCTACATGAATTGGCCATAATTGTCTTTTGATAACATGCTTTAGGTGTATAAAAAGGTAACAATATGACTAAAAAAAACTACTGTTAAGGTGGAGGAGATACATTGGCCTGAGGAATTGCATGTTGGAAGTTGGAACCATATGCTCGCTCTCTCTCTCTCTCTCTCTCTCTGTGGAATTTGAAGGTTGAGTGAGGAGCAATTGCTACTTAAACAAAGCACTAAGCAAAGCCACCCACATTCCATTAGAGGAAGAATTTTTCACCTTGCAGGCAGCATTTATAAGAACCCGTCTTATGGGTCTTCATTTGAAAATTATATAAATCAGAAAAAGCAACGCGTTTCAATTGATATGATGCCAATGTTCACCTAAATGAAGTATGCAAATGGGAGAATTTTTTTTGTAATGCTTTGGAACTTGAAATAAATTACCAAGGCAAGTAATATATCATCGTACGAGTGTTTTTATTTTTATTTTTGATGATTTCAGAGATATATTCAGACCACAAGACCTGCAAGATATTTCCAACAAATATCTTGTTCCGAAATATGTTGTTCCAACAAAAATTATCACCTCAACAACTTCTTGTCATAGAATTCGGGCAATGCGACAAGAGAGAGGTGTACCAAAATTTCTAGCTAATAATAGAGGACCCGTGATCGAAGCCGTACAAGGCATCGGAGTGCCCGGATAGCGATGGTTTTACTTTTCTTTTGGATGTGCCAAGGAAACAAAAACACAAACGTACACATCATGATTTTTATTTTCCTTTCTTCTGTTCTAAAAAGCTAGTTCTGATTTACAAGTATAGAGAAGAAAATTGTTGGAATTACTTCAGTGAAAGTTATCTCAATAGTGGTTCTTGTCCACCATCATCAAGAAACACCCTTGTCACAGTACATGCACAGATAAAAGAGAAATGCATTGTCTGCCAAATTTTTGGCTGTAGTTTCTAAATTACCTCAATGGTTCGAACAAAAGATTTTAGGGAAGTACCCTAATCAATTCAGCGAAAGATCACGATATATATTTGTATTCTTGGTCGATGACTATCATTGACGTATGCTTCTATGTCTGGGTTATATTTTCAAATTTCTGACAGCTATATTTTAATTTTTATATTTTATTTACGGAAAATCCAAGGTTGTATGCTATTTCAAGGAAGTTTAATGAGATCAAATAGTCTGAATGATTTCATCTATTTAATGATTTCATTGTTTATAGCGCCAAAGTCGAAGGATTTAAACAAAGAAAACCTTCTCATGCCAAATTATATTGTAACACCGCTCTCAGTAGTGAATTAGCTTTTTCATGCCTCTATTTGTATAACATATTCTTCTACAACATCTAAAAGATGCTTTTATCAATTACACTATACCCAAGCACTGGTGCACATGTGAGGGAGAGAGAGAGAGAGAGAGATATGGGTACCTCTTGAGTGACAGTGAGAAGATTGAGGTCAGGACCGGGCATCAGAGCAGAGACAAATACAGCAACAGAAATTTTTTCAGGGAACCTCTCCATAGCTAAAGAGATGCTGTTACCACCGGCACTGTGGCCCACCAGAACTACGCTATCATCGGCCGGCAGGGACTCCATGAATTCCATCAACGGAATCGTATAGTCTGACATCGAACGGACCTCGTCCACCTGCTTAGGGTGGACCCCAGAGGCGGCCATGTCGAGAGCCGTGACCTTATAACCGTTGGATCTCAGCAGCGTTGCCACCTTGAACCAGCACCAGGCTCCATGACAAGCTCCATGAACCAACACGAAATGCTTCTCACGCTTTTCCATCACCCGGCTGCTCTAGCGATCCTTGTGCTAGTCAAAGCCCTTACTCTTACAAAAGCTTAAATCTTATAGTGATCTCTCACCATCTTTTTCATTGTCTTGTCTAACTATAGCTTTACATTTTTTTTTTTTTAATGTGAATTACATGCAAAAGTTTGAGAAACTATAGGGGCACTATATACGTTATACACTCTATTAGTAGACAATTATTTATCCATTAAAAAAAACAAAAGCTAAATTAAAATTGAATACTGAAATGATCGGATCATAAATAGATTATAAATATGTTTTATGCTAGTGATCAGTGACGGAACGCTCCATGATTAGAACTTAAATGAGTATATGAATGGTTGGGAAGCAGACACATTTATTACTAAATACATGTCACTAAAAGTAAAGAATATGAAGCACTTTTCCACTAAATGTAAAACTTTGTTACTAAATACATGTAGTATTTATAAATGTATTTAGTAACAAATACAGCCGGGTAGTGTGACATGTAATTTTTTTTTTTTTTTTGGCTTTTTTGCTATTTTTTTATCTTTAGCTTGTAAAAGCAAAAGAGCAAAAAAAAAAGTTTAACTTTTTGGCTTATAACCCAAAAAAAGTGAAATGAAAAAAAAAAAACTTAAAATAAGCTCTACTCCTATCCCGGGGGTGAAATGTAAAATTTTACTTTCTTTTTATTTTTGAGAGAAGAAAACATTTGCATAATGTTGAAATTTTGTAGAAAATTTTCAGAGGGGAATAAATTCTCAAACGAAGGGTACGGATAAGTAACAAGAGTTTAATATTGCATGCAATGAGGATACAGCAATAACAATAGATTTTCAGCTTTGATGATCAAGAATGGTGGAGTTAACAAGACGAAGGAAATTAAGGGTGCCGATCATGTGGCAATGTTTTCAAAGCCACAAGAGCTATGCCAATGTCCCTCTGAAAAAACAGATAAACACAATTATAAATTGTCCAATAATTTTCATTGTTAGCATCAGTGTCACTACTGCCAGAGTCCTTCAGCTCATAGTTGGTATCCAAAAGCATTTTATAATTTAGATCAAATCTTCAAGTCTCCACCCCCCATCTTTGCCTCCCAACCATTATTACACTTACGCCTCGTTGCAATATGTATATATATACACACACATAACCACACTAGGTAATGCTACACAGATGGAATTTATGTACTTCCAAATAAAATGATGTGATTTACTGGAAATTTGGAATTAAAACCATTGAGTTAATGCAACTATTGAGTTCAATATAGCTAAATTATTTCCATCCAACAGGTACTAAATCACTCACATTTGCTTCATTCGGGAGAAGACCAGTTGACCCATTTGGCATCATTTTTATTTCCTGTTTCTTGATTTTGGTTTTAATTTTTTCTGATTTTCATTAATCAGATCAACAAGAATCTTAAAGACGCGCACTTTCAGGTCTTCAGTTTTAAAATGGACCTAAGCTTTTGAAAACTCAAAAAAAAAAAAACAAGAGAGATTTGCAACAAGCCATTTTCTAAGAATCTTTTCCGAAAACAGTCATCTAAAACATTTCCACGAAACACTGCAATTTTCCTCTTCTTGGTTTCAAGAACTAAAGAACAGGTCCCAGAAACAATAACCAACAGTAGCAACTAAGCATCCACTTTGTGATATTAGCAGCAATCCACATTCCTAACCTAACATTCGATTTTCTGCTAAATAGATTTACAAGACTGAAAAAATAATTCAATGGCACACAGCTTACCAAATTCGAGTAGCAATTGCCTTGCATGAAACTTCTTAAATTCAACTAATTTGTCAAGAATCATATTTGGTCACCTACCAATGTTCTAACTAGGAAAAGAAGTTAGTTCTCTGTTGTGCGTTCCACAATAACATTTCAACGTATTCACATAATCTCAGCCGAGAGGGCGAGAAGGAACAATATTCTTACTAGAATGGCACAATCAATAATATTTCTCAGTAATCCCCTGCGGACAAGAACACAATTTCGGCTTGGAGAACATGAGCATGTCAACAGACTCAGAGATTACCTTCAACTCATTTGATTGATTATTTTCGATCATCTAGCTTTGTGAAGTCTCCCTCACCATGTAGTATTGAGTGCTCATAATGTAAATTTAGGAAAGCGATCCATACCTCTCCAGTGTTATTGTTGTATACTTAAACAATGTTGTCTTAGGAACCAAGAGGTCTCACCAACAGTGCCAAGAGTAAAATCCTGAATTTTAATGAATGATGGGGCAATTTTCAAATGAATAGTTGCAAGGTACAATATTGTTGAACATCTATATGTTATAAAGCAAACTTACTTCGGATGGAGAGATCTGAATCGGCTGATACAACTTGCATTAGGGAAACTCGGGGCCAAAGAGGACGGAGGTTGAAGGGTCATCAGTCCCTTGATTAGATTTATGTCAGCTGGCCATAAAAGAATTTCTTCAAGTAAGAGTATAAAAATAAGTATAACAACAATAATAGCAATAACATCTCTATTTATCATATCAATAATTAGTAATCATAAAACAATAATATGGTTCACCACAGCTCCAACTGAATAAGAAGGTTTACCTTGGTTCATCTCTCAAACTTCCAAGTAAATTGTTTCCTGGGGCATATCAAATGGTGGTTACTGATTTAAAAGATAGATCTGCATTCAACCATAAATTATAAATGACACTTCATGTAAAACCATCAATTTAAATAAATTCATGCGAGACCTTTGCCTAGAAAGTATCTAAGTCAAGAACAAAGTTCATTTGTGTCTCTGTAGCCATGACATTTGTTTTCTTTGATTTCTAAACATTTGCAGATGAAGACACTGGAATGGTTAGCCCTAAAAAGCCATCACAATCTAAAACATACCATTTTAATTCAGGGAACCACAGCGCCAAATGAATTCCAGGCCACCATGAAGAACTTACTCGGAGGTCAGAACATGAATCCAGAGGAGCTATCAAGCAAAGAAACTGATGGTTGGCAAATTGATGGGTCTCAAGGTATTAAATCCACCATTCTCTGAAGTTACTCTACTGCTTAAGACAAAGCTTCTGAAATCTTGTTAAACTACAATAGAGAACAATCAATTCATCAAAACCTAACAGCAGATTTGCTCTCCTTTTTTTTCATTTTTTCTTTTTTATGTGGTCATAATGCTCACAGCTTATTAATCTCATCATATAAGAGTAAAAGCATATCGGTCAGTTAGCAGAAAGAAGACATCACCAGAACAAGTGAGTTCATTATAGGAGGCATTCGAGAACCATTTATGAATTCACAATTTTAGTATAGATATATTTGTACCACTGAAAGGAAATTTATTTTTGAGGAAAAAAACAAAGAACATTCAGGCTTCTAAAGCTTAAAATGAAGGCCCATGAATTAAACACAATGTTCACTAACAAACTTAACATGACTAACCCACTTCCTAAACCACTTCAGTTCAATGTTTAGCATATCATCAGAATTGTAGAAAGGAGAAGATCCACTGCACAAATGCTACTCTATCATAAACACACAAACATAGACATAAGGGTAATGACGACAAGAATCTAAAAAGTTAGATTGATGACCTGGATATGCACTTCACGTTGTAACATGCTATTCTTAATAATACATGCAGAAGAAGTTTACATTATGCAGCTTCTGAGAATAATATTCACTGCTAGCCATATAACAAAAACAAAAACTTCAATTCAACCTATGACCCTATCATGATCAGTTAGACTTCAGCAGTAGATATCCTTATTATTCTCTGTGAGTCCATTGCTTGCTAAAAAATTCAGATGTGTCATCCCTTTAATGGTAAGGTCATTAATTCACTTCGAAAAACGGGGTTGAAGAATCCATTTTTATAAGTAAGAAGGGGGTTTCATCAACAACTTAATTGATATTCCACCAAAAGTAAGAATGATGAGTAAATACAGGGAGCATAGCATCATAATTAACGGTTTGAAGAGAGAAATGTTATATGCAGAAAAGAAACATACCGTTGCAGAAGCACTTCTGGATTATATGGAAACAAGTTCTTTTTGTGGAGATTCTGCACAGATTTTTTCAGTGAAAACAAACAATCCTTTGCATTCTCAAAGGGTAGCCTGTTAGTTCTACAGTGGTTGCTGCCATACATAAATTCTTTCTGAAATTGCTGTCCAAGTGACGGAGGAATCCCATTGCCTTTCACTGATGAAGAGGTTAGATGTCCCTGAAAATCAAAACCATCCACGAGAACTTTTCTTTTCTTACCAGATGATTTATATCTCTCTCCCATATTTGTAACTTTTCCTTCTACTGAAAATTCCACAAATATGTTCCACGAATCACATACAACACGCAAGGACCTAATTAGAAACATTTAAAAAAAAAAAAAAAAAAGGTGAGAAGAACACCATAAACACCCCTAAGTTCATACATATACAAAAATATGAGACATAGAGCTCTGCCAAATTTCCATTGTCTAGTAGCATCGCAAGGCATTGCATTTGCTTGCATAAATTATTCCAAGCACTAAAATTCAAAAAAGAAATTACCTTACCTAACTAAAGTAAATTCCAAAAATAAATTGTACATTTCTCAGCATAGCTAAAGCAGGCGACAGTTTTTCTTAGGCATATGATTCATGTAAATCTCGTATTCACAACTAAATAGAAAAGATCATAGAACAATTCAAACAACTAAAACTACCTCAAAAGATATTCAGCAGACCTGGCTCCAGTATCTTTTGAAATTAGGTAATCAAGAAGGACTTGATGATCATAGTGTAACTGCAAACAAGGTAAAGGAGTGCACGCATTACGTTATTCAGTAACTTCACCCAGTAAGAGAAGACTAGAACATACTAACACTTGATTTGTGTCAATGAAATAGAAGTATACATATGGGGGTAAGAAGACTGGGTTGTTCCCATTATCTATAAAAATATTGAACTTGCCTCTGAAAGAAATAAATGGAATAGGTGTATGGGGTTGAAAAGGTTTGAAACATGAAAAAGCATATCATCCTTCATCTCCTGAAAAGCACATCTATCTTGGCAGATCCTACATACAGACAAAAAGCTCATTAAAGACTTCTCCAACCAATATTCTTAACGAACACAAAATATACTAGTATGTGAATCGCTTACTGTCGCTTGGCACAAAAAGGTACACAAAACAGCTGCAAGAGTACTTCAAATAGGATATCATCCTACGAATTAAGAGTGGATGAGAGATTAGTATATAGAATGTCTAAAGAAAGGCATATATTCTAGGAACAACAAATTAACAACCATTAAAGCTATGGACTTCTGTACCAATTTCAAGAAGCTTATCAGACATTTATTGGAGGAGAGGTAAATCTTATGTATGGGACTTTTCATTTGTCATTTTTTCTTCTTCTTTTTTTTTTTTTGTGACGGTGAGAATGTCAGACATTCAGACAGAGAGAAAACTGGACACATTCACAAGAGCCTTTCTCTCATGCTTCTTGTTCCAGTATTGCTTCTATAAAGGACACAAAATGGTGAATGTTCTGTAGTCAAAATAATTTCAGTCATGGAAAATTTATGATTTCAATTTCAGTAAAACACCAAAATCCCCACTTGGAAAAGATCAAACAAATAAAATCTCCGATTGGAACAACTTCAAACATATTCCCACCATTCAAAAATCCAACCAAAAAAACACAATTTGCCCCCCACCAAAAAAATAAATACCCAACAAACATTGAGAAGGAAAACTTATTGACAGAATTATCAAGAAAAAAAGCTCTTAATACCACAATTATAACAAGTACGTCACAGATAATTGTTATTCCAGACTCGATTGAGATGAACAAATCTCTCTAGTCAATTGGTTCACCACAATTCTCTCCATTTTTATCATGATAATTGTTATTGTTTCTTCAAAAGAAGACCAATGAAGGTCATAATTCAATTTGATGCACAACACCGCAAAGCAGCTATCAAAGAAGGAGCCCAGCCATTCCACTCATCAGCAACAAAGCCTATAACCAGCACAATCTTCTGCATTCATAAAAGCCACTAATGCCAGCACTGCAAAGCAACCTCCATCACCCTACCAAGTACAATGACCACCAGCATTATCATTGACAGCCGTCATAGCAACTCCACCCTCAGTATAACCCCTCCACACAATCTCTCTCTCTCTCTCTCTCTCTCTCTCTCTCTCTCTCTCTCTCTCTCTCTCTCATACATGCGACTGGCCAGAGCCCGCAGTCACGATAGTAAACCTTTATATATAAGACAAGAAAAGCGCTTAAACACTACAATATCGACATACATAAATATATTAAGTAACACCAGACTAAGGGTGGGAAGCATTAAAGGCCTCCACTTTTACCAGATGTTTGCGCCAGCTTATGGGAAAGAAAAGAACTAATCAGCCTGTGGATATCGTCAAGTAAATTCCTTGATAATTTCAAGTTATTACACAAGTCAAATGGTTTAACCCATAAACGGGTTAGATAATTCATGACCACAAATTAATCTACAGCTATTCACTGAAATAATCATTTTTCAAAGCCCAAAAAAGGAAAGGAAAAAAAAAAGCACAAATTTTGCCCCTTCATCTATATCTACAAGACTATAGTGCGAACACGCGCTTCATCACATGTCCTTGTATTCCCATCATTCCAGATTTATATCCAATAATGCCCTAACTTAGGATCAGTATTGCAGCACTCTTGCCTGATACAACCCCCCACAATATGTGACGCCAAATCACATCTCCATAATATGCCCTTTTATTGCTTACTACTGAATTATTTTATTTCCACAATAAGCCCACCATGCTTTGCTACTACTGGTTGAGGAAGAATATTATGTTTTTAACAAAACCAATTTTCGAAACTAAAACAAGAAATTTTATAGATCTCGAAATGTACCCCCATTAATTCCAACACACCCATTCCTCAGCATGTCGTACACCAGAAATACATGTGGACCCCACTAGCAACTTCCCAAATTGAACATACGTGGAAGCACAGTACACAGAGTACATACAAGTACCAACATAATATTGTGCGCTTTCAGCACATCAGATATAAGCCAAGAAAGTATATATGCAGATAACTAAATCTAGATTTTCATTGATAAATCAACTTCCAGGAAAAGGATAGACATCCTTAAAAAGAATCAATAAAGTTTGAAAACTAGTTTCCAAGGGAGTACGGAGATAACCTCATGGACAAATAGCCTGAGGAAAGACAAGGAAAAGCTGGTGCATCTTTCAGAATAGAATTCCCAGCCTACGGGCATTTCAGCTGGAAGATGCCCTTGAAGCCACCCGTAAAGCTCTGACAAGCCTTTCTTTCTACTGCAACACTCCAGGTCAGAATTTAAGTCAGAGTTCATGCAAGTCTTCACATTTGCACAGCTACACTGTTCAGCAGTTCTATCTCTCAGGCCGACCAAACTAAAGGAACACCTCAGGAAAAGGAAAACAGCCAGCCTTTGTAAATGGCTGGAAGTCATGTCATGTATTCTGCCATCAGAAACACTCGCTAAAAATGGGGAGCCTTCTAGACTGTCCTCCTGATCAGACTCCAACTGAGTCATTGGTAGCAACAAAAGATCTTCAAAGTACTCATGGATAAGTTGCAACCACGAAACAAGAAGAGAACATTCTAAATGGATTTGGAAACTAAGCCTGACCATTAGCATCTGCAGAGGAATACTAATCAGTAGCATAATGGTGAATCTATGTAATAGCACTACACTCTTAATATACATTTCAGCAATAGTGAACAAAGATATGCTCTAAAATGGAATTAGATATTTCAGCATGATATAGCATAAACACCTCTAGAGCAGTGGAAATGCAATGTAACCAGCAACATGCATAGGTAAAGGACCAATTGATGTGATAAATATCGACTACCTCTCCATTGACTCGTAAGATGTCAACTAATCAATGGAGAGGTAGTCGACATTTATCACAGCCGTTGTCCCATAAACCAGTCAAAAATATGCCGAACGTGACATATAAAAGAACTGGTTCATTGATTAGATAAAGACTTTAAAATAAAAATTAGAAATAAGAGAGAGAGAGAGAGAGAGAGAGAGAGAGAGAGAGAGAGAGAGAGAAGAAGTTCTAAATATGAAGCATGCCAACCAATATGAGAGAGATAGTTCAAGCTTTTGATGAGTTTAGTTAAGTTGGGATGTAGCAAGGTGGAAAACTTCTGCAACAAATTAATCATGCAAGATTCATTATATTGCGGGGGCAAATCTCTGATACTGCTTCACTTGTAGCTGCACAAGCAGTACACCCTTCTCTTCAAATAACCACTCTCCCAATCCCACATGAAGAAATAAAATAAAAAAAAAGGAACCGACACTCGTTGGGCAATAAGAATGTTCCGCGCCCATCTCAGAAACCGACACTCATTGGGCACACCCCCAAAATGTTTCGAACACATGACCATACATATCTCACTATTTTTTTCATAATTTTTAGAATTGGATACGTTTCAGACACTTGGGATACAGTGTCCATCACATAGACATGTATAAAACAAATCACAAGGATGAAGAAAATAACTTGGGAACCAATGATCAAAATCAAAACAATGTGAATTTGTACCTATTGATTCTTACTCCTTTAGGATTTTCAATTTCAGGAACTTTGAGACCTAAAAATTTCAATTCATTTATGAGTACAGCTTTTTAAGATAAATATTATGGCTTTTTGTTCACATTTATTTTCACATATATACATATAGTATGTGAAAAAAGACTAATTATTTTCATATAATAAAATATTAATGTATTTGTAACATAAAAAATGAAATTATCATTTTCATGTATATATAAAATGACATATTTATATGTCCCCATGTTCCTACCATGTCGTGTCCCAATTTTTAAAAATTTCCATATTGGCAAGTCTTATCATATAGGTGTCCTGTGTCCATATCTATGGTTCTTTGACTAACAAATAAAATAAAGAAAGAAAGAAAGATCTCCAGATTTCGCAAAACAATGATAGCATTACTTTTCCTACTAAGCAAAATACTAGGAGTCCAGGATAGTAAAGCAACTCAACTATGCACATAGCAACAAGAGATCAGGTGAATTTTTTTTTCTTTATTGGGCAACAAGAGATCAGGTGATTTAAGGACAATAGGTCTAATGACCAACTGATAATAATGCAATTGGTATGCATGCTCATTGAAGGAAGCAAGGTAATGAACAAGCTCACAGGTCCTACCAACCTTTTATTTGAACAAGTTCATCCAATTTTTAAATTCTAAAAAGCAACTAAGGTAAATACATACCAACATCTTGTGTCTAAAATACTTAGACATGCACTTTTTCCGATCACCATCACCAAGGCACCAGGCTA
This sequence comes from Euryodendron excelsum, assembly GCA_033060915.1. Classification (NCBI taxonomy): domain Eukaryota; kingdom Viridiplantae; phylum Streptophyta; class Magnoliopsida; order Ericales; family Pentaphylacaceae; genus Euryodendron; species Euryodendron excelsum. The sequence goes on from CM065383.1 coordinate 12,635,878, forward strand.
AAAGTCTAGGAATGAGGTTGCTGATATCACAAATAATCGGATGCTTATTTGAAGATCCACCGGCAGCTTGATTAACCAAGGAGCATAAGAACTGAACAAGAGTTCCACGAAACACAATTCTTGACTCTAGTTGCCCAGCTTTAGTGTGAAAAGCATCCCCACTGGATATTCTAAGAGAATCACCATTCTGACCAGCATGAAGCTCAACCATTGAATTCCAAGGCAAATTTGCAAGACAAGACCTGATTGAATCCAAGTACACTTCAAGAAGTTGATCATCAACATCCACCTTCAAATGTTTCAATATATTGCGTAAAACTCGAATCACACAAGCCACTGAAGACCAATTTGCACCTTTCAGTTTTGGTTTCAAGTCAACAGTGACACTTGAAGAATCACAACCTGAAACCAGGACTTCCGTAGTTGGATGCTCCAAAGAATGCAAAACAGCACTAGAAATCGCCAACTCCAAGCAAACACACATTGAATGCATAAATTCATTCCAATTGCTTCTCTACAAAACATAAAATTTTAAGAAAGGTAAAGCACAAGTAAAAAACAAAAAATGCACTGAACTTTCAAGGTAGCAAATTTTCACATACAGATGCAACCATGTAATCAGAGATGGCAACAAGAATGTTGCCAACCAAATGTGGAACATATTGACTCTCGATTGGTAGCAATAGTATCTGTAAGGAAACAACAAATTACAAGGTCAAGTGCAGAACAGTGGCACAGCAGAAAGTGTAACCTTTGCTCTGTTAGCTAGGCAGTGATTTAAGTTCCAGAATAAAGTAAGAAAATTCCAAGAACAGGATAAGTGATGCTCCTAAACAATATTAAGATATCTGCAGACTCTTGTAAATAGTGAAATTGGAAATTTATAAAACAATTTTTTTCCTGTATTTTCAACTAATCACGCCATTTGTAGAGCTTATTTTTAGCTTTTTTGGCTTATAAGCCAAAAAGCTTTTCCTTTTTTTTTTTTTTTTTTTATAAGCTAAGATAAGCAAAAAAGCAAATAAATAACTATTTGGCTTATAAGCAAAAACCCTACCAAATGGCTTTCTTTTCCCTTCTTTTGGATAATAGCACATGTGCACTCATGTACGCACACATACACACATGCTATCTCACCATACCAAGCGATCCTTGGACCACTTACAACTTCTTGACACTCATCAAAACTAAAGTTCTTTTCAATGGCATATACAAACTTCATGTTGTAAAAATAATGGAACGTAAGTTTCACAAGCTATGACATGTAGATGTAGAATTATTTAAAAACAATATTGATACAAAGAACCCAAATAATTATCTCCGGTATGAAGAAAGCTTCTAATCAAATTTCAGCAGAGCATTCAGTTTTAGCACGATAAAGAACAGTTACCAAGTCACCAATGATCTTAGCTAAGCAGTCATGATCGTCACAATGTGGCTTCGAGCAAGCTGAACATTTGCTGGTGCAAGCAGGTATTTTCACCACCATGCCCTGTTCCAAACTTTGGAATTTTTACTGGCAGGTTTTTAAAATGTCCCAATAAATTTCAAGATCCATCGACAAAAATGACACAGTGAGAGAGAGAGAGAGAGAGAGAGAGAGAGAGAGAGAGAGAGAGAGAGAGAGAGAGGGCCTGACATTATCGTCGGAGTCGCTATCGAATTCATGTGTCCACAGCTGAATTTGTCTAAAGACCTGAAAGAAAATTCGTAGAAGCAATCATCCAAAGATATATATCAAAAACAAAACCAAAAATCCAAATTAAAAAACTAAACTAAAGTAAAAAATTTGGTAGCAAATATTTAAGTTTGAAGAAAAGTCGAAAATGGAACAACTTGAAAGGAGAGAACCTGTGAGAGAACGGTTAGAAGGTCTTTCTCGCTCTCTTTGGTCAAGCAAATATTGAATTCATCCTGCAAATACTGTGATAAACGGCAAAGATTCGAGTGATAAAGAGCGCAAGCAAATTGTACGGACGAAGAAGATTGAAGAAAACAAAAGCAGAGTATGATTAAACTAACGGTTAAAGGGCGGAGAGACGCGTCAATCAGAAGGCAGAGCTGCGAGTGCTCGGTTCGAAAATGCATTTTCTGGCGACGCTCTGTGGTCCGTGAAAGCTCTGAGTTCGCCTTGCGGTGGCTTCGAAGGGCGGAGGGAAGCGACGGTTCCGCAGCGATTACAATTCTGCTCTGAGGCTTCTCAAATTTACTTACCTCCCACTCGGCCTTGGAAATTTTCCAATGATTTTTTAAAGGTCAAATTACACAAAACACCCTTTGAGGTTTTTGACCAATACACTACATATTCCTCATGATTGAGAAATTACACTATACACCCTTGTCAGAGTTTGTCTTGGATGGCGTTAACCGTGCATGTGATATTACCCTTTTGGCCTTATATGTATGCATCATTTTTTTAAACCAACAAATAGAGATATTTTATATTTATGTTAAAAGACTTATATGCCCATGTAAATATGTGACATTAAAATGCCTTACAGAGAGAAACCTTGGCTATTCATATAACCTCTACCAATACCATATAAATGAGTGAGAGAGAGCTGTAGAGAGAGAGAGATCGATATAGATGACGATTCGTATCTCGATCTAGGGTTTTAATCAATTGTGAACCCTAGATTGCACACATTGCAAGAAAGGAAATAAAGAGATATACCGGTCAACCCTAGATATACCGTCTAAGGTTCTGATTGCATGATTTAGTATGTAAATAAGTGTTTGAGTTTGATTTTAGGGCTTTTTTTTTTTTTTTTTGTTATGGTGTCATAGATTGATTTTAGGGCTAGTTTGTTTTTTGCTATTGTATCTTAGCTTTTTTTTTTTTTTTTTTTTTTTTGTTATCATATCTTAGAGGCACTAGCTTCTAGTTTGAAAAGATGATATAGGAAGTGTTCTGAGTCTAAGAAATCCCCTAGTTTTTGGATTTCATTTGAGCTTTGTTATTTCTTCCTAGTCCAAGAAACATTAAATGCAATTTAAATTTTGTGGGTTATTAATCTTGTTTCTTCATCTTTGTCTAATAAATCAAATTTGGAGTATTGCTTCTTATTCTGTTTTTTGTTGTTAATTTTGTTTCTCCATCTTATTTTTATATCAAAAACCCTATTTTTTTAAAGTTTGATTTGAGGATTGATTTTTTTTTTCATGCAACCTGGTAATAAAAGTTGGAAACGATTATTGTAGGATATCATGTTAATTAAGTGTTATATTTTTTTCCTAAATTTCTTAAGAGTAATTTCTTGATCAATCAATAAATATTTGTTATTTTTTTTTCTAAATTGTTGAGTAAAATCATTCTGTGATAAAATGTCCCCCTCTTAGTAGATTTATTGTGATATTTCAAGTGGCTATGGCTAAAAAGGTTTATGATTTTCAGGTCCACTATTGTGGCACGATGTCTAAGATATGTAATGTGGACTCTAATCGAATTTTCTATTTGCAACTTTTATCTGATTGTTGTGAATTAGCACTAAGGGAGGTGCCTACAGATGCAAGGTTAGCATTAAATCTATATTGTGTTGTCCCTGATTCAAGTGATAAACTGTTGATAAAATCAGATGTGGATGTTGGAATTATGTTTTCTTTGCATAGTTCAAGTAGGGTCATTGATTTGTTTTTAGAAACTAATAAAGCTCAGGCTTGCGGTAGTGGTGTAAGAGCTTCTAGTTCTATTCCTAGAACAAGATTCATGGGTCAGGGAGTAGGAAAGGGCAACAGTACTAGGCTTTTTAGGGATGTATTAGATCAATATATGAACATTAACTGAAATGAAATACAGGATGAACCCTCTGATGATCATGAGGATGATGAACCCTTTAATGATCATGACTTTGATGATGAGGACATGTATAATTTTAGTGATTCAGATGATTCAAATTAGGTGGGTGAGAGAGATAATGAAGATGAAAGTGAGAGTAGAAGTAATGGGGATTGCATTATAGTGGAAGAGAATGCAAACAATAGTGATGAGGATGTGGGCCTTTTAGACTACCAGTCAGATGATAATGGTGGACCATATTCATTAGGTGATAAGGATGCCATTAATATTGACAAGTATATGAGGGGAAAGATGTTTTATCTTAAGGAGGGAGACAAAATTACCTTTGAGAGGGGTATGTTATTTGATGATGTGTATCAATTTATGTCAATATTATGAGATTATTCAATTGAGAAGGGTTTTACATTAGTAAGGGACAAGAATGAAAAGGTTTGGGTGACAACTCATTATGCTAATGTGGGTTGTCATTGGAGGATCCATGTAGCCCTTTTGCCAAATGGAATCACATTCCAAGTCAAAACATTAGGTCCCAAACTTACATGTTTGAAAAAACAAAAAAAATGTTGAGGCAAACTCAACTTGGATTGCCAAGAAGCTTGTGAACAAGTTAAAATCTGAACCTGAAATAAAGCTAAATGCCATGTACGATGAACTTCTTTATAAGTATGGCATAGAGGTGGAAACACACAGCTATATAGAGCTAAGAGAAAGGCCATGGAGTGGATTGAGGGCAGTCATGCTAAGTCTTATGCTAAGCTGCCTTGTTATGCAGTTGAGGTGAGGTCAACCAATCCCGATAGTTTGATAAAGATGGAGATGGAGAAGATCCCTCCTAATATGAACTTGTCAATCTTTAAGAGGTTGTTCCTATCATGTGTAGCCACTTAAACTGGGTTTAAAGAAGGATGTAGGCCATTCATTGTAGATGGTTGTCATCTCGAAGGTCCTTATAGAAGTGTGCTACTATCAACAGTGTTTTTAAATGGAGACAATGGGATCTTCCCTCTTGCCATTGTTGTGGTTGAGGCAGGATGCAAGGAAAGCTTGGCTTTTTTTATTTACTATCTACACATCATCATTGGGGATACCTGTCATAGCAAGCCATGGACCATCATATCAGATGGTCAGAAGGTAATTTTATTACCAAAACTTCTCATTTTTTGAATTGTTATATTGATGTGTATTCTGATCTATTGTGTGTTATTGTTCTTAATAGGTTATTAACACTGTCATGCAAGAGATTCTTCCTGAGGCACAACACAAAAGGTGTTGTAGACATCTATACAATAATTTTCAGAAATCTTTTCCTGGTTTGAAGTTAAGGAAACAATTCTAGAGTGCTGTTAGGGCTTACAATAAGAGTAATTTCAAAAATATCATGCAAGAAATAAAGAAGGTGTCAAAAGATGCAGCTGACTAGCTGATAAAGTTGCCACTAGACCAGTGGGCAAGGCACAAATTTAACCCCTTGGTTAAAATGATCACATGACTAATAACTTTGCGAAGTCATTCAACAATTGGATTGGACCTATAAGGGCTAAACCAATTCTGACTTTAGTTGATTCAATTAGAGTGAAATTGATGGGGATGGTGCATAAGAGGTTTGAGAAAGGGTTCACATGGCCCAATAAGTGGCACTAACTGTTATGAAGAGGTTGAAAAATATTAGCCAACAAGCTAGACTTTGTAAGGTGACTTTTGGAGGAGATGAGGCTTATGAAGTTATGGATGAAGGTAAGATACACATTGTCAACTTGGTGATAAAGACTTGTTGCTGCAATATGTGAGACATCACAGGGGTGCCATGCAAACATGCAGTTGCATGCCTTGCCTCCAAAAGAGCCAACATAGAGGATTTTGTTAATCCTTACTACTCCAGGGATAATCATCTGAAGGTATATGGGGAGATCATTCATCCCATTCATGACAAAGGCATATATCCTGAAGCTCCAAGTGAACAAGTGCAGCCTCCACTTTTAAGAAGGCTTCCAGGCAGGCCAAGGAAGAGTAGGAGAAGAGAAGAATATGAACCTGCAACTGGCACTAGCATAGTGAGAATGTCAACCACAGTTAGGTGTGTGATTTGCAAACAGATTGGGCACAACAAAAAAACTTATCAAAGAGCACCAGTTAGAGGTGGTAGAAGGGGAAGAGGTAAAGGCACACCATAAAGACAAGCATAGGGAAATGGAACAACACAAGCTGAATGAATGGGCAGAGCAAGTGTAAGTACATAAGCACAAGGGAGTGGTATAACCCAAGCAAGGGGCAGAGCAAGGGGAAGAGCACAATTAAGGAGCAGAGCAAGTAATAGAGGAAGGGTTAGAGAATTACTGTTTTTGTTTTATTATGTTTACTATTTATTTGTCTTGAATTATCATGTATATCCATCATAACTAAATTCTAAATTATAGGGAAACACAATTGAAAGTTAAGGCAGTGGGACATCAAATGGGGTGTTTCCTATTGCAGGTAATAGGACTTGATGATGGGGATAATGCCTCAAGTAATCTAGACTATAATGTAAAATGTTATCTATTGATTGCTACCCTTGTATTTCTGTGTAGCTAATTGTATGTGTATAAATACAGGTGGTTTGGAGTGCCATTTGGGAGGCAAAGATGTGGAAGAAGCTCCAAAGTTATTTTTTGCTACAAATATGTAAATGAAGGATGCTAACTGTTTTCTTTTTTTTTTTTTGTAAATGAAAGATATGGCTAAAGGGTATAACTAAAGGATGTTGATTGTTTTTTTTTTCTTTTTGTAAATGAAAGATATAGCTGAAGAGTATAGTTGAAGAATGCTAACTATTTTTTTGTGGATATAAATGATAGATATACATGAAGGATGTTGACTGTGTTTTGTAAAGGAAGTCAATTAAAACAATTGTGGATAGTATCATAGTAGTTGACTTTGGTAAAACAATTATGGATGGTTTTTTTTATGTAATTGTAAATGGCCCAAACTTTCTAAGTGGCTTTAGTTGTTTATGATTATGACGTATGGACAAGTTATTATCTATGAATGGAAGACTTTTATGGTTCCATCAAAGGTGTTTATGTATAGTTTATGTAGTTTGGATGCTGAGAGTGTTTATATAGTGTTTAAGTAGTTTTGGATGTATGTAAATATAGGTGGTTTGAGCTGCATGCTTAATTATAGATTACAAACAAGTTGTGCAGGTTTAGCTCTAAAGTTAGAAACAAGTTGTGCTCCAAACTAGCTAAAATACATCTTCATTGATCCAAACAAGCTTAAATACATCATCATTGCCAACCTACATATTCTCTAATACACCCATCTTCTCAGTAAAATGTCACAAGCACAACCAAAGTTACAATACAAAGGCAAAACACTAAGCCTTAACCATTAACTGAATACTAGTATTTACTTTAGTACCGTAATTATAACCATTATTATAATGGCAAGGCAAAACAAGACTATACTACCTAAGAACATTCCTTATGACATTTTTAGCCATGTCTTCATTTCATTACTCAATTGGGCTTCGTCATTCATCCCTTTGTTTTGTACATTAGTTGGCTTCCACCAGTCAAAAAATTTGCAACTCCCATCTAAGCAATTAAAATAAAGCTTTCCTAGCTTTTTGTTAGACTCAGAAATTCGTACTGTTGCCCTTTTCCTACAATAACACCTCTTGTTCTTGAATATTGGTCCATCTGTTAGTGGTTGAAACACATAAGATGCCATTTAACAATGTTCTTGTTCCAAGGATATCAAGTGAATGAGGATTAGCTCACTTAGGCATTTCAACAAACACCTTTAGTGAAGGACGGTCACTTGGGCATTTACAATGTTTACTTAGCTCACTTAGGCATTTCGACAAACACATTTAGTGAAGGATGGTCATCATATGCATTTAGTCTTTACTTAGCTGACTTAGGCATTTTAACAAACATATTTAGTAAAGGATAGTCACTTTGATATTTAGTGCTTGCTTACCTCACTTAGGCATTTTAACAAACATTGGACATACTCTTCCATTGTATATCTCACTTGGCTTTTAAGCAAACATATTTTAACCATTTAAAACTACACTGCATTATCCCGTATTAATACCACAAAGGTACTTGCAACACCAAAACGTTTTCACTAACAGATTTGGGGACATGAAATATATTTGGAATAATCTGGTAAGAAAGTCTTAATTTTCTCCATACCCAAATCCATCTCCGGTAATCTCACCTAATCCGCAAGAGGTTTGAGAAGAATCACCTTGCTTGCTTGCTTAAAAAACTCACCTTGTTTGCTTCAATGTGGCTTTTGGCTTTCTTTTTCATGTGATCAAACTCACCCAGTTGACTGACTTGCTTCCATTGTATATCTCAAGTGAAGCTCAAATGTAAGAATGACATTTTCAAAGTCATTGGCATATTTTAGGCATTATATTAGTTTTGTAAAATGGCATTTTGATAATTTAACTCTCAACCTTAGGGTTGTTATAGTCAGGTCAGCTTATACAAGGACAATTTTGGTATTGCAATTCCCTTTTTTGCTAATGTCATTCACTTACCGTCAGCTCAACTAACAGGTACTAGATGGCAAAGGGAAACTTGTCATAGTATCTAAAAAATACGGCTATGTAGTGTAATTTCTCAATCGTGAGGGGTATGCAGTGTAGTAATTAAAAACTTCAAGAGTGTTTTGTGTAATTTGCCCTTTTTTAAAAGGTGCTGACTCTCCAAAATTGAATGGGTCCATCTGCAGTTGTAAAATGAACCAGTTCAGTTGCAGTTTGATCGGTGTTTAGCTCATCAAATCGACTTGTTAATATAAACAAATTGAATTTAAATACATTTTGAAGTCTATTAAAGTTTGTGAACTCAACTTAACAAACTTATATGCATAAAATAAATAACAAAACTAAGCTACTCGAGTTTACGTTGTGATCGACTCGATTAAAACTCGTTTGAAAGGCACAAATAAACAAAAATTGAATACATTTTGAAACTTCAAGAAGTTTTCAAACCAAAAGTGAAAAACCCAATATTTAGCTCAATTTGGCTTGTTTACAGCCTTACGTAAGCCCAAGCAAGTAAATATTGGGTACAACTGTGGTACAATGTCATCATACTAATGTACTATAATAAACTAATAACACATGGCCACATAACCATATAAATCTTAATAATCAGAAGTGTTGAATTTAAATTTAAATTTCTTTTGCCTAAAACAAGATAAATAGGATTTCCAACACTTCTATGACCACGTGTTATTGGCTTGCTATATCACATCAACATAACGATGTGCTACCACCATTATATCCAATATTTTCTCCATTAGATGGGTTGATGAAACTAGTTTATTGAAATTACAACATTGAAGATTTTGTCTTTCCCACATTACCACCGTTATATTCAATATTTTCTCCATTATATGGGTTGATGAAACTAGTTTATTGAAATTACAACATTGAAGATTTTGTCTTTCTCATATTAAAATTTTACATAGAGAATCTTGAGTATATAAATGGAAGCAATTAATCTGAACGATACCTTCTTAGCTAGCCCTAGATAGCATGATTATTAAAGGGGAAGATTGTAACAACCCGTGTTGGCATATGTGGAGTTTCACATCGAAAGTTTACACGAAAACCTTGAATACATAAGTAGCAACAATGAATCCAAATGACACCTCTTTGGCTAGTCCTTTTGAGTGAGTTAGCTCGGTTATTCCACTAATGCTCATGCAATTCAATAACATCTGATTGTCTAATGGTTTAAGTAATCCCTAAACATTTGTCAAGTTGTAAACAAGTATTAGACAATATAGAAGTAATATAGTGTTATTATATTGCATTTGAATTTCAAGAATCCTACATTAAACTTGATGCAAAATTTAAAACCATGATGATCAAACCTCATGGAGTTAGGTGTTTTTCCTTTTTTCCGTTAGGAACCAAAAAAAGAAAAAATTTGTTGCATCTCCCGCTACATCCTTTGTATATAGTGAATAGTTGAACAAATCCATTTACATTATCGCATAGTTAAAGTTCATTTTTTGAATTATCTTACTTAGCTTTCTAGTATATGTAAGACCGAAAAACTTCTCCAAAAAATGGTTTATAGTTCTGATAAGAAGAAAAAAATAAAAAAAAAAGACAGGAAGTATCTGGAAAGAACAAATGACTACAATAATAAAATGAAGATTAGTTGATTATCAGCTAGAAGTAAACCTCAAATAGCATACTAAAGGCATCCGATTTCAGATCAACTGAGAGCTCATCTAATTTGTCTAATCAGGAGACACCACTCCAAAATTCTTAACAAGGATCTACACCCAAAAACATCTAGCAAAGTTGTATTTTACATTGTTACAGTAATACAGTGACATGGATCTCAGGGAATTATATCCGCAACATTAGATGTCAGAAGTAAAGAAATAAGACTCAGATGCAGAGATCCAGCAGCATTTAGAACTGAATTTGTGTGTTGCAAGTTTGGGAATTCAGGAATAGATTATGACAGATTCATTAGCTCCAGAGCAAAAGAAACTGTGCTTGAGACCTCATGGACAGCAAATAACAAATGGTAATTCCCACAAATTGAGTTTATCCAGATGCTGAGAATCAACAGAACACATAAAAAAGTTGCCTCCATTTTCATGACCTCAAGAAATGCCTACTAGCGTCGACCAGTGCGACTTTTCACTCTTGGTTTCTGCAAGGAATAGGAGAATTAATGAGATGCCTAAACAAAAGCATCTTATGTGCTCAAAGCCCTAAAACAATAATTTAGTTATGGCACACCGCAGCTTTGCTTTCTGTAGTCAGTAACCAAATAATAAGACTACCACCTGTTACAGTATAATTTGGTTCAATCCTCTCCCTTCGTCCCTCAACCAACCCATCCCCTCTCCACTCGTATCTCTTCAACATTCATGAATTCATTGAGGTTAGCAGCAAAGTTCAAAAGAGCCAGATTCAGAAGTGTACACCTATCTGACATAGACGATAATTTGACAAAATAAGCTCAAGAAATGTAAAATTGGTCTTTTGATTCAATAGAAAACTCAAGCAAGGTTCCAATTTGAGCGCACATTTGGGAAGAACCAAAACCGGTTCTAGGGACGAGAACTTAACAGGTCTCAAAACGTTGAAGCGATTGTTAAACGCATGGCCTACATTTGTTTGTGAAAAGCGCCCACAACCTAACACAAACCAAGCAGGGGATCGTTTTCCAAAAAACCTGATAATTTAATGAAAGTGGGCCCGACATGGTCCATTTTCGTATTTCCCAAACAGCCCCTTCATTTATAAAAAAAAAAAAAAAAAAAAATTGTCTTGGGTGTCAGCCATTTTCAGTTGCTAAACCATTTCCTTTCCAGTTGCAACATTTACGAAAGGGGATTTAGTTGAGATAGAGGGCAAAAAATGTAAATCAGAATTCAAATAGTCAAAAGCCTAACTGGAGTTAGGATGTGCTTTTTCATATAAAAAACCATGTAAAACTAACGATCCAAACCCCAAACCCCAACCCCAAGCCCCCACCCCGGCTAGGGCAAACAACAAAAAGACAAGTGGTAATTTCTACTTGGTGGCAATTTTATAAGGTTAAGATTTCATTTGGAGTTGGTCCAAAGTTCCAGGGGAAAAAACAGAGAGAGAGAGAGAAATAACTTACAGATGCAGTTCCAAAGCTTGCACCTGACCCTGTTGCAGCACCTAGGATAATGTAAGAAACTCAATCAGACCGTAAAGCAGCGATTGAAGTTAGAAAATCCGAAAATGCCAAGGAGAAATCGGAGGTCATCTCATTCATAAAGTAACAGAAATGTTGTGGAGACGAAAGTGGTAATATTGAGTCTTTGTGACAAATATTTTGTAATGCTTTGCACTTAGTATAGCCTCTATCATTGAAAATTTTGAGTGCTTATAACATATTTAAGTGACTGTAATAGCTGTAAAAATGCGTGCATCATTATGTCAACTAATGATGGGTAAACAATCATTCGTATTGTAAGAAGAAAGATCAACAGAACACATTTCATCAGCAATCATAACAATCCATAAAAATTAGCAATATCATACGTTTGTAAGTAATGTAGAGTCCCTTTAGTCTCACAAACTGGCAGTTCAAAATCAGATTCACATCGTATGAGCAGTTTTAGACATGCTTGGAATAACTGAATTAACAGGCACTCATGAACATGATTTCAACAGTCTTGTCCAAAATTAAACCCCATTGGCATACTGTGATGATATTCCAAACATTTCCTTATTTCTAAACCTTCACCAAAACATTGATCTTTGGATGCTTAAAGTATCATTCCAGGATATAACCAGTGATTACGCCAAGATCTTGGCACACTAGTAAATGTAAATTTTCTTAAGCAGGGAAGTACAGTACTAAAATTTAATGCTCTGAACCCTCATGAAAGACAACTTCAGATCCAAAACAAAATAATACCAGCATCAATAATAACATTCGAACTTAGAAAGTTTGTTTTCCTTGCCATTATCCCTGTTAGGCATTGACTTTTTCTGGGAGGTTTAAGTATTAGACGCAAAAGAATTCTGTCGATTAATGACAGCATCCCAAACTCACTAATGCTAAAAGATAATCACGTAGGATGTACCTGAAGCAAATGGGGTTGAAAAAGCAGAAACTCCAGCAGAAGGGGTTGAACCAAATAATGAAGCATTTACACCAAAGGAGGGAGTTGAAGCACCAAAAAGTGGTGTCTGGGGTGAAGCACCAGATGCTCCAAACAAGGAGGACATTGGAGCAGAAATGATGGGAGTGGAGAATAGAGGAGAGGATGATGCTGAAGCAGATGGAGTACCAAAAAGTGAGGACCCACTCCCCAGTGATGTTGCTGCAACTGCTGCAGAAGTGGGTGGGGCAGATGATGCCCCAGGCATTGCTGAGCTGGCAAACAACCCTGCAACTTGAGTCGACGGTTGTGAAGTTGTAGGCAAATGCAAGGTTGGATGGACCCTCCGAGCAGCAGCTTCTTGTTTGGCTGTTTCCCTTCGATCAGCCTCAAGAAACGGATCATTCCCATCACCCCGACGGCGCTGGTCAGAAAGGTATGCTGTTTTCATGGATTCAATGTACTGATGAATGCTCTCCACCTACAGAGCAGCAGGTTATACAGCTCTTACAAAAGGTGAAAAGTACAAATACAGCATGCTCATGAGCACACGAGAAACAACTCCAATCACATAAGCAGCAAGTCAAAAAAGTTTTTAACTATAAAGGGCATAGGATACAGTTTCTAAGCTCCATTATGGTTCGCTCACTCTATCACTGACAGCCATATTTACATAGTGAAATTGTAGATTTTAGCAGTTCTGAAAGGTAAATTGGGACTACAGTCCCAAAAACTGCCACTACTACTCATGCATTTACTGCTAATGTGAGAGGAATGAGGCGCACATACTGCCCTATGTTTCAAAAAGTATACTTTCAGATTCTGTGTTCTCTTTTTAGGTTGGGTGGGGGAAGAAGTTTGATATTACAAATTCAAAAATTGCGTCTGCATCTGCTTTCATACCAAACTGCCTAGGAAGATACTAAATGTGCATCAATAAACATTGTTAACTATTAAAGAACACTTTAGTACAGATATAAGTCTAAAGCACAAGAAATTCAGTTTTCTTTACCTTTGCTGCCACATGAACAAAAAAGTCATGCACATTTGACATGACTTTGGGAAGAGACAGCAATAACGAGGAGCTAGAGTTTAAAGAGTTCCTGTAAGAATCTATGAGTAGCAGCTGCTCTAACTCCTCTATCCATTGGCGGCACTCACCAAGATACTTCTCAAATCTGGCAACTGTTTGCCGCAAAAAGGGAGATGGTTTTCTTGGGAGGCCACTATAGAAATCAAAAACTGGCAATACTGAGGTAGCTGTTGGTTGACTACTTGCACCTGGAGCCACTGCAGCACCTGAAGCCTGTGATGGTGCAGTGGCATTTGAAGCAACTCCTGTATTTGGATGAGTAAACCTTGGGTGCAACATCATGAAAGAACGGACAGCAACCTCCGTGTTACGTAGCATATCTTTGACAACAGTCATTAGTTCTTGCAAAACAGCTGTCTGTCGTTCCATTGCTGTACTGATTCCACCAAGTTCCTGCCAGGATAATTCAAGAATTTTCATCATCATGTAATACAATCAGAATTACAAAGAAAATGAGGCCGTAAAGAAGCCATAGAACCAAGAATGGCACTGTTCTCAAAAAGCTTGTAAAGGAATCCTAGGTTCGCAACTGGTATTTCTTGATCACTATAGGCAATGATGTTAAATGATGTTAAGAAGACTTGAGGCACACGGATAACACTACTTTGCTGAAGTAACTGTAGTCAATCTTCACTAGTTCACTCCAATAAATTCAAGGAATTAAGAAGTAATTTAACAATAATCTGCAGCACCTGAGATATTTGTGAATACTTGAAAAAAAAAAAGACTCAGGTCCACGGAACAATTTTGGTTTCCATTCTAAATTGAAAAGTTGGCAGTTGGCAGTATTGAGAATAATTCAAGACCTCTTTTGAAAAGGTGAGTTCACTTAATAGACCAGCTGAACCAAGGTTGAGCCAAAGTTTAAGTTCGTTGTAAGGTTAGCCAAGTTCAATACGTCAATCGATCAGCTCGGTAGAGCTTGTGATTCTAATATTCTTGAGAGCATTTCAACAGGAAAAAATAGTAATTTGCTGTCATTTGAATGGAAATCTTCCACTAACTTTGAATTTTTAATTGAGAAAATAACAGATTGAAATTTAAAGTGCATAAAGTACCTGATTGTTTCAGAACGAGACTGAACTTCTTTCCTTTATTCTTTATTTTCCAAACAAAAAAGTTTTCACATTGGGTATGGAAACATACTAGCCAGTAAGAGATCAACACATGCCTCAAATACAATTTTTCCAAGCCATCCTTGTGACTTGCTCATATCAGCCAATATAACAAGCTCAGCTCAGCTCAGCTCAAAACCTCAACTAATTTACGCAGCTGAGCTTGAACTTGAGTGGCAGAAAACAAGCCAAGCTCCAAAGTAGCTATCTAGTTGCCGACCTACTTGGCTAAGCTTGACTCGTTTGCACCCCTGATCACACGAAGAATAGAAAAAAGAAGATGATTGCAACAAGATTGTTACAGCCTTCAAGTATGTTGATCATAATGCAGGTTACATGTTCATTCCAAACAGAGAGCCAGTGAGTCTAGCTGTTAAGAAGCCATAATGGACTGTTTTGGCATGGAATGATCTTCAAACATGTCATTAAGGCTACATAAAGGATGAATTTTTATTGGGTCCACTATAATGGTATGAAATATGTTCACTGCCCCACATGAGCATTTTATAAGGGCTGTCACATAACAAAACAGATGCAATTTAGAACCTTACAGCAAGTTGGGGACAAACACCTTACAAAAAAATAGAGTAACGAGAAATTATCACTAGCACCAGCCAAGTGTACTCAAAAAATCTGACACACAAAGAACACTAAGCATAAATCACTGTGAGGTGGCTAGGCAGTTGTGGAACATGTTGTCCTCCATTTTTGGGTTTCAGTGGGTTCTTCCAGCTTCGGTTAGTTCCTTCTACCAATCTTGGCACAGAGGGTGTGCTGTTAAGAAGGTAAAAGAGACTTGGATGGTCGCCCCAATGTGTGTGATGTGGTGCATATGGAGGGAGTGGAATAAGCGGACGTTTGAGGAGATTGTTATGCCAATTCATAGTTTAAAATTATATTTGTCACAGTTTTTTTATTTTTTATCAATAGGGAATTTTTGTGATTCTTCTTTCGCTATTATGGATTTTATAGGGGATCTTAGTTTTGGAGTTGGGTTTTAATGCTTTGTATGCATCTTGTCTACAGAGGTGAGAATCTCTCTGGTTGCTTTTTTGATTAATAAATTTTTTGCTTTCACCTATCATAAAAAGAAATCTTTTACGGGAAGTTGGGAACTATATGTCAATCCTAATAATTTGCATGGGTTCATTTTAAATAGAGCCTACCATCAAGTCAAGAGATTATCCCACGTTTCCATCTTAACCAAAACTACTACTTTAGCAGTAGAAGAGAGAGTAGTATGCACTATATGAATTAAAAAAAACTTTTAGTACGACAAATTATCGTAGGAACACAATTGGATCACACATCCATCTGTGACGACTGACACCCCCATACATTAATCTTTGTTACAATGATATGAGGTAGCAAGTGAGCAAGTGGGGTTAATACATTAGCTTGGTTAAAGGATCAATTTTGAGAACATTCCAGTGTTGGATAAAGCCTTCCATGTCAAATCCGTTTTGAATTTTAAATCTAGTGACAATGATTTCTGAAAGCCCCCTATGTAATTAAAGGGGAAGTTTGGTCAGCGGAGGGAGAGTTGCAACGTTTTCTAGGACCATGAAGGAGGATGGTTGGAATGTGACTCATATTATCCACCATAACAGAGCTTTGTTGGGTAAGTAACTATAGTGAGTTAACATAGAAGTAGGCATTGTATGCTTCAAAAAAGTCACAAGCAGCTAAAGACCGTCAGCAAATCAAAAGAGTAGAAACCTGAACAATGTGGCTTGCATCAGGCTCAAACCCGTCATTGGAGACCGAAGAATCATAAAGTCGACTACACTGATCCAGCCGCTGGCTTTCGTCCCTATATTCCAGTATTTTCTCCCTATGCACAAAACCATTACTTTAGCAACTCAAAACCCTAAAGTAGCAATTCACATCCAAACTCAAACAACAAATTAACGAAAATTCAAGTTTCATACGAAATTTAAATACAACATTTGACCTTAATTAGAAGAATGCGGCACTTTAAACCCCAAAATATCAATCAAAACAACACAAGAACCACAAATGAGTAAAACTTTAGCTCATACGCATACACACACGTATAGCATACTCGATTTGGAGAAGGAATTTTTGAGAGTCGGGGTGGAGATCGGCCCATTTGGTGCTGTAATTGGCCGGAGTTTTGTCCTTGGTGAAGAGATATAGTTGCTGTTGTTGCTGCTGCTGCTGCTGAAATTGTTGTTGTTGTTGTTGTTGTTGTGGCTGTGGTTGCAATTGCAATTGTAGCTGTTGTTGTGGTTGGAAAAATGGGCTGCTCTGTTGGAATGGTGATTGCTGTTGTGGTTGGAATAGTTGCTGTTGGGGTTGCTGTTGCTGTTGCTGTTGCTGTTGCTGTGGCGTGAAGGAAAACGCCATTGTTACTCAACCCTTCTTCTCTTTGTCTTGTTAATTGGTTTGGGGTACATATGATACCTTCTCTGAATTTGGGGAAGCTTTCGCTAAATATGGTTGATAGGAACTGAAATCTGAAACAGAACAACTTTGAAAAAAAACCCTGCTTTAAAACCCTAGAAGAGAGGGAAGAGCGGAAGAGGCTGAAAAGACGCGCCTTCGGCCATTAGTTTGAGTCTTTTGAGAAAAGTAATTTTTGCCTGTCAAAAAAAAAAAGAAAAGAAAATTAATTTTACGGGAAAAAGCGTATGGGCTGCCACATACTTGAGCCCAATCTTTGGCCGAAAGCTTTAGCCCTGACGGGCCTATTGTTTTCTGGGCTTCTGGCTTTAGTTCCTTGGGAACATGTTTTTAATTATGAAAAATGTTATTCTGACATAATTTATATACAAAATCTTGTATCAAAATAATGTGGTAGTTGTAGTTTTATAATTAAAAATTATTATAGTGAGTATTTTATTTTAAAATAGAAGACTTTCATTTAAACATATAAGTCTGTTTGAATTTTCTGTTTGTACCCATCATTTTGTATTAATGTTATACAACCAAAATAATGTGATTAATCCAAAGTCATTTACTTTAAGATAAAATTCTCATCACGGTGACTCTCAATAATAAAATTGCGTTGCCACATCATTTTGATAAAATTTTCTAAACAAATTTTATGAAAAGATAGTATTTTCTTTTCATGAATCTAAGATATTATGTCAGGTAATGCTAGACAACGAGAGTTTTTTTGTACAAAATAATGTAATTAAGTACTATTCATTATAAAATAAAACATTCATGAGATAGGTGTCTTTTAATTATAAAAATGTCAATCACGACATTATTTTGATAAGATTTTTGTATAAATTTTATGGAACATCAGGATTATCGTATTTTGTCATTTAAACTGAACATATAGTGAGATCAATTGATCTCGTCCACTCCTAGCTACGGGAATATTGAATAATTATTTTTTCTTTCTTTAGCTGCAATCACCATCCAATGCATTTCCCTTTAAGTTTAATTTTAATGAGCAATCAGCGTAATGGTTTTTCACACAAGTGAGGTACCAAATTACGACACCTCACTACTTCTCTTATTTTGTTTAAATTTTTTATTTATATTAAATTATTATTTATAAAAACCACATCAATAAAAAAATGTTAAAAAATTCTCTTCCTTTCTAAATCTCTTTCACACTTTTTTTTTTTTTTTTTTTAAGATAACCATCACAACACTTCAGCCAATTGTTGTGCATCTTCTCTCGATTCTCTCTCTGGTAGCTAGGGTTCTTGCTAGAAAATGAGGATATCAATAAACGTTTAGCTGCAAATGATGGATGACAAGAGCCATTCATTGGGTTAGAGTTTCAATACACAAAAGAATGATAAAAAATATAACATGCCTTTCTCAATATCTCAAGACACACAAAGAAAAAACTTTCACCATCAATATAAAGTTGTCAATTTTCATTCATTTTAAATTTTCTATTAAGAGACTAATGATATGTGAGAAGCTTTTCTATGTCGATAGTCATATAATTATATAAATACGAAAAATATTTGAACCACTTCATGGATTTAACGCTACCTAACATTAACATCACAAAAGCAAAACCTGAGCAACAATTTTTTTTTTTCCGCTTGATGAGCAATGTTCGATTACCCATTTGAAATTTTATATACGAAAAATGCTTGTAATGAATAAAGAGAGAGAGACGTGGGGATATTCGAAAAGTTCTCTGATTGTGAATTATCATAAGTCACAGACAGAGAAGGAAGAAGAGTTTGGAAAGAAAATTAATTTTTTAACTTTCTTCATTGATATGGTTTCTTAATTATTAAGAGTATGGAAAGGAATACAAAATTTTAACATTTCTTATTGATACAGTGTTCCACTTGTGTAAAAAAAATACTATACTAATAGTGCATCAAAATTAAACTCTTTTTGTTTTCTTTTCTAACGCGGAAACAAACCTCCGCCTCTTGCTTTCTTTAGGAAAGGCGATAATTAAGACATATTGTGTGATGACCCGGTCAACTAAGTCAATTAAAGAATGGGTTTTTTGTGAAATTGTTTAGACCTTTTAGATTTTTTTTATTTATAAATACTCATAAATGATTTTAAAATAAGAAAAAATAAACTTTATACCCTTGCACTTTACACTAAATCTCACTTGAGAACTTGCACTTTTAATTGTAACAATTAAGCTCATGTATTTTTAATTTGTTGCAATGTCACCCTCCTGTAAACTTCCATTAGTACAATTAACTGTCAAAAGTCATATATGTTTCACAAGACTCTTTTTCAAGGGTAAAAATATATTCTTATACTATTTTGGCAGCAAACGCTCCCTCCCTCACTTCAGATGATTTGAAAAAATTTTGCAACCCTAATTTTATTATATATATATATATATATAATAAATGTAAAAAGTTTGAGAGAGATTGATGAGCAATTACTATAAAGAAGTTTAGGAACTAAATGATTGGAGTAACATAATATCATTTAGTATGAGAATACATGTTTAATCTTAAAAAAGGACCACGTGATATGCACATGACTTTTGCTCATCAATTGCATAAACGAAAACTTACAAAATGTGACATTGCAATAAATTAAAAGTTTAAAAACTTAATTATTATAATTGAAAATGCAAGTCCTTAAATAAAATTCAGAGTAAAGTGCAAAAATACAATGTGTATTTTACCTTTTAAAATAAAACATATCTTTCTCACTCTCACTCTCTCGGCAAACTCAGCACACACTCTCTCTATCTCTCTTCTTTTTTTATTTTTTTCTTCAACCTTCTTCATTTATTTTAATCTACTTAGAGAAGTTTTTTTGTATTATTCCTTAAGAGTTTTGCATTCTTTTTTACAAAGGCTTTATGTTGGTGGTTTCAAAGTGAACTTTCAGTAACGTTAAGTTTATTCGCAATTAGCTATCTTCAAAGAGGTAAGAGGGTTACACAAGAGTTTTGCAATTAGATTATTATATTTGAGATATAAATATTGTTTGGGGTAAAAATCATGCATTTAAGATTTTTAGGTTGATTTATAAGTTTTACTAAAACTTAAAAGTTGGTTATTATTTAATTTCTTGATTTTCTTGGTTAATTTTTGCTATATTTAGTATAATGTGTTAATTAATTGATATTTGTAGATTATTGAATATTTTGAGTAAAAATTTAAGGTTTTACCACGTTTACACCTTTGATAAAAATTGACTTGTACCTATCAGTGTCCTTGAATGTGACCAAAGGTAATGCCAAGAGCAGGATAGTGAAGTAGTATAACTGGGTGAAGTTTGGAGTCAAATCCTCATGAAACAATTGACAAGTTAAATAGACTAGATCACTTTCTCAAATCACATATAAAATCTCACTAATTACTTCTAAATAAATCAAAAATTATTACTTGATGTTGGGTTGTTTATACTAAACTAAACTAAGAAAATTTATTTGTATTTAATAAAAAAAAAAGTCTTGAAACAAATTAATCCAACCAACTGCTTCACTCAAAATTCATTTAATAAAAGAAAAAGTCTTGAAACTAATTGATCCAACCAACTGCTTCACTCAGAATTTCAATGGAGATATTTTATAACTCAAATCGTTGACTACGTCATGAGCCTTTGATTCGAAAGATTTAGTAATAAAAACGTTTATTCTTTAACAATCAAACATAGAATAAATAAGGTTTAGAACCATAAATGCATACCATTGACTTGTTGTCAAGCATAATCAAACATCTAAATTTTCGTAAATATATACTCTAAATTGGATCAGTTTTACAATTAAAGATTTATACCATTGATTCATACAGTACATATACTGAACACAAGTTCATACATAAGTATTACCGACCATAGTTAAATATCTAGGTTTTCGTAAAAATCTGGGGTTTGATTCCAAAGAATCAAAAAGAAGAAGATTTAAACATTGAAATTTAAATTACCTCAATTGATCATCCGAGATATTCAATTGATCTCTAAGAGTGGATTTAGCTATTCATCGCCATAATAAAAACACAATTGCATAATGAAAATATATTGAATTGACTGAAAGCCTAAAATTTTAATTGCAGGAATTGAGAAAACTCTAGAAAATCTAACTAGAAGCAATAAAAAAAACTCTCTTTAGCTGCTACCAACTATCCTAAACAATAATGAAAAACCTAACCCTAAAAACAACAACAACATCAGCTTTTATAGGCTTAAAAAAATTTGCAATCTCACAGTACTGTTCGAACGCCCATCTCAACAGTTCAAACTCAACGGGCATCGTTCGAACCCAACGTCGAACGCTCTTTGGATGGGAAAACATCTCTCTAAATCTCTTGAACGGGCTTCAAAATTAATCTTGATATGATTTCATTTGACGCATTGTTTGAACGCCCTTCAAGTCCATTTGAACACTTTCTCAACCGTTCAAATGACTAATGTAATGCCGATGTCATCCATTCGAACCATTATTTCTCTTTTGCCTATATTTTGTCCTTTCGAGCATGGGATTCTTGTTTCAAGTAAAATAAACTAAGTTAGTACAAATTGAGACTAAAAATAAAAAATTAATCCTACTCTAGGTCTAACAAAGAACTAATTAAGGCATGTAGATTGCACTTTTAGAGTACAATCAATTTTGCTATACAATAATTAGTTCAATAAATTGACTTGATATTTATTTGATTCACGTGTATATGAGTTATGCTTAAGATGTTAGTTAACTTAGATAATTTTGCTTACTTGACATAATGCAAATGAACATAAAATAGATGATTAAAAATGTTTGAATGTCTTGAATAATTATGAGAGACTATGTTATGAATTTGGTGACTTAGATATTATTGATTTTACCATTGTGTGGTGTTTATGTTGGTTTAGAATTGGGTCAAAGTTTATCAGTATTTGGACATGTCGAGCATAGGTTTAGAGCCTTAGCCCTAGGATTTGCATTAGAATAAAGGCCTAGTGCCTTATTTGGCGGGATTCACGCGTCTTTTGGGTGCAGCCCACAATGTGCAAAATTACTTAGATTTACGTATCATTTCGTGTGGATAAGATTGTTGGTGAATTGGTATCCCCTGCTCAGTACAGCCGGTTGCATGCACTTGCATTGGGTTTAGACTTAGGTGAGTCCATATATTTTATTTATTTATTCATTTATTTTTTTTCAATTTTGATTTTATAGAGTTAGCTTAATTTTGTTAATGTTGAGAAGCATATAAAGTGTCACGCCCCGTAACTCGGCCCAAGCGGATTTAGGGTACATGATCGGTTAGTAGCGAGGCTACCCAAGACCGCATTACATAAACCAATTGAACACCTGTGCATAATCATTTAAAATGATAAATAATTACAGAAGTAGGATTTTTTTATAGTTTAAAACATAACTTATGTCATACATGGCAAAGTTGTATCTAATCCAAAACATAAATGTAGATATAAGCCTATTCAAGGTTGTCACAATTATATGATTTATAATATTACAAAACGTTAGGGTCTCGCCCAAATACATATAACATAACATAGGGCCCGTGCGTTGTAGCTCAAAATTCACATATGACCTTCTCCTAGGACCTCCCAGATTGGCTACCTAAAAACATTTGAGAAAACGTAAGCTAATGTTTAGTGAATAACAATAATGCAAAAATATGAAAATACTATAGACTAGCATTTATATCTAGTAGACCAACATAGATAAACATTTATGCATATAGAGCATAAACTTAAAAACGTGAAAGCATATGCTTGAAATCATAGATGGCATAAGTATAATATTGAAACATTCTATCAAAACGTGGTATCGTAAAAGAGAGATGCGACATATCATTGTTCGTGATAAAGTATAACATAACTTGTTATAAGCGTTTGAACATATCTTGGTTCTTGTTCTAAAAGTATAAGTATGCTACAATCCGACGTATGAGATAGGCTCCATAGTAACCCTCTTAGGTCGCACAAAGGCTCTTTAGGCCAAGGGACGTCTCCGAACATATCGATAGATTATTTCACGTCCTCTATTGTAAGACTATTGGGCAAGTTTAAGGTTTTGTCACAAAAAGACCTCAAGTTGGCACCATATATTGGAAATCTTGCATCTCTTCCATTTAAACATTCGAGTCCATGAGTTTTGATTCATAACATAAGTATAACTGAAAATCATTGATGCATTGAAAACATGTGAAAAACATTGCATGATATGGATTTGAACTGAAAATCTTTAGAAAATAATAGGATTTTAATCATGGAATATCGTTACTCACCTTTATCCTTAAGGATTGGTACTAAACAAGGGTATTCCTATGCATAGAGTACATAAAAGCATCAAACACAAGACTCCAATGCAAAACAAGAATCATAAAAGTTGAGGTTTAAAACATTGATCCCTCAACACCAGTACATTCAATGCATCTTATTCTTATCAGAAACATGATACTATATTCTAGGTCAATTTTACTTGAAAATAAGCTTAAAGACCTTTAATTTGATAGGTCATGGGTCAAAAATACATTGCGGATGAAAAAGTTATGTCCTATGAAAAATGGACTAAAATTCTAAAGAATAATGTTACTAACAGAAATTTTGGGTCAATTTTAAAATTCAATATCTTCCAATCTATAAAGAATTAGAGTACAAACTTTTTATGGATTCAAAGTTCTATAAGTCTACTTTCCAATGCTTCAAACGGTGCATCAATCTGAGTTTTTTAGAACAATTTATGTCCATTTTACTAAACAGTGTCGAAGCTATCAAACACCAGACCTTTGGAATGACTAATCCACCATTGGAACGGTAAGGTAAACTCCAGTGGATGAGGCTCTGACCATTGGAATGACCTCCCAGCTATTAGAATGATAGACAAAAGTGAAAAATGCAAGTCTTCTACTGTTCTAGCAGTTAGAGCACCTGCACACAGTCCCGCGGGGGGGAGGGGGGGAGAGGGGGGGAGTTGTCCAGGTCTTAGATTTTCAAATCCAAACTCTACCAATGCTTCTATGATTCAAAGATTGACCTAAAAAGACTATAATATCTCAAAATAAAACTAAACCAACAAATAAATCAAATAGATCTAGGGTTCGAATCTCTAAACCCAACATGCACAAATTTGGAGGTTTTCAACCCCAACTCTCAATCCATCTATGAAAGCTTACAAACTCTCAAAATTCAACTAATTGGGATTCAAAGGAGTCACCCAACACAACTATAGCATGTTCTCATACATACACACCCAAGGGTTAGAGTTCATACCTTTCTCTCCCAAGCTCTTCAAGCTTCAACAATGGTGATCTCCTTGTGAGGGTTGAGCTTTCCAAATTTCAATATTCTTTTAGCTTCCTTCCACTTGATCTTCTTCTTTCTCTTCTCTTCTTATTCTTCTTCTTCTCCTCTTTCTCTTCCACGGTAGGTGTTGTGTATGTATTATAAGTGTGTGTAATTAGGAGATACATATGAAAATTAATCTCATGTATCTCACACTAGGAGCACATGTTACAACATGCATTACTAATGGTTATCTTAACCTAAAGACACATTAGAATAATATAGAATTTAGAAAAATTCACATTGTTTCAAATAATAGAGATTTGGGATATTACTTGAAAAATCATGGTGATAGTGTTTTGGCGAGGAATGTTGACATATGATACTTAATTTGTGGATATTTAATTTATTGCAAACTACATCATTCTATATATTTATTATATAAATGTAAATATTATATTAACTGTGTTAGATGGTGTAAGCACTCCATTTTTTGCCCGCTCGGCAATCTCCGACAGACCAGATTCAGTTTTCAAATATCACAACACATGCAAACCCAAGATGGGTCCTTTAAACTTCGATCTAGTCAACCGGTCGCTTCTCGAGCCCACAAGGTCCCGCTGGAGCCATAAGCACCATCATGCCCCTAGGCATTCAAGACTGCTTTCCGGGATTGGGCAGTCTCGGAAACCAACGCCATCTAAGTAGCTTCCTGAGATCAGGCAATCTCGAGGACCAACACCTTATCAATTTCCAGACGGTTCACTTCTAGCGCCTGCTAGCCTGCCAATGTAAAATGTCCGTCATTTGATAGTTCTCCGAGACCAGACGTTCTCGGAGACCAACACCACCCTCACAGATAGCTTTCTGAGACAAGGCATTCTCAAGAATTAACACCACCCTACAGGTAGCTCTCTAAGACCGGGTGTTCTCAGGGACCAACACTGCATGAGTATTTTTCTGAGGCCGAGCGGTCTCGGGAACCAACACCTAGGTCAACACTAGTGCCTGCTAGCCCGACATGGTGAAAACTGACCAAACCTGCCCCATGGGCCTCCAAGCACATTTTGGAAAAGTTCAAAATCCCTCAAAATGGAAAGTCCACCTTTTTGAAATGTTACTAGAAAGTTAGGTGTACCCTTCGCGCCACTCGGTCCAATTTTGGTCCTATTCCGGTCAACTCTGGTCAAAATGACTGTTTTGCTCCTGAACGCCCCAATACTACACAAACTCCACCGAACGGTAAACGACTCTCCCTAAACCATCCCTTAACAACCCAGCACACTTAACATAACGCTTCAATCCATTCTTGACCATTTCTAACCAAACTCGATCAAAATGACCATTTTGCTCCTAACAACTCGAACGCACCCCAAAATAACACCTGTTTCAAGATATTGAAGAGCGGGTCTTGTCATACATCCCTGTTTAATCTAAGGAGGGACTTACAACATTAAACACCCCCCACTCGATAAAAGTTCCATGGAGCGTCTCGCAGATGATCCGTCGAAATTGCCTTTTCTCCCGATTCCGTGGTTATAACGCACAGTCAAATGACTTTAGAAATGCATAAACCAAGGAATTCCTAAAAGCTCATCCATAGATCTTTCCTTTGATAAGGCTCGATCGAATAGATCACTTCCGAAAGCTCCTCATCGTATGGCTCGAACATTGTAACTTTCGACAACCCCTAGAACGGCTCGCAGACGCTCTGCCAAGGTTGACTTTATCTCCAATTCCCTGATTGAAACGCACCGCGACATGAGAAATGTGTAAATTACAGAATTCCCAAAAGTATTTCTAGAGTACTTTCCATCTGTATGGTCCGATCGGAAAGGTCGATTCCCCAAGGCCATGATCATACAACACAAAAACAGCTACTTTCGAATCCCCATGGAGCGTATCACAAGCGCTACGCAAAGATGCAATTTTATGCACATTTCTCATAACGATCTATCATACTTTCGAACACCATTCAAACTTTTCAAAAACATGAAAGTTCACGAAAAACCCTAGAGGAACACCGTGGATGCAACCGATTCCTCTAAAACTTTCCCAGTTGGCTCAATTATCGAGCAAAGTTTAAACGAACACTCCCGGTAATGGAGCGTATGCTACATGCACCCAGATTTTGATCAAATCGACCAAAGTTCGATCAACCATCAAGATTTAGCCAGTACAATAGGTGCCACATGGCATTCTGGCAATGGAACAGTACAGTACATGCGCCAGCCTCCTCCCAGGTTGCCTATAAATACCAGCCTCCCCCTTTGCATATTCTAAAACTGAAAATTGATGCGAAGCTCTGCTAAAATTATTCTAGAACCTCGAATTTCCATATACATCTCACTCCTCCAACACTTAGGCTAAATTCCACTTCCCTCTAGCCTATACACTTCACTCACGTAGACCTATACACCATTAAACTCCTCCTTTCAGCCCCTCAAGCTTACTTGAAGCCATCCAAGTTCAAGTCAAGGCATCCATAGAATATTGCAAGTGTATTGAAGGAAAAAGGTGGTATTCCTTTTAAATTTTTATCTTCCCCCACTCTTCTCTTCTCCCTCCTTGCCTACTTAGGCTACTCTTTATTTCAATCTCCATCTTCAACCCCCCTTTCTTGCATGCTTGAAGCCAAGAAGAGTCTTAGTTCATGTCTAGAGGAAAGCTAGTGGGAGCCACCGTGTAGGGGGATCTCTCACTAGCCTACTTTAAGATTGTATGGCCTAGGAGCCCTTTGATTATGTAGTATAGCCTAAAGCTTTGTATGTATTCATGACCCCCTTGCATTTTGTTATCTTGATCATGTCTTGTGTGCTTGGCTTCATTTTCATGTTTATAACCATGCTCTACAAAACTTGCATTATTCTTATTTTCATTCTACTTCCAAGCTCCATATTCCTTTCAAAAGGGTTCAAAGAGTTGGTCTCTTGAAGTTTAGGATGAGACCCTAGAAATCATGCCCTAGAAAATCCCCTATTAACCCCTAACTCATACTTTTGCATCATTGTATTTCAACTTGCATGAAAATGGTTTTCGAACTCTCTAAATTTCAAGATTTCCATTATTTCAAATTTAGTAGTTGGAATGGCTTTATGGAACCCTCTCTTGAGTGGTCTTCCTTTTGTATTGGCCATAGGAGCCCGAAAATTGTTAGAATAGTTTCTTCTCTTTTTATTCTTGCACAAAAATGATTTTCAAACTCTTTGATTTCTAAGGTTTCCATTCTCTCAAGTTTAGTGGTTGAAATGGCCCCATGGAACCCTCTCTTGAGTGGTCTCCTTTTTCCTTGGTCATAGGAACCCTACCTTGTTGGAATGGTTTCCTCTAAAAATGGTTTTCAAAATCCTTATCTCAAAAAATGGTTTTCAAATATTCATCCTCTCCATCTTTGCATTAAAAGTGGTTTTCCAAAGGTTGTCACCATTGTGTTGATTCTTGAAATCCATACTCTTGTCAAGATAAAGGTTATAATGATCCCAAGGAAACCTCCTTTGGAATAATTTTCAAACATCAGCCACATAAACCATACTCTTGGCTAGAGTCAAATTTTTATGAAAATGATCTTCAAAAGGGTTGTTACCAAAATCCTTTGCATAACATGATTGGTTTTCAAAACCTTTCTAAAAATGCATTAAACCACCTTTCAAAACCATCTTCCAATCCAACCCTAGGTTAACTTGACCCTAGTTATCCAACCCTAGGCTAACTTGACCTTAGTTGTCCTACCTTAGGTTAACCTAACCCTAGTTAGTTAACCCTAAGTCACCTTAACCCTAGGTTAACCAAACCATAGTTAGTTAACCTTAGGTCACTTTAACCCTAGGTTAACCTAACCCTAATTAGTTAACCCTAAGCTACCTTAACCCTAGTTAACCCAACCTTAGTCAATTAACCTTAGTTGCCTAACTCTAGGTTAACCTAACCCAAGCTAGTTAACCTTAGGTCACCTTAACCTTAGGTTAACCTAACCCAAGTTAGTTAACCTTAGGTCACCCCTAACCTTAGGCCAACTCAATCTAGGTTAGTATGCTTCAAGGTTCCAACTCATAAACCTCCTTTTAATTCATCTTTCTACTTAAAACTATTCCCATACTCTATTTTTCAAAAACCTCCTACTCTCGTAAGATTTTAAACATCAACTCCATAACCCTTTCAAATGCTCCTACACTCTATCTTCGAAGTATTCCTAAAAATGTTTTTAAGAAATCACAACCCTAAGGTGTCCCTACCCTTTCCATGGTTAAGGATTCCAAGAGAAGGTGATATATCAAGAACAACGTCCAAGGTTGTCCATATTAGAGTTCCAAAGTCCTAGGTGCTCCCAAAAACCATTTTTGAAAACTTTTTAACACTCCAAAATCAAACTTCCAAGGCTTTCAAAACATAACTACAAAACATTTTCAAAACTCTCATGAGTTATTCCAAAACTCCCTTGAGTTATTCCAAAAACATTTCAAAACACTTCAAAAACCCCTTTCAAAAAATTCAAAGCTCTATTTCAGAACACTCCAACATCCGATTTCAAATCAAGATTCTCAAGTCATTTTTCCAAAGACCTTAAAGTATCTTTAAAACTTTCCAAAGGCCCTAATGTACCTATTTTCCATCGGGCTCTTGCCCGAACTATGACTGACCTGATTCTCGCCAAATGAGATATGTAGGTAACCTAAAACGGTGTGGTCATAACTTCAATTTCAGCTCCAATCCCCTTTTCGAAAATTTCAATCAATTCAAAGTTCGTATTTCAAACTCCTTCAAAACTCTCATGTTTTCCCAACTTCTTTCAAAATTTGCATCATGCATCATCCATCCGAAAAGTGATGACTAAACCCCATCTTCTAAATTCTAAAGTGGATATTAAGTGGATAATGGTAACCGGTTATTCTAGTGAGTGAATAAAGGGTGATTAGACATGTAGGTACGGAAAAGGCAAAGTAGGGTGATAATCTTAGGATATCTTCCCTACACGTAACCAACCTCCGGACTATAGATTTCTGTTTTCGAAAGACCAAAATGGAGTTATTTTCAAAAAGGGATTAAATCTTTCCAAAGATTGCCAAATAACCTATTTTCTTAAAACCCCTCCATTGAGAGAATTTCAAAATCTTTTCCAAAAATCCTAAGTTTAAATTTCGGATTAATACTTTGTTTTAGGTGACCTAACTCACCTTAATCAAGTTAGGTGGCGACTCCTATTTTTTCAAAAAGTCCTTACTCAAACCAATTTTTAATTCAAACCTAGTCGCACTTGTCCTTCTAAGAGGACGAGTTCTAATGACAGAGTTCCGTACTTCTGTCTCTGGGCCGAAAGAACCTTGGACCCAAAAATTGGGGCATGACAGCTGGCGACTCCACTGGGAAAACTTAGAGGGTTAGGCCATTGACATGTCCCTTCACCCTTCACTCACCCAGAATCTCCGGTTATTTTGTCTAGTTTTATCCACTTTTCAAATTCTTCCAAATTTCCCAAAGTAAATCTCATTTTTCAAAAAGATTTTCAAACAAATGTCATCACTTGCATCCATATCTTATGTTCACACTCTTGCATTAACCATCCATTTTACCTTGCATTGAATTTTTTGAAAAGTTACTAACTCTTTGCATTTTTCTTTTGTAGGTGGACCTTTGTTCACATTTTGTTTTATGTCTTATTTATTGCCATGTATGTGATGAGTGTACAGGGTGTGATGTGTGTTGTTAGGTCCTTTTCTCTATTTTTAAAAACTCCACATACACTTGGTGCGCTCACTTACATTTGCATTTTGCATATATTACCTGGTTATTACCTTTCTAGATAGAAGGGGAACATTATATTGATTGTGGGCGGACACTGTGTCAGTTTCTTAGCCTACGGTCTCTTGATAGTTCTCCCGTTTGAAGCACCAACCAAAGATGGAGTTCACCCTTTCAAGGGTGGACGCCGAAGGTTTGAAGGTTCAGGAATCAAGCTTTTTAGGAAGTATTAGTAAACCTCCAACCTCATGCTCATGTAGCACCCCATGCATAGCTGAATCTCTGCCGGATTTAGAACACATGCGTCAATTTCAAAACCAACAAGGAAATTGCGACCGCTTTATTTTCCTTTATATATTCTGTTCAATTCATGCTATTATGCCATTTATTTCTTGCCATTTTATTATGTATATATCTTTTCGCATCACAACTGCTCATGCATCGGAATCCATTCTAAGGCAATAGTTCCCAAAGTAACTTAAGTCATCGCATCTTCATGCATCCAATCAACCCCTAGAGAAAGGCCCAAAGACCTTCTCGCTCAAATCAAACTAATCCAAAGCTCCTAAGGGTACCAAGAGACCCTGACTTGAAAATTGCATAGACCAAAGAATTCCTAAAAGCTCGTCCATAGATCTTTCCATCGATACAGCTTAATCGGACAGATCACTTCCCGAAGCTCCTCATCGTATGGCTCGAAGACTGCAACTTTTGACAACCCCTAAAGCATCTCGCATACGCTCCGCCAAGGTTGACTTTTTCTCCAATTCCCTGATTGAAACGCACTATCAAACAACTTGAGAAATGCGTAAATTAGGAAATTCCCAAAAGTATTTCTATAGTACTTTCCATCGGTACAGTCTGATCGAAAAGGTCGCTTCCCGAAGGCCACGATCATGCGACACAAAAACAGCTATTTTCGAATCCCCACGGAGCGTATCACAGAAGCTCCGCAAAGATGCAATTTTATGCACATTTTCCAACACGATATCTTATACTTCTGAACACCATTCAAACTTTTTGAAAACATGAAAATTCACGAGAAACCCTAGGGGAACACCGTGGATGCAACCAATTCCTCTGAAACTTTCCCAATTGGCTCAATTATCGAGGCAAAGTTTAAACAAACACTCTCGGTGACAGAGCGTATGCTACATGCACCCAAACTTTGATTAAATCGACCAAAGTTCGATCAACCGTCAGGATTTAGCCAATACAATAGGTGCAACGTGGTATTTTGGCAATGGAACATTACTGGCACATGTAGCACATGCGTTAGCCTCCTTCCAGGTTACCTATAAATACCAGCCTCCCCCTTTGTATATTCCAGAACCGAAAATTGATGCGAAACTCTGCCGAAACTACTCCAGAACCTCGAATTTTCATATACATTTCACTCCTCCAACACTTAGGCTAGATTCCACTTCCCTCTAGCCCATATACTTCACTCACATAGCCCTATACACCCTTAAACTCCTCCTTCCAGCCCCTCAAGCCTACTTGAAGCCATCTAAGTTCAAGTCAAGGCATCCATAGAAGATTGCAAGTGTATTGAAGGCAAAATGTGGTATTCCTTTTATATTTTTGTCTTCCCCCACTCTTCTCTTCTCCCTCCTAGCCTACTTAGGCTATTCTCTATTTTAATCCCCATCTTTAACTCCCCTTTCTTACATACTTGAAGCTAAGAGGGCTCTTAGTTCATGCCTAGAGGAAAGCTAGTCGGAGCCACCGTGTAGGGGATCTCTCACTATCCTACTTTAAGATAGTATGGCCTAATGATGTGATAATTTTATTACTAGCAAGCACACGAATCAGATTGAAGTATAAGAATGTGAGTGCGAGGTCGATCTCACAGGGACTTGTAAAATTTTAGAAAATAAATTAGAATAAATCTAGTTCACACTAACCTAGTTAAGAAATCTTAAGTTTGTTTAATTAATCTAGTAATGAACAAAAATAACTAAATATAAATAAACAAGCAAACAATTAATTTCAACAATAATAATAAAGAGATGAGAGATATCAAATTAAAATGACTAAAGTTTTAGAATCCACACACATGTATTATAATAACTTTTCACGTAATTCAAATTATTTCCCTAATTCACTTCACAATAACGTCGTAATCAAACTAGTTATTATGAAAAATATAACATTAAAATCACTTTAATAAATAAACTAATGTCTAACTTGAATGTTCAAGATCAAAAATTCATATGTATCCATTCGAAAATAAATCACATAAGAAATCCAATACTTGAAATTATACCAATAAATAACAAGGCTAATAATTAATCCAATAATCTCAAATCATGAACAAAATTCATATCCAAAATTATTGACTTTAATTAAATCTAGGCAAGAGTATTAAACAATCAAAGCACGTGTTTGGGAAATAAATATAAATCACATGTCTAGTCATTACAATGCATGGAGTTTCATCCTCAACCCTAGTGTGAAAACTTAGCCACTCATAGTTTTAACGTCCGTTGAAAGTAAGAGAAATAGAACATAAAACCTGGACACGTAAAATAATAAGGCTTCAAAAATTTTGTGTTCCAAGTCTTTGTCTTCTTCTTTCTCCTTCTTCTTTCTTTCTTCTTGGCTTTTTTCCTCACTGTACGGCTGCTACGTCCTGATCTCTCTTAGGGATTTGCGACTACTACCAGGTTCCCTTTTCTAGGGATTTGTTTAATCCTTTTTATATACAATTGGAAGGCCACCACTTTTGCTGCGGCTAGTGGGTTAAGTAAGGTTAGGTTTCTTTTTTTTGTTTAGTTTCTTGCTGCCCACACTCCATACCCGTGCACCACTATCTATATATATATATATATATTAATTGTTTTTCACACACACACACACACACACACACACAGAGATATATATATATATATATATAAATCTTGTTCCATATACATAGTTTCCTCTATTTGTTGAAAATCTTTCCTTCTAGTCTCCTTGCTTTAGTAGAATTGTTGAAGAATTTGATTCTTTAAGCATGTATTTTCTATTTTGGCTGAGAGTCTTCCTTTTTGCTTTTGTATCCAAATCTACAATAAAAACAATAATATAAGTAAATAAATAACAACTAAATAATATAATTAAAGGGTGCAAATATATAAATTATATGACTCATCACCTAGGAGCCCCTTGATTATGTGGTGTAGCCTAAAGCCTTTTATGTATTCGTGACCCCCTTGCATTTTGCTATCTTGATCATATCTTGTGTGCTTGGCTTCATTTTCATGTTTATAACCATGCTCTACAAAGCTTGCATTATTCTTATTTCCATGCTACTTCCAAGCTCCATATTCCTTTTAAAAGGGTTCTAAGAGTTGGTTTCTTAAAGTTTAGAAAGAGACCTTAGAAATCATACCCTAGAAAATCTCCTATTAACGCCTAACTCGTACTTTTGTATCATTGCATTTCAACTTGCATGAAAATGGTTTTCCAACTCTTTAAATCTCAAGGTTTCTATTATTTCAAATTTAGTGGTTGGAATGGCCCTATAGAACCCTCTTTTGAGTGGTCTCCCTTTTGTATTGACTATAAAAGCCCTAAAATTGTTAAAATGATTTCCTTCTCTTTTTATTCTTGCACAAAAATGATTTTCAAACCTCTTTGATTTCTAAGGTTTCCATTCTCTCAAGTTTAATGGTTGAAATGGCCCCATGGAACCCTCTCTTGAATGGTCTCCCTTTTCTTAGCCATAGGAATCCTATCTTGTTGGAATGGTTTCCTCTAAAAATAGTTTTCAAAATCTTTTTCTCAAAAATGGTTTTCAAAGATTCATTATCTTCATCTTTGCATTAAAAGTCGTTTTCCAAAGGTTGTCACAATTGTGTTGATTCTTGAAATCTATACTCTTGTCAAAATAAAGGTTATAATGGTCCCAAGGAAACCTTCTTTAGAACGATTTTCAAACACCAATCATATAAACCATACTCTTGGCTAGAGTCAAATTTTTATGAAAATGATTTTCAAAAGGGTTGTTACCAAAATCCTTTGCATAACATGATTGGTTTTTCAAAACCCTTTCTAAAAATGGATTAAACCACCTTTCAAAACCATCTTTCAATCCAACCCTAAGTTAACTTGACCCTAGTTATTCAACCCTAGGTTAACTTGACCCTATTTATCCAACCTTAGACTAACTTGACCCTAGTTGTCCAACCTTAAGTCAACCTAATCCTAATTAGTTAACCCTAAATCACCTTAACCCTAGGGTAACCAAACCATAGTTAGTTAACCTTAGGTCACTTTAATCCTAGGTTAGCCTAACACTAGTTAGTTAACCATAGGTTAACTCAACCTTAGTTAGTTAACCTTAGTTGCCTAACTCTAGGTTAACCTAACCCAAGCTAGTTAACCCTAGGTCACCTTAACTTTAAGTTAACCTAACCCAAGTTAGTTAACCTTAGGTCACCCCTAACCTTAGGCCAACTCAATCTAAGTTAGTATACTTCAAGGTTCCAACTCATGGACCCCTTTTTAAATCATCTTTCTACTTAAAACTATTCCCATACCCCATTTTTCAAAAACCTCCTACTCTTTTGAAATTTCAAACATCAACTCAATACCTCTTTCAAATACTCCTACACTCTATCTTTGAAGTATTCCCAAAAATATTTTCAAAAACTTACAACTGTAAGGTGTCCCTACCCTTTTCATGGTTAGGAATTCCAAGGGAAGGTAATATATCAAGAACAACCTTCAAGGTTGTCCATATTAGAATTCCAAAGTCCTAGGTGTTTCCAAAAACCATTTTCGAAAACTTTTTAACACTCCAAAATCATACCTCCAAGGTTTTCAAAGCATGAATATAAAAAATTTTCAAAGCTCTCATGAGTTATTCCAAAATATTTTTAAAACTCCCTTGAGTTATTCCAACAACATTTCAAAACACTTCAAAACCCCCTTTCAAAAAATTCAAAGCTCTATTTTAAAACACTCCAACATCTGATTTCAAATCAAGATTCTCAAATCATTTTTTCAAAGACCTTAAAGTGTCTTCAAAACCTTCCAAAGGCCCTAATGTGCCTATTTTCCATCAGGCTCTTGTCCGAATTACTAATGACCTGATTCTCGCCAAATGAGATACGTAGGCAACCTAAAACAGTGCAGTCATAACTTCAATTTCAACTCCAATCCCCTTTTCAAAAGTTTCAATCAATTCAAAGTTCCTATTGCAAACTCCTTCAAAACTCCCATGTTTTTCCAACTTCTTTCAAAATTTGCATCATACATTATCCATCCGAAAAGTGATGACTAAACCCCGTCTTCTAAATTCTAAAGTGGATATTAAGTGGATAATGGTAACCGGTTATTCTAGTAAGTGAACAAAGGGTGATTAGACATGTAGGTACCGAAAGGGCGGGGTAGGGTGATGATCTTAGAATATCTTCCTTACATGTAACCAACTCCCGGACCATATATTTCTATTTTCGAAAGACCAAAATGGAGTCATTTTCAAAAAGGATTTAAATCTTTCCAAAGATTGCCAAACAACCTATTTTCTTAAAAACCCTCCCTTGAGAGAATTTTCAAAATCTTTTCCAAAAACCCTAAGTTTAATCTTCGGATTAATACTTAGTTTTAGATGACATAACTCACCTTAATCAAGTTAGGTGACGACTCCTATTTTTCGAGAAAGCCCTTACTCAAACCAATTTTCAATTCAAACTTAGTGGCACTTATCCTTCTAGGAGGACGAGTTCTAATGAAAGAGTTCCGTGCTTCTGTCTCTGGACCGAAAGGACCTTAGACCTAGAAACCGGGGTGCGACAGATGGGTGTACCTTGTTTACTTTATTGTTCTATTGTATTATTCTTGTAGATGTAAAAAAATACCAAATTTATGACTTGAACCTTGTTTAATATTAATTAGCTATTCGATTCAATTGTGTGCTTGGTTTATAATATTGGAAATTGGGTTGAGAATTAGGTTTGAAATTGCATTCTATATACTCTCATGCATTTTATTTGTATACTTGCACATATCACCTCATATTTATTATCTCAATAGCATAACCTCCTACTTGAGCCGTAGAAATGCTCACTCTACAACAGTTGCAGATGGGCTTTTAGGCAAATAAACTTGAAGACTAAGATTAGAACATTAGAGGCCTACATCATATTTTGACCCTATATTGTTATATCGTTGGATTTTAATTATTTTTCTTTTATGTTGTATTATACTTTTATATTTGCACTTTACATTTATTTTAGATTTCATTCAGATGACTGTATTATTATTATTTTATTGTATAAAGAGATTTATTTTATGTTGGTCGAATGCTATGACTTGGTTCTTTTATGTTGTGTTATACTTTTATATTTTCACTTTACATTTGTTTTAGATTTCATTCGGATGACTGTATTATTATTATTTTATGGCATGCAAAGATTTATTTTATGTTGGTCGAATGCTATGACTTATTTCTTTTTGTGATTTAGTTTGAAGGATGAGTTTGTTGATATAGGAGTTTTGGATTAGAAATTGGGATGTATGGTTGTAGTTTAGATATTTTGAGACTTGATTATTCTTTAAACAAGTTTTTATTAAATTAAATTTGTTCAAAATATGAATGGGTCCATGCAGCTTTATTCAAAAAAAATTTAAAATAAAAACTATTTTTAAAATAAATTTCAAAACCTATTTACATAAAATTTGACATGATTTTGAATTTTAACTTGAATTATTCAACGTTTGAAACTTTATTCCTTAAAAATTGACTTTTTAAAAATTAAGGTGTGACATCTTGTATCATCACCACTTGGTTCGTCCATGCTCACAATGGTAAAAAATTTATGCTTATGCAATTGCACAAAATTCAGAAGATAATACAGACAAAATTTTTGTACATAATTATTATGACGTTTTGTAATTCTTTTATTTTAAATAAAAACACTTACTACATTGATTCATTATTTTAAAAATACCAATCATTATGCTGAAGTCTAAAGAATAAGCCCCTGCATCTATTCTTTAAAGTTGCTTTTGAGAGAGCTTTTGAGAGAGAGAGAGAGAGGCCAACAAGTTGGCCAACAAGAAGAACAATTCTAGAACTATTGTCAGCTATTGTGCCAGCCTAGTTCTTCTTTTTAAGGAGTTGGGGACAGATGTTACATGCATGCATAGGAGTGAAAAGTTGAATAGACTTCCCACTAGGACAAAAAATCTCCTTTGCGCAAGCCATCACTTGCTTAAAGCAGTTTGAAGCACAAAAATAATTCCTCTCCAAGGTGAGGTAAAATTATGTACATCTAATCAAACAGACCCTCTCTGAACCATCCTGTGGTGACGAAAGGCTCATGTAGTGGCTGGGCTAAAGTTAACTAAATAGAGGGAAATAATCTCTTCACCATCAACGGTAGCTGTGAACTCAAACCCTCTGTTACTAATGCAAAAATTGAGTAAAGAATTGTAAAGAACTAATTTGAATAAGACACTCCCTATAAGCTCCACCCAGGCAGGTGTCGGGAGCAGTTGTTGGTGATCTCCACGTCAACAAGCATTTTCCGTTAATCTCTGGCACTCCAACACTCGATCCTACGGTTGTAGAGTAATCACACAGATAAAAAGAGAAATAGCATGATCAAGCACCAGGTCCAATCCTTGATTCTTAGTATATTTCCGAATGAATAAATAATCCACAA
Source organism: Euryodendron excelsum (assembly GCA_033060915.1). Lineage (NCBI taxonomy): Eukaryota > Viridiplantae > Streptophyta > Magnoliopsida > Ericales > Pentaphylacaceae > Euryodendron > Euryodendron excelsum. Next base: position 12,673,549 of record CM065383.1, read on the forward strand.
AGTCAAGTTATGCAATATTCCCCACTTTACAAAGGATTCAGGCTCTTTCTTACTCATCGTACTTCTATAAATTTCCACATTCTTCTCCTTGTATTTCCATTCCTAGTAAAGCAAGCTAGTTGGAGGTTCTAATGGAGAGAGAGAGAGAGAGAGAGAGAGAGAGAGAGAGAGAGAGAGAGAGTTCCTGTGACTTATAAGTTTTTGTATTAGAAATTTAGCATACATGGGTTTATGGTGTATTCCATCTCTTGCACACTGGACCGAAAGCTCTTGCTGCAGCTTGCTTGGTAGGTTAGTGTGCATGGAATGGAATATGCTGTTGATTCATGCTATATATATAGTATATACGTATTCAAAAATTCAGTTTTGAGGTAATAAGTTCAGATTCAAGGTTGCTCGAGGTAAGAAAGGTGAAAGCTATACATGGGTTGCTCCTCTGAACAGGTTGGTAGCTAGCAGAGTTATGATTTTTAATCTGTGCCACATGGTGTTGAAAGCATAAGTTTTACTTTTTACAGAATTTTTATGCAGAGAAAAACTGAACCATAATGATGTAAAAGAAAATGCAATTCTTCTAGAAAGTTTGTATGAACAATTTTACTAGAATGATATGGCGATGCCAATTTGTAATAAAGAGCCATTATTTGGGTATTTTTTTCAAAAATTAAATGGCTTCATTCAAAAGCTTCATTCTAAATAAAATTTTAATATAAATTTTTTTAATTGTATAGCATTACCTCATAATCCTAAGCAAGTGGTACTTAAAAAGGTCTTTTGCTTGCTTTCTTGTCTATTTTTCTTTTCAGTAAACTCTCTGGTTTAAGGTAACCATTTCCCTCAGCATGGGGCCTCAGCAGAGAGCTCTATCTTGGCCCACTCATGTTAATGGCCTCATTGAGGCCCCTTTCTAGCCCAAAAGTAGGTGCTTCTTTCTTATTTTAAAATTTTTTTTTCATTGTAACCTAGTAGGTGCTTTCATTTCCCCTTATTCCATTGCTATAGTCTACTTGTGCCCTGGCAAAATCATTATATGTGAGTTTTGATTTTGGATAATGTGATTATAAACAGAAATTCATGCATAATTTTCATATAGAATAATGTGTTTGAATGTGAATCTTACACTTCAATACAAAATACTCGCATAATTACCTTTTAAAAGTAATTATACTTTATCTCTTTAGAATTTGAATGAAAATTAGATAACTCCTTGCGACAAAAATGTAAACACTATAAAAGGGATGGACAATAACGGTTTCAATTAAAAGACAAAATTGCCCCAACCTTATTAACATCTCTTCTTCCTATCTCTGCACCCATCTCTCAAGCGTTCTGTCCAACACATCCTAGGCATTCAGTTACTCTGTCCTAGTGTTCTACTCTAAAATGCAAGTGCAAATATAAAACCAATATAAGTACATTACAATGCATAAATTCCCCATATAATTTTAGAAAAATAAAAAAAAATTAATCATGGGATTCTAATTTATAACTTAAAATTGTTTTACTGTTCTTCTCAGAAAATCAAGCACTAGCAGTACCACACTCTAAATTCGTTCCAGTGTTCAATCCAGTGGTGGTGTTAGGCAGTGGTTGGCGTGCGGTGCTGGAATGCGGCAGTGGTGTGAGGCAGTGAGGGGTGCCGTGGGGTGCATGGGAGTGGAGAAAAATAGGGCATTTGAGAAAGAAAGTGACAAAGAAAAGGGTAAGAGAAGAGAAGTCTCAGACCCTCAGCTATGGCAGTCTCCACACATAGTTAGAAAATACTTATACGATTCATGTATAATACTCGTATATACGTATAAAAAAATTTTCATTTTCTGTTTAGATCTAAAACCTAATAAAAAATACTCATTTTTTTTAGTTGGATCGTATAATAAATATATTAAACGTTTCACGTACTATACTTTTAAAAAATTTACATTAAAAGTTAGATATAATTCTAATATAATTTTAGCGTATTATTAATTTTTTTAATATATAATTATAATAGTACAATTATTGACCATTAAATTCATTCGACTTTATCAACTATAAAAAAAAAAAAAAGCTTGCATAGCTCATGATATGTATATCTTTATGTCATATATTTGTAATATTTTTCTAATACTTGATTTATTTAAATTATTAAACATACTTTTATGTCACTTCTTATTAATACAGAAAATATTAAATTAAAAATTAAAACTGATAAGTTAAACCATTCTTATATCAAGTATTGAAATAAAAAAATTATAAAATTATAATTTATTTTTCTCTCACTTTAATTTAGCTGTTTGTCAATAATATGTTTTAAACAATTCATACATATGAGACAAGAATATTATATACTAACATATATAAAAAGAAATTACTTATAAATGTTACTATATTTATTGTTCCGATTTTTTTAACTAATGTTCATATGATACCCGAATAATTACATATTCGTATTTTTTATGTTCTCATATTTTTATGCTGAATTTTGTTATCGTATTTTTTAAAAAAAATCATATTAAACCTATACGTATTATGCACCATTATTTTGCCATCCTGTATTTTACTAACTATGTCTTCAGATGGCAGGGAAAAAGAAAGGAAAAAATAGAGCAAAATTGTATTTTTCCAAATCCATTTTGGCAGGGATACAATACCACTCATGTCAATCAGCTCGTATGGCATAAGCACCGTTAATTTTAACACTTTTCATCTATTTCGCAACATCAGTTCAAATTACATGGAGGTTATCTGTTCACTTTTTTATCATATGGAGTCATTAAATTTCGCTTAAAACCCGGGAAGCTAAAATATAATTACCTCTTAGGTTTAACTACAAAACTAACACTATATCATTTTGATAGGAGTTTATGTAGTAATTTTTTGTAAGAATAACATTTTTCTTTGATTTTATAGCAAAGTGGTAGTGCAGGCTTAATCGTTTCAGATCAAAACCAAAACCCTTAACGACTACAAAAAGAAGAATTTTTGCATAAAAAAATCTATGAGAATAATGTGACGGTGATATTTTTGAAATTATTAGCCAAAATAATGGGTGTTTTAGTTTGAAATAAAAGACCACAAAGAATTACATCATTATATATGAAAATTATACACCAAGATTACGTTAGCATAGCATTAGTCCTATGAAAAAGTAGAAAAAACTTCTCACATCATTAATCGAGAAGTAAGGTTGAACAATCACAAAAATTTCCATATGAAATGATATGGGTTTTTTTTTTTTTTGGACAATGTCAATGTTTTCAATTGACTATTCTTACTCTTTCAAGATCATGCAGGTTATTATACACATGGACTATAAAAATTTCATGCCTAACTATAGGAAAGCGTGTGAATAGGTCAAATTAAAAGTTTCATACGTAGCATAAAAACAAGTGACTCATAATATCCAAAAACAAAAAACGAAAAAAAAGGTTACTGCCAAATCATAATATTTTCCTTGTTTAGAAATTCTACCACTTGAAAACAAGATCAGTGACATTGCACTTGGCATTGAAGTGATAATATTTTACAATGTCTGTGCCTAACAAAAGGTATGATGCCATGCCACCTTGGGAAAATGAAACTAAATTAATGAAACAGAACCATGTATTATAATAAAATTACAAAACACATAGTGCAGAATCAAGAGCCATAGCTTCTTCCGACCTTTCATACCCAAAATCAACTTTCTAACTTGGGGTAGTGCTTAAGCAACTGAACCCATTATCACCCAAAAAAGAGGAGTTAAACACCACCTCATTTCAGACCATTCCCTGCCGGTGTGGAAATAGCAAGATCCGGCAACGAAAAGCAATCCCCGTTAATGCACCCATCTTCTCCACTCTCAAGCTGCCAGGTGTTCCCAATCATACTTGCACCACCACCACCACCACTACCGCCGCCTCCACTGCCAGCACCACCATCTCCAACCCCTTGAAAGGGCCAAACAGCTCTTCCAAGTCCAAACCCCATATCCTCAAACCCAGGCCCAAGACCAAGCCCAAACCCGCCCACCGCCAAGAACCCAGGTCCTGGTGCCGGATTGCTCAAGAAGGAAGTAAAACCTCCACACACGTTCAGACCAGGCTTGGCATCACCCACAAACGGTATTGACCCGCAGTGGTCGGCGACGGAGAATGGGAGCAAAACCGGGGTGCCGGTGGGGACGAATACGTGGGGGTGATCCTGAGTAGCGGGGGCGGAGACTGATGATGAGGTGGCGGCGGGGATGGTTGTGCGGGATCGTTTGGCGTTCTTGCGGCTGCCGCCACCGACGGGGATGTCTCGGAGGGTGCCGCCGTGGGTCCAGTAACGGCGGCAGGACTTGCAGAAGTGACGGGGCTGAGAGAAGTTGTAGTTGTTGTAGTAACAGAACTTGGTGTTGGTGGAGTCGCAGCGTGGGCAGGCGAGGTGCTCTGGCTCCGGCGGTGGTGCACCACCTTGGTGGGGTCTTGTGGCTCGTCGCTCGCCCGAATCTGACGGCATTTTGCTGCTTATGTAGTGATGTTGGTGTTTCAGGAGGAGTGAAGTTTTGGAAGTGCAAAGGAACAGAGGTTGGTGGTGGTGGTGATGGAGAATGAAAATGGAGATGTTTGGCTCCTTTTTGCAGGTATAGAGGTGGGGTTTTATGGATGATCGTACGTAGAGAGAGAGAGAGACAGAGAGAGACAGAGAGATTGTTGTCTAAATACTGAAACAGCTTCTCAATTGTGGGACTTATACGGCTAAATGCAAAGAGTGAACAGCTTTAGCAGAGTGCTGCTGTCCCCGACATTTTGCAGTCGGTTCCTAATGGGGAGCTCTTCATTGGTTTTTTTTTTTTTTTTTTCCTTTTTTTGGTTTTTCTCTGCCCCTTTCTCTTCGGATATATGCATTCCTTTATGAGTAATGCTATACATCTTGAAAATTTATAAAAAATTTATATTCAAAATGACATGGCTAAATTATGAGCATATCACTTTAAAACAAAAAAATTATCAAAATGCATTTTAATTATCAAAATTACATCATTCTAGTTCAAAATTCTGTACAAAAAATTTTAAAAGAATAGTATTTTCCTTACTTTATTAGTGCGTTGGACTAAGGGCCGTTTCCTACAACTCTTATTTCAATTTTTTTTTTTAAAGTTTACAAGTAAAGAAGTCGTATTTTTTTAATTTTTTTTTACTTTTCAGGTTTTACTAAAGTCAAAAAAAAAATCTAATTATAAACTTACAAAAAAATAAATCAAAAAAACTGTATCAAACTGATCTTAATTGCACCCTTTTAAGCCAATAAATCATCAACAAAGAAGCTTAGTACGACCCTCCAATCATCATCATTGCATAAAAGTCTATAAAAAAAAATATACAAAAGTGGATGTTGATTAAAAAAATTTGTTAATTAAGCTCATCCAAAGAGTACTTAATTAAAATGACATCTCACGGGTCTTTTTGAAAGAAAATACAATTCTTATAGAAAATTTATACTTACCAAAATGATGTGACAGTTGTATTTCTATAATTAAAAGCTACTATAATAGATGTTTTATTTTAAGGTGAATAATTTTTATTTAATCATATCATTCTATTGATAAATTTAAAATAAATTTTTTATTTATATAACATTATCATTTTTGAAATTATATAATATTTTGATGGGTTTTTTTTTTTTTTTTGTTGTAAGAATTCATATAATCAATGCGAAAGCATAAATCCGAAGGCATAACTTATTCTAATCAACCTAAATGCAAAGTTCGAAATACGAGAGGATGCTTTACATGCATGTCCGTCTTCATTACCAGTTAAATACTAGTGGTGGATGCTACTATGTAGAACGAACAGTACCACATATTCACCGTACAAAATCCAATTACAATGCCTTTTGCATTACACAAAAAAGAGAGAGAGAGAGAAGGAACAACCTTACTGTTAATGTTTTCATTCAGTCAACTTTATATTGAATGTTTTAGTGTTTATATATAGATATGCAAGAGTCACATTCAACGGTAACCAAGCGATGGCTGTGTCTGTTCTTTCTTAACATACATTTTGAATTCATAATGGTGTAACTAACGGACCTATTATGGGTGCCTAGTTTGGGATCCGATGTCCAACATTTTTATTTTTAAATTATAAAACTCAAATTTAACACATCATTCTTTGTATAAAACAAATTTTTTATATAATTTTTTTTATGACCAAGTGTCAGAGCAAGTTTATGTATACTACGACTAATTTCAATACTCGTATCTAAAGATATGCATGGATCGGATTGATTCGAGTCCGTGCTAAACCCATAACCGATTCAATATTGATCGGTTTCAAAACTTTAGATCTAGAACCGAACCGATCCTCCTAGAGAAACGAACCGAACCAACTCAAATTGAGTTGATTTGGTTCGATTTCATGCCTCTTCTTTTGATCGAGTCTAGCTCATGTTGGGTCGGTCTGGGTCCACTTTTATAATGTGAAAAGCAATTTCTTTATTTAAAAATAAAAATAACGTTGCATCCTTAATTTTTTAAATAATTAAATAATAATATTTAAACAAATATTAGTAATAATGAAGTATAAAATAACAATAGTTTAAAGACATATACGTAATATTTACAAACTTTATTACATATATAGATCGAGTCTTGGTTCGAATTTTGAATTGGGTTGCATTGGTTTGGTTCTCGAGTCGGTTCGAATCCAAAAAACACCAACTCAAGAATCGAATTGAATTTTTCAATTTAATATTTTTTATACTCAAAATCGAATCAAACTTTTAACAAATTTGAACTAAATTAACTTATAGAGGTCAAATTAATCCAATTCCCGAGTTTTTTAAGTTCATTTATGCACCATAACCTGTATCGAATTTAGTTGATTTAAAAAAAAAAATCAAATTTCATTGTAATTAAATGGGACAAATGGGCATAAAACGCGGGTGAGAGAGAACGACGGAATATTGAGATGGGAAAGGGGCTGATGGAAAGAGTGGGAGAGAGTCGTAGTAGAGGGTACAGACAGAATGATGAGAAGAGTGTCGGATTAGCGTGGAGTGGTGGAAACAATTAATTGGATATTGTCACTCAGTCGGTCAGTCCAGTCCCCCCTGATTTCGGATGCGTCGTTTTCTCTTTCTCTCTCCTTCCTTGTTGATTCTAAAGATTCTCTTATTATTCCTTCTTTGCCGGATTTCTCGCTTCCAAACACCCTCAATCACGTCAACCCCCTACCGCCCTTGTGTTCTCTTCCTCACTGTTATTTCCATGTCATCGTTCCTCATCATCGGTTTTCAAAATCATACGTGTAATCCAACGGTTCATGATCAATGAAGACATGCTCGCTGGTATCAGCCCGAGGATATTGCAGAATCTGATAGAAGGGGAGGCGGCGACACCTGTCAGTCAAAATGAGGCTTGTCTGCCCATTGACCGGCAGGCGTGGCTTCACTATCCCACCTCTCTCTCTGAGTCACCCTCCACTTACTGTCGCCGATACTCTCTCATACGTCCTTTTCGTATCGTCTCTCTCTCTCTCCACCGGTGGGTGCATTGCCTGTAATAACTAGACAGCGTGTTTCTGTATTCTCTCCTCTTCTGATTTTTCTGTCTCTATTTCTCAGACTCTTGAGGCCTACGGCTTCATCAACGCATTAAGAAAATAAGAAAAGATCCAATTGGATACATAATTCAACTTCATCTCTTGACAATTGCTTTGTTGCAACTGTACGTGCAATTGTCTCGCGAGCTACTTGTTTTGTTGTGAAAGCAATTACATGTTTCTGGGAATACAGCTAGCACTTGAAATTTCATGTTTGTGTGGTATCAATTTTTTTTTTTTGTTTTGTAGTTATGTTTTGTTCTCCAAATGGCTAAAATTAAAATGAGAGAGAGGGTTCAAGACTTCTAGTGATGGAGTATCCTCAAAAACTTTTGTTAAGAAAATATGTGGCAACTGGCAACCAGCCCATTTCTTGGAAAATAATGGAAGTTGTTGGACAGAGACTAGCGGATTTCCTTGCGAGGAAACCCACTTAAAAGCCGGTTTTTTTTTCTTTCTCGAGAGATATGAACTTTCCCGATATATTATTCTAGATAACTGTCACCTACCGTAAAATTTGCTATGATTTTAACATGAAAAGTATTACTGTCACTGATTTTATTTACTAGATTATCACCATAGACATAAGTACGAAAATTTCACGTATCTTAAAAAACGTGAATTCCATCACTTTATCTATCCGTAATGATAATTTGATAGAAAAATTCGGTGCCCCAGCATTAGTAGTCTTTTCAACATTCATGGTAGGTCTCAATTATTGTAGAAATAATCTAATAACAAATTTGAATTCTATAGAATAAAGATTTCTATTTCATGAATCAATAGACTAGATAAGGACATATTAGATGTGTTATCAAAACTACCTCATTTTATATTAAAATTTATTTTGTTATATATAACTACAAACTCATCTATTTTTGAATAAGTTTTAAGGTAACTCATATGTTTTTTTTTATTTTTGTTTTAATTGACGTGTCAACTCTATGGAATCAAAATCTCGAATCCAACTATGTAATAAAGACATCCTAATCCTTGAATCAAAATGGAAGTCATAGTATGACTGTCACTTTTGATCATTTTCAGAACTGTAGTTTGGTTTCTTCCCTTCTCTTTGGTTAGTTTGACTCTACAGATTTCAATTATCAACAACCAAAAAAATTCATTTTCAATAAGCATGATTTTTCTATATTTCACCGTGATTCTTGAGGTAAGTTCATCTAATTATTTTCCCTTTCATTTTTCTCATTCAATTAGGCTTGTACTCTTATAACATGATACAAGCAGCCATCAATGAAACAAAACGAGGAAAGAAAACAAAAAAAGAAAGAAAGAAAATGCCACAAACATGAAAGACAAGAAAAGTAGTTCTCCAAAGAAGTGCCGAACAGGCATACACCTTCCAAGAAAATCACAATCAGAGATCCCGGAGTTGTCGGAGATTCATCGGAGATATGTATTTCGGGTCTCCGTCGACAAGTTGCTTGGCGACGATGATATTGGCAGCCTCACTGGGGTGGTAAGGATCCCAGAACACATGCTTGTCGCGGTCCGCGCACATACTAGACGTCGGCCCGCACGGAATTATCCCAGCAAACTGGCCTCCATTCCCACAACATGCCGTGCTTGCTGTTTTAAATCCTGCACAGTTTCAACAATATTACTCATAGTTTCATCTAGGGGGTACAAAAGAACCGAACCAGTACTCGACCACTCGGTTCTGTCAAAGATCAGTTTGATTCTAGATCTTAAAATGGTTGACCCAGTCATTTTAATTCGATACTCAAGTTTGTAATATTTGGAGTCGAACAAATCAAGTCAAACCAATTCAACCTAGCCCGAGAACCGGACGGAGACCCGATTTTATATATACACGATCTACATATATTGCATATTTGTTTTTAAGTCATGGTATTTAAACATAATTTTTTTTAATTTGTGTTTGTGTGTTGTTTTATTAATTTTTTTTAAAATTGAGGAAATAAGAATAATACTATTTTTCATTTTTTAAATAAACAAACTATATTTAATACCACAAAAACCGACTCAAACCAACCAAACCTAATCTTGTCTTGAACCAACCAAGTGTGAAAATGAACCGAACTAACCTGAGTCGACTCGGTTTGGTTTGGGTCGATTGCATGGAATGATTAATTCGGTTCTGAGTTCAAAATTTTAAAATTGATCAAAATTAAGTTGGTTATAAATTTAGCACGTACCTGAACCAACTCGACGCATGAACACCCTTAATAACATTCATCATCTAATTCAGAAATTCTTTACGTAGACATCAATTCTATTGACAATACTCACCATATTTGGCATAGTTTTTAATCATTTCCAACACAAGATCATACACATTTGCATGAACAAACGTTGCTCCGGGGAGGTTTTCGTTGAGCTCGGAGAGTAAATCCTTCAACCGGGCGTTGTACTGAAGTGCCAGCTTATTCGGCAACTCCACACACTCATTTTCAGTCAGCTGATTGATTGTTTTCTGGTAAGGAATGCAGCCAAGAGGTCCAACATTTCCTATTATAAACTTCCTTGCATCTAGTTGATAAAGTCTCTGTGTCAGGAAAATTCTCTCTCAAAATTAGCCAAGGGTATTATTTAGAGTCAATAATTAGAGCTTTTAATGGTTGCGTGTGGATACCGTGAGTTGGTCCCTCAGATGGTTAAGAAGATCGTCAATGAAAGAATCTGGACTTTGGGATATCCTTGCCCCCATTGAGAGGACTGGAAGTAGATAATTGTTGAGAAAATCATTTGACCCGACTGTGATTGAGAAAATGGATTTCCTCATAATATACTCTCTTGCCTTCGATGCACCCAACAATGTGTCGATCTGTTTTCTAGTAATGTTGAAATAATCAACCTGGATGTCCATTGAAAGCCTATTCACCTGCAAAATACAAATACCATTGAACAATTTGAATATAAAAGGCCGTATTATGAAAAAAAATAAATTGATTGATAACGGAGGTTTGAGCGCTTACAAATATTCTTCCGGTGGCATTCATAATCCCACCGCCACCGGATGCATAATTCACTCCATGTAATATAACTTTTCCGCTGGTATTTGGGGCCAGAAATGGCACTGCATAGTTTGGTTGTCCCAGTTCCTCTCCTGATAAAGAAACAAGAAAAACTCAACAAACAAAAAAAAAAAGAAAGGCATGCATGAACATCTATGGATGAGATATATGTATATATACTACCAACAATGTCTCCGATGGTTCTCCCGTTGGTGAACCGGCCCGTGGGATTTCCTCCGGAAGGCTTGAAATCAATTCCATTTGGTGGGATATTGGCTCTGGACAAAGTTGGTAGATAGTTGTTATTCCCCGCATCGACCAAAGAATCGCCGAAGATAAATGAAGCTCCTAAGCCTAAATTATCTTCACCCTTTCCTAGTAAGCTCAAGTTGATGACAGAGAAGACCAAAGCCACAAAGAAGTAATTCATGGCCATGGATTCTAGGTCTCCACTAATTAATGATAAGCTAGAATTGTAATTCCATGGCTGAGAGGCTACCTTCGGGACAAGTATATAAGTGAAGCTCTTCTTCTTCACCAGACAAGAAAAGAGAAGCCGGTGTAGAAACTTGTAGGCTTTGTTCTCTGGTGGAGTTGCGTTTGGTTTGACTCTTAGCATATTCTGGAAAGGAGAGTCATGAATGGTCATGAATTTCAAGAGGCAGTTCATCAACATCTCTGTTTTTTTTCTCTCAACGTGCCAAGGACTTGGGGGTGATTGCTTTTGAAGTAAGCAAGAAAATGAATTTTAACCCTCAATTACGAATGTTGTAGTAATTAAGAACTTAGGTGGTGTTTGGTTTAGCAGTTGAAACGCCTTCTCACAAAATGTGGTGTTATGTCCTCAAGAAACGTACCTAGTTGAAAAATAGAAGAATAATAATTCTACTTCATTTGAGTCCGAACGATTTAGAGGTTCCAAGGTGGCGTGAAAAGATAACGTTAGACCTTATGCTTAATATGAAGACAAATTGATTGTTGGGTCACTCCTTATTGTTGTTAGTGTCGAGGACATAAGTAATAATTATACCCTCACTAACATTTTTAGGCTTTTGATGAAATGGTTAATAATTTAACATGTATGATAATCTCACTGCAAACTCAATAATTACAATACTTGCATGCACAAGCGGAGCAAGGTGTCCATATGGGGCATTGCCCGCCTGAAGTTTTGCTGGGTTTTTTGCTTTGATAAAATATAGGATAAGATCAAAAGGAGAGGAAGACAGATTTTCCTGCAGTGATGCATGGGCTTCAAAATATGCTATGGATGAGATCACACAAAACCAAAAAAAAAAAAATACAATTTATATAGAAGTTATGCTCTTATGATACCTATCATAAGAATATTTAAGTCAGTTTGGTGGTTTGGCAAGGACCGACCCGACCCGTGTTCTTTCTCATCTTTTGTTGAAAATAACATCATTGACACTTGTTCCATCTTTGGACTTAGGAGTTGGTCTCTCCTCAGACTCTCTGGCCCACGTAGGTGCAATTCCATGTGGCCTGGCTAAAGGCCCAAAGCTCGAAGATGTACCCCAAGTTCTAAAAGTCCACAGAAGATCAGCAAGGTAACAATTCAACACTTCACTGGTTATTTTAGTAAGACTTCACCAAAAATTTTGGCCACTCCCTTCTCTCCTTTATATTCCAAGACCAAAAAAAGACTGTACAAGTCTCACTGATTGTAACACACCCTTTCAACACGAGCCAGTAAAGTCTGTCCAAGGTAACCAGTCAATTGTAGTAAGTCTAGCATTTTCTAGTTACTCTTCCCTTTGAGGATCTTTAACCCTCTCTCTCTCTCTCTCCCTCTCTCTCCAAAACAAAAGTGCTTTGCCCACTCAGCTCTGTGAAGGAGTAAGAATGCCAGAGACAAAATATCTTGAATTGAATTGACGTCACTAAAAAGAGTGATATTTGAAAAAGGAAAGCCCCCAAAGCAAAAGGCATGCTTCCAAAAAGAAGCCACCCCCTACTCATTACTCTAATTGAAGTTGGGTAATCCCAACTTTAATAAAGGAAATGTCTTCATTCTCTAAAGTACATCTTTAATTACTTACATCCCACATTGCAGACTAAAACATAGCATACCCTATGCGAAGGACACCAGGCAGAACCTTAATTTCATTTCTATCCCAGTCCCAGGAACCATGAAAAGCATTGAAGTATTATTGCTATTCGAATGAGGGTAATTTGGTCATTCCATATCCGATTGACGGGTCAACCGTCATATTGCGGGACCGAAAGTGTTTTTCAAAACGCATTGAATCAACTTGAGTTGCTTTTTAATTATAAAAAGCTTTGATTAGGAATGGAAAAGGGACATCATAGTTTGGCCTCCCAAGATAAAAATAGCTTTAGAAAAGCTAAAAATCAATTGCATACTTAGATTTGAGAGTGAAAACAAACAGAAGTAATCTTTTCAAAGGCACTTGAGGTGGGTTGTAGACAAGAATTTGGAAAAGGGTTTTGAATCTCTCTGATTTTTTGCCAATGAATAAGCTTAGACAATGCCTTAGAGATGCAACTAAATTAATTATAAAGAAGTCAAGCCCTAACAAAATATAGTTCTTGAGTCAAAGAAATCAAGCCTTAAAAGCATGAAAGGATGAGTACTAACCACGTCATTATGCTATAAAACAAGTTACGATACCTTACTTAGAACTAACTAAAGCAAGTAAACTCCTCGCTTTGATCTTTGTTTTTATTCTTTTTAATCACTAACTTTTTTCCACATCCTTAATTTGGCCACCACTGAAGAAAACTAATGACAGGCTCGTCGTGTTTTGATCTTCTTCCAGTATGCTTTCGTTGGCTTATAATCTCAACTCCTAATCACAATATGTAATTTGTAAAAATAGTAGAAAGATAATGGTTAAACTAAAGACAATTGGAGCCTGATCAGATCCCCCTAAGTCTGAATTCTAAAATAGCTTTCTTTTTCTAATTCTTGTTTTATCTTTTATATGAAGGAACAACTAGTAGACTTGCATTACAATATTTATGTTGATAGTGTTCTGTTGATTGGAATCTCTTTTAATTCCCTAGCTAGCTAAGACTCAGATCAATCTCACTATTTGATATGTAGAAAAGATGTGCATATCCTCCTGTGATTAGTTTACTAAATCTTAAAATGATTACATTAATGTATATTATAGCCTGCATGTTGCAGCAATGACTTAATGTCTTCAATCATTAATTTCTCTTCCAAATAAACTAATTGACATATATACGAATTTAATATTAAGCGTGGTATCACTCCAAATGGGGACAAAATAAAAAACAGTAATTAATAATAATTATAGTAGAAGTAGTAGTTATAATAAGTGTGGCTATGAATGCATCAATGCCTGTCATTAGGTTTAATATAAAGAGCTATACAATGATAATGACATGAAAATGAAAATGCAAGTTCTGTTTAAGACAAGTAAGCTTCAGGACTGAACGGCCCTATATTACCTTGCAGCAATGTCAGGTTTTACCTGAAACAATTTAAAAGTGAGAGTAATGACAAAATAAGAAAAGAGAAAAAAGTCGCAAAGTTAAGAAGAAATTAAACAAATGATATATATAAATGATATATATAGATATATTGTTGAATTTTTCAAGAAGTCTGGCCATTGGAATTGTTTTTTTGGTTGACAACTATTAATGAAGCAGCTAGAACAAAGATGCTGATAGGGAACATAGTGTTCTCGATTAACTAAAACTTGTCATGATCAAGACGTCAAAATCCATATATTAAAATTGAATGTTTCAAAAGAAGATAGAAACCTGTAATATATTGGCGAAATATGACTTTATGAGGCCGTATAGAAACAGGCATTTGATTTTGGAAACTGATCCTACTAATACTTTTTGAATGTCAACTTAGAATGGCTGAAATGGACAAAAGTCATTACATCAAGCAAACTGAAAATTAAATTTGAAGAAAAGTGAAACACACAAACCAGCCAACTAATGTTACTTGGTTGAATCATAAAAACTTCCGAAAAAGTTGCATAGAAAATCTAATTAAAATGATATGACAATGACCATTTTATAATTTAGAGTATAGTTATCAGTTCATGATTTATTGGTTTAATCGGTTCAACCAATATTATAAATTAAATATATTTTTATTTATTCATATATGTTTTATCATAAATATAATTTATATTGCAAAATAAAATACAAGGCTTAGGTAGAGTAGTGGATTAAGAAGTATTACTTAATTCTACCATTAGTTTCAAGTTCAACTCTTACGAGCCACAAATTTTTTAAGGAGGATTAAAAAGTCAAAGTTAGTCAACGATTTTTTCAAAAAATCGACCGACTAGTTCACTAGTTTTTCAAAAAATTTGACCAATTCAACCCCGTTCTAGTGCATTTTTCGTAAATTAGTTGAACCAGATTGGTTCATAGTCTGATTTTTTGTTTAAAAAAGGATTAAAAAGTTAAAGCTGGTCAACGGTTTTTTAAAAAAATTCGCCGGTTGGTTCACTGGTTTTTCAAAAAAATTGGCTGGTTCATCCTATTCAACCTGATTCTAATGCATTTTTTGTAAATTAGTTGAATCGAACTAGTTCATGGTCCAGTCCCATATTCAACCGGTTGAACCGGCTAATCCAATTATGATAACTGTGATTTAGTGTATTACGTGTTCTGTTTTAAATTGGACAGCACCCATTCAACCATATCATTCTGTATAGAAATTTTGTATGAATTTTATAAGGGTGTATGCAATGCAAACCATGCTCTCTATGAAGGACATTAACAATCTTTGTTTGAGAATGCCAAAGCATGCTCCTATTAGAGTGACAAATGCTCTCTAAGTCTTGCTTGGCTTAAGGTCATTTTTTTGCACCATATTTGCTTAGAATTGCACATTCAATACATATGCATAGATCATATATACAATTGCAGTGATATCGGTGGAGAAAGCGGTCCGGCGGCCGAGGTAGCGGTGGCCGCGGTGACTAATGCCGAGTAGAAAACTAGACTAGTACTATATTTAATGCAAGATGCCATTGGAAAAACTGAATAGAGAACAAGGTGGGTTTTAGTAAACTGTTTGCCCATTCAATGTTTAGGAGAAACACGAGCATTAGAAATTGTCCCCCAGTAATTACACCAGTATAATCCATGAATCTGAAATAATTATTAATCTATAAAATAAAATAAAATAAAATAAAGCTTTAATTCTAGTACTTATTATTATCCCAACCCTTTCACTTCAAAGCTTTATCGTTCATGCTTGTCATTTACCTTGAACTGTAATGTCTGCATGTGGTACATCCAGTGGGGAGAGCATCACCCACACAGCACTAGCTTCAATAATTAAATACTAAAAAAAAATTATTTCATATGTATCTCAACCTTTATAGAGACAAACATGGAACAAAAGTATATTTGTTTTTATTGTACTAATTATTTCTGGCTTCGTGTATTGCGTCCAAAGACTTTGTTCAAGTGTATCCATCTAATTTTGTGTGTTGTGGCTTCTTTTTTTTTTTTTTTTTTTTTGTCTTTGTGGAATATTGTTATTTGGTAATTGCACGAAAAACTTTTTTTTTTTTTTTGTTGTGATCAGGTGGAACACAAACAAGGCATCTCCACATGCAGGGACAATGCTGAGTAGGTCTGACCCTCCACAAATTTTGTAACATTTGAGAGTCTCGTGCATTGAGTGTCTTTTTTTTTAGTTATAGATTCAAAAAATAATGTATGACGAGCAAATCATGTAGAATTGTTTTGTTGAATTGCAAGATTTCCGATCATTATGACTATACTTGCAATCTCCTCGCCCATAAAAAGATTGTGAATTTAGAAATATTTACTCCTAAATTATACTTGCTTAAACCCAAACACCATAAACTCTTGGTTGAACCTGGAGGGTTGTCGTATTTGATTAATTAAGAAGATGTGTACCCCAACTCAAGTTCAACTCTTAGAATCAAGTTTGGAGAAATTTAATTTCTAGTTAATATTCTAGTTCTAGTGTAAATATATTGTCTTTGATAGGAAGGTACGTGTTAGTTGACTCAAACACCTTTTATCATGATTAAAAAAAAACCTCTTAGTTGAAACACATTTTTCAGTGGTTGGACATGTCACGCAACACAAAATATCTTGGGCGAAAAATGCCAATGAATGGGTCTTAGGCATGTAATTGACTAGACCTTAAGGTTGAAAGAACATTCCCCTTGGCTGTGTGCAAGAAAGATATATTGGATTCTAACTTCTTCGTCTTTGGTCAATTGTCTCGTGGGTTGACACACAGATTGGGTTCACTTACCAGTAAGGCTGTCCACAGATTTGTAAAGACTATATGCTATTTTATTGTGTCATTGTCATCTATGTGTACACTTAAAAAAATCCACTCCATAAACACCATGTTTGGCCATCTCCCGTCGAGATGATTTCAGTTGTGTGTGTGATTTTATAATTCGTTTCTTAACTTTTTGTTTTCACATGTTGTTGTAGAATTGTGATATTCTCTCAAAAAAATTATATGTGGCATTTTTAAAGTCGCAGCCGGTGAGCTCCCTCTTTAGAAGTCAACGGGCTTAAGCCCACATTTGTTTCCCCGTCTTGTGGGGGCTAGCCATCCCATGTCGGGATGGTTTGGGTTGTGTGTGAATTTATAACCCGTTCCCCAATTTTTCATTTTAACGAGTTATTGTGAAATTGTGGTATTCTCTTAAAAAAAACTCTAAAAAAACAGAACACCATATTTTGAACGACTCTACCCATCAAACTAGGGTGCCAGTCTGACATTTTAGAAAAAAGTTTTTCAAGCGTTCATTCTGTAAAAGTAATACCATAGACCGTATCAGTATACTTTCTTTTTTTTATACTATATGTATTGGTATCAGTGTAATATTAAGTATCAGCGGATCTATTATTATAAATATTATATACTTATAAAAAAATTATTCATTTATAAAATATTTACTCGTAAAATTTGACATTACTCATAACAAATATTATTTAATATTAAATTATTTTAATATCATAAACTTGTTATCTAACCTGAATATATATTTAAAAATAATTAAAAGATATTATTACACAGTATATGTTCAACACAAATTTTAATAAATATTTATTATCAAAATACATTAAAATTAAATTATTTTAAACAAATTACACAAAATCCAATATGGTCCGTTAAATCCGGTATTGTTCGGTACCGCCGATATCGGCCGACATTGGCTAGTAACTTGACCAATACCAAACTCACCTTCATCGGTACCGTTTTATGTTTGATACGATATGCACTGCCCTGCACGAAACGATACGATATTGATAATTGAGTAATACAAAAAAATGTAATATACTGAATTTATATATAGAATGATGTAATTGAATTAAAATTTTTAAATTCAAAATAAAGTATTTAGAATAGTTTTTAATTAAAAAAAGATTCAATATTAAAAAAAATTGTAAGAATTCATTGCGTAATGGCATTTGACGTGTTGGCTGGACACGTACTTAAATTAATAGTGAAATCAATGAATTGAGATCTTCTACATGTTTAGTATACTTCTTTTTTTGCCCTTTTAATTTCATTGGCTCACATTATTAACGTGATAAATATAAAAATTTTATTACTAAAATCTTTTTTATTTTTTTATATATTTATATTTAACACATTGATAATGTAAATTAATAGTATTAAAGGAGCAAAAAAATGAGGCACACTAAGATTATTTGGGTTCCAAGTCAATATGAATGAAAGAGGTTGCCTCGAAGCATGCACTCACATGTGCACAATTTGCAAATTTACTATTCCAAAACTCAACAGTCAGTACATGTAAAAATGCTATACATGGCTCCCAATTCAATCCAAAACAAAGTTAAAATTGTAGTCAACGGCCTTTTACTTTTTGAGTAGCAAATTCTAGGGTCTTGTGCGTCAGCCCGGCCATCCAGGAAAAGGGAATCCAAAGGGAAGGGATTTATATATATATATATATATATATATTTCTCAGAGAGAGATTTCAAAGGATTTTTCTCAAATTAAGAAGTCCCAGAAGATGAGCATTAAACCAACCATTTTGTTTACTCAAATCTTAAAGATTTTCGTACATTTGGGAGTCGGGACCATCACAAATCGTTAGAATGTATGTCAATTCTATTTTTAATTTCCTTTATATTTTTGTTTTTTAATTATAAAGTATTCAAATATTCAACTGATTATTCTATTAAATTTGTGTAGAGGCATGTCAACATAGACGATATAAATTTTATATACATTACATGAATGGTGATATTTGATGCACTAATAATATTACAAAAGAGAAAGGAGAATTTATTCTTCATATTCTTCTCAATTTCAAATTTATAATTTTCTTTATAAAAATTTATTGTTTTGAAGTGAAGGAAGAAAAGTTCCACGTTAACATAAAAAAT
The DNA here is from genome assembly GCA_033060915.1 of Euryodendron excelsum. Taxonomy (NCBI): domain Eukaryota; kingdom Viridiplantae; phylum Streptophyta; class Magnoliopsida; order Ericales; family Pentaphylacaceae; genus Euryodendron; species Euryodendron excelsum. Next base: position 12,692,492 of record CM065383.1, read on the forward strand.
TCTTATTAAAAACTATCCCCTGAAAACCAATCTCAATTTATTAAAAATAACAAGCACTCATAAGAAAATCTCTTGTTTCTCCTCTTTTTGTTTTACCCTATGGCGTCCTTCAAAAGTGATTGTGCTTTTACCTTGTCGTAAGACTAAAAAATTATTTAGATGCAGTGTTTTTTTTTACGAATTTCTGGATTTAGCCTTTGGCTTTTTCATTATCTTACATGAATTAATTTACTAGTATAAGCGAGGATTAAAACAAATATCTTTGGAGATGCACGTAGTTCCGAAGAACTCAGATGAACTGCTCTAATATGACAATCGAAAATTAGGATGAGATAGGGGTATCTACTTACAAAATTTCATATAAAAATTTAGAAATATTATATATATATATATATATATAATTTCAAACAAATCTAGGCCATATCCATTAATAATATATATCATGTCATTTTTGCATCTAACTTTAACAAAGAGGCCTAAACAGTGATGTAGGGTTGACTATATGTTATTTAACATTTTTATTATGAAGGGTGGAACAATTGAGCACCCAACTTGCTGTACTCAACCACCTGAGGTGGTACTCTGGTGGCCAGGAAAAGCTGGTAAATATCCCAGTTGGCTCAAGTTTTAAGTTCGGAGGTGTGCGCTCGACGTCTTTTTGGTCTATAGGTTTAGACCGCCTTTTAGTTTACTTAATTTTTGGTAATGCTGTGATAACGGGTTCGCTTTCTCAGACAGTAATTATAGTTTAAATCGAACATTCTACAGTGAAAAAAAATTTTTATGGTCATATTCAGAAAGGACGCTACAGTTGGCTGCCACTTTCTCTCTTTTTTACTGAGAAAAAAAAAAAACTTGATGTACTCATTTTAAGATATTCAAAAATTTTTTTCAGTTTTGTTTTATTCTGCCCTGGTTAGAAGATAAATAGGATTAATTTTAGTCTCATCTAGCCTGAAGTTAGACTACATTTATTCAAGCAACTGCCTCAGGCAAGTGTTAATTCAATGTGAAGAAAATTGGGAATTTCAGATTGCCTGTATTTTGTCTTCTTGCAAGTCAAATTGGAAAAAAAAAACATATAAATTAAAAAAATGATATCCATAAAACCCTATTCAAAGAACTCAAAATTTTAGCCCTCTATGAGCCTATGGTATCATTTTTGAAATTTTTTTTCGTGTTTCAAAAACAAAAATAATAAAAAGTTCAAAAAAACTGAGAGTATTTCTAAATGATTTTTTATAACTAACTTAAAATTTTGACTTTTATAATTTTTTTAAGTTAAAATCCAAATACCCATTTATAGATGTCATAAAAAGCCCTAAGATATTATTAAATGTGATGAAAATCTCAATTGCTCGCGAGTCACGAGATTTGGGTATGGCATTTGGACTTCGAAGCTGGACAGAGAACAGCTTTTACATTCCAGCAGATTATTTGACTTTCCGCTAATCACTGTGGGAGGGAAAGCTTTTGGTGGGGTCCAACCAAACACAAACAGAAAATAATTTAATTAATTTAAATTAAAGAATTAAAAATAATTTGTACTGCTAATAAACAACACAATATCACTTATTGGTTTGTGAAAGTCAATGTCATTTCAAACTGTTTGTTGAGTCTGGTTAGTGTAGATTGTGGAGATAGCCAGCTAGGGTTGAGAGAGAGAGTGAGAGAGAGAGAGAGGGAGAGAGGAGAGAGAAAATAGAACAGTGGGGTAATCAAGAGAGGGTATGTAGTGGAAAAAAAACGAAGAGGGTATGTTTTGGACTCGCAATTGAAGTAAATGAGCTCTTGATGTGGAGGGTATGCTTTTAATTGGGTTGCAGGAAAGCTGAGAGAGAGGGAGAGAGAGAGAGCTTGGAGCTCTTTCAGGTGTTTTGGATACAAAGGGCTTGTTAGGTTGATCTTCTTGTTCTTGGAATCATTGCTCTGCTACATTCGCTGTGAGTGTCTTTTAAGCTGTCTGTTCTTTGCCAATTTTAGCGGATCTGGGTTGTGGGTTTTAGGGTTTGAGGCTTTGATTTTCTCTCTGTATTCGGTTTCTTCCAATTTGATGCTAATGTTTGGACTTTCTAAGGGTTTGGGGTTTGTTATTTCATGAATCTTTCGAATCTTGGGTATCAAAATTCTATGGGTTTGTAGATTTTCTTTTCTTCTAAAGCTATATTTACTTCTGCCACTCACCCAAAATCTTGAAGTGGTCCCCTAGTCACTGGATGTCACTGATTGAACCCTAAAATCTGTGGGGGGGTTTTGTTTTTTGCTTCTTACATTTCTGGGTTCCAACTGTGTCGTCCTAATCTGAATTGATTCCTAAGTGTGTGTATTTCCAAGAAGGTCCAATCTAGGGTTTCTATTTGATCTGCTGAACATCAGTTAGAATTGAGATGTTTTGACCCAATTCGTGTTTCTGTCTTTGAATGTTTCCTTAAAGCAAAGTCTTCGGAGCGTTCCCTCCTTAAGATAGGGTTTTGATTTTTGAAAGCAAAGCTTTGATTCTGAGTGAGCTTTTAGATTGATTCCTCTTTCTTTTTTAAATTAGGGTTTGAAACTGGACCGCTTTTTGGGGCTTGCTATTAGATGGGCTAAACAAACCCTTCTGTCCTGGTGGAGCTTAAGCTGGTTATTCTTTCTGGGGTCTCTCTGAAATTGATTATACAGATAAGCTTCAATGCATCTTTCACTATGGAAGCCAATATCTCACTGTGCTGCTCTGATCATGGACAAAAAGAGCAGGAGAAAAGATGGGTCTAGCCATTCCACAGAAGAAATCAAGAGAAACCCATCATTTCTCAGGAAATTGCAGGAGCACAAGCTCAGGGAAGCTCTTGAAGAAGCATCTGAAGATGGGTCGCTTGTTAAATCCCAAGACATGGATTCTGAGTCGGCTGCAAATCAAGACGATGCCTTGGGGAGATCACGATCACTCGCGAGGCTCCATGCTCAGAAGGAATTCCTCAGATCCACTGCTCTTGCCGCGGAGCGCCCATTTGAATCTGAAAACTCAATTCCTGACCTTAATGAATCATTCTCGAAATTCCTCACAATGTACCCGAAGTATCAATCGTCAGAGAAGATCGATCAGCTGAGGCTGGATGAGTATGCACACTTGTCAGGGTCAATCCCTAAGGTATGTCTTGACTACTGTGGATTTGGGTTGTTTTCTTTCCTTCAGACAGTTCATTATTGGGAATCCTCCACATTTAGCTTGTCTGAGATTACTGCAAATTTGAGCAATCATGCCTTATATGGTGGTGCTGAGAAAGGCACTGTGGAACATGATATAAAGACTAGGATAATGGATTATCTGAACATCCCTGAGAATGAATATGGTCTTGTTTTTACTGTAAGTCGAGGGTCGGCTTTTAAATTGCTTGCTGAATCGTACCCTTTTCATACAAATAAGAAGTTGTTAACCATGTTTGATCATGAGAGCCAGTCTGTGAATTGGATGGCTCAGGGTGCCAGAGATAAAGGTGCAAAAGTTCAGAGTGCATGGTTTAAATGGCCAACCCTTAAATTATGCTCAACTGATCTGAGAAAGCAGATTTCAAACAAAAAAAGAAGGAAAAAGGATTCAGCAGTTGGTCTTTTTGTGTTCCCTGTTCAGTCTAGGGTCACTGGTGCTAAGTATTCATACCAATGGATGGCACTGGCGCAGCAGAACAATTGGCATGTCTTGCTTGATGCTGGGTCATTAGGTCCCAAAGACATGGATTCTCTTGGATTATCTCTGTTCAGGCCAGATTTTATTATTACATCATTTTACAGGGTATTTGGGTATGACCCAACTGGATTTGGATGCCTTCTCATTAAGAAATCAGTGATGGGAAGCCTTCAAAATCAGTCTGGGCACACTGGTTCGGGTATAGTGAAAATCACCCCTGTTTTTCCTCTGTATCTGAGTGACTCGGTCGATGGTCTACCTGGATTAGCTGGAATTGAAGATGATGAATCCGATGGGAATGGTGAATTATCCTCCGAAACTCGCCCAGGAGCGCAGTTGCCTGCCTTTTCTGGTGCATTCACTTCTGCCCAGGTAAGGGATGTATTTGAGACAGAGATGGATCAGGATAACAGCTCTGACAGAGATGGGGCGAGCACCATATTTGAAGAAACTGAGAGTCTTTCAGTAGGGGAGGTGATGAAGAGTCCAGTTTTCAGTGAAGAATCATCAGACAACTCATTATGGATTGATCTGGGTCAGAGTCCTTTGGGGTCTGACCACAATGGCCAACTGAACAAACAGAAGGTAGCCTCTCCCTTTTGGATAACTGGCAAGAAGAACAAGCGGCTTTCTCCTAAACCATCATCAAACATATCTAGCAGCCCAATATATGACAAGGAGATACACCCAGCTTCTCATGAGGATCACCAAGTGCTATCATTTGATGCTGCTGTTCTGTCAGTGTCACAGGATCTGGACCGTCTTAAGGAAGTCCCTGAAGAAGCACAATTAACAGAAGCAAAACCCTCTTCACAAAATGGAGGAAAGGGTTCACTTCACCTGCATGATCAGGAAATTCAGGAGGAACTTCAAACAAGCAGATATTCTGGGTTAAATGGATCAAGTCTGAACATGTGCTCTTTTGTCTCGCATCCTCGTAGCCTCAAGAATGGCTCAACCTCTGAAATTTGCCTGGAGGCAAAAGAGAGCGCAATACGAAGAGAGACGGAAGGGGAGTTTAGGTTGTTGGGAAGGAGGGAGGGTGGTAGATTTGCTGGTGGTAGATTTTTGGGTAAAGAGCTTGAACAGACTGGTAGTAAGGGAAGGGTATCCTTTAGTATGGAAGATCACCGTAAAGAACGTCTGAGCCATACCTTGGAGCCTGGAGACTTGTCTGCCACAAGCTTGGATGATGAGGAGTACATCAGTGATGGAGAATATGGTGATGGGCAAGACTCAGACAGACGGGAACCCGAGTTGGTATGCAAGCATCTTGATCATGCAAACATGTTGGGTCTCAACAAGACCACTCTTCGGCTGCGGTTCTTGATCAACTGGCTTGTTACCTCGTTACTGCAATTAAGATTACCTGCTTCTCATGGGAATGAAACTGTGCCACTTGTTCACATTTATGGCCCAAAGATTAAATACGAAAGGGGTGCAGCTGTGGCTTTCAATGTGAGAGACAGAACCCAGGGCCTAATCAGTCCAGAACTTGTTCAGAAGTTGGCTGAGGCAAATGGTATCTCTCTTGGCATTGGTATCCTTAGTCGCATACGGATTTTAGATAGCCCAAGACGGCAACCCGGGTCTTCCAATCTTGAAGATACTGCCCTGTGCAGGCCAATGGAAAATGGCCGGCAGGATGGAAAAAGCGGGTTCATTCGAGTTGAGGTGGTCACAGCTTCTCTTGGCTTTCTGACTAACTTCAATGATGTCTATAGGTTATGGGCATTTGTGGCAAGGTTTCTTAATCCAGTCTTCATCACAGAGGGTGGACTTCCAACTGTTGCAGAAGGTTCGGAGACCTAAGCCTAAAAACAAGTTGTGATGCTCTAGTTTCTATTTCAAAGAAGATGGATTTTGCACAAGGAAGTTGCATCGGAGATGCATCTTGGAGTTGTGAAGTGTGGAATATTCTGTTGCACGGAAAGGATGAGAAGTTACTGTTTTCATTGTCCAGGAGTGTTTTGGTCTTCCTCGACACTTTGCTGCAACCGGGTGAATTTGTTCATTCATGTTTTTAATTGCTTGGATTTTTCATCTTCACCTTCTGGGGTTCGCGTAGACTTGTAGAGTTGGCTTTAGAAATTTGTATCCATCAGGAAGCATGAACTCTAAAGTAGAATTCAATGGGTACTTCCCCACTTTACAGTCTGTTAATGCTCTATACGAACTTGTTCTTTTCTGCTTTTGTATAAGATTCAGCTTATTTTCAGATGCTTTGGGCTACTATATAGTATACAATTCTATGGAGGTGCTATAGAATCAATACTACAAACTTTCTTCCTGAGTCTCAATTGTGGAATCGTTGATAATTTTACCATTATGCCTTTGTCTTTTCAACAATAGTTATTAAGAGGGAAGGAGGAAGGTGAAAATTCTGTCTCCCCTGTGAAAAGCGAAGATCCCTACTGAGATTTGTCGGAAACTATGGGTCTCGCGGAAGAGGTGAGTGTGATCTCACTCTGTATTTTTTCTTGCTTTGGGAGGAGAAAGAACTTAACACCATGGTCTTCCCCTGTATTCTTTGTAAGATTTCAAACCTAGTTACCCTCTGCTCTCTTGTAGATGCCTGAGCGACAAAATTAAAAGAGAATGAAGTTCTTCATTACTCACAGGATGCTATATTCTGTTTCATTTAATTCAAAGATTCCTGATCAAAGAGAAAAGGTTCATAAAATTTCTACAGAATGCAATGACTCAATAAATTGGGCAGAATCAAACACCAAACAGCAGTGATATGATGTTAACAGAAACTATTTTCATTCCTTGCATTATGCATAGCACATCATTCAACCACACAATTGAAGAGATAGTCAATAGTAATAATTGTTGGGCCATACCCATTGAGCTCTGTTTGCCGTGGAGATAATGGTGAAAGCATGAATCATTCTACTATTCTCTTTTTGTTTCTGTGGATTCTGCCTTCCAGGAAAGAAAGCTTTAGTGTGGGTCATTCCACAAAGCTGGGTAGAGAATGGAGATAGCACTAACACTATTCTTTTTAGGAACATGATGATGATGATCAAAGCTTGCTTTTCCTAGTAAACAAACAAAACAAGAAACCTACCCCCAGCATGATATAAAGTAACCCTTTGCATTTCAAATGCAAAATCTTTCTACCTCTTCAAAGATACCATAAAGCAAAAGGAAAGTAGACTATGTTTTGACAAGAGGATTATGAACCTTTGTGGGGGAGCTGTCTTCTAAAAGGAACTCAAGTGGTGGTTGATGACTGTGATCCATTGACAAATTTGAACTGATTGAAGACATAGGTGGCAAGTTAACTGATAGAATCATAGATTTCTAGGACTTGGCCCTTCATGATTATCATAGTATGAAAAAATTCTACAAGAAAAACAAAAGCATATGCATAAATCTTCTCCATATAATATTCCATTATCATAAGGAATAGATAAAGGAGTTAGGAGACCTTCCAAGGCCGAAATTGCATATTTTTATACGAGCAAGTAGCTGTATTGATATGTACAGATAACGAACTTGTCCATCTCAACAGATGAAAGAAAGCAAACAACAGCTATGAACTCGAGTCTCTTTCATGTACCATTGAAAGCTCTCACTCTAATCCACGTAAGGGAAAGAAATTATGCTCCTCTTATTCCATTTAGTTGCGTAAGGAATATGAATACGATATTGAGATTTTTTCCCAAAAGCGATTGGTTTCTAAGATCATTTCCGGCTCTAGGCCTTTTATTAGTTAGTCCTGGTCATTTATCACTTGGGGGAGGAACAATACTATTTCATTGCTACAAGTATGGATTATTGAGAAGAATAAGACATGTATTTGGATATTTCCCTTCAACCCCAGATCATTCATACCCCAGTAAAGAAGATTCCCTCATACCCCAGTAAAGAAGATTCCCCATCTGGACAACACCACAGCACCCAAATGGAACAAGATAATTGAAAACTATCCATATATCTGGCTCCTGACTTGGTAAATGGTTCGGATCTGTAGGTTGATTCAAATATAAACCTTCTAACTCCCAGACAGATGCACATCCGCCCTATGCAAGCTTCCTTGTATTGCTGATCACTATGACAGATTTGAATCCACTAAAGCATATCTAGGAATCCATCATCTTTATAAGAAAGGCAGTCTCTAAAGCTGACTCCTTGCACTGCAAGTATCTGTTTTCCTCCACTATGTCTACAGTTAAATTAAGCAGTATTGGGCGTTTAGGGTCATAAATGGAACGCTCACGCACTCGTGCAACCCATTTTGCTGCTTCCCAAACTCCAAATCTGTAAGCACAAAATACAAACAACGCGAATGCACAATTATATGTTTGTTTGATGCCAGCTTGAAAAGCAAAAAGTTTTGTATAAACAGTGGGATATTATTTATTAGTTGATTGTATGTATAGAACAATTAAAAAAAATTCTATTATGTGCTGTTAGAAATCCAAGTTTGACCAGATAAATATACTACAGCATCCGTCTGTATATGCGTGTGTGTGTGTGTGTGTGTGTGTGTGTGTGTGTGTGTGTGTGTGAGAGAGAGAGAGAGAGAGAGAGAGAGAGTACGCATGAGAAAAGGGTATTGTAGCTCGAGGAGAATTCTATTATACCAGAATCCTATGATGACATATGCTACAAAAGAAGAAAAAAAATGCCAAGCTTGGTTAAAGCTGGAAACTAATTCCATGGGGAACCAGCCAAGCTGCAGGCCACTCAGAGGCAATGGAAGAAACACTAACAACAACAAGCAGCACAAAAACTGGATCAACCTTTTTAAACCATGAACTGTTAGGAAATATATTTATTTTGCCCGCTAGGACATCACAACATCATTTCCTCAAGGTTTCTGGATATCAACAAGAAGTCAATCTAATTCATGTTATATAGTTGATCAAGGTCCCAGATAATTTTCTGAAATTCTATTAAAAGAAAAACTAACTGGAAGTAAGGACTGTGGACACAGACGACTTACCCAAGCTAAATGGCACAAATGTGCACTGGGCGTTTGTTCTTTCTCACCCTACCATTTTAACAATTAAAATTCTACATATAGCAGAAGAAAACCTGACAAAATGAAGGAGATTATAGTTTATTCAATAATGGTCAGCCAAACAGTTGACTAAAGAATGTCCTGATTTATGATATACCGGTACCCTTTCTTAATAGCCAATGCAACTCTCCCATCCTATAACTTGCATTCCCTTCTTAGCTTATTGGCCTTTGTCTTCCCATTATTCCACAAAACATAATTCTAATACCAGAGGAAAATTTAACATAGGGAAGTTACCGTGTATTGAATGATGAGCTAACCATAACCGCTGGATAGAGAACATCCTTCTGAATATTATCATAGGGACAATAATTCCGTATAGCCCGAAAATCTTCAATGTCTCCAGGGTACCCAAATTCTTCATAGTCAACAGGAGAAAGCGGTAAAATGGGATAGAGAAGGGTGTTACTTGGATCCAAAAATGGAACCTATAACAGAAATAAGACACAAGTCATCCACAAATAGTAAAAACAAAAGAGAACCCAACAAGTAATGAAGTGTACAAGATTAAGCAAAAGACTCGACAATGTAGAAATTGGAAATATACAATTGGTTATAAATCAGAGACGTTCAAAACTGGTGGAAAGCTTCACATATACCTTCAACACTGCAGCATGAAATAGATCTGGACAAAGATTAATGGCTGAACCAACCAAAAGTCCACCAGCACTGTATCCCCAGCCAGCAAGCTTATTTTCTTGCACAATCTGCTTCTCAATTAGGTATTTAGCACAGGAAATATAGTCATTAACGGAATTATGTTTTTTTGTCCGTCTTCCATCTTGATGCCACTTTTTACCACCACCACCTCCACCTCTGAGAAGAGACCATCCAAATAACCATACTGGAGCAATTTATACATAGATATTTTGTAACAGTGAATGTAATTAATGTTAAACAAACCTGACATCAGCATATGCAACCACCCAACCACGATCAAGTAGGCTTTTCAATTCACTTCGCCAGCGTTTGTCAAGCAACTCACCATAAGCTCCATGTACATGAAGTAATCCAGGATTCTGAGCCACTTTCTTCCTTGTTCGTGAATAGACAATAGTCAAAGGAACTACAACCCCATCATAAGAAGAGACATCATAATGTTCACAAGCATAAAACTCAGAGAGGTCATTCCACAAGTGATCATCTTCATAACTGACTTCATTTGTAGTGTTTGTACTTTGGGAGATCGATGAACTTTCAGTTTTGCTAACAGAGGATGCTCTTCCATATAAAATTCGTGTTCTTTCATGCAGCATATTTTGCTGCTGAATGATATTCCACTTGCCGTTTGACAAGTCATAATTGACTACAGCATCAGGCATCTGCAAACAAAAAGATGTAAGACAGTCTTTCACTAGAGGTACACTTTCAGAAGAAGAAGAAGAAATCACAATTGCTTAAGGTGATCTAAACACTATCTCGACGCTTATCATTATCCTTGGACTTGATAATACACCACCACACGAGCTACTAATTAAACAAACTGTGTTGTCATATTGTAAATTGTGTGTACCGGACATAAGCTTGAATTCTTGGCCACTTCTGCCATACTCATTAAACCAAGCTAGTGAGAATCGCATTCAAAAGATGCAAACAGTCAGTGCGAAAAGTTAACATAAGGCGTCCGAAAAATGATAGATCCATACTGAAGTTTGGATTGTGCTAATTTGTATATCTTCCATCACAGACATAATACATTCAGAAATAACTCAATGGAAACATAACTTCCAATAGTGCAATAATTGTATCAGGTTGAGATCTAATTGGATTTGCGAAGGATGTTAACTATTGAGAATTTGAAGTCACACCCATGTCAAAAATTTTGTTCCCTAAGTTGAGATGTAAAATTTCGTTCTTGAATTGTATTACTTTGTTACTATGATATAGGTTCCCAGTGCAATTCAGTGATATGTAAGACTTATACGTTTTGCCACAGCTATAAACAATTACAGATAATAACATAATAACTGCTAAAGAAAACATTGTGTGTTATACATAGGATATTATCATTCATAAGTTTCATTCTTTTCCAAATGTATGATCTTAAATCTCTTTAAGCATTGATTATGTTCACTTATAAACATCATAAAGTACAACTTATCAACATAAAAATAAAAATAGTATGCGTTCATGAACTAAACGGTAGTCAGTCTTTAGTTTTTGGACAATGATGTACTAACCTAATAATTTCATGATTAATTATACATATTTGCTACATATAAATGCATAAACTATATACAAATATAAAGTTGCATACATTAATTCCCAAGATATAGTGGAAATGTTCCCCCTCAGTAAATGCTATCTCCGTCCCATTTTATGTCTTTTACCTTTCATTTTGGCAATCCCATTCTCTGTGTCAAAGTTTGAAAAGTCAAAAAAAAATTATAAATAACTTTCTTGTATTGCCCTTCGTCAAATTTATATTTACATAGAATCCCAATCCCCAAAAAGTTGTTCAATTAAGACAAAAAAAGCATTTTTGTAATCCTCCAAAAGAACTTCCCTTCAATCGTGTGCATGGTCAAACATGCCAGACAAAGTGGGACAGTTGAGTATGAAAGAAGAATGAATTCAACCATGGAACCAAGTTTGTGTGTTGAAACAAATACTTTGTAGATGCTAGATATCAAAAGGGCCAAGCCTCTATACAGCAATATGGATGCCTGTGCATGTATCTTATTATGTATGTGAGTACAATAATAGACATATCTACATTTTTTTATACAGAAAATACCATTAATCCCCACACACCATTTTTTGTTGATTTCTTTCAGGCTAACTCAAGACAAGAATCTAAAAAGCAAGTTATTGACGAATACCAAATGGAGATTTAATGATTAAATAGCATTGTACATGAAACAATCTTGAAAATGAAGAAGTCATGTGTGATTCACATACCACGGGTGATGATATTGTAAAGCGCATATTTGATGAATAGTAATCATAGTTTGGTCCAGGTGAGATTTGCGAAACATATTTTGGAAGATGCAGGAAATGTGGATTAAGCTCTTTCAGATAAACTGCTCCCTGACACAATAAAAGGAAATGGATGAGAATAATAGGATCCAGAAAGCACTATGTAATCACAATTTTGGCAAACCAATAATTAACCATGCACAATGACTACAAAATGGTGTTGCTTCCTTGTTAGCCACTGCATATTTTTTTGTAAAAAAAATGCAAAATGCAACTCAGACATGGTTGTCGGAAGTATCGTGAAATGCTCATAATACTTCCCACGTGCCACCTGTCTCGCACATGGAGAAACAGATAAAGCATTATAAAGTTCCTTTTGCAAACTACCAGAACAGCTCACATCTTCTAAGACACCACCTAGTGTAGTTTAAGCAGGCCACCTTGGCCCTTCTGAATGCCACATCCTTGTTAACAACTCACTCATACTAAAGTTTGAGCTGTTAGAGCGAGTGTATCCTAACTATTTGTGATCTCAACATGCCTCAATGTGCAGCCAGACAATGAGTTTGAATATGAGACCTTCCCACTCTGATATGATGCCATACAATCAACTGTCAAAAAGCTCAAGTTGTTAAGGGGTATTGACTTAAATATTTTACTCACAACATGCCCCACCACTTGTGGCCAAAGCCTCCACCATGAATAGGCCAAACCTGTGGATGCAGGGTGCCTTATTGAGTAGCTGGTGAGATCTGAACTCAAAACTCAAAACTTGCCTGCTCTAATAGCACGTTAACAAATTAAACTTTTCTAAAAGACTAAACTATTAAAGAACTTAGTTATCTGTATTTTCAATACAATTGCATGTGTCCGGCCAATCTTCCCATCATGAGTGGGTGAAACCAAATATCACATGCAAGTGGTGAGGATGGAACACAGGACCTCATATTATTTCATTTATTAACAATACTAGTATAGCATGCTCTTCAAGAGAAGCTTTTTGGTTTCCTCTTAGGAATCTCTCCACTAAGAAAAGGAATTATCACACAATTCAATTGCCTTTTCAATCAAAATGACCTAAGATTTAGATTGAGTAATCTCTCAAATATGGATTTCCCAAGGATCAGAAATTTTATTCTCAACAGAAACAGCATGACAAGGGTCACCCTCTTTTAATCAAGATGTCAAGGATGTATGGATCAGGGAATGGCATGCCAGAATCTGCCACATTGACTAAAAAAGAGATTTGAAAAAATTAAGCAAATTACACTAACAGCCCCCAGCACCAGGTTTATGAAAATATAGACAACCCTCGGGTTTCTTAAAAAACACATTCCCCCCGGTTAGAAACTGTCATCACTTGTCAACACAGTCTGCGATTTTATAAGTTTGCATATTCACACCTTTGGCCGCTCTAGTAATAAAATTTTTCACTCGCCAAAGAAAGCTATTCAAGAAATTAAACGCCTTACAAAGATAATTATAATCACTAAGGATGAGGGAATGTCAGGTAACAATAAAGGAAATGATATTTACAGGTTGTTGCTTCATCCTAAGTGCTGAGGTGCAATTAATAGCAAAGCTTTGTAGTTATTAAGTTTAAATGAGGATTTAGCATTCCCTATCAATAAAAAAATAAATCATGACTTAGCATTTGTCTTAGATTCTTGAATGCAAAAGGAACCATTCTCTTTCTCTAGCACAAGCAGCAACTTGGGGTAAAGAATCAGAATTCATTTGACCAATGATTCCATATGTTTGCATTTGCAAATAAAACAATTGAAAGAAGAATTTCACAAGAACATTAATTTAAAAGGCATCATATGGAAATAGACATTTAGCTCGAAGACAATACAAGTATTCATAAAACACAGGAATTAGGGAATAGTTGATATCATTAGAATGGTTTCAAAAGCCGATTTTATGCAACATTTTATCACCTTCCCAATAGGCAGGGGTAAAGCAACTGAACAGAGTTTGAACTTTCGGCCTTCCCTTAGGATAAGTACCAAGTGTGTGTCACAGAAATCAACATCCTCAATGATTAACTCTTGGTCATCAATAAATACATTCTGCAGTAGGAACAGTAATTGTTTTAAACAGAGCAAGAAAAATCATGCAGCTAAAAAAAGTAACAACATTCTAATTAAAAATTTTAACCAGAAAATCCCAATAGAAGTGTATGAACTACATATTGATGTACATAGATATATTCACATTTTTATGTACCAACATACAAAGTTTTATCACTGATACACTAACCTCCCATTTTCTAGGTGCAGCAGTGTGGACAGGACTACGAAGCAGATAATGGCAATCAATAGGTTGGCCCTCCTTGGTAGCGTCTGTAAAGAGGTAAAGATACCCTTGATGGTGCTCAACTATGCAGTGAGCCAGCGCCTCACACTCCCATACTAGTGTCAGACCAGACAAAGGATCAGCTGCATCTATCAAAAAGACCTACAAATAAAAGCGACAAACATAAATCTTTTACAAAATACAAATAATAATAGGCTAACAAAAGATTGATTATGAAGTGTCATTAAAGTGATACCTTGGAATATGTAGTGGAGAAAATATTTACAGTCACAAAGCGGAAATCCTTAGTGTGTCTTATGTTTACATGAACATTGTCAGTAGGCTCTTCTAAAAGCAATATGTCTTCTTCTTTTGACCCAAGCATGCTACAATATATTCTATTCAGAAACAAAGAACATGAACTTCAATTTCTTTGCATGCAGACCATCTAAAACAAATTGAAATTGATCCCAAAATCTACCAATTATGAACCTATATGGTCTCTTCTGGTGATCAGTGATGACGTAAAGCAATGCCTGCCCCCCTTTTGCCCAAGCCAAATTTGAAACCCGGTCTGCTTGAGGCTTACTACATAGTGAGTCAAAATTCAAGTCGCGTACAGATAACTTGAAATAATCGTTGTCCTTATCATACATAGTGTACGCAAGATACCGGTGATCCGGGGACACTTCCGACAATTCCTCATAAGCATAACCTATAAATTAATCCAAATATCAAAATCATACACAATAAAAATTAAAAATTAAAAAAAAACCCTTGAACTTCAATGCAAACAGAAAAATGGCAATACCTCCGAATCTTTCTGCTTCTTGATTGTAATCAAGCAGCTTCTGCTCGATTCTCTTCCCTGAAGTAAAATCAAAACCAGCAGAAGGAGATTTATGTGAAATGAACTCTTCATTTAAGCTCACCAATCTCCGACACAACACCGGGTACTGCTTCCCCTCGTCGACTCGCCGATAATACAACCTGCGGCGACGAACACCCACCTCCAAATAGTAAAAACAAATATTCAGATTTTGAACCAAAATATATGAAGTTGGCTACTTAACTTGCTTTTTGAAAGCAAAATTGAATAAATAAATGGATTCTTGCTTTGAAAATAGAT
Organism: Euryodendron excelsum; assembly: GCA_033060915.1. NCBI lineage: Eukaryota > Viridiplantae > Streptophyta > Magnoliopsida > Ericales > Pentaphylacaceae > Euryodendron > Euryodendron excelsum. Next base: position 12,707,540 of record CM065383.1, read on the forward strand.
ATATGTACCATGGGCCCCAGCGGAGGGGAGGGGTGGAGAGGTCGGAGGCCATGCGGGAGGCCATTTCGGACTGGAGTTTGGACTGGAGGCGTTCGGTGTCGGACATGACGGCCTCTGTGTACTTCTCTTCTTGCTCCATGTAGACGTCCATGTGTCGCATCGCTACCATGTCGTTGAGGCTCGACATCCAGCTGTAGGGATCCTCCCAGGTGATGTCGTGGAGAGAGAAGGTGGCGGGTTTTTGTGGGGGTTTTGGGGGTTTTGGAGGGGACGGCGGAGGCTGGGGTTTCTGGGGTTTGAAATGGGCGGAGCGGAGGAGGGAAATGGCGGCTGACGAGACGTGGAGACGCCGGTTGTGGCGGTGGAGGGTTGCTAGAAGGTGGCGCATAGTCGCTTCTCGCTGAGGGGAGCGAAGAGGGTTTTGCCTAGGGTTTAACCGTTAACGGGGGTAATTATCGTTACTGCAGGCGCTACAACCGTTAACCGCAGAAGGGCCTGTTTGAGACTCGTGGATTGGAAATAAAATTATTTCCAGAAGCATACAAATAAAAATAAAAATAAAAAAGTGGATGGGAAGTAAAAAGAAAGAGTAGAGCCCTGTCCATGCTATCAGTTTAGAAATTCGACTGATCCTCCCTCCCTCCCTCCCTCCCTCCCTCCCTCATAAGATTTTGGACCTTCAATAATTCAATGTATTTAAAAAAAAATAAAGAGAGAGGGAAAAGGAAATGAGAGCAACATTGTAAAAAAGTGAAAGGAAAATTGTTATCCATGGTTTAAAATTCAAAGAGAAGAGGAAGCAAATAATATGATGATTTTTAAAAACAAAAAAAGGAGAAAATTAAATGGAAAATAAGAAAAAAAATAACTTTAAAATAACTTCCTTTTTTCTTTATAAACGAAAAACCAAATAGAAAAAGAATAAAGTATTGTAAATAATATAAAAAACATAAAAGAAAATAAATTTGTCTTTTTTTGAACTTCAAAAAACATAGGAAAGAAACTAATAAGACAAATACTAAAAATGAAATATAAAAGACAATAAAAAAGAGTTTGAGAAGATAAATATTATTTGTTTAATTTTTTTTTAAAGTTTATTCTCTTCTCTTGCAAATTAGGAACCAATCGAAGGAATCAAAGAAATATTGTTTTTTGCTCCTTTCTTCATTTTTCTTTTTTAACTTTAACTTCCAAATATGTTAAAAATGCAGAAGTGGAAAATCATAAAGGAGTACAATAAGAAACGGTAGCCTTAGAGTAAAAAAAATGTGAATAATGTTATATGAATAAAATTTTATTTATATATATTTTATGTAAAATAAGATGACTGTTGAATGTTTTTATTTTCAAATCAAAACACTCACTATTTGTACTTGTGATTTATACAATGTCCATACCTTATCATAACTAGATACCCTATTAGAATTTTTTTTTATTTATATAGTCTATTGCGTCTGAACTAGCTTTATCTCACCTATTTAAGTAAGAGTTAAGTGAATGATTCGTCATAACTTGGCAACCTTTTGAGGCCAAGCTGTGATAAATTTATTTATCATAAATTTCTTTGCCCTGATATGAATGGTTTGCTGAAAAAAGAATTAGTTAGATGCAGCTAAGTTTATTTGAGAATTCTCGACTGCATAGTTAAGAAAATAAAACATAACAAGCCTAAGCTGTAATTAATCTAATTGAATAATAAATTTTCAAAATTTAGTTTGAAAATTTAACAAATTTTAAAAAATATTTAAGTTGAAATTGATTTATATACAAAGTTAACCTGAAACTCATTATAATTTGTAGTTCTATTTTAAATAAGATGAACACAGTCAAATTCAAGTAGTTTCGTTTGACAGTGCATTGAATTACGCATATCTTTTCCCCATATGTAACCATGCAAATCCAATCACTTTTGGATTCCAAACGTTTTGTTTTAAGACTCTCTCTCTCTCTCTCTCTCTCTCTCTCTCCGATTTGTTAAAGTGTCTCATTCTCTGCGGATTAGGGTTTGTGCTCTTTGGAGAGGAAAGATAAATAAAAAAGAATGGCGAAACGCGGTAGTGGTCCAGAAGCCTCTTTATACGTTGAGTTCTTTAAAATTTATCTTCCAGATCAGAGCTCTCAACAGCTGGTATTGTCTCTATCATTGTTCTTCGTCCAACGTCCACACTATTGGGCTATATGTATAGACATATGTACCTATACGATCGGTTATGAATTATAGGCCAGTTTCAAAATCTGTTATTACTAGTGCTAGTCTCTCAGTGCTCTGTTTGGTGCCCAGGAAACGTTAGGAAAACCCAAAAGAAAAATAAAAATTTGACAACTGACCAAATTTTTTATTTTTTTTACCTTTTTCATACGACTGAGTTTCAGTATCCTCTACAATTCTAAAGAATCAATGTATTTACGAACGTAATATTCATGTATAAACAGTATGATACATGTAGTAAATTAGCATGTAGCTTCGTTGCTGTGTGCACAGCGCCTTGATATTTGAATCTGAATTCTTGATTTATTGAGAACTTGAGATTCTAAGTTCTTAATTTGTTGATACCAGTCTAAATGAAGAATTTCGGTGTTAACTTTTCAATATTCTGGGATAATTCGTTTTCAAGTCTACCAAGAAGGCAAAGTCATTCATTTTTTTTTTTTTTTTTTTTTGTGTATGTGAATTGCATGCCTCCAATTTGCACTATCCTGTTATGCTCTTGAATTAGACAGACCGGTTACGTGTAAATGCTGTAATAGAGTGCGAAACTCTTTTCCCTATGTAGGGAAGTGGCACTTTTGTTCAGCTATTTCACATCTGGATCTTTGCTTCATTCATTTATTCATAATCACCAAATTTCCATTTCAGTGGAAGTTCCTTGGTTTGGTTGTTAAGGAAATTGAGTAAAAGAAAATAAATGAAGTCTACAATTCTAAATTTCTGGGTTATTGATTATTATTGTACTTTTTAAAACTAATTGTGAACAATTGACTAAATCGAGTGCAAGGTTGTTGTTTGCATTAGTCCCAATTTTTAAACATATAAGATTTAAAATTTTCATTTACGTTATTTGCCTGAATTTCCTCAGCAACCAATTTGACCTCTATTCCTTGGTTGGAAGATTAAAAGAAAGTTTATTAGTAGAAGGGTGATGTTAATTGGAATGTGAAGTATATAGGCAGAGGGCTTGGAATTTTTTTAATTTACATTGCATAAATATGTATTGACTCTATTGAATAAGATAAATATTCCATTTTGCAGCGTGTACCACCAGCATTTGTCAAGCATTTCAATGGAACCATACCAAATAAGGCCATACTTAAAGATCTCAGTGGAAAATTTTGGCATGTGGACGTGGAAAAAGCTGAAAGTGGTGTATCTTTTAAGAATGGATGGCATAGATTTGTTAGCGATCATTCTTTGGAGCTTGGGAACTTCTTAGTTTTTAGATACAATGGAACGTCTTTATTTGATGTTAAAATATTTGGGAAGAGTGGATGCATGAAGGATGAAGCTTTAGCTAACAAATACATCAATGAAGAAACTTTAACTGTTGAGAAGACTGCCATATCTGTTAAGATTGAAGAAGAGTCAGAAGAAGAGCAGACTTGTCCTAAGCCCACTCGAAATTGCAATCGGAATCGTAATTGCAAGCAGAAGTATTCAGAAATAGGCATGAAAAGATCTGAAAAATCTAAAGGTTAGTCATTCTTTAATTAGTTTCATTATTTATGTTTTGCGTTTTCCCCTTTTATGTATCAAATGTACAGTAACAGGTTCCCATGAAGTAAGTCAATATAAATCACAAGGAATTGCTTCAAAGACCATCAAACAACTCAGGGCATTTGATGCATCAGACTTTGCTGTACCAATGAATCCATATTTTATAGCATCTGTCAGTCCTGCAACACCTTCCCTTCTGGTGAGCTGTCGGTCTTGTATGAGAAAAAAAAAAAAAAAAAAAAAAGAAGAAATACTTACTATGTTTTGACAATTAATCTTGGTTATTGAATTGCAAACAAAAAAATTATGACTTTCACTATTTAATGTTAGCCCAATTCCCTTGTTGTGGGAGGACCTTTTAGTACCTGCCTTAAATCGCCACTCACAATATTACATATCCTTGATGGATCACTTAGTTGAAATGGTAAGATCTTTTACTTGAAATGTGAGGGCCCTGAAGGGGAAGCATAACACATGGGAATATGGAACTTTCTGGTTGTTGATGGCAGAGGATGTCAAGTTTGGGTTTTCAATTTTCACTGGCATCTCTTCCTCATATTGCTTTGGAAGCTATGAACAAGGCATCACCTTAAGTGAAAATGTCATTCATTTGCATGGAATAGATTATGGAATATGGAAGAGAAAGTGGCCATTGTTGCAGAAACTCATTCAATGGTTCTATAGATATTTGGAATTGGGAAGGATTGTGAAGTAGTTATTGGGAAACAAAGACTTTTGAAGGTGTGCATGAAGGCGAGAACTTGTGAATGTTCAATGGCCATGGCTTTCAAGTTGAGGCTTCATCAATATCATTGATTTTTGGAGTCCTCTTGTACTGGATGAATTGGTATTCCAGTAGAAAGATAATTGGCGTCTCTCCAGTTTTCAGTTTCTTGGATAAAATCATCTCTTGTGAGTGGGAGACTCCCTTAAGTTGGGACTGATCATATGAAGAGGTGGAAAAGCTGCAGGTTTCATTTTCAGTAGGAACTAACGCCTTAAGGACAAGTATAAAACTTGGCAGTAGAGGTTCAAACACTATTTTCTGTTTCTTGGATGAAATCATCTCTTGTGAGTGGGAGACTTCCTTAAGTCGGGACTGATCGTATGAAGAGGTGGAAAAGGTGCAGGTTTTGCAGGTTTCACTTTCAGTCGGAACTAACGCCTTAAGGACAAGTATAAAACTTGGCCGTAGAAGTTCAAACAATAGATGACAAACAATGTATTACATGAGGAATTGATAGTTTGCATCTATTCATGGTTCCTGTAAATTCATAGGAAGGATAAGAGAATTGAGGAGTACCTGTTGTCCTCAATTTCACTATGTTCTATGTTCTTTTCACTTAGTGTTAAATAAAATTTTATTACCCAAGTTGTTGGCATTTTGGAAAATGCATTGCAAAACTCAGTAGACTTTCATTTTATTGAACTAAAGGTAGCAATTTGGAATTTTTACTTGTCTTTCCCTTATTTTTCTTTTTGTTAGAGACAACATATAAATTGTTGAATTGAGACATACTAATCTAGAGTTTTGAGATGATTTAAGGATAGGGCCGTTGTCTCAATGGCTCAACTTATATAGGATGATCAAAGTTATATGTTTTTAGATGATTAACTTTAAGAAGATGATTTTCAAAAGGTGAATAGACAACTTCAAATTACATTAATTAATTGCTTGTTAGAGAAAAAAGAATAGTATTTCATTTAGAGATACCTCAACCCTTTCCTACTATTTAATCTATTTAAATCGACTACTCACATAAACATCTGAAGCGCAGGCTCGTCATGTCCTCGATACCACTTTGCGTATTTAACGAACTGTGTTCCATGTAAAAGTTGGTTCTTCTTCACCAAGACAATATGAATCTAGGCTTCTTTTTTTTGAGGAAGTTAGCAGTTAGTGTTCAGCTTCGTGAACACATTTGAGTCTCCTATCACCATAGTAATATTAATCTGGACAAAACTTTTATTTAGAACATACTGAAATTTTCTGATCAGACTCATTAAATTTTAGCATTTATTTTACAAACTCACAAAGGAGGAAAAAAATAATTGGCTTGACTAGCACCATAGCTGGATGTTCAGCTGGTGCATCTTTTAAACTTTTCTTAAGGTAGAAGGGAATATAAAGATTACGGTAATCAAAATGCAAGTTGGCTTGCCTTGGCAGTCTTCTAAGATTGTTGCCCACCCGTTTGGCTTCACGTTGTAGCTTCTCCTACATTTCCATTCCATCTTGAGATGACTTGCTTACCCCTTTGTTGAGCTTGTATCCTCTTTCCTTTCATTAAAGAAAAAGAAAGAAAAAAAAGTATATGTAGGGATGAGAGTTACAGTATCCTATTGTGGGATACTATGTCTTTTTATAAGGCTTATATGGATGCATAAATTTTGATGTTTAGGATGAAGTTACTTCAAGTAGCCAGTCTCGTGCAAAAAGGATTGTATTTATTTTCCTGTCCCCTTGGACATCTGGACCTTTTGAGTGGGCCACTCTCAATCCTCTCAGGTATCATGTTGGATGCAGTGATGCACTCATCTAAATGAAAGCCACCAGTTTAGGGGTTCGAACTTGCCCCTGCTTTAAATTCTGTTAAGGACTGACATTCTAAGAAGTAGGCTTTCTCAACATTATTTTCGGGTATGACCTCATCTTGGCTTCGGATCTTTAGTGTTTACCAATACAAGCAAAACAGTTTTGTGTGCACTTTGAGCCCCTTCAGAGTGAATCTTCTGTATCTGCTGATGGTGAGTCCCTTCACTAATTTATTTGAAGTTTTGTTTCTTGGAGTCTAGAGATCACAAAATAGATGAGCGGGGTTAGCCCAGTGGTAAATGGGGCTCCCACCCATGTCGATTGAGACTCCCCCTCCCCCTCCCCAGGGCATTGGCCCTCCAATGTACCAAACAAAACTTGTTGATGTCTGATGTCTGCAATCTGATACACAATTCTACTCCTCATTACACTTTGCTTCATGTATCATTAGTGATATTAATCTACGATGTATGTTATAATGGAAATTTTCCTCTTAATGATTTCACTGATATGACGGCTAAATTGTAGAGTTTCCCTTTTCAAGACAGAAGAGTATTTGTTTGAACACAATAGGAGTGAATATCTTCTTTCTACAGCTGCAATATATCTCCTTGTAAAACTTATAATCTTAAAATCTTTATCTTTTTTATTCACTTCTGTTTCTCATTAGCATGAGTTGTAGTTTCCTGCCCATTCGTTGGTTATTGTTATACTCTGAAATTCTGAATTACATTGATCAACCACTCTTAGATTTTTCAGTTTTCCCTCTTTGATCTGGTAGGTATTTTTGTGCTTACCAAACATTATTTGCTTCTGATTGTACTGTTGGTGTTTGCAGCACATTCCTAGACAGTTGTTGGTAGAAAATGGTATCAAAATGGAGCCAGAAATGTTGTTTCGGGATCAGAATGGTAAGTCGTGGCCTGTGAAAGTTGCTTTTCGGAAGGATGGCCGAATTGTTTTCACAAAGGGGTGGATGGATTTTTGGAAGGAGAACAGTCTCGGATTAGATGACAAGTGCATACTTGAGTTCCTCTTTCCTAGAGGAAGAAGTCTAAGCAGAGAAATACAGGTGCAAATTCTGCGTGCAAGGGAATGAAAACTCCCTAGGTATACAAGGAGGCAGCTATAACTTTTGAGGCAAAGGAGGAAACTCTTATCTCTGTAGCTCCTTGCCCTTTTCATCAAATATTTTGAATTGTTCCAACCACTAGCAGGAATTGGTAGTTGAATTAAACTCACATTGCCTGATGGTATACGTAGAAATATACGTTTGTTTTGCCGTAGCCCAAATGCACTTGGATTCAAGTCACTTGTGTGTTTTCAAGCAATGCATAAAGTTTACATGGTTTTGTTTAGTTTTGTGTAGTTGGTGGTTGTATACGAGCTGAAGTGAGTAGTCAATCGAAAACTTGAACATCATGTAGCAAAAAAATATGTAATATCGCAAAGAAAACGAGGGCATTAAACGAATACTGGCTTAAAAACTCAAACAAAGTGGGACACATAGGCCAAAGCAAGCCTAAGCTCGCAGAGAATGGATTGAAAAGAATGCAAAAAAAAATAGAAAGCATTTCAATGGCAACACTCCATGGAACATTATTTTTATAACTGCAATTTTGCAAAATTGGAAGGATAGGAACCTTGAAGATTTTAAAGGAAGCAATACTTACCTTTTAAGTAAGCGAGTGCGAGAACCATTTTAAACTTAGCATATGAAATCAGTGAAGGTAAAATCAAGTTGAACAACCTCAACAAGAAAACTCTGGACCAGCTAAGAGATGAAAGAGGCATGTGGGAGTGTAGATTCTATTGAAAGTTGTAAGATTGCACAAGCCTAGAAGTAGAAATTTAGAGAATTTTTCGAGGTTTGACAATCATACTTCAGAAGAAACGACTGAAGTGATAATAAATATATAGATTCTCAAGCAATCCTATAGAATTTTCATTCAGATATGTAAATGCACTATCAAACAGATTACCAACGCACGACTCCCCTGCAAATATGAGAGAATCAACAAGAGAAGCTTGTGATTTTAAAAGAGCCTTTTGAAGGATTGAAAAATTTGTTTGTTACAGACATAATAAGAACCTCTTTTAAAATGACTGATTTCATTTTTTGTTTTGTTTTTTTAAATTTCCGACGTACCAAAGACAACACCCACCTATATGTATACATATAAGGTATTTAGTGGAGAAAAAACTTGAGCATGTTGACCTGACAAACATTTTTTTCTTATGTTTTTATTAATACAAAAAACTTAAAAAAAAAAAAAACAGTTATTGAAAACTAAACAAAACGCGGTTTAATAACAATAATTTAAACATTACCGGTCCACGATTGGACTGCTCGAAAAGTCAAGAAAAGGTGAACACAAATTACAAGACATCATCCACGACCAAGACCGCGAAGAAATGAAAATGAACGAAGGTTCTAATCATAATCTAATTACTCGACAGACAATCGCTAGATCTTCGAATCGCAAGCCCGTGAAAGTTTCGTTTTGGTTTTGATAACTTCCATCAGCAGTGAAAGGTATATCTTCCCAATAAGCTCTCCAATTTCTTCGATGATTCTTGTTCTCGTTCTCATTCGTCAAAATTTCTCATCTGAAAAGTCACTAAATCGAATTGGAAAAACTGGGAGATGATTGCTTTGTTTATATGTAATTGAACTCAAAGTGCAGTTGAAGAAGAAGAAGAAATCAGTTCGGAAATGGGAGTTCCGAAGACAATCTTTGGTTACACCTGTTGCTGTATCTTCTTCCTTCCCGTCTTCATCCTTCTCTTTTTTGTTGGATTATATAAAGGTGCGCCTCTCTCTCTCTCTCTCTTTACGATCATAAACATATCTATGTATGTATATGTTAGCTAACTGTGGAGCAGGTGAATATATGAGCAGGTCTTCTGATGACTCCCTTAGTATTCCTGATAATCGCCTTTGGGGACGGTTTGGTCATTGCTGGTCTATTTCCCCTTCACCTTTTCTGGAGTTTCTTTTGTATATTGAGGTCAATTTATTTTCCTCATTTCTTTCAGTTTTCTTTGCGTGTGTGTTGGAGTTTACATGATAATAAGAGAAGTAAGGCATTGAGTAGGTATGTTTCTTCATTTTTAATTGATTATTGTTATTGTTTGGATCTTGATGGAGACAGAACCAAGAAATTTGGTCCACATATGAAAGGCCTCCTGATTCTAATTCTTCCGATACCAATAGCATTGTGGACCGTGGCAGGACTTGTTGGTAGTGCAGTAATGGGTCTAGTAGTTGGCTTTGGTTGGCCTTTCATGGAGACATTCAGGGCAATTAGCAAGGAAGGTGTTCCCATTCGCGTGAGGGTGAAAAACTGCTTCACGGTAATCTTCATGTTAATGTTTCCACCTGAATGTGATTTTAGACGTTTGATTTGATGTGCTTTGAGAGATTTTAATCCATTTGATGCTACCTTTATAGGAGGGCCTTAGGAGCAGCCTCAGGGGTGCATGCACTATTGTATGCGATTTTAAAGATTTTTCCTTTCACTCATTCTTCTCTGTCGCGGATGAGCTGCTCAAATCAAAGGGGGAGGAACCCATTGAACTCAAGTATTATTCTTTGCTATTTGGTTTTTGAAGTTCTTGTAATTTGGGTTTGATTGCATTGTCCTGGTTGGGAAACAGTGCTGATGATGTTAACTGTACTATACTCACTTGTTTCTGTCATTATTTAGTGTGCATTTAGAATGGGGTAGAATCTTAAATAAACTTTTAAGGTTTTTTAAAGGTCCATTGTGCAGAAAGATACATTACTCTCTGATGCAAGTTTACTTGAGGATCTTTGAGCAATTATTTTAAAGCTTATTTCATGATCAGATCAAATCAATATAAACTGATTGCATTATTGTCATGCCTCATAGATGTATGCTCTCTGTAACGTAATTGGAGAAAAGTAAGTGAACATCGTTTTTGTTTTTGTGTTAGCAGTGAATAAAGATGAAGTCATCTACTTTCAGCTAAATTCAGTGTTGCTAATATCAAGTGCATTTTCTTAATGTAATCCCACATTTGTTTGAAACACTATGATGGCTCTTTCAAATTTTGCTGTAAAATTGGTGACAAGCTTTGTGTGTAGATACATGCACCTGTGAACCAAATCCCTGGTTGTTTTGTAGGGTTGCCCAGCTACCTGGATGCATTTTGGTAGCATGTCTTGGGGTTTTGGTTAATGTGCCAGTTATCAGTGTAATAACTGCATACAAAGCTCCGATATTGCTTTTCAAAGGCTGGTACCGGTTGATACAGGATCTTGTAGGGAGGCAAGGACCGTTCTTGGAGACTATGTGTGTTCCCTTTGCTGGTCTTTGGATTTTGTTGTGGCCAATCGTGGTTCTTTTGGCTACTATAGTTGGTATAATGTCAAGCTTCGGTTTTGGGTGTTATGCTGCTGCTGTTGTATACCAGGTACAAGTGTGAGTAGTGATGCTATATTTGGCTAGTTCCTCGTTTTTTAGCTAAAATCGTTATAACTTTTCTTTGATGTTTTGATTTATCTTTTCCTTTTCTGCTTGAATACAAGCATATTACATGTACATTGTGCTTATAAGTTTGTTCGGTGTTGGTGAATCTTAGGAAAGTTCTACGAGGAGAGGATTACTCTATGTAGTTGCTGCCGCATCCATGTTTGATGAGTACACCAATGATTTGCTATACCTGCGCGAAGGGTCCTGCTTTCCTAGGTATGCAAGTCTTGTAATATGTTGAGGTTACTCATAACTTACCTTTCTTGATACATTTAATTGTCATCTCATTACCCTACAAAAAAGTGTGGTGGTCATGTATGAAGCCCACACATGTAAATCTGCCTATGCACCAACACAAGTGCTTTGCATATTTTCAATGAATTTTGTGATAGCCTCTGTTTATTTGGGCAGCCAGACCTAGATATCGTGAGCGGGCTGGTTCCAGTTATTCATTGCTTCGTGTAAACAGTATGCATGAACAGCATGAGGATAATCGCACCGAGGAACCCTTGATAGGGCCACCTTCTGTGAGAATGAAGACACTGCAAGCGGTAATGGTAAGAGCAGTATACTCTGAACTATCCTAGACAAATGTTCCTCTAATACAATTGGACAAATATGTCATATACTTCAAAGGAAATATAATTTTGTATTATTTATTTGGAAAATTACTATTGGTCGTATTGAATTAGTTTTGCTGTGTTTCCTCAAAGTTTTGATGAGGGAAAGAAGATGTTCTGATTACCATTATTTAGTTCAAAAAATTTCAATGAATTAAAGCCAAAGGAAGAGAATGTTAAATTTAATGCTTTAGATACTTGTTAATCTATGGGTGTCAATGCCTTCTGTCCTTTAGCTTTTAACTTTTTCCCAGTTTCCTTTTTTTCCCCTCAAACCTAAGACATTAAAGCCTCCATCCCTCAGCCCTTATTTGTTTAAGTATCTTTTATAATTGGAAAGAATGATAAATTTAATTCTACGGTTTCTACTCTGAATTTTTCTCTCTTGTTTTCAAATTGAAGTTTTTTCTTATTTGTGAACCTTTCTTCATTCTCCCACAGCAAAGGTAAGCAAAATAGCTGATTGTCCAATCCTTTCCAGGATGGCCTTTCACCTTAATTAAAAAGGAACTGGCTATTACTTATAGAATGGAACAACCATAAAACGAAACTCTTTTTGTGGTCTTTTATGCATATAGAAATCCACTCAATTCAGTAACAAATCAAGATAATAGATTCATCCTATATATTACAACATTTCAAAATAAAGAAATTTCACTAGGAAAACACCAATACTATTAACAGTGGGAAGAGAGCACCTCTTGAGGAGTGAGCTCCTTTTGCATACAATGTTATGGTCATGAATCTTGTATATTACTTCAGTGTTCTCAGAAGATATGACCATGAGAACGTGTGAGATAAAATAGAGTTCAAGGAAAATCCAAAGAACAGCAATAACCAGTTGAGACTAGAAAAGGCATGGTATTTCCAGAGGATTCTTTGAGAGACAATGCTTCTCACCTAAGTAACCGATTTGCAATTTGAGAGAGGGAGTGAGCGAGAGCACGAGAGCGCCTTTGGTAAAATATTCTGATAGTAGGAGCAGCCAAAGTGGCTATATATACATAAACATGTACATACTACATATTACTTGTAAAATCAAATATGTGTAAGTTCATGTATTTATATATTTGATTTTTCACGTTTGCAGGCCCTTCGAGGCCTCTCCACTTCAGCTTCCCAGTGGGTTGGGGTAACTGTGGGTCATGTCTTGGTAGGGTTGCCACTGGCTGGTCATCTCCTCCTACCTTTTTTCCTTCAGAAAAAGAAAAATATAGTATGTACATTTATCTGCAAATACTTATAAGCCAGAAGATATATATTTTTCTGGATGAGGATATATTATTTATCACAATAAAGCAAGAAAAAAAAATACTTTAATTAGTTATGTCTAGAGATTTATACATTATTAGTTAATATGATAGAAAAGAGTAAACAAAAGCACTAGGTAATGAGGTTTGGCAGTTCCTTTAATATGCGACTGAATGATGTTTAATTACCTCGAAGTGCATCCAACTGGCTGTTTTGATCATTGGATTCAAGCCGATTGAATATGGTGTGCAATGGCCTATCTTCAACAACACAAATTTATTGTAAGGTGTGACCTTATTGGCCAGTAAGTGAGAGGGTCATGGATTCGTGCTTTCGCGCTCCTTAATACGCACTCTAAATGCTTTGGACTAGTGAATTCAAGGCAAATCCACCCCCAATTTGGAGCGGGACCCCCTGTTACACAAATTAGGTTACTTGGATCCTCACAAAGCTTCTGGCTACAATGTCTGTGTCCAAGTCCACACTTCTAGCAGCTCTTTGGGGACAGCAATCTATCTTTTCTGATAGTTCAATGCCTTAATGACTTCATCATTTTGTTGGAGAATTTCCAAGCAACATCCTTCTACTAGTTATTTTAAAATTTCAAAAGCTGTCACCCTTCACCCTGAGACAGCATATTCCTATCGAAATACTTGCCTTAATCCAAACAGGGTATTATTCGGATTTTCTCTATTAGTTTGCCAATTACCACATTTTTCAGAGAACTTGAGAATAATATTGCTTTATAGTCTGTCACAAATCTCCCTGTGCTTTAACTTTGCTGAACTCTGAGGAAACTACCATTAAAGTTAACATATATATTCGTACCCTGGGTCTTGCTGAGGCTGGAGGTGAGATGGCAGCGACAAGGCTGCTATCTTGCAGATGATGTTAACAGCACCTAGTTTAAAGCCTTTCAAGCAGAAGCCCAACCTTAAAGATTTTTTGTATACATCTGCTCTATGATAGAGAATCTTGAGTTGATATTCTAAAATTTCATGCATTCCTCTGGCTACGTACTAATTCTCTCAGAATAACTTATGTCAATTTTCATACTGTGATAGTCAAAAATATTTTGCATTGATATTCAGAGATAAATTTATGCATGATTGGGATTTATGCTGGTGACTTGGTGAAAAATATGTTTTTTCAGATTATGTTCTTTAGTGCTTGTTATGTCTTTAACCATGTTTGAAAGATGTTTGAGTCTTTTTCCTGAAGATTTGGTCTTCATATTTCTTCAACAAGGTAGTTAGTTGTCCCTTGGTTGTATATAATAATCTTTCAAAGAACCCATGTCTTGAAATGAAATTGTATCTGCAAATACTTGTCAGCTCTATTAAATATCACAAATAAAGTAATTAAATTCTCATTTTTCATTTGTGTTTTCTTCTTTTTCTATTTTTCTTCAAGTTCCTTTTTCTGCGGGGAATGGGGGGCCGTTAAGGCAGTTCATAGTCAAGATCCCCCCACTACACTGCATCCTCCAAAGGTGCAGTGCTTTGCTAATGCCGCCTTAACTGCCTTGACTTATAAGGCTTGAGATCCCAAGTATTTTGGCTGTTTGGAATGCTTATGTTGTATGACTGCTTAATTTTGGTTTTCATGCTTATGTTAGATATGGGATAGTTTCATTAAAGCTTGCACAGACATTGGGAAAGAACTTCTCAAATATGGAGCCATTGGAACTGCAGATCTGGATGCTTGGAAAGGGTCAAAGAACAAGATTGTTAACATTGGAATTCCTGCATATGCATGTCTTGAGTGCTTTTTCTGCTCTATCAAGAATGGCTCCCCTGGCTTTCTCTTGCGTAAGAACTTTTCACTGATGTGCTTGACCATTTATGATTGTCTTACGTGCCTTTGTGACGGATTAGAATAATTGACGGTTTTTATCAGATCCAACTAGTTGGTGGAAGAACTTTTGGATTTTAATATACCCAAATAAACAGATCACTAAAAAAATATTTAATTCTCTTTCCTGTTCTATATGTTATATTTCCCCCCAAATCTCTTTGTTTTCTCTGCAATGTGTCACACAAGAAAAGTTTTGTTGAAAGCAATTTGGACGTGTTTACTGTTTTATGCTTTGACTGATCATAGCAATGTTCCATCAATCATTGGGTTTGGATTGATAGGAAATACACTTGCTATGTAAATAAGCTAAACTCCAGTGTTTCCATGGAAAATTATGCTCATCATGGCTTGCACATGCAACATAAACTAATTTTCACTTATGTTAATAATGGTGATTATGATTGCCCGCCGAACCTACCAAAAGAAAAAAAGATCGCTTGGCTCAAAAGGAAGCTATATGTAATCGATTTTTGATGTCTTGACAGGTGATAATGTTGAGATTACCAGTGTGAATAGACCAGAGGGAAGGGTTTTCGACTGGCTTTATGAGCCCATGAGTATCATGAAGGAGCAGATTAGGAGTCTTAATTTAGAGGAAAGCGAAGAGTTGTATTTATACAAATACTGCCTGTATAGTGGTGATACGACAAGGATTGAGTCATGGCAAAATGGCGGTGTGCCTCCTCAGGATGAGATAAAAAGGGCTCAATTGGAGGGTATAGGTAGAAGGTATTCTAAATGCATACGTATACCTTGTTGATTGCTCTCTGACACTAATTTTGCTTAGAGAATTACTTAAATTTGTTCTGGGTCATGCTGCCACTATTATAGCCAGAATCACACTGCCAAAGCCTTTATATTGAGAAACTGTTATCTTTCTCTTATAAAGCTTAAGGCTTACCTTCTTTTTTTTTTTGTTAAAACTTGGTCTTCAATACTAATGTTTGTATGCCATACAATATAAAATTGTAGTAACTTGATGGTTATGCTAGGCAATTTTGAATCTCCTAAAGACATTTTTACAATGTCGCAACCAGGTTACAAGGATTTTGTTTGACGTTATCAAGGCTGCCAACATCGAGGCGGCGTTTCTTTGAGGTAGTGAAAGCTATACAGCAAGAAGCCAAGCATTTCAGAGGCATCAGTGGTGGTGATGATGATGATATAGAAGCAGGTCATTAGGTCCTCTCTCTATCTCTCTCTGTTAAATGATCTGTCAAATTTGCTCATATTACAGTGCTCCTAAACACATTTTGGCAATGTTTTAACCAGGTCACAAGGATTTTGTTTGACATTATCGAGGCTGCCAACGACCACTCATCGTTTCTATGAAGTAGTGAAAGATACGACCAAGAACTGAATTTTAGAGGCCTAAGAGAATGCGGTAGTGGTGATTTGTTGGATTGAGATAATGATTCGTTGCATAGTCAAAAAATGAGTTGTCCCTTGCAAGTTCCCATGATAGTACTTTTGATCCCAATTTATGCCCCCTTGTTGTATTTAATCCTAGGAGTTTTGGCAGCAAAATGTTTTTCAGGGGAACTATTTTATTTATTTATTTATTTTTATCTTCCTTTTTGTGTTGAAAATAGAGATATTAGTGCTATATTCATTAAATTTGTTTTCTTTTTTCTTGCATTTTTATTTTCTTTCGTTTTTTTCTTAATATATTCGGGTTCCAAACACAGCATTAATGAAAGAATCGTGAAATTTCTAAGGCTCTGTTAACTTCTATTCATCCTTACTAAGAGTAGAATTGTGATTTCATTAACTTTGACAATGGTTTAATCATATACAGGCAAATACTAATATATATTCTTAGCGTACATTTTAAACTTGATTTGTCTAGTTGTACGGTATATTAAAAATTATATTTTTATAATTTTTAATATTTTGTACATCAACACAAAAAGCTTACACATGTCAGCAAGATCCTGTGTTAAGTTAAGGCCCGCATCTAGCTTCTGTATGGGAAACAACGTAGTTGCATGTTGATTCCAGAACAACATGAAACCCTAGTAAGACGACATTGTAAAACGACATCGTAAGCTTTAATTACACCCTTTTAACCTTAAACCCTAGTATTCCTTTTTTTTTTTGTTTGGTCTTTTTTCTCCTGGTACCGCTTAAACCCTAGTATTCAAAAAGTGCAAAAAGTGCAAAAACTGCTAAAATTCCGCGAAAAAAATGTAAAGCAAACAATTGACGGTTGTGTTTACTTCAGCTCAGACCTCCCCTGCACCGAATTCCGAACATCTCTCTCATTCATAAATCTATTTAATATAGATAGATGCAGAGATATATGCATATATCAGTATAGCTTTGTATCGATTCCCATGCAATCCACCTTATATATTGTTTCCAATTCTCCACCGGACTTCCGCTTGCCATGGAAACCACACAAAACCCACATTCTCATCCCCTCAGCAACCATACCCATTAAACCCAAACCCTCTCTTAAACCCCTGACTCTGTCAAATTCTTTGAAGACCTCATTCGATTACGAATTCGAAGAAGAAAAGCTCGACAAAGCAGATGAACCCACCACGCCGGAACGCCTTCCGGTCGTTATTCGCCGGTCTGGCAGTGTTTCTCGGTACCTGTGGAACGGGAACGAGTTAAAGTTGGTTTCTGTTGACGGAAATGCTTTTTCTTTGTCGTCGATCTGTTTGGATTTCGAAGATGGGTTTCGAAGGTTGTTTAGAATCTGTAGCTCGGCTGTGAGGAATTTTTTTCTGCCTCGGGAAGTTACTGGGAATTACCTGGAGTATGTCAAATGGAAGTTCTTGCACAGGGTCTTCAGCTCTGCTCTACAGGTCCTTGCCACCCAGGTAACTCCTGTGCATTCCTGTGAGATACATATATGTGTATATGTATTCATATAAAATAAAAAGTAAAAAGAACTTCTGCATTGTTGGCTGATATATTTTTTTAATAAATTGTATATATGGGTATACTGTCAAAGAACTGGAGTTGTCATTGTTTTATAAAATGACTACCCTTTTTGGTTGGGAAAGCTAATGTAATGCTGTACATCACTTGCACTTACAAATTTACATTTGTAGCTATAAGGTTTGATTAGTTAAAAATGTTGAGCTCAGACTACAGAAGGCAGATAATTTGTGAGTAATTTGTGAAGGCTATGTTCTTTGTGTTTTTCCTTTATCTTCCTTTCTCTTGTTGATGACGGGATATATGATCACGTATTGTATGCAAATGGATTACTCTTAGGCAATGTTTCGAGCAATTGGGATTGGATTCTCTCGTTCACTTCCATCAGCTGCTGCCCTGAATTGGGTCTTGAAAGATGGGCTTGGAAGGCTCAGTAGGTGCATCTACACTGCTAGCCTAGCGTCTGATTTTGATACCAATTTGAAGGTATGATTTCTACCCCACAAAAAATGACGGTAACAATACTCTGCGAATTACAGTCACACATTTCTTTGAGCATGCATGTCTTGCAGTTACCAATCGCCACATTTCATTTTGGAACTTCGAAAAAAACAACCTTTTATATGATACCAAATTGCCTCATTTTATTATTGCGTTTGGGCAACAATAACCTTGTATCTACCACAGGCAATAATAGAAGATTCCAACTACAATACTATGGAGTGATAGAATTGGTAACAGCAAAGCAAGACATGGCAGAGTATCTGCCCTGGAATGGGAGGTCTAGACTCTAGAGTTTTAATAAATAATTAATTTGTTATTGTCTCATTTGTAGAGAGTTAGGTTTTCAACATCCGTTCTGTTCAGTTTGAGCGTTGGGCTTGAGTTGCTGACTCCTGCATTTCCCCAGTACTTCTTGCTTCTCGCATCTGTAGCCAACATTGCCAAACAAATAAGCCTAGCATGCTACCTGGCAACTGGTGTAAGTCTAAAACCTCATCAATCTGGGCAACTTTTTTCTGTTACATAAGGTATCCTGTCTTTTAGATTATTTCTTCTGAACAGTTGTTTTATTTCTATGTTTTGAAAGTGACACAAGGTGATGTTTCTCATTATTTCTCATTGCACCTCATGTCTGATAGTGGACCGTTCAAATCCAAATGGTATGTGCATATTGACAAATACAACTATGACGTAGAAAATATTGCCACTTCACATCTAGAAGCTCATTTGCTCTTGAGTATCATCAAGAATCAACTGCTTCATATCTAAGACACATGAAATTGAACTATTTACGTATGCTCAGACAGTGTATGTATTTTATGGCATAGTTGTTGCCTCCCCCATGCTTCAATCTCCATGTTTTATTCCTCGAGGATTTTGGTTGTTTGTTGAAATGAATGTTTTCGGCTGACTTACCTACTAAAGAAATTCAAATTCTGAGAGATGTGCTGTTGAAAGTGTTTTATTTGTTGGATAATCATAAAGTTGGGTTTCAACTCGTCATGTGGAATCTAAATGTTCTTGCATTGGATTGACAGTCTGCTGTTCATCGAAGCTTTGCAGTAGCAGATAATCTTGGTGAAGTTTCTGCAAAGGCACAGGTTATAGGTTTTCCTATCATATTCCTCGTATTGTGCTGGATCTCTTGTCTTATGTAAAGTCAAATGATCTTTGGTTGGGTTTCAGATTCAAACAGTGTGCTTCGACAACCTTGGCCTTATGCTTGCCGCAACCTTGAATATTCTGCTCAGAAATAATCAAAGGTTTTTGCTTCCCATATTTAGATGTTAAACTAGTTCTATACTAAAAGTGTTAATCTTTCTCGTAGTGATATTTTATGATATTCCATTTGCGACAGCTTAGTTGACCAAATTGCATATCTTACTGCTGCAAATTCACCATTGTTAGAATTTTCCCCCCCTGTTTACATTATACTGCAATATGTTTAATATTGAGATGCCAATACTTTGCTATGTTTTCTACTTTATATTATTTCCTGTCCTCCCCATGAATATGTAATCAGAAGATACCAAAATTTTATAATCTAATAACTGATATGACAATGACACTTATGCCTACTTAGCTCCCTAACTAACCTATTTCTCAATGAAAGGTTGCAAGCAGGTTTGCCATTTATTGTGTACCCAATCTTCTCAGCAATAGACCTTTTTGGAATTTATCAAGGGTTGAAGCATGTTCATCTGCAAACATTAACTAAGGTTTGTCTTTTATCCTTGCACAAAATATTGAGTGTATTGTGTAGAAGAGAACTTTAATGCTAGAGTTACTTACATCTTGGGACTACTTTGTGCTTTTAAAGAATGCAAATCTGCCCCCCATGTGATGAATTCCCCTCAGCTACTATCTAAGCTTTTTTGCTTGGTCATCAAGCCTCCCATAGATAAGTTGTGGCTCACTAGAAAATGCTCCAAAATGTTGTATTTGTAGACTCCTAAACATGTTTGGATATCATGCCTCCCTTAATAATTTGTTTCTCTCTCTTAAATTCTTCTTTTTGCTTATTAATTAAACCATTTTCTGGTTGTGTGCTAATTTTATCATTTGATACTGCTTGCTTGCTATCAAAACTAGTTTCAGTGGGTGATTAATCAGTAATTACTATGCCATTGCCTCCAACCACGGCACCAACTTCCCATAATCCATGTTCTTTTTTTGGGGGTGGGTGGTGGGTTGTGTCTGATCTTCCCTTAGGGTGATGTGCTTGGAAATGGGTCGCCTTTGAAGTACATTTTCTCCAACACTGCTCCTTCGTTTCAGGAATGAAGAAACTGTTTGTATTTTCCTTACAATGGTTTGCAGTTTAGTGCCTCATTATCCCATTTCTTGTGTTCAGGATAGGCTTGAGATTATAATAAATACATGGATTCAGTCGGGACGTGTCCCTTCACCTGCAGATGTTAGTAAAGAGGAAGGTATTGGTTTCCTGCGGAGAAAAGGTGAGGCCTCGCACATTAATTTTACCATAGCTGTGTTTAGTGCTTTTATATTAGCGGCTTTAGAGTTATATATGGGCATTCAGTGAGATTTGGATCAGGCAGAGAATTGTGGCCCATAAGAATTGGTTGCTTAAATCCAAAAACTCAAATACCAAAGTTGTCAATGATGACTATGCGATCTTTGAATGATGAGGACTTCTACTTCATATCCTTAGAGATCTTCTGTAGTGGATTGGCAGGAACTGCACAAGTGAGTTTATCAAAGAAGCTTTTGATTGGACTATCTTATAGTTATTTGCAGAAACAGATTTATGTCACTTACTCATATTTTTTCCATTGATGATTTACAGCAAGGCATTCTCCTTTGTGTGCGGGAAGGCGCTGGCACTGCGGATGTTATCATGGGTCTGTTGCAGGTACAAGATTCGGATTTGCAAATTCACCTTTACTAAGAGATAGCCAATAGGTGTTGCAGAAACATGCCGCATCTGGCTCCTTTCTTTGTGTTAATCTCAAACGGTTGCATGTCAATGACAATTAACACGTGATATACTTGTGTTATCTTGTAGGCATGCTATATTCGCGAGGCTATTTTGTCAATCTGGTGCAACTGGGAGAACATTTTAGAAGCTGGTGGCAGTTCAGATTCAGTTCTCAGGCATTGGTTTAAATTGACTGAAGGTTGCAAGCAATGTGCACAGCGGGATTTTAACTTACTGAATGAACAGATGTTAGGATTGGGGTGGGCTTGCAGAAACATTTTATTGAACACACAGGAGCAAGCTCGATATAGTTTTGTAGATGACTGAGAAATTACAAGCACGCATGACAATTCATTGAGCACACAGGAGCAAGCCCCATATAGTTTTGTAACTAACTGAGAAATCACAAGCACCCATAAGAAGGTTATTACACTTGATGTTAAAGAGTTTGCTGGGCTTTGCGTTCATACCACTAGAGAATTTAGAGGTCTTTAATTTTCTCTGCTCTATGGTGTTAAAACAATAGAAAAGCAAATACCACTAATCCTTGCAGGTGCTGACCCTGCTCATTAGAGAGAGATTTCTTTTATTATATTCTGACCAATGACTTGGAGTTATGCGAGAGAGAGAGAGAGAGAGAGAGAGAGAGAGAGAGAGAGGAATTGGCCAGTTAATTGAATGCGCTACACACACTAGTTACAAAAAGCATGATACCAAATATGGAATTGCTGAACAATATACTAAGGCATGACGATGGACCACTTAAACCTAAACTGTGGAACAATGTGCTATTAAATGCAGAATAGCATCCAAATCACCCTGCATCTTGCACCTACTTGATAACCCTACGGCTGCAATTGCATACAATTTAACCCCTCTTTTCTTATTCTGTAGTTCATTTACAGACCCTTTTATGTACACTCATAATAATCAATGCTGTTAGGAATAGTCCATTTACAAGGCCCCTGTGACGTCGGTGTCAGTGAGAGAAAGAGCTTGCCTCGGTGCTGTAAATTGAGTACTCGCTCAAAACAAAGTTGTGTCTCTCTTCATCCCACTTCAGAATCTCCCTTGTGTATTTAAGAGCAGCATCAACACTGTCAGGCTCCAAACCCTTTACCCGAGCAACATACAACTTCCGATCTGTGAGAGCTGAATAGAGCCTCTTGAACTTAACTGCAATATAATGGAAAGCCAGCTGGCCAAGGGAGGGGCTATTGTTGATGCTGGCACTGGTGCTGGTGCTATTGGAGCGATAACGGCTCATCACTGGATGAAAATCATCAAACCAGTCACACTGTGTGAGAGGAACCTGTTCTATCTTTTCCTCAAACAGATCAAATTTGTTAAGTATCAGAAGGAAGTCCATCTGATCGAAGGTTGGATGAGTAACTATGCTCTCGAAGAACTTCTTGCTCAGTAGCATCTTGTTCACCAGATCCCCATCATCATCAATTGCATACTGGTCGAAGTCACTCAAGGGAACACAGAAAATGACAATTCGAACATCTTCAAACATTTCTAACCACTTGCAATTTTCTCCAAACCCTCTTGCTTGTACTCTAACTAGTTCATATCTGAGAACAATAAAAAGGGTAAAATTAATGTCTTCAGGTAACCTGAAGCTTAACAATCAAAACCCGACATGTATCCAATATTGCCATGATGTCCACAGACAATATTTCAAGAGCATAAAATAGAGCAGTCACATTTTTTCAACCTATTTTGGAGTTTATAAGCAACCCAAACCATGGAGAACGAAAAGCTTAGGCATGTCAACAGACTGAACACCTATTTTTCCAGTGTGATCAACGTCCCTAGCCAACTGGGCCTCCTAGAAGCATTTATGCAGTGAAAGATACGGGGAAAAAAACAGAAATTGCAATTTGTTTGCCATGAAATTTCACATATTGACAAAAGCTAGCAACACACCCAGATAGAGCTTAAGAAAATAATGTATCGAACTCCTATAACAATTAAACGTAAAACTTGAAATCAACTTATTATCATGAGCTAAAAAATTCCAATATTTGTCATCACATAACATGGAATTGAAATTAAAGCATGTCACCTATAGCTTGTCATGTCCACACGCTGCGATAATAGTGGAGAATTCTTATGTAGTATCCACCAAATTATCAACTTATAGACCTCATATATTCATTTATTGTTCACAGGATACATGTAAACAAGTGTTGTAGACCCACTCATTAATGGGTTTGTTAGCTTGATATATAGTGCTAGGCCCATTTCCCAGTAGCTTAAGCTTTTGGAACAATTGGTGATCTAACACGATATTAGAGCTATGGTTTCAGGAGGTCCTAGGTTCAAGTCTCATGGCACCTATGTGCTTCCCCATTTGTGAGGGTGATTCTGTTTGCCTCTCCAAGTGCGAGAAGGGGTTGCATGTGTGGGGTTGGGGGGGAGCAGGGTGTTAGCTTCATATAGATTGTTGGGCTCATTTCCTGTTAGTTTAAGCTTTTTGGACAATTGATGACCAAACATGGTCCACCCAAAGAAATCAACACGGTGACATCACAAGATCAATCATCAGCTGGTTCGATATATCGTAGTTAGTTCCTTCACGTTAGCATGTTGATGAGTAGTCAAGTAGTATTTTCGAATCTTTATGTGTTTCATTTGGATTCAGATGAGTTTACAACTCAACCATTTAGTTTTGTAATTGGAAATCCAACTCCTATTAGGTCAAGATTACTTACAAGTCTATGAAAGCTATGTAATTGCTTCTAATTCAATAGAAAACAACTTTGCGAGATTTTTTTCCAGCAAAATATGCCTATGTAAAGATTATTTGATGTCTAAGGCTTCTAGGAATGTGATGCCTAAGGCTTCTAGGACTGATTCCTAGAACTACCTTCTACTTTTCCTTCTTTCTTCTTCGAACTTTTAAGCCTATAGCAGCCTCTACAAGCCTAAGCCTTTTCCCCATTAATTCTTCAACCCTAGCACGCCCAAAACAACCCAAAAATAGCAAATTATTGTTCTCGGGTGCAATTCACAACACCCAAAGCAGCCCCAGAATTCCTCCCTTTCTCCAATTTATCTTATGCCCTATACAAATCTGATACCTAAAAGCATACCCCCATTTAACACATGCACCATGAAACAGAAAAATTGCAAGAGAGAAGACACCTGTCTAGAACAGAGAAAATGCATGAAGCGGAAGTACCGACCTGAACAAAGAATCATGTTGATCAGCTGTGTCAATGTCCATGTCAGGTGCTGCCTGGGGAAAGGAGAAATCCAAACAAGCAAGCCCATTGGATGAAGTAACACCCTCGGCATAGAGGATGTCCACATCTGAAGGTTCATAGTCCGGCCTCAATATATCAACCGCCTGAAAAAGAAAAAAAGGATTATTACAGAACCATTAGCAATGGACTTCACTAAATTGCCAAGCTTTGTACCCCCATATTTCCTGTGGAAGAAAACAAAAAGAAAAAATAGATTATGCATACGTTAAATCAACAACGGTTGAGATTGTTTCCCATAGAAAATGGAAGTTAGGTAAATAAGCAAGCAACTCATAGCAGCTTGAGCTTGGCTGTCAAAAAGAGATCAATCAACCTCAATTATCCACCTAGATAAGCTGAATTCACGTTTGTCTGGCCACACAAGCCTCACCAAACTCAATCCAACTAAGCTCCAGAACAGGTTTCTCTCTCAGACCATCTACAGACAAGCTCTAATAGGGCAGAGCTCCATGCATTGTTGGAATAACTTAAGCATCAATATCTCACATTTAAGTTGGCCCTCTCTCTAATAGCTTAAAATTTTAGATGAGTTGGTGGTTGACAATTTACTGTGGTATCATAGAAGGCAGGGTCCTGTGTCAAATCTTGCCACCTGCCCATGAGTACTTCCACGTGGTTGGCCCGTTCATGATGGGGAGCCTCGCTAAAAGTGAGGAGGCGTGCTAAGAAATAAATAATTATGTTATCCTCTCTTTAATAGCTTAAGCTTTAAGATGAGTACGATTGGAGACACAGAAAGGTAAGGAGATTTTGAGTGGTGATATAGAAAGGAGAAGAAAGAGAAAAGAGAGTTTGAAGGATGCCAAATCGTCTTTGGCGCAGTTCTTCTGACATTGCTAACTTGCTAACAATCTCTTGTTATTTTATTTTTTATTCCTCTAGTTTCTTTCCTTCTATTTCACCCCCTCTATATATCATTTTTTTAGCTTAGATATAATCAAGGATCAAAATTTCGTTTTGATGTGCATGGTTTCGGAAACATTTTGGAAATTATTCAAAAATATTTCAGAAGTAACAAAATATTAATGTAGTAAAAAACAACCTTTTGCATTTTTCACACTAAATATTGTACAACATTTATGAAAACTTGTCTATACATCACTTATTAGTTCAGTATATTACTATTTGTTTTGGTGCATTCTGCTATATTCAAGTGTGTTTTAATGGAAACAATAAAATTTTCTTATTCCACCAGTGCTCCATATCGGTCTCTTACGAAACGGAATCGTTTTGGCCGTTTAAAAGGAGACAAATGGAAAATTTGTTCCTTAGATCTAATTACACCCAAACAATATTTGTTATTTATTAGATTTGAACTACAGTTTCCGTGGGTCCTTTACGTAGAATATATGGAAACACAATTTTATATTTGCACATTCATCTATGGTTTAGAACAAAGGCTTTTCATCCTTTTCTCCATCCTTTGCAAATAAAGAAGATGGACAGAAATAATATCCTTCTTGTACAATTAATGAACATGCAATAATTAGTGAGAAGCACCAGTATAACATGAACTCTTCATATTCAACTAACCAAACCAGCACATGAAGAAGAAGCATGGTCTTACCCGCTCCAAGAAATGACTAGCGACACTAGGTAGCAGTTCCAATTCACTTCTCCGGTTGTAAGTCTCCTGAATGGCTGTATTGTTCCACAACTCCTCAACTAATGGTGCATATTCCCGAGTAGCAGCTGGGAAAATGGCTTCCAAATTACCTGATAGCATGATTTTGAGGAGCCAATCAGAAAATGCTTTCAACCTTGGGCAGATGGAATAGATTGTTTTGCCATCATTCCCATCAGTATTCCCTGTTGTTAATCAGAAAACATCTTCAGACTCTAATATTTTGCTGTACAAGGCATGTATAAATGTCAATATGCTCATGGTGGATGTTAAGTCTCTAACATGCATGCTATTATAAACCAATGAGACATACTCCACAAACCAACTTGACTACAAGGAAGTTGAGAATGTAGTTACGACAAATGATACATAATGAAAAAATAAAAACGAGTCCCAACAAAATTCAGCTCGGTAGCATCTTACCTCATTTTATACGGTCTCTCTACAAATTTCAATAATATAAGAGAATAACCATGCATGTATATAATAAGTACAAGCAATTACGAATACATTGATACCTGAGGGACCAGATTCATCAGAAGGTCGATTTGTCCTCGTTTCATTCAAACTTTCATCTTCAAAATGCTCACGGCCCTCAAGGAGTATACCAAGGTAACCATACACATTGCTTTGGATCAATAATTTGATATTATCACGATCATCTTCTGAGAACGGGATATCTTTATAAAGGATCTTGGCCTGTCACAAGGATTTACATTAATAAATACACTTCGCTTTTCAGGTTTTACCAAAAA
Organism: Euryodendron excelsum; assembly: GCA_033060915.1. Classification (NCBI taxonomy): domain Eukaryota; kingdom Viridiplantae; phylum Streptophyta; class Magnoliopsida; order Ericales; family Pentaphylacaceae; genus Euryodendron; species Euryodendron excelsum. The sequence continues at coordinate 12,734,003 of CM065383.1, forward strand.
TTTAGAGCACTAAAAGCCATAATTTGAAAGCTCGTGTCAATTCAGCATAGAGCATAATCAATGCCAGTATGGCTTCATTGAAACTGAAGAAAAGGAAAGCAAAGTAGAAACATGTTTTTTTAAAGAGTATGATTGGAATAAAATATCTAAAACAAACCTCATTTTTCATCCACTTATAATTGTTGTCAATATATGACAAGTTGTAAGTCTAATTACGCATCCTGTAGGATGATATTCTAAGAGTATTTCTGCCCAGCTTTATGGTAGACCAACCATCGGACGTTTTGCTGATTTACCATGTAAACATACTACTTTTGCTTGAAGCGACAGAGCAAACCAGAATGGAGATACGTAAGAGAACAAAAATAAATCTGTGAATTAGTGAATGTATAAGCATGCAAATGGTGAGAAGTGGAAACAGAATGCAAAATAAAAACGCAGATGTTCCAATTCCAAAGATTCCTTGACTCTGTTTGGGTGTATAGCACATTTGTATGCATCGTGTATAGGGTTGCAACCCCATTTTGGCGTCTTTCCTATATACGACATACTCATACTTATCAAAAAGAAGAAGACAAGAGGAAGCAAAATTTTAGTTTTGAGCATGTTTTATATTCTCCGACAAGATCATATATTCATATTGAATATCCACTTCGTTTTGGCACCCTAACATCCCTCACTAAAGTCCACTTTGGTTGCTGGTGTTAAGAATTTTCATTGGAATTCCTCCGAGGAAGATGAAAAGCATCCACTACAATCAGAATTGCAGAATGTCTGCTGCTGTGAGGAATTTTCACCATTTGGTCCCTTTGCTTTATTTTATTTTTGAGAAGTCAATGAAATCATGAAAACCTTATAGTATAGATGTCCAACATAATATCCAAATTAACAAACCTTTACCATTGCCATCTAACATGAGTAGTCCACTGAATCAAAAGAAAGGACATTCTACTAACGATGAGCACTACAAGTAAAATAACAGGGTTTGAAAAAGTATCTGCCAACAACTGAATCTTATGTGGGGTCAATAATCTCCAAAATAAGTCAATAATGAAAAAATACTCACAGCATAGACAGAGAAAAGAAGAGGGGGTTTGTAAGTGAGAGGGGAGATAACTCTGATCAAACTGTTGAGTATGTTTTGGATTCTTTTGGAAGTGTGATATGATTGGTTGGAGGTTCCAATGACTACACGGGAGACCTAAATAACCCCTTTTTTATCAGTAAGAGAAGGAGCCAGATACACTCGGATCAGGGCCAAAACTTAGGAAAAATCAGGTTTTAGGGCCAATTTATGCAATTCCTAGTACGCAACTAAATGCAAGAAAGCAAGAAGTGGCTTGCATGTAGCCCCCTTAACGACAAATAGGTGACAAACTACTTACAAGAAAACATCTTTTACATATAAACAGCTATGTCAAGAATAACTAGCTTAGAAGCAGATAAGCTAGTTACCTCTTCACACTAAGGCTAAGAAAACATGCAAGAAACTCAAAATATATTATAGCCTAAATCTAACAGAAATACCCTAGGAAGTACGGACACTCCGTTTAGGGTGCCGTATCCGTATCGGACACATGTTGAACACATATACTCCTCGGACACATCGGGACACGTGTCGGACATGCCAATTGGCGTGTCCAATATTTTTATTCATATTTTTTCTAGTGGACACTGATCGGACACATTGGGGACACGCGTGTCCAATTATTGGACAAATTTTGGGACACGCTGGAGTTAAAATGTTATTGTTAAAAGTATTAAATAGAGTCTAATTTATAAATCTCAAAACTTTAAAACACCAAAACATAAAACATCCAAATTCAATTATTCAAATCCTTAACTTGTTAGTAGTTGTATTATAATTGTGAACTTATTTAGTTATTTTCATCTTATTTTTGGTGATTTATGAATTTTATGTTCATATACATAACAAACAAAAAATGTATAAAAATATTTTTTTTGCCGTGTCCCTGCCGTATCCGTGTCCTCATTTTTTGAAAATGCTGTATCCCGTGTCCGTATCTGTGTCCGTATCCGTGCTTCTTAGGAAATACCTATTAACACAACTTAATTTAAAAGCCCATTCCCTTCTCAAAAAAAATAAAACAATCCACTATTTCCACTGAAATTAGCCTTGGACCTTCATCAAATCAATTGCATATCACATTAGCAGCAAGAGATTACATCAAGGATGAGAAGAAACACAGAAGACATTACCAACAGTAGGGAAAAGGAAAAGAACAAGAGCCCATTCTGTAACTAATGCAACAACATGAAAATTAAAGGTCATGATGTTCAGCTCTTTTACATTAACTGGTACATATTTTTTTGTAGTAATCCTGACGTTTCAGCAAGGACAAAAACATAAATAGCCTAATCTACCCAGAAAATATCACTCTTCCTATGCTGTTTTCAGTTAAACAAACATAAATCTGACACTGCATCATCAGAATCCATCACGACGACAAAGACATAAGCACACATATTCTTTTCAAATAAGCAAGCATATTCTCCTCAAAGATCAATTCTAATCAATAGTGTAAACATGTGTTACCATAATACTCTACTACCTAACAATTTATATTTTTGAAACGGCATTTCGAAACATGATACACTAATGTTCAAAAACAACTAATTTAGCGATCCAATGTGATCCCAAATCTTTTTCCAATTTATTTCTTTATAGATCACCTAATGAGGAAAAAAATCAAATATAATGAACCAAAATATAGGGAGAATAAAATTGTGACATAACTATATGCAAAAAATGGGTCATAATATTCCTAAAATGTGTTTTTAGATGATTAGTTTAAAAAAACATAAATTATATTTTATTAAATGTCTAATTGTTAAAGAAAATTGTTCTCGAAGGACGTTAATTCTAATGGTGTAATTTATATAAGTCTAGCCCTAGCGTACCATATTTTAGAACATATGGCATACCAAGTTTCCATTCCCGTTCCACATACTTAAACGATCTAGGTTCAGCTAACATAGGTGCTAACCTTTTACACACAAATTTTCTACCAGCTTTACATTAGGTTTCTAACTATAAATGTTTTATGCAATTCCTCTTAATTCCTACTTTTTGCAAAAGAATACCATTATTTATAATGGTACTAATTGTCTAGTAAAGAAAACTCTGCATCTTCAATGTTTATGCTTAGCTAAAAGTTTATATTAGTTTTAGTAAACCATAACAGAAAGGGTTAGCAACACCATCAAAAACTATAACTGCTATTCATTGCCACATATTGACAGGACCTCTACAACAATATGCATCGAACTGAAACGGGCACTGCAAACTTGAGAGGGTCATTATAGCATCATGTACAAAGAGATATGATAAGGAATTCATACCTCATAGATTTTACACAAATAGAAATTCAAGTGGGAGAAACTTAATAAATTACCCATTACGAAAATACCTGTTTAAATATAGTACTCGTCCCAGAACCATTATATCCAATTAAAAGAAGTTTCTGAAGGGTTCTCCGCTCAATGTAGTCAGGCACAGAGCGGCTAACCAGATTACTCACTTGTTCTCCAAAAGGATTTGCAGACCTAGAAGGAACTGGAAGGGATAATACAGCACAAACCAGCTTTGTCCCAGCCTGAAAAGTACAAGTTTAATTAAAGAATGACAATGCTTCTCTTTTTTCTTTTTTTTTGTTTGGGGGGTGGGGGAGTGGGTTGAGAGAGAGTGGAGGGTTGGTCAGAAAGACACAGAAGCATGTGAGCATCCAGATACAAACCTTGCCCCAGATAGACCCTCGAGTATTTTTTTGTCCCTCTTCCTGGTATGAACCATCATCGTTCACCCAAAAGTGTGGGTTGCCAGCACATTGGACTCCTGCCAGCTACAATATTCAACACAGTAATGTTAAATATATGCATGTGGATAGGTTTCAGTTTTCAAAATATCTTTGGCATAGTTAGAAATATGAACCTGTAACATCCGTAGCTCTACTTTTGTGATCTCCCGACCATTAATAAAGACTTGTGTTTTTCCATTGCTAGCATCTGCCTTAATAGGGCCTCCCACACTCAGATGGGGGCTGATAATTTTAGAAGGCTTCTGTCCTTCCTGTTAAAATTAGCAGAACCATCAAGTTCCATCACAATGCAACAAATGAAGAACAATAGTACCAATAAAAAATGTCTCAAAGAAACCATATTCACCTTTCCCCAAAGTCCAGATACTTTATCATACCAATAGTATCCTGGTTTCAGCTTCTTTGGTGGGTTTGGGCAATTCTGCAATATAGCAAGCTCGTCTTGACATAGAGGCTTACCATTCACAAAAACAAACTCTGGTGGTACTTGATTAACTTCGCAAGACTTCTCAGCCTTCATTATTTGTCGAATCTCCAAGTCATTGAGCAGTCTCTTGAGCATTCGAGAGCGTTTCCCCAAGTTCCCTCGCTTCGACTCATCAATAGGACTTCCGATGCATGTAACACACTTTCTTCCTTCCGGCATAGACCCCATTGATCTGAGTACACAATTACTGCAATACTTCGCATCACAAACAATGCAGACCTCCTTTTCAGTGAACCGGTTTCCTTTAAAGCATCGATAGCATGCACCCTTCCTTGCCTTAACCTCAGGTACTCTCTTTGCTCGGACAAGTTCAGGTTTAGAACGACTTAATTCCTCATCAAAATCTCCCTCATCCGACTCAACATCGCGAAAAGTTACAACTGCAGTCCGTCTTACATCACAAACAGGTTCATTATTGCAATCCCCAATCCGAAGGGAAGAAACCCGAGAAGACGGATAATCCAAGCTCAACACTGACTCGCTCGAGGCCCAATCCGGATGGTTTGAATCATTAAAATCTAAACTATCCTTGAAACTATTTGAAACCCTCTGTGTGGTAGAGCTTCTCGATAACTCCCTTGATTTATCAGAACTATCCAAAAATCCCGATGTGCCTGAGCTCCCTGCCGTGCCCAATAGTTCATGTGAATGTTCATGACTAATGGTGGCAGAGCCTAGCACAGTCGAGCTATGAATCGCATCAGAAAACTCTCCAGAGACCTTGTGGGTATTGGGGAAATCTAAAGTACCCAGGCTACTTAACTCACACGACATAGCAAAATCACCATTATTTGGAGCTCTCTCCTCAAATGCAATCACAGAAGCTGGAGAAACAGTTGTTTCAGACCCTAAAGCTAATTCTTTAGAATCATCACCCTCGCTGTCTCGCCGCTCAAAGGCGATCACGGATGTGGGAGAAACAGTGGTTTCAGAACCCAGCGTTAACTCTTTCGAGAACTTTTTAGCAATATCAGGTGGTAATATCGGTTGGACAACCGGCAGTGACAACTTCTCCGACAACGGGACTTGGGCGACCACGGCAGCCACCGGAATCCTTTCAATATTGATTGGAACAGCTCGGGGAATATCATGGGTAATAGGTGGGCCATGGTACTCCACGGCAAAGGAGTACTCCACTACTCCATCAGCCAAAATTGGCCCTTCCGGTGGCATTTCTGATCGAAACAATCCCTTTTAAAGTTGTCAAAGTTTATATAGACAAAACAACACTAACCCTAAAGAAACATAGTAAATCACTTGCAGAGAAACTCTAGCTGTACTACTTCACCATGAAAAGAAAAGAAAGCCAAGAAAAAGCAGGGACTATTCAAATTACAGTCAGGCCTACAAGTACAACAAAAAACCCCAAATCCTAATTTGTGGTTTCTGTGTTACAGAGATTGAGTGTTACGGACCGCACAACAGTGAACAAATGAAAATACAAGGGAAAGATAGGAAATTAGAGAGAAGAGAAAAATGGGTTTGGAATTTCTTACCAGGGCGAGAAACTTGGCGGAGAAAGGAATCGAAAGGAGAGGACAAGTGAGGGTGGGATGAGGAAATCCAAAGCGGGAGTGTCTATCTGTCGTTTGGGGAGGAGGAAAATGTGTTGGGAAAGTGAGGGAGAATTATAGGAAAACGACAGAACAAGAGAGAATCGGTGGTGGTGGACACCCTTCTAGAAGTGGCGTCTTTTTTTTAACTTGGGGCATGTGGGGATCGAGTGGGAGAGGGAGGTGTTTCTTTTGTCTGTTTTATGCTGTTAACTATAGGCCAGGGTGGTCCTGGTTTCTTGATCTAACTGGACCGCTTTGTATCTGGAATGATTTTTTTTTTTTTAGGTACATTCGAGGACGGAAGTTTGAAATGGTGTCAAACTCATATGGAAGATTGGGCTAACTTCTCGCCTTGGTCATGAGATGTTTTTGTTTTAGTTATCTTGTCCGAGTGTTTGCACTAGTTTTTGCCTATTTCAACTAATTTTTTTTCAACCTGGTTATTGTCAAGACTAAGAGATTTACAAAACATAAATCTTTTATGACTTGATTCTAAAAGGATTGTCAAGTTTTAAATTCAAACATTTAGGCCTGTTTGAAAACGTTTTTTGTTTTTGCTTTTTATACATTTTCAAAAATTTTAAAAATAATAATTGTTTAATATTTTTTTTTATTTTAGTTGTTTACAAAATTTTTAAAAAGAAAACGAAAAACATTAAAATAGGTACAACAGTAATCTACAAATACTCATTACTAGACAACAAAAAACACACAAAACAATAAACAGCAAAACAAACACAAAAAATAAAAATTAACATCATTACCAAATGAAACTTTAAATTTAGAGCTCGTTTTTGTCTCCACTAAACTATTGTAAGAGTTCTCATGAAATGTTTTTCAACCCCCTAAAATCGAGGCTATTGAATAGTGATTAAGTTTTTAACTTTTTTGAAGATTGCTAAATTATAATTTAAAAGACAGTATCTTTAGCTTTTTTTTCCTCTCTCACATGGGTATATCTCACTTTAATGGGAGAGTGGTTGTATTCTACCTCATCATAAGGGAGGAACTGCAAATACATTCATTTTTATCATCACTGCATTAGTTAGCATTTTTGTTTTTTTGTTTGTGTGTTAATGGAAGACCAGAGAAGAACTTGAATAATTTAGCTCTGTTGTCAATATTAACATATCAACATTACATCATTTTATAAACGCTGGCTTGCAGGAGTACTACCTTAGTGGAGTTTGGTAAAGGACTTGGGGTTTTAGAGTAACCAAAGCAGATATTGTAAGGTAAATTTATGTCTGTCAAATGAAAAATATTGCATGAACTTGCTTTTCTTATATTTTTCATACTAAATAAATATGAGTTCCATTATGTTTGTGTTTATGGGAAAGCAACTGTTGTGAAAAAGAAGGGAGTTTATACGCCATTAGTCTTGACTTAGCCATGGGTTAGATTCATGTTGCCTTGTAGGCTACATTGCTTTATCTAAAAACAGATTCACGGGAATACATAAAGTCCATTTCATAAGACAAAGCTAGATGATATAATAAAATTAAGCCAAAGTTGGATTGGTTAAATGGAATATTCTTCTCCTCCCTCTCCCCACAAAGAGAGGGACAAAGGAGGGTAACTGTTGTCTATGGGCTTTGAAGAAGTTATCAGTGAGTACCATTTACTGATGCTAGAAGAAAAAATAAACCAAACTGTGTACCTCAGTCCAACTTTTAAAATATCCACTGCGTACCCTTAATTTTTTTTTTTTTTGGATACCTACATACACCCTGAATTTATGTATAAACAAGTTGGGTCCCAAAATGGTATAGGGGGAATGCTAGCCACAGTTGATCGGTTAGTCACCTTTCAACCATTGCTCCTGTTAGGACACCTCGTGTCTATAATAGGAAGACAATGGACTGAAAAAAAATAGATATCAACGCATCTCGTATAGAGAGCGAAATGACAATGAACCGAAAAATGATATATATCAACTCGTCTCGTGCGGAGAGCTTATAGAGGATTCAAAATGGGAGTAGAAGTATTGTACTAAACTCGTGTGGATATGGAGGTAAGGATGGACTTAGGTTTTCCCACCCCGTCCCGCCCCACCCCGCCACGCAATACTTGTTAGGTATTAGTGTAATTAGTAATTATCTAAGGCTCAATTGTAAATATTAAGACTAAAAAAAAGAAGTTTAATTATAAATTTTAAACGAAAAATGAGAGCTCACTTGTAAATAAGAAAATTTAAATTTTGCCAACTATATTTTTTTATTCTTTTATTTATTTTTGGAATTTTTTTTTTTGTGTCATTGGGCTTAACGAGTGCGGAGATAGAGGTGAACGGAGATTTTTACTCGAGACGAAGATGAACGTCCAATAAAATATTCATACAGACATGAAGGCAAAAAGGAAGTTGTCAACTTTCGTCCCGGCCGCCCGGTCTACTGTCATCCCTAATATATAATGTTTAAGACTTTCACCGAAACCGGAAAATGCAAGCGATGCTTGAATATGGGCCATGATACTTTTTGGGTCAGTGAACTAAAAATAATTACACTTCACCATTATAAATTTTGAAATTAAGAGTTTGTTTAGTTAAAATTCTATTCTAATTTTTGACATGAAAAAATAATTTTATAGCTAGAAAATATTATAAATCATCTCAACATGCATGTTTAAGAAAATAGTCAAAAAAAATTCATAAAATCTTATTTTTAAAGACCCTTAATTATTGCCTCTATCAATATTAAAAAGATTTTTAAAATTACACATTTGTTAATTTGAGACAAAAATTTTTTTTTTATCTTATATCGAAAATTATACAAGTATTAAATTTATTTCTTTTGTTAATAGTGTCAATATAAACTTTAATTCTAAAAATATAACGACTTTTAGTTTTACAAATAAAATAAAATTAAACAATAGTTGAGAGGGTCAAAGTATAATTGGTCTGTAATTTTTCTAACCTATTTTAGTATATTGGACTACATTGACTCTTTTTTTAAAAGTTAAAAAAATTAAATAATAATTTTATTTATTTATTTATGTAATATATACCAAAATACTATGACCACAAATACTAGATTACACACGTATAATTATATGAACACACATATTTTGTGTACATTTATGTTATGTATGCATATATTACACAAATATTTTATTGTGTAGCCAAAACTTTTTGTATCAAAAAAAAAAATTAAATAAATAAATAGAGCTATTTTGTCTAATATAAATCACTCCAATAGGATGTCAGAAAGCTTGAAAAGTAACCGGTGCCTTTTCCGATTGCGGAAGTGAAAGGCCACACGTCACATGTCCAACAGCTGAGTTTTGGACCACTGTGGCTAGTATTCCCCATGATATAAAGGCCTCTTAGCTTTGAAGCAGTGACCACACGTTACTAGATTGGTTCAGGGGAGGTCATGGCCCAGCAACTTGGGATGACCACGGCTTTGGATGGCCTTATACCACCTTTTATATATCTTAACCAATTGGGTTACCCAGCTCCTTATTTTGGGAGGTCAACGAAGTTACTCTAGTCATTCACCAGAATTCTTTTTGAAGACAAGTGTGTAAAAACCCAAAACTCGAGTGTTTTGTTTAGAAAATAGCTTAGTGGTAACGTAGTAGTGAGTATTTAGTAGTATTTTTTGTCAAATAGTGATATAAGATATATGAATACATTAATAAGTTAAATTTATGGAGCAGTGGGGAGACTTTTACATTCTGTTTAGAACTTAAATTTTCGGTAGAAAAAGGAAAGGGAAAGAAAAAGGCGAGGAAAAACATAATAAAAATACTCTTTTATTTTGTTTAGTTTTTCTTTGCCTTTTCTCTTTCCTTTTCATTTACTTTTCTCATTAAAAATTCAAGTTTCAAACAAAGCGTTAAGGAAACATCATATCAGATTTTGTCATGTTGTATTTTTTTTTAAAAATCTCTTAACTACTTTACACACTCAGATTGTGTCATCCTTCAATAGAAATTACTATTAAGTACTTAATATCACCTGACCACAAGACTTTTTTCAATTTTGGTTAGAAGAAGCATGAAGTAGGAATATATTACTTATACAATTTCGATGCAACTGGAGTTTGAGTCTCAAGAGTTTCATGTAACATTTTTTTGAAGGAAACTGCTACACGGTATCGATCACTTTAAGAGTAGCTACTTACCTGGTTGATTCGTGCCTTATACAAGTCTGATAGATTGTGAGAGTTTGTCAACCATCAAAGACTCCTCCTAAGAGTAATTCCAAAGGCACTACCTTAAAATCGATTCTCCCACGTCATGAAAAACAAAAAATTTCTATCTTATTGCGTGGATAACAATTGCTAGTCTATACATACAGATTACAAGGTCGCATGCATGCACCATACACAGTTCTAGATGGGCGTTGCAATCAGTTGACATCACAGAGTGCCTAGTGGCCTTAGTTTATTCAAATGAAATAGATTTATTTGCATTCTCTTCGTGTGATGACAATCTGGTCATCTAGTCTATTCTTCCAATGACATCTTTGAAATTAGCCCAGGAGAGATTTAGACAACTGTTATTTTTTTTTTCAATCTTCCAAAACGATATATATTCCATCTACTTTTTTGTACTCTGACTATTGTGCCATTGCTGAGCTCATGACTAGATTGCCTGAACTCCAAATCACAACATTTCACTATAGAAAGGCTTTGCATGAAAGGTCAATTTCACATAAGATCCTCCACAATACATTCAATTCAAGAAGACTTTGTGTAATACATTAACTTCACACGCTTAATTCGTCTTACGCCAAGGTCGGTGCTAGAAATTGACCCATGTGTGTCATTTGGCCAAAGCAATAGAAAATTAGTCAACCTCTCAAACCACAATTATCATTTCGTCATAGACTCAAATTTTCCAAGGCACCCTCTAAAGTCGTTTCTCATGATTATTTTATTTTATTTTTGTGGTTTGATAGTACGTTTTTACCGTTAATTCTTTCAAATCTAATGACAAATCATTTTTCTAATGCACTTGAAAATGCCCGTGTTGTTCACTTGGCAATTTGGCATGATACTGTTAGACAGTCAAAAATTTTTATATATAATTTATATTTAAAATGATGTGATTGAACTAGATCCACATGCAGATTTGATCATTTGCATGACAAAATAATTTGACATATTGGGTGCTCACTTCATCCCGTCCCATTCTTATTAGGACAAGTATGAAGTGATACTAATTGAGTAAAGTCAATGTGTAATAACTTGAATTTATTCCGTTTATACATATGCATTTATTTTTTTATATATACATATTATATTGAAATACAAATATAATTTTTCTAATATAAAGAAGGCGAGACAGATATAAGAGAGGATTCAAGAGTTACGAGAATGGAGCCGTTGCCATTCCTATTCATAAGTAACATATTAATACATATAGTATCATGTTTTCATATACCTAAAAGGATCAATAGAAAACAAAAGTGAAATTATTGATGTATACAACTTTGAAAATTGCATGATCAGTTCATCTCAACTGCCATGTATTGTCAAAACCAACAAAACAAAACACATCTTTCAACATTCACAGCCGCTATCCCCTTCTGTCATCATTTCAAGCTCATTGCATTGAGAACTTCATTAAGTCAACCGTGATCGTCTTGATCAGCTATTACACTATCATTTAGAAGTACACAAACACAACAAACCTTTATGAGCAAAACCCAGAAAATAAAAAACATTTACATCCTATCCACCTGTATATAATAGAACTATAATTCACAACTAAATTGTTATCTTCCTATTACAATATTAGTCGAATCTGGATAATTTGTGAATCTACTAAGGAGAGAACTCAAATGCTTATTCATTTGGTTACGGTTTCGATTTCTATTGTCTATTTTTGTTTTTTGAAATATTGACGGAACTGTATTTGGCATATTGATTCCGAAAACTGTTTTTGTTAAAACCGTATTTAGTTAGTCGATTCTGAAATTTGTTTTTTAAAAATTTTTTAAAAAACACTCTAACTTTAAGAACCACTAAAAATGTATTTTTTGAATTTTCAAAACCATTTTCATTTGAAAATAAAAAAAATAGTATTTTTGATGGTCTCATTTTTTTGTTTCAAAAAAAAAAAAATAACTTTTTGTTAGTTTTAAGAACTCGAAAAATAAAAACAGAAGCATAATCCAAACCGGAAGCAAAAACCTACTAGTTAACTTTGCACCTTAACCATCGTACAAGATCCTACCCATCCTTCCTGTAGCCTTGATACTTCGTTTGGCTCGTTGATCTGCTACCCTGGGTGAAACGTTCCGTTTGCTGTTGCCGTTGTACTGTTTGCGTCCCTGTCGTTTCCGGCGATACTCTCCAAATCTTCACCGACTTGTCTAAACTGCCGCTGTACACAATCCAATGCCGGTCACCGGCCGTTCCTTCTTGATGATCTTCTTCAACGGCCAAGCACTTCACAGGCCCGCTGTGGCCCGTCAACACGGACAAGCACGCGTGATCGCCGCCGTCCGGCTCCCTAATCCACACGCAAATTTTTGTATCGGCCGATCCGCTAAAAACCAAATTCCCAGCAGTGGCTAAGCAAAGAACCGCAAGCTTGTGACCTCTCAAGACACCAACGTGAGAAAGAAGCTTATCCCTTTCCCAGAAATTGACGAGCCCGTCTGATGAACCGCAGTAGAGAATTTTGGCTGATTGATTAATCGCCAATGCCGTGACTGCATAGTCTTGCTTCAATAGCGTTTGTGAAAAGAAGTGTTTAGTTCCTTTACCTTGTAACTCTCTTCGCCATACTTTTACAGAGCCATCCGCCGAGCCAGTGAAGAGTAACCCATCGAAGCCGGCGACAACAGAATTAACCGCGTCGTCATGAGCATTGATCGATTCCAAGCACTTCGACTTCGATATTCTCCAAATCTTCACCGTTTTGTCCCAAGAAGCCGAGTATAGAAGGGTCTTGTCTTCGCTCAAGGTTAGACAAGAAATGGCGTCAAAATGCTTGATCCAGACAGCGTTACGATTCCTTCCCACTTCAACGTAATTGCTTGGGCTTATTGAACTTTTGATATAGGCCTTCAAAGTGGGTAAAGTGCCGATGCGCTTGTGAACGCTCGGGTTCTTTGTCGAGACCTTCCATAAGCGAATTTTCCCATCTTGATGACCGGTAAAGATTCTTTCGCCTGCGACAACAATTGCTTTCACCAATCCGCTGTTAGATTTGAACCCCGAAAATTCTTTCTGGTTCTTCCATACCCGAATGTTCTTGCTATCGGATCCAGTATATAATAAATCACCGGACGTCGCTAATGAATATATATGGCCTTCTTCCCGGACAAGGGAACCCATTAGGCCGGTGTAAGAATAACTGTCGTCGGCCACGTGGGAAGACCATGGAGACTTAGATGATGGAGATGTTTCATCCCATGAAGGTGCCGAAACCGGAGAGGACAGGTCCCATGAAGGCGCGTTTGGAGGAGAATTATTGGCGTTTATGAGAGGGGCTCCATTAAAATTAGCAGGAATCGCTTCAGATACGTTGCTGAAGCGAAAGGAGAGTTCTCCAATGTGATCATTTGGATCAGAGTGCAACATGTTGCCAAAATTTTGCCGCTGTGAACTGTTGGTTTCTGTGACCATTTTGCCTTTTCTTGAGTTTCTCATCTTAATATTCTCTCATATATAGAAGCCTGGTATTGATATCAATCAAAATATATGTTGCTGTTAAAGAAACAACATACAATTAAAATAAAGAGAGAATAAAGAGGAAAACTAGATCCTAAGAAAGCCGAAAGTGAATTGATAAAAGAAAGTTAAGAGAGAACGAGAGAGGGTGATTAAAGAATCAAAAGTTTGAAGAAGATATTGTACCTATATAGTTGTTATAGTTACAAATGCAGATAGTAAGGGAGAAAAAAGGGTGTCAATATCGTACTTCTCAGAGGGTGGAGATCCTGACAAGGAACCCAAGCTTTTGTCAAACAGGGTGTGGTGGGAAATTTCTAAGGGAACTATTCTTGGGGTGGCCTGGTTTTGGAGTTGGTAACTCACGGTTGAGGAGGCATGCACAGTTAAAATCAGAGCTAAAACTGAATGACAACAAAGCCCTGGTACTTTAACCCAAATGACGAATGTTTCCATGTGAGACTCGATGGGATTGGCAATAGCCTATAGGCTGGAGATTGTGACAAATGTAAAAGGGAAAGGGAAAATGCGATGGTTTTTAATTATAATTTTATTATTTTGGTAGAGTTTTTATATAAATTTTTTTAAAAATAATATTTTTCATAAATAAATAGATAATGCTATAAAAATAAAAAATTCATACATTATTTATTACAAATGATATGGTTAGATAAGAGCTATCTATATTTAAAAAAAAAAATACTCATCTTGATGGCTTTTAATTCCAATAATAGCACTGCACATTATTCTAGTGAAATTTTTTGTAAATTTTTTTTGAAAAAATAACATTTTCCTAAATAAAATTTTAACCCATTTTCTTACTCACAAAATGCAAAGTGAATAGATCTCACATGCATTTATTAATGTGGATCTCACTGCATTTTGTCTTGTGGGTAAGAGAGTGAGTTCAAAATTAGCTTATGTATAATATTACTTAAGGCCTGTTTGAAAACAATTTTTTTTTTTTATTAAATAAGCTCCTTAAAAAAAACATAAAGAATTAACGTAAAGTTATACAATGAGGAAATTATAGATGATAACCTTTTACTTTACAACAAAAACACTTATCATAATAGCTATTAATTATAAAAATACAATTACTACATTATTCTAGTGGGATTTTCTGTGTAAATTTTTTAGAATAACAACATTTTTCTTGTGAAAAATAGCTATACAAAAAGGTAATAATATACTTACACAAAAAAGGTTTAATTATGTGTGGCTTGGATGTGGACCAGCCACTTTAAAGCAAATAATCTATTAAGACATTTTTTAATAATAAAACTACAACCACCACATTATTTTGGTGCAAAATTCTATACAAAAATTTTGAAAGAGTATAATTTTCCGTAATAACAAAATGGATCACAGAATTTACCATTGGAAAATGTTATTTTTACAAAAAATGTGTATAAAAAATTTCACCTAAATGACGTAACAATGACATTTTTATTTTTAAGACATCATAATAGTTATTTTATTTTAAATTAAGAAGCTCTTATTATTATTACTATTATTGATAGAATAAGAAGCTCTTATTTAATCGCATCAGGTCCTGTTTTAGACAAAAAATCTCAATTTTCCTCAGGAGAAGGTTGACCTTAACTTAGTCCAACCATTAAATGCCTCCTACTTATCACCCCCTTCACGTGAACGGGGTAATAGTGAAATTGACAATTGGCCAACTTGAACGGGCGATAACGAAATTGACGATTGGCCAACTTAACTAATAAAATATATTTATATGAAAACATTACAATTCAGGTTTATAGGAGTCATCTCAATTGTATGGTAGTTTTGAAAAAATATCTTAATTAATTACATGATTTTAGGCGACTAGGGTAAACACCCACTTACATATATTAATTTATTAGAGGTTATGGCATCGTTGTTATAATGAATTTTTTTTTTCTTTTGCAAGGCTGCAATAGTTTGTGAACCCCGCAATTTCATTTCTTCTTACCTAAGAATCAGAGGATGGTAATCTAATAATTTGAAATATATGTGGATATATGCACTAACTCGAACCTACGTTGCATACATATAGTCATATAGATCGTCAAAAGCTCTCATTCGAGTGGGCTCATTTGGTACAGTTTTTTTGTCCAAATTTTTTTAAATTTATAAATAGAAAAGCTAAATATTTCTTGCTATTTTACTTTTTTATTTTTGTTTTTTTGTTTATTTTTAGCTAAAGTAAAAACAAAAAAATAAAAAAGTAAAAAAAACTTAACTTTTTTTATTTGTAAGCTTAAAAAATACTTGACAAAAAATTGTATCAAACGGGCATAGGCTGCTTTTCCAGAAGTGATGCTGCCTTGCCATTTCGTTGTTCAAACTTCAAACGTGTTTTTGAAACAAACACGTATATAAAAAGTGGATAATTAAGCCTCAAATTCAAACGTAACAAATAGCATTCGATTGTATCTCAAACATTAAAAAAATGAAAAATGCTCTTCTTCTAAAAAAATTTATACAGAAAATTAGATGTGGACATTAAGTGGGCCTGGTTGGGTCTACACAAAAAAAGTTTTTCAGCGGGTCTAAAATCAAATCCGAAACCTACTCAATTAAAAAAATTTCATTCCTGAACCCATTCAAAACTGTCCATTTAACATAAAATTTGTTTAATATATAATTTTTTTCTTTATAAATAATATTGAATAATATAAAATTTAATTACATATACATATATATATATAATATTAAATATACAATATATATTATTTTATATATATTTCGCGACGAGCCAGGCTTTAAAGACAACTCCTCAGCCCACCAATTAAACTAATTGGGCCTATTAGGCTCGCAGGTTCATGATTACCCCTAACAAAAAATTTATCAGAATGATGTGACAGTGACATTATTATAAAGTGAATGACATTTGTCCAATCATATCATTTTAGTGAGAGATTTTGTATAAATTTTTATGTTTGTGTAATATTATCCCAGAAAATTAATATGACTTTTGGCTCTTGGTACGAGTGAATACGTGCGAGGTTTATCTTCATGTAATAAAAGAAAGCGAATGGTTTTTCAAAAAAGAATGATATATTCCGCATTGATTGCCTATTTTACCCATGTAAGTTTACCGTTTGATTGGCCTTTTTTCATCTTTTTCAATTTGCCTTTTTTTTGGCTTAACTATAAGCTAAAAAGCTTTTTTAAATTTTTTTTTTTCACTTTTTTTTGTGGTTATCTTAGATTATAAAAGTTAAAAAAAAAAAATTATTCCTTCACTTTATTTCCTCAAGTATCAACCAGATTCTTAGATAGTAATGTGGATGGTTTAATTTTGTGGTGGTTAACAAATTTGCAGTCATGTCCTATCACTTTAATTTATATTATTTTTTTATTTTTAAATATCAGCACCGACCATTGTATAGACATTGTCTAGATGCATTGTGAAGAATTTTAATTATTTGATTAATTAAAAAATTGTAAACTTTATATCATAAAATCATTTCATACAAAATTATATGACTAAAATGTTTAAGGGAAGGAATTTTTATTATAAGGAATATTAAATTTTTTACAAGCTGCGCCTTGTGATATTCTTGCCTTGATGAAACGAGTTTCCGTTATCCATCGCGAAGCTAGAAATTTCAGGAAGAAAACTAAAACCGGTTGGTAAATTCAAACCTTTGTCTACTCTTTTTTCATCAGTTCTTTGATGGCCAAAGCACAATCGAATTTTCAATCAAAATCAATTTCCAAGAACTGGCAATGATGTTCTTCGATGATTTGATTCAACGGAAGCTAACGTCTCTGTTGCGTCCATGGCTGCGACGAGAACCGGAATTGGAAATCAAACTAGGGTTTCTTCGCACCCATGGGGTCGCCAAGAACCTCAGCTTCGACACCTCGGTTCTCAACCAGCAGCTATTCGACGAGTCCACTCGCTGGTCTTTCGAAGAAGTTAAAGTCGAGCGGTTGAGTCTTCGAGTGTCATACTGGTCTGTCCCTACCTTCATACTCGAAGTTCACGGTGTCCATGTCACTCTATCACTTAGGTAAGTTAGTGTTCTCTCTCTCTCTCTCTATCATCTATAAATGTTCGAATACATATATGTGAATACATGAGTTACACACAGTTCATATATTTCTTTTTACCGTTTCTTGAAGGGAATTAAAGGAGGGGAGGGGTTTTAGGCCGAGGCGGAGATCAACTGATACATCTTTGGACGATCGGAAGCAGGTTCTTGCTGAAATTGACCCTGAGGTATTTGTCTTGCATTGCTTTGTTCTAGTGAGAAAACTCATAGCAAAAAATGGGTGTTTGTCATATAATTTGGCACTTTTTGCTGTGTTAACCCTAGGGTTGATGCTTATTAAAGCTCGAAACTCTTAAGAAAACAATCAGAAATCACTTTCAGTTCGTATAGGCTCTCTTTGCTTCAGCTGTAGTTTATTTCAAGGGAAAAAAGGGAACAAAAATCCATACTACATTGTGGTTTTCGAATGCAACAATCATGGTGATGCTTTGTGATTCAACACTGGAAGAAAACTGGAGGAGGAAACAACCACCAGTGCTGTGTTGCAAAAGATAGATTGTACTCTAGGTTAACATAGAATGTGAAAATTTGGAATAAGAAGATAGAAAAGAATCTTACTGATTTAATCTTTGCTTTCATGAGCTACATATAAGTTCAGCTAGTTAAAATACGATAACAATTGAAACATCAGTTCTCTACCAACAATAGACTTCCATTCCTTTAGATGGAGGCTTTATGCATGCAAATGCAAATCTATTAACTAATCTTGATTATATTTGCATGTATCCATCAGTTGGAAAATAAAAAAGGTGGCCTAAATCTGGTTCACATGCTGATCATTCATGTCTTTTACTGCCCAAAGGATTCACTAATTAAGCACAATCGACACTAGGTTTCAGAGTTTCAACTTGCTCAGGCTTGTTTGACATGCTTGGTTTTTGTTTGGACTACAAAGTGCAACTGTAGTAATAGAGACTTTAATGGATTTCAGGGCAGTGCTTTGCATGATGTTATGGAAAAGTTATCAGAGACCAGTTCCTCAAGACATCAGAAGACTTCTCTCCTTAATGTTATACTTAAATGTTGTAAGCTGCGGATGCATGACATTCATCTGCAAGTGCAGTTTTCCATCTCAAATGATTCCTTTAGATGTTTTTGTGAGGCAAAGGAGCTTAATGCGGAGTCTCTGTATACTGAGCATGCGTGTTTTCTGAGAGGGCTTATCAGTACACTTTTCGTTCCTTTGAAAGATAGCTCATTCAGTCTTAATCTGAAATGCTTTGAAATTGGGTTGAAGAGTAGAGATCAAATCAGCTATCCCATACGTTCAGTAGACCTGTTCACTCACACCAAGTTGAAAGATCTTCAACTTATAGACTTCAATCTAACTATTCCGGAATTAAGTGTTTCAATTTCTCCAGTAGATCTTTCTGTTATCATAGCATTTTACACACTGTCATCCGATGAATCCAATTTTGCAAGAAATGGAAGGCACCTATGGAACATAGCTGCAAGCAGGATTGATTCTCGGATTTCTACTTCTAGATTGTCATTGCATAAATTGGTTGGTATTGTCTGTCTATGGTTGCGTTATGTCAATGCTTATGAGAATTTACTTTTATTAGTTGGATATCCTGTAGAAATCAATATGAAAGCTTCTGCTCTTAAGATGACTGAGGATGACAAATTTTCACTACCTTTTAAGAACTATTGGAAGATGGTTTCTGAAATTGAAAAGAAGCTGCCTGCTGAGGCTATTGCACGGGCACGAAGAATAACCCGTTACAGAGCATCATTCAGTATTCAACAGGCAAAGAATCGTTCTAATGAATCACTAGTTAATAATCGCTTCAAGCTCTTCAGGAGGGTCCTCACATTCTTAGCACTTATTTGGAGTGTTATATGCAGAATGTTCAATTCATTTATAAACTTAGTTGTACAGAGAGTTTTGGATGACCATCAGAAAACTGATGGACATTTTGGAGTTGTTTCCGAAGATTCCTGTGCAAAAAGTTGCTTCAGCGTAAGTTTGGGAATAATTTCAATTGTTATTTCCCCTGTGAATAAGGTTCAGTCTCTTGTTGGTGGGGATCCAACCTCAGATGTTGGGAGCTCATCGGTCGATTTACTTTCATTTTGTGTTTCAATTGATGGGTTCTTCTTAACATCGACAGTAGACATTTGTGAACAGTGTTTTTCCTTTTCATGTGGGCACTTGAAGATTATGTCCTCATCTCCTTCTAAAGATGGCTTAAAGAATATCAATAGTTATCTGAAAGGACACGGGAAAAAGAAAGCTGATGATTTGAAGACTATTCTATGGGCTGAGCCTGCACAAATACTTTACTGTGCAGAAAATACTACAACTGCTACAACTTATGAAATGGAAGGAACTCCTTTCCCATTTTTGTGGAATAATTTAGGTGAAATGAGGTCAAATTGGGAAAAATCTTGCAGAAAAATTGAAGGAAGTAAGACCCCACATTTGGAAAAGCCATGGATTCTTTCTGAGATTAAAAAATTTGTAACAGATCAAAGCCTCAAAAATTTGAATTCTGGGTTCTGGAAATGCAGTTTGATGGTGGGAAAATTGAACTGTGTCTTGGATTATTCATTAATACTATCAACTGCTATAGTTATTAGACAGATACAACATGCTCTTGGCTGGACTCACGGCAGTGGGAAGGCAAAAGTTCCATCGCCTACTCTGATAAAATGTGAGGTTCCACCAGTGATCAGTTGGGATAGTAGATGCAAGTCATATGTTAGTGAAATGGAGAAGACAATGCTTAAAATGCTTCCACAGAAACATATTCAGATTGCAGTATTCATTGCTGGTCCTCTCATCCAAATCTCCCTGAGAAAGGAGGGCCTCTGTGGTGGGTATGCAAATGAAAGTCACATAGCTAGGCAGGATGATCTTCACATGGCACTTGATGTCCACGCCATCGAACTTGCTGTTTGGCCAACTTTGAGGTCCGATTCTGTAGCATCAAGTGAGTGTCAAGGATTGGATGATGCAGAACCCCGATGCCTCATGTTGAAGGATCCTCGAATAATTGACATTCCTAAATCAGATAATGAAGTTTACACATGTCAGGGCCAAATTTCACTTGGTACTTATCTAAAAGTCAATGGTTTAAATGCTTACCTTGATGACTCAGCAGCAAATCAACACCACCAAATTATTGTACTAAATCCAATGACTATCAAGTTATCATCCTTGAGGTGGGGACTTTTGCTTTCACTCCTCTTTGTCTCGAAACTTTGGTACTCTATGCAGGAAATTTACTGATCTTCATATATCTTATCTTGGTGAGTTAAGACTATTTGACAATTTTACTGGTCCAAACCTTTTATCCACCTTTGTCTTTATTGAAACATGCAGTTTTACGTAGTATGATTGTATGAATTTTACATGTTCAATTGTAGTTGCCAAAGCCTCTTGAGGTCAATTTATGTTCAAGGAGTTCTTTTATGTATATATCTTGCAAAGGATGCAAATGATCCATTTAAGAAGTCATAATTCTTCATGACTACCGTAAATTCCTTTTATTGGTTTTTTATTTTTTGGAATTCCCTCTTGGAAGCAAGGTGCTAAATGTTGTTGTTGTTTTAATTTTTTTCTCGTTTTTTTGAGGGGTATGTGTGTTTGTGGTTTGAAATGTCACAATTTTTTGAAATGGTAAACAACAAGGGTTGGAAGTTCCAATCAATCATCGGATATTGTAAGCCATGCGAGGAACTAACATTCTCAGCTCCCCTTGGATAATTATGAATTAAAAGCTAAAAATTAAGATCACTTGCAGTAACCAATAAGACATTAGACTTTAGAGTGAGCCTAGTCAGGATATTTGTTGCTTGGAATATTAGTGCAAAGATGTAGATGATGGACAATTGGATCTCATATGCCTATTGTATGGTCAAGTGTGGCTTCGAAGAAGGTCACTAAACATGAATGCTACATGATATGAATATATTGGCACAAGAATTTCCAAATATTAGGACACAAAAATGGCGAAGACAAAGCAATAATAAATATTGGTTTATGTATGAATGTAAAAATAAAAAAATAATAACAAAATTATCTATCTTTTATATGTATATCTCAAGAAAAAAGGAATAGAAAGGCCTAATGTTTTATATTCACAAACATATTGGAAGTTATAATGATTCAGTATTTCACTAAAACCTAAAGGAGGGATTAATATGTAAATCCATTCTTTATTTAATTTTTTTCTTCTTCAAACTTGTGCGAAGACCGTAAATGTTGTGTATATGACCCTCACTTTTACAAATGGAAGTTTCGTTTCTTATTTTGTTGGTTTGCAACTCCTTTAAAGTGTAAGATATACTTGACAACCTTAATGATACATTTTATCTTTAATTTTGTTTTCAAGCTTTCTTGTAGAAGTGATGAAATTTAATTCAAACAATTACATGGTTGGGAAGCCAGTAACTAGACTGAATGGCGAATGTTTTGACTTTAAAGGTTCAATGTAGGGGGTTGTCTTTGGTAGGATGATTTTCTCATACTGCTTTTTTTCCATGCAAAGTAGGCAGAATGATTGCTATTGGAAGAATGATTCTCTTATGCTGCTATTAGGCAAGAGTAGTTTATGGTTGCAATGATTGCTGAGGTGGAATTGGTGCTTAGTGACTGAAAGGGAGTTTACCTTTTGAAAAAATGGGGATTCAACTTTAATAAGGAGATATATCTTATAGTTTCTTGACTTTTTATTAAAAGTGTTATGCTGTTTGGGGATCCATTTGTTTGCCCAAGGAAATATGAGGTTGTAGGATTAGGCTTTTTGCGGTCATGACGCTGTCAGTATTGGTTAGCGACTTTGGGAATTTGTGAAGGAGACTGTGCTTGGTGGAGGAGAAGTAATAGGAAGTACTGTTGCAGACTTGCAGTAGTGCCAGGTGGTTGGGAAATTAAGTCAGCGGAAATTATTGTGTGCCTATATGAGGCTTTGGAAGGCTATTATTAACTCATTGATGGGTGGGTGTCATTTTTGGTAAGTGGAATTATTGAGTTTTAGAATGACACTTGGTGCAATTTTGCCTTCTTACGTTGCTTGGGCGGCCAATTTTGTGGATGTTCAGGAGATCTGATGCATTAGAATCCTTATCGGTAGTCACGAAGTGAAGCTATGTAATTGTTTTGAGGAGTTGTATTTGGTTAATGATGAAGGGAATGCAGATTTTATGATTATGTGGGGAAATAACTTGGATAGGACTAGGAGTCCTTGCTTATTTGAGTGTTGAGCTGTCTTGAGACCAGAATTTCCTATTGGGCAGGGTGCGGCACTAAATGGCTTGAGGAGATTGTTGACTATCTGATTGTTAAGAAATGGGTGCTTCCAGATTTGGTGTTGCATGTGTAAGCTGCACGCTGAGTAAGCCGACATTGATCTCTTCATTGTTCTGTGGCAAGTGACTGTAGGCATTTGTGCTCTAATTATCTCTGGTAATGCAAAGAACGTTGGTCATATATTTTTTAGTATGTGCTGGACAAAAGTTTGCGACTGGGGCAATAAGGATCTTTTGGACAATACTATGTCTTTGCCTTCTATGTTGTATCTGGAAGGAGCGAAAAAATTGAACTGTTGCTGAAATGTGAACTCTCAATTCTTCAAGGAACCTCATTGGTTTTTGAGCTGCTCTTGCAGTTTTGCAACTTCTTGATTTGTTCATCTATGCTGGTGTCTTTAGTGCTTCTCTAAGTTGTTTACTTTGCATTTTCACTTATTAATTTCGTTTTACGGTTATATTAATTATGTTTTTCAGATAATTTTTAGATTTCCTGGATTATGTGGAATAAAACTTTGAACTTATGTTTCAGATGCTGTGAATGCTTATGTATTTTGCATGCATGCAAAAGTTGTAGCTGGTGGAAAATTATGTAAATTGTAAAACTATCTGTGAAACTTCTCTGTACTGCAGTTTCTTGTCTGCAAAAGTACTTATGTTATTGTTTGCAGATTTGTTAAAGTTGGACATGAACAAATTTCTATGTTCACTCTCTTCCTTTTTGTTGTACAAATGTGAAAATGTATGCCTTCCTCTCTGTTAGGATATTAACTTACTTGTAATAGTTTATACACTTGCCGTAATAAGAAAGCAGAGGTTAATTGTAAGAGTTTGTGCTTATTCATCTTTCACTTGAAGTTTGTATGTCTAGACAAGACTTGTCAATTTGTCCTGTTGTTAGGCTCTTTGATTTTTCTGATTAGAATTGCTCACATATGATTTCTTTCTCCAACAAGCAGATAGCATGTGAAAACCTGATGAGAGGAGACTACTTGTTTGTGATTTTTGAACACTGCTGGTGGTGCACAATCTATGGGGATTGTTATATTTATAAATTGCTAGCTCATTTTTTAGGCATTTCCTCTTGCTTTGATTTTATACAGCATATTGCATCTCTCTCTCACCATGCGAGTACTTTATATCTTTGGCAGGGAGGATGTTCATTCCTTTAGCATATCAAATGTTGCATTCTCAGCATCTTTGCATGGGATGGCTGCAGGACTCACTATCTTATTATGTATGGATGAGTTGCTTGTATTGGTTAAGGTGAATTAGTTGTTTTTGTTGCTGTAGAATTTCATCATTTCAGTAGTGTTGTTTTCTCAGAATCAGGTGCATTCCTCTTGTTTGTCAATTCCTTTTTTTTCTGTTCTTTCCACTTTGCTTCTTTGGTCTTTTTTAGATTCCTGGAGGCCATCTCTGACTATTTATAATGCCTGCTACAGTTCTAGGCCCATTTTTAATATGTACTTGGTTATATCTAATTGCTGGAAAACATTGACTTCACTGTACTTCGTCCTTTGGGTAACATTTATGGTGACTGAATTACTGAATCTCTGTTGGTTTCTGTCCTATTTGTTAAATAGCCAAAATATTTCACACATATAAAATGATAGTTATCTGTCTTATGCTACTGATGTAAAAGTGGAAGAGATGAACCAACGGCGGTTTGAAGAGCCTCACTAGATGCTAACTGTGGAGAGGAAGGAACAACATCCAAAAAATATACACCACTGCATGCTCTACCACTCCCAATTGTTCTCCCTGATGCCTGTACCTGAAAGACACAATGTGTAGGAAAAAAGGTCATTGGGCAATTCAAGGAATTGGTAAGACGACTAACAAAAAACATATTATTGGAGAATTTTGAACATGGAGAACAGATGAAAGAGAAATAGAAAAAGTGCAATGGATAAAACCTTTCCCTGATACAGAAGATAAAAAAACCATCTGCAACTAACTTTATCCTTACCAAAACAACAGAGTAAGAATAAAACAAATTGGATGAGCTAGTCATATGATCAGTAGCACTAGAATATATTATCTAAGGAGAAGTGGAAAAAGCGCTAAAGGCACTTGCAAGGATTGTGTGAACAAAGTTGGACAAGCAAATATGTGCAGAGGAAGAGGTTGTGGCAGATGATGTATCGAGCCTAGCCATCAGACGTGCACCTCATCCTGAGAGAGAGGATCAGTATCACCAGAAGTGTTCGTAGACATCTCACATCTATGGTCCTGGAAATGTAACAGTACCACCTCGTCCTATCCCACGCCCCTGATTAGGGTGTCCAACAAAGTTCCAGCAGTGCTCCCTATCATGGACATCTTTTCCACAATAATTACACTTCAGCTGATCATGAACAATAACTTTATTCTTCCCACCAGACTTGGACTGACTCGTTTTTCCATCTCATGTCATAACAGGAGCATTGTTGGACTATTGCATACGTTCTGGCCCATCTGTCATTGGGTCCTTGGTAACTGCTGTGATATTACCAATCAATCCACAAGTAATAATAGCCAAGGCATACGAATGTGACCATATCAAATAGTTGGTGCCATCCAACTTAACTGGACTAATATGGAGTGGTGAGTTCTACCCAAGAGTTCTAACACGACTCAACCCAGCCTTCGTATTGCCAATGGAAGTCTTACTACCCACTGTCAAACTTAGCCCAACACAAAAATCTCTTCAAGAGAGCAGAGATTACTTAACATGGGGAAGCCAAACGCATCAAAATGAGAATAATCTGCTATAGATGAGAATTGAGCCAAAATGGGTCATTGTTAAACATAAAATAACCTAGCTGCACCTTTTTTTTTGGGGCAAAAGAAACATCAAAATCTTGGAGTAAAGGCTAGATGACACTTCCTCGGATCTGGTTGGCACCCATAGAGGCAATTTAGGGGTGTGCATGGGTTGGGTTCGTGCTAAACTCAGAATCGATTCGATCTTGACTGGTTCCAAAATTTTGGACCCATAACCGAACTGAATCAACCCAATTTGGTTCGGTTCCATGTCTCGGTTTGGTTCGGACCAAGATCGCGTTGGGTCGGTTTGGATCCGTTTTATTGTACAAAACATATTTTGTTTATTTAAAAATATAAAAAATTACCATTGATCTTGTATTCTCAATTTTTAAAAAATTAATAAAACAACTTACAAACACAGGTTAATAATAATTAAGGTCAAACAACCATAATTTAAAGCCATATATACAATATATATAGACTTTTATGATATATATATATAAGATTGGGTCTGGGTTTGATTCTCGGGTTGGTTTGGGTTGGGTTGGGTTGGTTCGGGTCTCGGTTCAGTTCGGGTAGAAAATATAAACTCAATAACTGAACTGAAGTGATCGGTCTGACATTTTTTAGATCCAGAACCAAACTAATCCTTTGATAGACCTGAACCAAACCGACCCAAAGAGGTTGGGTTGGTGGGTCGGTTTGGTTTGGTTCTCGGATTTTTTGGTTCTTTTGTGCACCCCTAGGCATTTCCAAGTATCCATCTAATCCAAATCAACCCCGATCGACAATTTCGAAAGAATAGCCCTATTTTATTAAAAAGAAAAAGAAAAACTATCTCAAACTAACTCTAAATTTTTTTGCTTTTAGGATTCTTTTCTACTTGCATTTAATGACAAACTGGAAATAATCATTATTGGATGTATTAGATGATCATGAGTAGCTAATTGTTAATGTGTCTTTCGAAAGGGAGGCGTTGATTAAATAGGATGAGGATGGGGCTGGCAAGAGGAAGTTGATGAGTTCTGTTGGATGTCAAGCTTTACCCAAATATGGATATTACTTCCCCCTTTGTAGGGAAGGTTCAGTTTGCAAACTTATATCTGCTTGAGCATTGAGCAGAGACTGTAGATGTGCCAACTGTCTCATTCACATAGTTGGCCTTACATTGCCCTGTAGGGCTAACTCAGTCTTAGGTTAGTGAAGATGCTTGAGAAGTTGTCATGAGTTCTCTGAGCAGATGATGGAGGTGAGGTGTTTTACATGTTTAAATCTTTGTTTGCATAGTGTTTGTGTATGCATGTGTTTGTCATTCCACCAGATCCTTGTATGCCTTTATGATATCAGTGGATGGCTGCTGTTCTTTGTTTTGTGTTGTTTTGTTTTGTTTTATTTCTAATTTAAGTATCATTTGTATCGTGCATTGTAAGAGTGAAGACTTTCTTTACTGCAGGTGCTAGCTGGCTTATTTTCTGCAGTGTCATGTACTCTTACTGGTTTTGATTCATTTGGTGGTGTCAGCTCTCGACAATTAATGAGCCAACAGATAATATGTGCCGAGTCTGAAAGAGACGGGGCATTGGTGAGGACGACAAAAGGGGCATCCTTGATTTTCACGAAATCTCTTTTTGTTGTTGATGGCACTTTTGAGCTCAACTCAATAGATATGGTCCTCCATAATTCTAGGAAAAGCAATAACATGGAGAATCGTGTGACAATGTTTGACCTTGTGAGTAGCAAAAAGTTGGCCACACATGGTCTGCCTGATTATGGAATTTTGATTTCTGTGCAGCGAAAGTTATTGGAGTTTTCTTGTAATGAAGGGGACGTGGAAATTATTGCTGATCTCTCTGAAATTCGGTCTGTTATTTTCAGGGATCAGAGTGAGATTTGGAAATCCTCTGATCGATTTCAACTCAGAAATGTTTTGCATTCTCTCAGTAGCTTGTATGAAGTATCTTTTTCCCATTGTGCGCTTGCTTTGCAGTTAGCATCCCTTCAGAATGCTTTACCTTCAGGAAGTGTGGGTGATGCAGTTGATGGTTCTACTTCTGGTGCTAAGATTTTGCACACGGTGAAGGGTTCTTCTGCAATTGGTACTGAAAGGTTAAAGGTTGAGCATTTCCGTTCTGATCAGAAATTGGGTTTTGCTCCAAATAGGGTAGTATCAGCCTCTGGTCATTGGTTGGTCATGAGCATTGCAATTGGTGAGATCTATATGACAGGATTGGTGGTAAAGAAGATTTTGGTTGGAGCTCAAAACTCAAATAGGCTTGAGTACTCACTTTGTATCGGGAGAGATTTCCATACTATTGCTTGCCAAATACAGGTGCTAATTTAGTAATTTAGATAGATCTTGACAATTCCCTTGTTGCTGCAGTTTTGTGTTTGTTCATATGATTCAACTGTTTGAACTTCTCTTCTATATTATTATAGCACTTAGGTTGGCTATATTGTTGTGAAATATTGTATTTGATTATTAATTGCCGTAGTCGAATTATATAATGGAAGTGAAATAAAATACTTTTTGGACAGGGCGGTTCTATATTCCTTGAACCAACAGCATTTGTGATGTTTGTTGAATGTTTTGCTTCGTACCTTCATTGCATCGGAAATCTTTTACATGTTGTACCATCATCTGAAGAGCACATAGTAACTGAAAGTGGTGAAGACATAGCTGTGTGGGAAAGTCATCCCAGCCAAGGGAAGCAAAATACACTTCAACAAATGATATGGGAGCAATTGGAAGCATTCACCATAGATCTTTCTCAATTTTCTCTTCTACTCGTGGCCATAGATGAATCTGGTATAAACATCTCCATTCCCATTGTATGATACAAAACCAGGCTTGTTTGAATGTTTAACTTTCTTGCAGGTCGACTAATGGAACTTCGATTTGAGGCTGATTTTCATTTGAACCTTGCATTGGCAAATATGAATCGAAGATTCGCATTTGATCTTTCACGCTTGTCCATTCTTTCACAAATCCTTGATGGAACTGTGGAACAGCAAACCTGTGAAATTCAAATTCCTCATTTTTCTTCTCTCACGTCAACCGATTCAGCTTCTCAACCTGTACACGGAGATCCTACGCTAGAATTTCAACATGCAGATGGGATTCATTCAGTTCTTGATGATGCCAGTTGCTCAAGTCCTCATGTTTCCAGAAAGGAATCTCTTGTGGATAATTCAGTGTCTAGAGTCTTGCATTTAAGTCGTCAAAACTACATATTGAAACGGTTAGGTACTTCCATTTCAGTCGAGAAGCTGGTGCATGGAGAGGGGATCAGGCCTCTGTTCTTAAATCAGGTTTGGGTCGGCACTGGTTCTATTACAGGTTTTGATATGACAATCTCTCTGCCTGAAATACAGGTGAGCCATACATTCTTCCCGTGTTACCGTTCCTTAGAGATTGTCAATGCCTTAGCACAATGGTCTGATGTGTCTGATGCTTTATATGTTATCATTAGAAGCATACACATGCTTACCTTGGTTCGTTCTCTTCATTTTGTTATGAAGTTTAAAGTATAAAGTAATGCAAGGTGTCTGATGACACAGATATTTTATCTATTACTGTGAGAAGATTGAGCATGCTTCGCTTATTCTAAGGTTCTAAATAATTATAATGTTACTTTAGGCATAAGTTACTTGGTTTAACTTGATTTTATTGCATCAGATGCTTTTGTCAATGGTTCAATCCTTGTCTGGGGTCTTCAGCAAAGAGACGTCTGGTGAAGTTGAACAAAGGCCCTCGTCCAGTAACCAAGAATCTCATAGAAGTTTGGATGAAACAGTTCCTGATGGTATTTTCATTTGCTGGAAGATTTTTGTTGTGGTATATATCTCTTTCTGAAGTACTTGAGGGAAATTTAACCTGACAGAACGTTATGACTTGTTTAGGGGCTGTTGTTGCAATCCAAGATGTCCATCAGCACATGTATATGACAGTTGAAGGAGGAGAAAGCAAGTACAGTTTGGTTGGTGCAATTCATTATTCTCTTGTGGGGGAAAGGGCTCTTTTCAGGGTATGTAATTTCTACGAGTTCATATTTCATCCATTATGCAAGCCTGTCAGAAGCCAGTTCCAATATTGAAGGCTAGTTTTTCATGGCACTAGTTTTTTAGCCCTAGTGATTTTACATATAAAATAAATATAAAATTTTTTGTGTAATTTAATTTTGCATTCATTTATGGATTTATGTTTAAGTTAAATTTTGTGTAGTGTACTCATTTATCCATTTTTTGTGTAGTATACTGATTTATTTTATGTATCTCTGTATAATAGGAAGAGTAATGAAAGAGGAGATTAATGTATCGATCTCAATAGGTGGAGGAATAAATTTTTGTATTTGTGAAAATCGAAGTATCACAAACTTCTTCACCTAAGCAAGCATCATAAAATACATGAACCAAATAGTAACAACGAACCAAATAATTATTAGTGAACCGCAGTTCAAAAAATGATAAATACAACGAACCAAAGAGAAAACTTTAACAATTACAGACTATTTTTTCTTTTTGAAATGGAAAGTTTTCTTAACAAAACTTGAGAGCCACTCAAAATGGGCCACTTGTTAGAACCACAGTAACAATGACCTCCTTTATATATAACTAGAGGCAGTTGCACACGTAAATTATGTGCAACTCTCTTAAATGCCTGTTAACTTATTTGATTATCCCATAAATTTACGCATAACTCTAAAATCTAATGGTATAACTGGACCTAAATTGATAGTAGATGGGCTCATAACACTTCTGATTTTTTTTTCCCCTTCAAGAATTTCGTAAATATCTTCATCAAGAGAAGGGTGTTTGCAGCATGCAACTCTGGCACAAACTCTTCTTAAACTTAACCCATATTTCCATCTGAGGAATCTGCAGGGAACGTTGGCAATTACTCTTGACAAAATCTACTGCTTGTAAACCATGCACACTCACCGATAATAGAACAAAGAAACTACAATCCAAAATAATAATCTTCACAGCGAAGCATTTTTCTCCAATTAATAAAATGACAATATAATAACCCCGCATCAAATTGCTATTTACACCAATTACATAATTGAAATAATTGTAAAAACAAATAAAAAATACACGTAAAAGATATTGAAGAATAAAAAAATCCATAAACTTCAAGAGTTTGTACGATAGTTTGCATGTCATCGTGTTTTGTACGAAGTTCATGAACACTTGTGCAATAACCATAACTTTCATGTACTTAATCCAAACAGGAAAAGATATTGAAAAATAAACAAACAACATAGAACAGTAAAAGAATATTAAAACACCATGAACGACAAAACTCAATTTAGACCCACCTCTGTTTTGTTCAGCGGATGACCCAACATTGTTTCGTTTGCAATAAACCAAGAATGCCAAAACTTAAGCCCTTCCATAAGAGGAATACTTTATGCCGTCATTGCTGGATATAGAGTTGCAAAGGCTGTAGGAGTGTAAGAGACATGAGAAGCAAAAGAAGAACTGCCAATAGAACAAGGAATTATTATCGACTATTGAATGGGGCTTATTATTGGCTTTTGAATGGGGCTGATGTGAATGTATGAGTTTACACCCTTATTATTCAAATACAGGTGATATGCAACCACTGTTGCAATTTTGGGGGTCTTTTTGAACATCACAATTGTGGCAGGCTTCACCAAACTGGGTGTTACCTTTATAATAGTATAGATAGATATGTAGATGTGTTTTACAACAAAGAAGGAAACTCTTTAAATATTTACTCAAAATTGCAACTCTAGGTTAGTTAGTTTTGGACTCTTTCATTGTAAGTGGACAAGGCATTTGATGTTTGCTGGAGGCCCTTTTCCCCCCTCTCTAACTTTTACAAAGAGCTTCTCAATTATGTTTATGATCAATTAATTTCAGACAAATGGAGGCCCTTTTCCCCCCTCTCTGATGAGTAATTTATGAACTAGATTTTCTTGTGCCCAAGTGCCTTATGCATTGTAAATATTATTGAAATTTGCCTCCAGATTTTTAATCTTGGTTGCAGCATTTGTTTGCTTCCCATTGTGATTGAAATGAGCCTGAAGTTTCTCTGAGATGAGTGATAAGCCTTAAAGTTTAAACTGAACTGGTGCAACATTCTAATTAAAATAATTGAGCTGTTTGAGAATCGAAGTAAAACTCAACTAAAAATGAATATTTTCAACCTTTAAACTCGTCTTCCTTTTTTTAAATTCATAACACGTAAGAGTTATTTCTAAAGTAAAAATGTTTTACCCAGATAACGCTCCTGTTCGAGATCTTTCCAGTGCTGTAAGACATGTATTACTTCTTGACTCTCTCTTATCCTACCATCTGAGAGAATCCTATTATAGTTTCATTGGGAACCCTGTGATATTATGAAAAGAAATCTGTGGCACAAGGAGATATTTTACCCTTTTGTAGTTTCTTTATTGTTGGTTTGTAATTTCTGTAGTCTTTGGTGGTGCTAAGACTATATTGTGCTGCTCTATCTTCACCGCCCACCCCCTTCCTTTTCTTCTGTCTTAATGCTTCTGAAATATTAATGTGCTTGCCTTTGGTTTGCATAACAAGTAAGTGCTGATTGATATGGTTCTGGTATGTGTAGAGAAAACAAGGATCATATTGTTAAGAAGTTTTGGTGTAAGTGGCACTGAAATGAAGGCAGGAGTGTCACAAGGACAGACACTGATTCTTGTTGAGAAGTGGTGTAAATGGCACTGAAATGAACAGAGGATTTCCAAAAGGATGCACAGATTTCGTGCAAACTAAGAATCTGATGCTTTGAATATTCAATAAATTAGGATAACCTGTGTTGTTGGGATGAGACACCTTGGAAATTATCTGTTGTGTGTTTGGTTTCTTTTTTCCTAGACTGACAGATGTTTGAAGGATATTTTATTCTCTTTCAGCAGTTACAATGCAATTGTTTGTCAATCTTCCATATAGTGGTTTTTGGTTTGTCTTTCCGTCCATTTTCTGCGTCCTGTGCTGAATGTTTTGGTCTTGCATTGTTCTCTCACTCTATTCTTTAAGAGAGAGAGAGAGAGAGAGAGAGAGAGAGAGAGAGAAGGGGGGAAAGAGAGGGGTGGGGGGGTTGTTGAAATGGGGATAAGGAAGCAAAAATGAAACTGGGGAGTGTGAAATGGAAAGTCATTTGGAGCTTCAAGAATGTGAAACCCTGGGCCGAATTCTTTGGCTGTAAATATTGCAGGCTGTCTGTCCAAATTCCTTCTCTAAGGATGTGTCTGAGCCTGCACTCTGGATCCCTTCTGAGCAGTTTGGGCAATTTTCCATAAGAGCTTCATTAGCATCTGCTTCTGAATCCCATGCACAGTGGTCCTTGTTATGATCTCTGCATTCTATTTTCAAAAGACCTTCCCGAGCCCCTCTTTTCAAGTGAGGAGATGGAAGTTTATGTGGATTATTTACATTTCCATCACTTGCTATGCAACATCTTTATGGAAGTTTCAGTATTGGAGGATGTCTTCTTTAGTTTGCTACAACAATGTATTAACAAATTATTTTGCCATCTTTTTCTTTCACCTTTGCACTTTATCAATTGTTCTTTACTTCTTAAGCAGTGTTCATCATTATCATATCCCTAATCCCTGTTGCAACTTATGCTTAGGTGAAGTATCAGAATAAAAAAAGATGGAATTCATCAGTTCTGTGGTT
Source organism: Euryodendron excelsum (assembly GCA_033060915.1). Classification (NCBI taxonomy): domain Eukaryota; kingdom Viridiplantae; phylum Streptophyta; class Magnoliopsida; order Ericales; family Pentaphylacaceae; genus Euryodendron; species Euryodendron excelsum. The sequence continues at coordinate 12,767,243 of CM065383.1, forward strand.
TTCCTTAATTTCATTGTATGCTAAGAGTGATTCAGGGGAACCATTGCGACTGAATTCTTGCCCTGGATCTGGCTTTGTTGATATCTCCAGCTCTAATGATAGTGGGTGGGCGCTGTGGAGAACAGTTTCTGGTAAGCCTGACAATTTTGAGGGTGATATTGAGCTGGAGTCCAACAATTTTGTGGCTAGAAATACATTTTACCTTGTCAACAAGAAGATTGACCGCTCAGTTGCTTTTGTTGACGGGGTTCCGGAGTTTGTCAGCAAGCCTGGAAATCCTTTTAAGTGGAAAGTCTTCCATGATTTTTCTCTAGCTCGTGATGTTGTGTTGCTAGATCGTTATTCTGGGGAGGCATCTAGAACTAGTCTGCAACATAATTCACATGTGAATAAAGACAGAGCCTCTGGACAAACTGGAAATCTTCCTCATATTGATATTAGAATTGACAAGGTCATTTTGACCATTGTTCATGAACTTCCAGATACCAAGGAAAAGTTCCCACTCCTACAGGCATCTATCAGTACAGTTGAATTCATCATACAGCTTCTATTGTCCAAAACGAGGGTTATAAGCACCTTAAGTTTTGTGCTATACTACTTTGATGCTCAAAGTAACTTATGGTGAGTGCTTGTGCTTTATAAAATTGTAATAATCCACTGTTAGAGGTTCCCTTGCCTTCTTTTTTCAAATTTTAACTCCGATGGATTTTTTTCCAATATGAATATGTTTTCATTATTTCTTCTTGTATTTGTAATATTGCAGGAGAGAATTCATTCACCCAGTTGAAATATGTGTGTTTTATCGCTCTCGTTTCCAGATTCAAGGTTCAGAAATTGGTTTGCCTAGGGTGCCTGTTCATTTTTATGCTAGAATGAAGGAGGTCAGGATCTTGATAAATCCGTTCATTGTCAGGATATTGATAAGTCTGTTTATTGTCATTCAATTATTCTATTGTTGCTTATTATGTTTCCTGCTAACTCATATCGTGGAAAATTGGCAGTTGGGAATATCCTTCACTGAGCTTTCGTTGGACATACTTCTATTTGTGATTGGCCAATTGAATTTGGCGGGCCCCTTTGCAATAAAAACCTCAAGGATTTTAGCCAACTGCTGCAAGGTTCTGTACTTCATGTAATTGGTTCAATGAAGCACTTATTTGTGTTTGCCTGTTCTTGTGTGATGTAGCCTGGACTTCATGAGGATTTCGTCATAAAATTGATGAGCAAAAATAATATGTTGATTTATTTTGATATATATTACGAGATAAAGATGGAGGAGGTGAAATGGGGAGAAGAAAGAATTTAGGAGCAAAAAGAGAACGTGGATATAGATATAGATATATAGGAAGATAAAGAAATAAGACAGAAAGATAAGATACAAGAAAAAGGAATGAGACAGATAAAGTAGATGTAATAGAGAAAGAGGAGGGGGTTGGAAGGAACTCGTCCAAAAATTCTGAACTTTTATTCCTTCTGAAACTCATCTCATTTTGCACCAATAAGGCCTATATGTAGGCTTTATAAAGCCCTAAAAACACATAGATATCTTCTAAAATTAATCCTAGATAACATAGTAGTAACTTAATACCACTAAAATTCTCTCACTTAAGCCTCTAAAAGGCCTAAAATAATGAAAATACATCAAGATTATTTGAAAGACTCCTGATAATAGCTTAAATATATTAACCGATAGTATCTTCTTAAGTTCCATATCAAACTTGGCTGTAGTATCATGTTTGTGGACTTGTGTTTTTGTCTTGTGCATGTGTTGGTGTGCTTTTGCTTGTGTCATTATTTTATATGCATATATTGAACACTATTTTCCACAATTCGCTGTTTCTGTTGTAGGAGCAAATAGTTTATTGTAATTTCATTATAATGTAAGCTTCATGTTCTTCTCCTTTGCATGTAGAATTTTGCAAGTGGGCAAACAAAAGCTTGAACTTGGAAGGGTATGGACTTAAGTTTGCACCATGATATAACAGCAAGGATGGCCCTAACAACAGCCCAGCGCAAGAATATTGTTATAGCTGATCACAAAACTACATTGGGTGTTATTTTGTTCATTCTATTTGAAATCTTTACAGGCTTTCATTTAGCAGGGGAAACCCCTGATTATGAAATCGTAGAAATGTTATTTAAGTAAGGGACTTGGAATTTGCCTTGGGTTGTTGGGTTTTTTTTTTTGGGTGTGGGGGGGCATGCCATGGAAGAGACTTTGCAAGTCTCACAATAATGGCATGCTCTAAGGAAATTACCTAACTGGGCCCCCTTAATTGTGTTAAACAGCATCATCACATAAGGATTTAAATCAATTAACTATCATATCAATCAGATTCTTTGCATTTGCAGTTTTACATATTTGTATATGGGACCAGAATATTTCCACTTGAAGTGGACCAATGCTTTAGCTTGTGTTGATTGCTTCTGGATTAGTTAATGTTTTCATTTTGCTGTTCACCAATGGTGATTCCTTGTGTGGTTAAATGGCTTTCACATAAGGATAGTCAGGTGGACGGCCCTCTCAATGGATAGAATTGGATATTTCCATGTGTAATCATATTTGCAATGTTTAATTTGAGATCTTCAGGTCCAGGTTTGAAGAAGAATGAAATAGTTATTCTGATACAGAGTCAATGTCTGTAGTTTTTAACCTGTAACTGCCAATCCCTCAATGTTGTACTAATTGTTACAGAGTCCAATTTGCATTAAACAATTGGGCTGGATGGTAGCAACGAACAAAATTTCCATTTGTTTCCATTGAAACAGCCGAAATGTTTCCGTTTCGAAAGAGACCGAAACTCAACACCAGTGGAATAACGAAACTCTATTGTTTTCATCAAAACACATTGAAATGTAAAAAATTGCACCAAAACAATAATTTGTATCAACACGAATTTAGAATTTTTTATAAATACTGAAACATTTTTATTGAGAAAAATACATAAGATTGTATTTTAGTATGTGAATATTTTTTATTTCTAAATGTTTTTGAAATATCTTGAGACATTTTTGAAATGTTTTCAAAACGTTTCCGTTTCCGAGCCACCTGAAATGACATATCGAAATGAAATTTTGATCCTTGGATGGTAGACGTAGGACAGCTTTAGGAGCTTAGGAAAAAGCTGCATACATTTGATTTTGTGACGGTTTTAGGACAAAGGAAACTTCTAGGCTTAGGGTTCTAATAGGTAGAAAAAAGGAGGTAGGGTTTGTAGACGATGAAAGGCTAAGATTGGCTTGGCTTCCAAATTATCAGGTTTTTGGATTTCGTGAAACTAATTACAGGAGAGACTGGACAGCAACTGATTTATGGTTTTGGCTTGATTTAAGCTTTAGTGGGTATGGTTTTGGGGTTAAAATAGGGATTTTTGGGGGGTGTTGATAGTATTGAGTCAGAAAAGTAACTTTGGTGCTGCTTTAAGGTGGAGAAAGGGGAAGACAAAAGAGAGGGAGAAGGGTTCACCTTGCACAGATATTTACAGGATTCTAGGCTTCTATTAAAGAGAACTAAAATCATAGTAGAAAAGTTTGACCCTTTGACCACTAAAGACTATTCTAGGCCTAATAAAAATCTCGTAAAATGACCTAATAATATGACTGGACCCAAAAAAACTCACGGACTCATATAAAAACTCACATCCAGTAATATTACAACTGACCACTCTCCTTAGCACCTAAAAGGTTATAAGACATGAATAAATCTGTCCAATAGCATACTAACTTGGAGAAAACCAAAAAATATAAAGGCTTAACCGACCCTAAACTTGTTGACACAAGGTCCCAAGAGGTGGCATTTAGAAGTACCAATTTGACCTTGTTTATTTTGGAATGGCTCTGCATTGATGGTGCTTCAAGTGTGAGACATGAATTTGATCATTCAGTTCCGTATGGAATTTGGATAATGTGTGGATATTAGCTAAAATTTCAAGGCGACTTCTTGTAGTGTTTTTGTATTGTTGTTGTTGTTTCTGCTCATATCTTATATATCTAAGCTGCTGAGGTCCTTTGGTGTGAAATTTCTGCAGTCCCATGATATTGAGTTCTCTCTCTCTCTCTCTCTCTCTCTCTCATGGTTCTTTTCTTATTCCTAATACCAAATTATGAACTAGAGATTATCAAGATACATTGTTAATAGTTATGTAATGGCAGGTGGACAACCAGTCAGGCTTAGATCTTCTTTGTCACTTTTATGATAATCAAGATGCATCAATAGCCAGAAAACAATCCAGTACCATTGTCTTGAGGTACTACCTTCGAACTTCGAACTACTTTGATCCTAAAGTTACTTTAAAGAATTGCTTTACATAAAGGTTCTATAATGTCATCCTTTTGGTTTTAAAGGAGGATTATATGCAAAGTATTTGTCATGTTTGAAACCTAGATTTTAAAGAAACGCATCCTTTCTCCTTCTTTCACCCCTGCTGTAGAAATTGGGATTGCAATCACAAAAGTTACATTTGCAAGTTGTTTAAGGTGTAATACAAGTCAACACTAGTTGAGAAGGTGATCTCTGTTTCTTCATTAATCTCAACTTCAACTATTCATGGCACTGTAGGTTGAAATTGTCAATTATTTTGTGGTTTGGCTTTTTATTTTCTTCTTCTTCTTCTTCTTCTCCTCCTCTCTTTGAATGGAACTAGATTCAAATTCTGTAACAGTTGATGACATCCTAAAGGAGCACTGAAGCTAGACCTTCCCTGCTCTTTTGGTGCCTGGAACAAACTCAACCCTACTAAGTAAATGGGGATGCTTTCGGTCCCATGCATCTTCCTTCAACACTACATCTTCCCCCTGCAGTGGGGTGAGGGGGGGGACGTCAAAACTTTAACGCTCAAGAAAATCAAACTTCATAGACCTGCTCACAAAGATTTATGATCAGATTGATGAAATTTTGTATAAGATCTATAGATGAATATAGTGACTGAAATACTTTTTATTTTTTTATAAGTAAAATATTATCTATTAAAGGTTCTAGAAGGGGCACAACCTCTGTACATTAGGCACATTCAAAATGCAAACTAAAGCCCATCTCTCAAACTGAGCTCGTCTATAAAATCAAATCTAGAGAAAAAGAAGATTCACTACACGTTTCTTTGATCTAAAAGATGAAACTATGCTGTAAAGACATTTTCAATTTGTGCACCACTATATCAAAGTTCGCCGACTCTGCTTCCTCCACATAAGCATCACTTCAAACATAAAGGAACCACCGCTAAGGCTTCTTCACTCTTTTGAATGGCATCTCCCCTTCCAACACTTGAACAACTGGAGCAGGCATGCCGGCATATCCCAGTAAATTCCAAATATTGACAAAATCAAGCATCATAACTCTCTAGCAAGTGGAGTAACAAGTGATCAATTAATTTCTCAACCATTTTACATGTGCAATGTTGACTAGGGAAGAAAAGGCCCCTTTTTACCAAGTTGTCAATAGTAAGAATGGAGTCCAAGGCAGTTGTCGATAAAAAAAAAACCTTCCTAGGCACAGGAAATGAGTTCCCAGTCTCTCCAGTAATGCAAAGGTGGAAGAATTTAACTGAAAAAGAATAGTATTACTTTTCTTCCATCTCTTCCCATCCTCCTTATCATGATGAGGATCCATCCCATAAAGCAGCTCAAAGTACTCATGCACCACCTCCAACTCCTAGTCTTGAACATGCAAAACGAGGCTCCCACTGAAATACGATGTAATATTTGAAAAGAGGGAACAAACAAGATAAACACACAGCCAGAAGGCTGTTCTTCTGGTCTCTAAGGCAAGGAAAAGAGAAATAGACTTTTATATGGAGAATAGTTTATTAAAATGTTCTGAAAAATATATTCTAATTCTTTTAGAATCCTTTATATATTTTATAAACCCTAAAAGCCTTAAATCCTAGCCATTAAAATGAACTAATATCGATTGTGCAAATTAGTTTCAACAAAGGGGTACCAAAAATGCAAAAAAGCCCCTAATAGTAGCAGTTACTATAGCATGAACAGAGTGCTACATTATCCATGGACAGTACTGCTACAATACTTCATAATTAAATAGTTGGTCCTTCATCTGACAAGGAATTGAAAAAGAAGTTATCCAATTTTTTGCAGTGGGATGGTGTGTTTTATAAGCGTTGAACATCAATTGAATTAGAGGAAAATTAAGGTGTCATACACCCTGCCATTTTAAATGGTACCAATTGTCGGGTATCAAAGGCCCTAGATAGGACATGCCTGTGCAATGAACTAAAATGAAGAGAGGATTTTGTGTTGGCTTGTGCTAACATGAGAACATATAAAGTGAGATCCAAATGCACTTGTCTACACGGGGTAATACTTGAGGACGTGATCAGAGATAAGCTGGAAAAGGTGCCTTTATCAACTACAGTAAACACCAATGGCTAACCCAGTGTGGAGCTGAGCTTTTGTTCAAATTTTAGGTGCTATGATCTAGGAGCAATCTTTCAATGGAGGTCACTGCTTATGGGAAGGGCTTTTGGAAGGGTATCCATCTATGTTGGAATGATTTGGTGTTCATACTGGGTTTGCTGTTGGGAGTGGTGAGAGGGTGCCCTTTTAGAGTCGTATTTGGTGTGGGGAAGAGAAGCTTGAAGAGCTATTCTGCCTTTTTCTCATATTGCGATTGATAAAAAAGCATCTGTGGGTGATTATCTCAAAATCTAAGGTGCTCAATTTTTTGAGATATTGCTTCTTTTTCTTTTTTTCTTTTTTTCTGATTAGTGGGATATTGCTTTTCAAAGAGAGGGGAATGATTGGGAGGTTTTGGTGTTACCGTGTTAGTGAATCTTCTTGGGTGTCTTTATGCCATTTGTTGTTTAGGGGAGCGCTTGGCTCATTGAGGTTGGGGAGATCTAGATCTGGAGCTTTGAGGTGAAATATTTTATGAAACTTTGATGGGTCATCGAGGATCTTCCTTTCCTTGGAAAGCGGTTTGGGTGTCTAAGGCACCAATGTAGTTTGCCTTTTTTGGGTGGACAACGGCGCATGGAAAATTTTAACTGTTCATAATTTGATAGAGATGAGTCAAATTCATGTTAGTTGGTGTTGTTTGTTCAAGCAAGATGAGGAATCGGTCAACCACCTATTCATTGTATGGCGGTAAGATAATTTTGGGTTATTATTCTTGGTGTTCAGCTCGGCTTGAGTGTTCCCTAGGAGTGTGAAGGGTCTTTTCCAATCTTAGAATGGGGTAAGAGTACGGAGGAGAAGAAAAAAGGCTTGGGTTTTGGTGCCTCTGTGTTTAACTTGGAGCATTTAGGGGGAGTGCAATCTGAGAACTTTTGATAAGAAGGAAGAACCTTTTTTAATATGAAGATTAGAATTTTAAACTTTTGTATAGTTGGTTCTCGAATAGTATTGATCAATCCTTAAACGAATTTTTAGATTTTGTAGAGAATTTTGAGTAATACTCTTATGTATGTAAGTTTTAGGTTTTTGCTTTTCTTTTATTGTATCTGGGGGTCCTCCCCTTGTTGCCTTCTCCTTTATAATATTTCTCTTACTTATAAAAAAAATTGTATTAATTTGTATAGTCTTGGGAGAATGCAAGTTTATATTGGACTCAACAAGTATATGTCTCAACAATAGCAAACTGAGGAGAAAAACCTTGTAACCAATACCAAGTTGTTGTTCTTAGGGGGTAAAAAAGTGAGAGTTGTGAGTGGTGATTAAGGCTTGTTACATTGAGTTGAATACTGTAGCAGTATCACAAATAGGTACTTTAGTGGTCACTGTGCAAAACAATTCACAAATATTCTAGCAGTTATGTGGGTTATTTGTCACACCACTGTAGCTACACTTATTAAGGATGCTTAACTTTTTTTGTTATCTATGCCACAAATCTTTGGTTGGAATTAGAATTAGTTGAGCGCTAAGATGAATTTAAGTAAGGCTTTCTGGTTTTCTCATTTTATAAATCAGTGTTATGATGGGATTTTGAGGGAACTTGTTTTGTAGGCTTTTTATGGTTTAGTACTGTGTAAAACCACCTTCCCTTCCCCCACTGCCATTGGCCCCACCCACAAATAGGCTCCAATGAATATGAAGAATTTGCTTTCTTTCCTTTTTGTCATCTCACACTCTTTACTGTATCGTTAACCGGTTAAGTATTACTGCATCATGCTTTGAGGATAAGGAGTTGGCGGCACGGAACATTTGATTGAGGCTTTAAGATAGACATGATAGCACATTATTTTTCAGAAGACGTGCTTATAGATGGAGCTGAAAGGTGAAAACGGATTGCTTGAATGACCCTTGTATTTCGGAAGTAAGGCTTTGGTTAAGTTTGAACTTTATTGCTACAAGTTCCAAATTCTCTTTGGCCCCTTTTTTTTCATGGGATAAGGCCGCGGGATTGGACTTACTAATCCTTCGTCCTGCCTTAGATAGGGTTTTTTATCCCGTATACATGGTGTTAGGTTATCCCGGTGAAGGGGGTGGGAGGGACTCCCTATCTCATCCTGGGAAACAAACAAGGCCTTCTTGTCTGTAAATCCATGCAATTAGTCAGTTTCTGTCACATAGCCATACATCCATATACATATAGAGACATTTTATTTGTAAATTTATGCTAGTGTTGTTCCCATTATGCTTTTCTAATATTGAAGATTGCATGCGGTGCATTTCTGTGTCTTCAAAATTGTTTGTGAATTTGGATTAGTTTGTAATGATGATCTTGATGATTACATGTTAAGGCACTTAGCTCAAGTGAATCAACCTCCAGAAGCATCATATGTGTCAATACAGCTTGCTGAGCGAGGTGCCTATTTGACTTCTCCAATTCATATTGCTCTCTTAGAATCCAGAGCACTTGCTTGGAGAACACGTATAGTGTCACTACAAGGTTTGTTCAGCATCTGCCTACTCCCTATGCAATGACAGAGAATATCTGTGGTTAGATATTGATTTTGGATATGCTCTTGATCATGTAAGATGGCCTTTGGGATCATTGCAGCCAGGCATTCTGAGCAGCGTATCTACTGGTACTTAAAAATATTAAGTTTGTTGTCAGTTTTAATCCTAATAAAATACATATCAACTGTAAGGATTAGTGAATTTAAGTCAAATTATTTGGAAAAAATTTTCAAGGAACCCTCCTGAATATTGGATATGAAGTCAAATATAACAGAAACCCTGCTGAATATTGGATACAAAGTCAATGGCAAGTGGGTTATATACATTAATATCTTTTTTGGTGTCGACTGCATATACTTTGTGAAAATAATATTTGAACTCTCAAACCAGGTTTCTTCCTCTTTTGACTTTTAAGTTACTAAAATCATGCCCATGTTGCTGTTTTGACATTTTCCAGATTCTATGTAATGTCTTGAAGTGGTGACTATCATTTAGGCTTCATTTTAAATTCTGGCCTTTATAAATTGTGGACTTTGGCTGAAATCTTTTGAATAGTAGATATTATGCTTTATTGAAGGATGGGTGAAATTGAAAGAAACATTCAAGATTTTCTACATAAATTCAAATCAGAAATGAAAAGATTTAGTGGGGTTTTGAATGGCCTTACATAAAGCATATGCTTGATTTTGTGGAGTTACAGTTTGGTAACACTTGAGGGGATAAAATCTAAGTGAATCATGGTCTCTTGGCTTGCTTACGAAAGATTGGGACATGCGAGTTGTGGATTAAGCAGTGTAAGATGATGAGGTTGTAATTTAACGTGGACAGATGTAATGAAACAAGGGTAATAGGAATCCAACATTTATAAGATCTGGTCAAGAGAGTATGATTGCTGGGCACCTCATACCTGAGATAGACAACTGTCAGTATCTTGGCTCAGCCATTTATTGAAAGTGAGGGAAGAGATTCTTTGAGTTTATTGTTTTGATACTTAGAGAAATTTCTGTTGTTATCTTGTGTGACAATAAAAGAGATTGTATATTCTAAAAGAGAAATTAGCCTGTAAATTCAATCAATATGTCGACATTAAAATGTATTAGTCTGATAGGTTCTATGTCAAAGTAAAGATGGAATTAGGCAAATTGTGGTTGCTAAATGCAACTTGAGCTGCAATTGGCTAGGCTTAGGTCAATCAACAAGCTTATATGATTATATCACGCTTGGGCTCAATCCTTCTGTCGAGGTGGTTTCCCTCTCATTGATTTTGCTTTCCACTCCAAGTTCTGACAAATGCAAGAATATTGTTTCTAGTCTAGCGGAATCACTTCATATGAATAAAGCTAGTGTTAGTTCTGTACTTTGGTCTAGCTCTCCCAACAACCCAGATTGATGCACAACTTGGTAATATAATTTTTTGCTGCTCAATGCATCATCTGATTCTTGTTTTCCATTTATCAGGAAAAAGAAAAGAAACAAAATAAAATCTTATTCTTATTTTCTGGTTTGCTACTTCATACTGATGATGTTGGAATATGACACAATCTGAATTCTATCTGAGTTTGCATATTAGAAAAGAAAAAAAAATCTGAATTTTACCTGTGCTTAACCTTGCCCTTTTTCTTCGGTGAACAGATTCCAAAACGTACCCTGGGCCCTTTGTTGTGGTTGACATCTCAAGAAAAAGAGAGGTATCTTCTCAAATTACCACTTTTGCAATTATTATTTTTGTGAAGTATAAAAGGAACTCCTGTAATTTATTTAGTCCTCTTGCTTTTTCTTTGATATTTTGTAGGATGGCGTGTCGATCGTCGTTTCTCCTTTATTGAGAATACACAATGAAACCAAATTCTCTATGGAGCTGCGTTTTCAACGGCCTCAACAAAATGCAGATCAGTCTGCATCTGTGGTGCTCAAGACGGGGGACACAATTGATGATTCTGTTGCAGCTTTTGATGCTATGAATTTGTCTGGTGGACTGAAGAAAGCATTAATGTCTTTAAGTGTTGGTATGTGTTGAATACTCACTTTCTTTGTTTCACGGAAATTTCTGGCTGGATGCCTATTATAATTCGCATTTCAAACGACTGTTCAATTTGTTTCTTTAAGAAATTAGAAAAAGTTGCTTTGTCTTTAAGAAAGCTATGATGTTAACAGATGAAATTACATGACGTCCTTGTAAGCAAGACAAGAAAATGCTCATACATGCTTGTGCATTTATTCCACGATTATTGATGCATGTAGACATTATTTTTCCTATGGTCTCCTAGTGGGGTCGTATCTCTGAACTTTAATTGAGATGATTAGGCTATGGATACATGAGATAATCAAATTAAAAGGCAAATTGTTCAACATAAAGGACAGTATAAAAGTTCGGGCAAATTTAGACATGAAAGTCATTTGGTGTGATTAACCTACAGCTCCCAGAAGTTGTATGTATCTGTAAATTGCATATTGTGTTTTAACTGCATGGTTTAAAACGCGTCTGATTGTAAATATACAAGCCCTCTTTAATATTCTTTACATTTTTTGAAGTATTTCAAGGGTTAACTTTATCAAATGCTTTAGTATCTAAGGTCAAATGTTTATTTTTAATCACAAATATCATGGTTGTTCTAAACAAGTGCTTTTAATAATAAAAAATGGATGCTGCTGTCTGAACTCTGTAGTGTATTTAATGGTGGCATTCACTCAAAGTTCTCTTTTTGGATTGAGTTTTATGTTCCCTCCCATGCTTTATTATTGCTATTATAAGCATTACGACTCATTATCATCATCAGGATCACCATCCTCATCATTCAGTATTTAATTTAGCTATTTTGTGATGAATTATGGCATGAAATTCTTATTCAATGTGCGCATGTATTGATTTGACATGGATGCATTACAAAAGCCTTGATAGACAAATGTTTTCGTAGGGTGGTTTTGCGCCACATAGTTCCCATGCAGTTGAAATAGCCATGATTAGTTATCTACCCTACTTTAGTCACGTGAAAGCTAGAAGTACCATTCTTCATGCTAAGAGTTAAAAGGAATATGGATTAAATAATTACTAAAAGTCTGAATACACTAATGATTACTTGTTGTATTGTCTCGTTTAAGGTCAAATTTAATTTATCTGTCAGTTATTGAAATAAAATGGTTAGTTTGGGTCATTCACTTTAAGTCACTCTTCTTATCATAACCTGCAGATGAATAAATCGGCTTTGGTTGTGGCACAACATGGTGTTAGGGAAATATCCAACTCTTGAAAGGGTTGAAATTACTTAGTGTCACAATTTGTTTAATTAAGAAGTCCAGCAGCAACTATTGCTGGGCATGCACTGTGTCACAACAAAATGAATTAAGCTGACCTTAACTACTAAAACCTAATAAAATACAGATGAATCTGTCCAGCAGCATGCTAATTTATAAATGTCACAATATTGAGAACTAAACTAACCCCTGAACATATTTACACAATGCCCAAGGTGTGCTCCGTGTGAAAAATTCCAAGTCTGCTCTTTTTTTTGTTGGCATGCTTTGTATCATACAGATTTTTTATGTTGTCAGTTATGGGTTGTCCACTGGCTGAAGACTGCTCCGCCATCAGGCATCTTGTTCCATAGAGTTCTACTCTACTTATTATCATTTGCATCATAAAACTGTTCTCAAACAGCTTGTGGAAGGATTAGGAACTTCTGACCGGTATGAGAACTTCCAACTCTTAATATAATTAAATCCCTGTCAAGGATCAGATTTGGGGAGTAAGAAAATTGAGAAAACTGATGGGGACATTAACAATATGACTGGCCTTCAAAAAGCAACTGGGAAACCTTGGCCATTGGCTGAAGGTGACAATAATTTGGATGATCGTAAACTTTTCCCATTGAGATTTTTGCAAGTGCCCACCAAAATCTTTCTCAAGGAGCAAGGCTAGGTTAACCTAGTTCTAAACAAGAATGGAACTGAAATTGATGAAGACCATGAGAAATTTTTTTGGTGGTGGCAGGCCTGGCTGGTTATGTAATTCAAATGAGTGGTTGTGTTGGACTTTGGACCCTCAGAGAATAACATTCACATTTTCTATTGTCCATTCTTCTATCAATGATACATTCTTCTAGAAATGGCCTAAACCCTTACTGGAGGGAATAACATTCGTGCTCTTGCAAACTTAGGATAATCCTGTGTTCTGTGATCTTGAATTCGGAGCGTTAGTTCCATTGGACAATGCTTTGATCGCTTGTCCTTTGTGAGCGTGTGAAATGGAATTCCTTTTACCAGCTGAAAAGCAAACTGAATCAACAAAGTGATGTTTCCATGCAACATTTACCTGATAAAAGTCATTAAAGCAATAATGCGTGATCTTGAATGTCAGTAAAGAACTCAAAATAATGTTGCTTTGCAATGGTTGTCCTGTTTCAGGTGCAGTGCACTTCGAGAAAATACTTGCTTTAACCAAACTCATCCAGATGCTGCCACTTCCCATTGTTTGGTATTCAGAGTTGGGTAGGGTGGAGTTGTAAGGAAATTTTTTTAATAAGATCTACCTGCTTGAGCCTAGGTTACTTGGAGGGAAACTAGGGAGACACCTTTCCGAATTTCGAGGGAAAGCCTAGTGATCTTGCATGGAAAAGAAAATATTTGAGTGCATATTAGGTGGAAAAGTTTCAAGCTTGTGTCTAGATTCTTAACATAGTTTGTGTTGACACTATCTGATAATTTATCATCTTTTAAGAAAAAATCAAAACATTCTGATTTACTCCACTAATATAAGCCCTTTAGTGTCTCACCATTTAAGGAATTCTTAGATGCACTAGGTTTGACATGTTTTAGGGGGTAACCTTCCCTGATATTTCACATAATGCATTCCGTTATCTACTTTCTAATCTTATTCTTCATTTCACTTTTGAGTAATTAATCATGCAGTCTTGCTTCAGGCAGCACGATTGTGGGAATGTACTACATTTTGTCTTCTCTTAGAGTTTAGTTACCCTAAAATTCATGCAATTGGAAATGGATTTGCAGGTAACTTTTTATTCTCTTTTAGACCTGAAATTACAGAGGATTTGAGAAACCCTGAGAAATCACTTTCAGTGGAGTGGTCAGATGATCTTAAAGGGGGAAAGGCTGTTCGTATTTCAGGAGTATTTGATAAATTGAGTTACAAAGTTCGGAAGGCTTTTTTGGCTGAACCATTGAGGTGTTCCTTCAGTACTGCATATTGTTCCCTCAAATATGAAGATGGACAAGTTGCTGATTTACATTTCCTAATTCAGAGCATTGTAAGAGATATACCTGTTATACAACCAGATACCCACGGGTACACCCCTGGAAATAGGGATTCACCAGTTGCATTACAGGAGCAGAAGGAAATCTTTCTTCTTCCTACTGTTAGGGTCTTCAATTTGTTGCAGGCAGAGATTCATGTGCTTTTAAGTGATACGGGTAATAACAGAAAATGTCTGGAATGATATTTTTACCCTGCACAAGTGTTTTAACTCCTAACATTCATCTTGCTGCAGGTCCATGTGCTGCTATTGGTTGTGAAAACATTGGAAACCAGGCTACTATTCCGTGTGGATCAACTGTTGATTTATATGCTAACCCTGCCACAATTTACTTCATTGTTACTTTACCTGCATTTAGTTCAAGCTGCAAGCCTGTGAATACTGGTGACTTGGTGAAGAAGTTACAGAAGCAAAAAGATGATATCCATTATTTGGATATTGATTTGGATTTTGGTGGGGGGAAGTATTTTGCTTCCTCAAGATTGTCTCGTGGTCATAGGGGCACATTGGAGGTAATTACTTGTAACCTAAGAAGCACGGACACTTCTAAGAAGATGACGTGCTTGTTTTGGACACCATGTCAGAGACGACACTATTCGAACACTCCCCGACATGCGTCGGACACATGTCCTATTATTCTATCAATATATTTTGAGTGGGACATGCTTCGGGCACTTGGAGGACTTGTGTTCATCACTTGGACACCAGTATCCATCACTTAAACACATAGGAAACATATTACCAGTTTGAAGAAAATAACTTTGGATACAATTCTGAAATAAAAGCAATGTGATTTTATATCTAATTGACATTTATACTGAGAAATACATGGTTTTAACTTTAATTAATGTTATTCAACATTTTTTTCATTTTAAAAATATTTCTATATACAACATTTAAAAATATATATAATGTATAATTTTGCCGTGTTACCGCCATGTCATGTCCAGCATTTTTGAAAATCATCGTGTCTGCATGTCTATGTTGTGTCGTGTCATGCTCGTGTCGCGTATGCATGTCCATGCTTATTAGCTTGCTACCCATTTGATAGTTCTTAATTTATAGAACATATATTTCTAATCACATAAATGTAAACTGCAAGTTGGATTTTTAGCCATTTGCAAGGTTGCTCTATTAGTTCTGCATGCTTAATTACTAATATTTCAGCTTGGCTAGATGTTCTTGTTTATCATCCGTTGGAAAATCTGAATTCGGTATCATTTGCAGGTGGCTATCTTTACGTCTTATACACTGAAAAATGACACAGATCTTCCTTTGTTATGCTTTGCACACAATCAGAAGCCTCTTTCTAGGTAGTCACTTGATTTGACTATATTTGGTTGATCCGTGTAGCTCAGTATTCATTACTTGTTTCTTGCTATACTCATTAACTTAATAAATGCAGGGATGAAGCCAAAAAGCTTGGTTTCGGGATTCCTCCAGAGCTTGGATCTTTTTTGCCTCCAAAGTCAACTCAATCATTGTTCATGAAGTAATATAATTACCTTAACTGACAATTTTAAACCTCCCTCCTTTTAGTGCCAAAGCAATGCATAATAATATAGGTCACTATCTATTAGCTTATCTTACCTTCTGTTTCCAGATACAACAAGGTGCGCCTGAAATTGTTGGAAGAAAAAGCATCTGAGGTGCTGTTGGACTTGGATGCTTTATCAGGCTTTACGGAGATAGGCCTGGAAGTAGAGAAAAGATCTGGATTCAAACATATTGCAAAGTTGGGGGTGTCTTCAGGACCATTTATGAGTAAAGAAAATGTATCATCACAATTAATATCTATAGTCCCACGTTATGTAGTATCCAATGAATCAGAGGAAGTTATCATTGTCCGCCAATGTTATTTGGAGGTTTGTTCTTATTTTATCAAATTCTGAAGGTGCAGTTACTTTTTGGATGCATCCTAATAATGTTCTAACTTGTATTCTTGTCATTTCACTTGAAAAGGATGACATGGAAGGGATGATTACTATCAACAGTAAACAGAAAGTAGCATTAATGTTGCAGAGTGGTACAAGCAAGAGGAGAGAAATTAGTGTTTTTGAAAAATTTGTCAGAAAGCATAGGAGTGCTAATGATGATGCATTGATGTTCATCCAGTTTCGACCGAATGAGGCTGGATTGGATTGGTCAGGGCCAATATGTGTGGCTTCACTGGGGCGATTTTTTCTTAAATTCAGAAGATCCTCAGATTTTTCTTTACAACAAGCAAATCAAGCAAATGCAAATGGCAACAATTCACCGGCATTTGCGGCTGTTCATGTGGAAGAAGAAAATTCTATTCTTGTTTTGCATTTCCACAAACCACCAAATGTTGATCTACCTTATCGAATTGAGAATAGATTGCACCAGGCATTCATCACCTACTATCAAAAGGTGTGTTGTTGATCCTCCGTTCTATCTAGCAGAATTTAATGGATGAAAATTCTGAATTTTCATATATGTTTTCTATGTATAAACACAAATGCATATATAATTTCCTGTTGTATTGTAATTGGAAAATTTCCAGGATTTGTTGGAGCCAGAGAATCTAGGATGTGGAAGTAGTGTTGGTTTTGTCTGGGATGATTTCACTCTTCCTCGTAGGCTGGTTGTCCAAATCAATGGTAATTATAACTTTTGTTACTTTATTCTTAGTTCCTAAATATGTTTGGGACTTTGAATATTGTTCATTCATGATTTTCATGCCTGTCAATGAACTTTTTGGGGAATGAAGCTCAAAGCTGTCTTTCCCAACGAGACATTAGTCCTATATAAATCTTGTTTATCTTTTAATTTAAATTGGAATACATATATGAATATATGTTTCTTAATTATGTATCTATAGTGTGTTTATATGTTTCAGGTTATGTCTCTTGATGCTTGTATTTGTTGTATGAGATGTGGAATATGTAGTGTCCTGCCTTTTCAGGGTGGGTGGCGCTGTTATGATCATCTCTTTACGCAAATAATTAATTATCTGTCCATCACACCTTACATCTTGATCTAGTCATTCTTATCTCCAGCTCATTGTAGAGACACTATAGCAGATAATGTAGGGATAATGTACTGATAATCTACAGATTCAGCAGAGTGTTCTGCATGTGTTCGCTTGGTATAGGTTGTTGGGCGACTTTCCTAACAGCTTAAGTTTTTGAATGAGTTGGTGGTCAACAATTCAACATGGTATCAGGGCTCTGGTACCAGGAGGTCCTGGGTTCAATCCTCCTGGGTTCAAGTCTCATGGCACGTGTCTATTCCCCGTTTGTGCACTCAGTGCTGCTTCTGTTTGAACCTGTTCTGTTTTGTCTAATTACCTCTTCACGTGCAAGACAAGATCTCACATGAGAGAGGGTGTTAGCTTGATATACATTTGTCCCCTTTCTTAACAGCTTAAAATTTTGGACGAGTGGGTGGTCAACCATTCAACATGATGTAAATGAAACTTGGGTACCTATCCTTAAAAGGTGGGCTTTCACACATTGTAATTGGCTTCCATTCCATAATGACACACCACAACTGCGTCGCACTTGGACAAGTCACTGGAGGAAAATGTGGCTTCTTTTAGTAAGAAAGGAGAAAAAATACTATGAACAGAAAAATATTAATTGGCTTCCATGTATTGTAAATTCTGGTTGCCTTCTGCTTTACAATGTCTATAGTTTCTATGGTCCTAAAAAGGTAGACGGTAACTTCATTCTCTTGTATGTTATAGTAAATTTCACTTCTTGGGAGTCATATGTCAGCAATTTTTAGTACAGGAGGCATCATTGTTCGTTTGAGTTAATATTTAGATGCCACTTCTTTTGGTGTTATGTTGAAAGCTCAGGTTGTCAAGCATGAGCATTTGGGTTCTAAATTTGAAGTATTCATTTCAAGAAAATAATACTGAAGGTTTTATGTCCGAAATCCACTCTTCCTAGCACCTTGGGGACCAGCTCCTGGTGATGACCTTATGATCTTAATTAGTAGCTTTTGAAAGTTAGGGGTGAAAACGAGCCGAGTTGAGCAAAAACTCAGCTTTTCAAGCGTTCATCCTTTAAGTCTAATCTGTAATTGAGGTCAGCTCGAGCTTGAGCTCGAGCTCAATTTTATCTGTCTTGTTTGAGCTTGGCTTGGCTCTAGTAATTGCAACTAACCAATCAAAAATTACTGTTGCATCATGAAGTTGAGGGTAATTTGGTTATTCTAGGAATTTGTGGGGACATTTTGGTCTGATTACCAAGAGCGGTTTCTACCAAAAAGTGAACTGTCACATCTGTCAGACAATAGCTATGACATCACTTTTTATGAACTTGATTAAGTACCACTGGGTGAACCACTCCTATGAGGTACTTTCATGATTTGACTTTGATTTCATTCCAAAAAAATGTTTTATTTATAAGTGATGCTAACGCATGCTACCCTGTCATCCTTTCTTTGTTTTATAGTGATTGGACATTTAAACCTGAACTTCTGATTTTTAACTTCATGAGGCTCGTGAACATATTGAGCTGAACAGTGTCCATCGAGTTCGGCTCGTTAGTTAGACAAGCCTATAACTTATATATAAGGTCGGATTAAAAACTAAGCAAATCAAGCTCGACTGAGCTTAAACCGAGCTAAACTTGAGCAGCTCGGTTTGTAGCCCTAGGCCCCTAGTTTTTCAAGCAGCAGTCATAGAAATTGGAAAAATGGTCACTGTCACAATACTAGGAATGCTATTAATTGTGAAGTACTATGGTAATCTACACCCTAAAAGTCAATTTTGCAAATTGGTGTGTCTTTCTCAATAATTATTTCTGCGAACCTGTTAAATAGTTATGGTTTGAATGCCCCTTGCTCGGAAACCAGCATCATGTCTGGAAACCAGTCCTTTAGGGAGATAAGTTCGTACTTTCTGAGGTATGTCTTTTTATTTATTTTATTATTCTAGACACATTGAATTCTTTTTATTTTGTGTTAATGGGTCAACAGTTTTATTTTTTCATAAAGTAAAATCGCATCATGAGACTGGTTTATCCTCTATTACAGTCCAATTTCTGTAAACCTCTCTCCTTAATTGTGCCCTAAATGAACATACAGCACTGTCATTCTATGGAGCGTAGCCATGTATTGCCATAAATGTTTAAGGTTTTAAATTACAGGCGTGTCTGTTCGTGTGTATTCATGTTTTCATTTTATTTACTTACAATCCATTCCAAAAGGTTGTACTTCATCTTTTTCAGTACTGAGGCATCAATTTATAGTGAAGTTGATTCATATGCTTTTTCTTATGTGCATATTTCTGTAATGTACTTTTCATGGCAGACTTATGAATATCTGCATTTGGTCGAAACGGATTTATGACCCGTAATACCTTCTTTTACATTTGATAGATCTGTGTCATGTTCTGGACTGTTTCTTGTGCTTTCGTGAGAATAGTCAGCTAATGGTCCAGCGAAATCATTTCTACTGGTAGTTAAAACTATGTTTTATGAATGTACTTAGCTTTCCTCTTATAGGTATGAATCTGTTACGTGAAATTAACTTGGATAAAGTGCGAGCATGGAAACCATTTTATAGAGTCAGCCAACAGGGAGGGTTGAGGTTTCATTCGCCTTTCGATAAAAAGCCAGGTGACCAGAATAAAACTAGCTTTGGTGAATCAATTGGCATGCAGATGCTAGATGTGGGATACGAAGTATATGCAGATGGTCCCACACGAGTGTTGCGGTTTTGTGAGTTTTGTGATAGTCACAAAAGAGATACAGTGTTCCAATTGACTGGAAAGATACGATTGAGAATCTCCTATTTTGCACTCCACTTACTTGAACATTCCAAGCAGGTCAGTCTCAATTATCAATGCTTATGTCACAATGAACATGTTTATGATCCCATTTCTTGTTTTTTGTCTTTAATGTTGCCCCTCCACTCCATGCAGTGACAGGATTTATTAGTATCTTTTTCTTGTCTATCCAATTGTTACATCTTGAATTGTCTATTGTTGGCCTAGAGCTATATTATCTATTGATGTTTGATCATAAACTATGACTCTTCGTTTTATATTTTTATTTTTATACGTACTATGAATATATAAAATGATGTACCAAGGGATGTCACTCATATACATGATTAGAGAAGCAAAATAAAAGTTTATATCCTCTATACATCATAAGTTACTCAAAAAAAAAAAAAAAAAGAAAACTACAAAATCCAAAAAATGGTTCAAGGATGGGTCAACTCCATTTGAGAACCAACTATACAAAAGAAATAGCAATTCACTTTTCATCTGAAAATAGGCTCTTCTTTCCCATAAAAAATCCTCCTATTGCGCTCACCCCAAATATTCCACGTCAAAACATGAGGCACTAAAAACCATGCATTTTTCTTCCTCTTTCCTGTTCTCACCCCCTTCCAAGTTGGAACAAGATCTATGAAATTCCTGGTGAACAACCAATCAATCCTAGACAGACCAAGAATCAAAGACCAAAACTCTTTAGCCAGCAAACAATGAATAAGCAGGTAATTAACTGATTCTCCATCTTTTTTATACATGCAACGCAATTATCATGAATATACCTCCTAATCAAGTTATCAATGGTGAGAATCTTGCCATGCACTACCATCCACACAAAAGCGCAACCTTAGAAGGAGCGGTGGACACTTAACACTCTTTTCCAAGGAAAGGACAGCCCTCTGTGACCCACCAAGGCTTCATAATAAGATCTCATCTCTAACTTTCAGATTTTCATCTCATCTACGCACATCATCTTCTCCTTCTCTTATATGAGGGATAGAATAGAGACTACCTATGAGACCCACCAGCTCCTCCACCTACCAATCATTCAACTCATGTCGGAAAGCAATATCCCAAAACACTCGTGTAGCTTTTATTTAAGATACCCACTAACTGCCACCTCTTATTACGGGCCACGTGAGTAAGAGTGGGAATAACTGCTATGATAAGAGCATGGACACAGCCATAGATACACGATGATAGTGGCACAACACGACACGAACACTCCAACTTAGCAATTTTTAAAAAATGCAGGATGCGACACAAGGGGGACCTGGCAAAAATATATAGTTTATATTTTTTATATGTACATATAAGCGAATATTTTACTCTAAAGATTGCAAGATAACATTAATTAAATTAAAAATCATGTATTCCATAGCTTAAATGTCAAATTAGTGTAAATTCACATTGTTTTTATTTTACATTTGGATCCTAAGTTAGTCCTAAGTTAGTTTCTTCAAACTTGTAATGTGTTTCATTTCATATGTGTTTAAGTGATAGACATGTGTGTCCTTGCTCATATAAAATGATAAACCTTAATGTAAAAGCATTTTTTCATTCCCCACCTTTCAACTAGTAGGGCTGCAAAATGCGCCAATCTTGAGCTTCTTTTTTAGGCTTGCTTTACTACAATTGTAAGATCCAAGGCTGTGAAGGCCCCAGTTTGGCTTGAAAAAAAATAAATTGTTCAATGTCCAATTTGTAATTTTCCATGGCATTGATGACCATTTATTAGTTTAAGTATCTGTGATTTATCTACATCAAAAGGCTGTTACTGTGATAGTGATGCAGTATAGAATAAAATAAGAAAAAATGGTTACTGTTCTTTTGTTGTGAATTCTGATGACCAGGTTGAGTGCATCATCATGCCTTCCACATTGGGTAAACTTTATTCATTGTGTTTGTGATCTTTTGAACTTTAAATTCAGAAACCAATTACGCCTTGACATTTAGTATAATTTTGCAGATTTTTTTACCTTGCATGAAGCCAACCCTTAGCAGCTCATCAATCTATCAGAATGCCCTTAAATGAACTTTTAACAAAATACTCCTGGATCATTTCCAATAATGTTGGTTGGCTTTCATTTTACAATCGAAAACCTGAACAGCCTAATATTTCCATTTCTTCCCTACCCGTGTAATTGCATATGGGAACACATCTGCAAATTTTAGATTTTGCGCACTGAAGTATGAAATTTTGGATAATCAAATTCATCGAAGTTATTTTTTCTCCCGTCATTCATTCTTTCTGGCTTTCACTAATGGAATTTTTTAGCGTAATTGTTGAAATAGTTAAGTAATCTATTACCAAGGGCTTGGCTTATCCACTGCAACCAACTTATTGCGTCGCATCTGATCCTCCTCCAATATCTTTTCTACCTCAAGCGTCCATACAATTATATCATGCCATTCTATATTTAATAGCAATTGCAAAACTGCTTTTTCCAGAAGAGTAGCATTCAGGTTCCTTTCTGACTCCAAGACATGAAATGGAATCATGTTATAGTGATTGCAAATAACATCGACTGCTATGTAGTTCAGAACATCATTCATTCCTTTATTCGAGTCCAAGATAGCAGGGTTTAATTTGTTGATCTTGAAAAGCGTGTTTATATTCCAACATGAATGTATACCATTTACAAAAAATAAAGAAAAAATAACACAGCCATGACAGATTGTTTCCGATCTTTTGCCTTTTTACTGAAAAAAGGCCATTCAGTGCAAGAGTCAAGCAGGGTGCTGGGAGGGTAGATTGTGTAGAGACTTAACCTTTGGCGTTATTTGCGCAAATTGGCTACTTTCAAACTTGAAACCATAACTAATACTTGAACACACCACTAATGTCTGGAAGATAATTCATACAAAAGTGTAATTTGTGTTGGAAAAAACTCACATCTGAAGCATCACTTCTATTTTCTTTAACATTTAATAATTAAAGTTAATAGATAAAGGAATAACCTGCAGTGAACATTTTCTGTGTACTGCTCATACTTCTATTAAATAAAGCTTCACAATACTTTTGTCATAAACTTAAATTTCTTAACATATTTTCTTTAAGTAAATCTCAGCAGAAAAAAAAGCAAAAAAATTTATTTTGGATATGGTTAAAAGCTAGGACAATTTCATCGGAAAACAAGCCATTTTATGCTTGATATACTATATTTTGGCATCGTAGATACGGGATTGTTAACTTATGATTTAGATCTTTCTTTCAGCAAAATAAATGAGAGAAATTATGAAAAAGAGTAAAAAAAGAATCAAAGGAAGATAATCTTGCATGAGAAATACTAAGAGCAATAGTACTGATGCTAGAATTGGATGGTGCACTAAGCTAAAGAATGTAGAATGGTACAAATGTTGAGATCCAAAAAGCTTTGGACTGCAATGGCTACCTTCACACATCCATAGGCACATGATGAAGAAAATTAGTAGGCTTAATGGATAGTACCATCTCTTCCAGTTAACAATCAGTTCTCTATTTTTATTTGACTTCATAAAATGGATGCCAGAATAGCTATTTGCCTTGTCTTATACTGTATTTTAATGTTGACAAAATACATTCCATGGATGCACCTTTTAATGGAATTTCTTCTTTCAACTGACAACTAATTTGATGTTATAATTTACTGAAGGAGATAGATACAAGTGAGCTTTCAGTTTACGCGCCAATCATAGTTATGAGGCTTGGAAACATCAATCTAGATTCTGTGCTTACTGATAAGTATAGGTACAACCAGATCAGGGTGCAGGTAATTCTTTTCTTGTGCTGCTGCGTCTATATAGTCGTAGATCTCTTGTTATCTGTGCGTTCAGTTTGCTTTCATGAAAGAATCCAAAAGTTCTTGAGGTGGGTCTCTTCCCCATATTTCACTCACACATTTTGTTTTCATTAAATGCAGTCACTCAGTGTGGATCAGAAGTGGATTGGAGCTCCTTTCGCAGCAATGCTTCGTAGGCATCAATCAGAATACAGTAACACAAATGATAATATACTCCATGTAGTTATTGTCCTACTTTCATCCAGTACTAATGTCAAACAAGTCAAGTACTCATCAGTTGTTGTGCAGGTGAAAGAAGTGGAATTACAGCTTTGTCCATATGTTCTCCTAAGCTACTGTATCTTTGTCCTGTTTGCTTCTCAAATATCAGCATGTTAGAAACTTCATCAAAATTGATGTTATGATTTTCTGATAATCGTTAACCATTTCCACAGCCACTTGATTTGAACCTCGATGAGGAAACACTAATGAGACTTGTTCCGTTTTGGAGAACATCCCTTAGTGATTCAAATACTCAGCGTCAACAATATTACTTTGATCACTTTGAGATCCACCCTATAAAGGTTTATGCCTTAATTGTGCATGTCTGTTGTACCTTAATGATTTTCTCTTCCATCATGGCAGTAAGCTCATATGTATTTCTATTTGTATCTGAAGATCATAGCGAGCTTTCTTCCAGGAGGTTCGTATTCCAGTTATAGCTCAACGCAGGAAATGTTGAGGTCTTTGCTCCATAGTGTGATAAAGGTTTGGAAAAGAGCATTTTTTATTTGATTTCAAATTCTCAACTCTATTCCTTCAGATATGGAATTTGTGGTTGTTGTTGTTGTTGTTGTTGTACCTTCGCATTATCTCATTCATTCCTCCCCTTTTTACTTTCTCTTGTTGCTTTTTTCTTTAAAGAAAAAAATTTGGGGCCTCCATCTCACTTTGTCTTCTTTAGATCCCTGCCATTAAAAAAACGACTGTAGAGCTCAACGGGGTCCTGGTTACTCATGCTTTGATTTCCATACGGGAATTGTTTATCAAATGTGCACAACATTATTCATGGTGAGTCTATCATTTATTTGTTGTGCATTATTTATTTATTTATTTATTTTTAACTTTGTTTATCATCATTTTTTTCGTGTATAAAAAATGGTATGGGTTTATAGGTATGCCATGAGGGCCATCTATATTGCAAAAGGAAGCCCATTGCTTCCACCGGCTTTTGCTTCTATTTTTGATGACTTGGCTTCATCCTCTCTCGATGTCTTTTTTGATCCTTCCAGTGTCCTGATCAATCTTCCAGGTCTCACAGTAGGTACTCTCTTTCTCCCTCTTTAAAATTTTGAAGTTTCTGTTGTTGGTGTTATTTGGATGTAGCACAAAAGAATTATGAGTCTCATCTACTTTTGTGACACTGAATTTACTTCTCACTGCTGCTGTTGCTATTCTCATTATTATTTTGTTTGCCTCAATAATGATGGTTAAATTGCTTGTTAGAGCCATAGCCTTTTGAGATGGCTTGAAAGGGTGCCTGAACAGGTTATAGGCTCAGGATGGTCCACTTTTGGCCTTGTTGGTGCTAATTGCTGGCGTTTGCACAGTTGTGTTTCATGTGTAGGTAGTAATCTGAATGTCATGGTTAACTGTGTAGTGAATGCTGCTTATGAAAAATGGAATTTTGAGGTGCAGCAGTTGCAATGGCACATTACATAATGTAAATGCATGACTTATAAGGACGCCACAAATTTTTATATCAAAGAAGGAAAAAGTATAAAAGTTCCTTTACTAATTTTCTCATAAATTTGAGGTATGTAACTTTTAACACTGGTCAATATGGAACTGTGTGAAACTTCAGGTAAGAAATACTCAGTTTTCCTGGGAATATATCAGTCTATTCTGTGTTAGATAAACTGAAACAAAATAGCCAATTATACTGCAAGGATAACTACAGGACAGCTATGTTGGTCTTCTTTGCTTTATCAGTATCTACTAGCAGATGTATCAGTATGCCATATTATTGTCTAGTTATCTGGCATTTTAGGTATTCATGTCAAAGATCAAACTCCCTTGATGGCCCTCTTTCCTCTTATACTTGAATTACCAACTGCTAATGGCTCATTTTTTGTTGGTGCTTGTACTGTCAAGGACAGGTACATTCAAACTCATCAGCAAATGTATTGATGGTAAAGGATTTTCAGGGACAAAACGATATCTTGGTGATCTGGGAAAAACTGTAAGTTTTATGTTTTTAACATTTTGAGTCTGCTACTAAAGTTGCCTTAGATTTTATAGCCTGTTGGTTTTACAGATGAAAACTGCTGGATCCAATATACTTTTTGCTGCAGTCACTGAAATATCAGACTCAGTGCTGAAGGGTGCAGAAACAAGTGGTTTTAAAGGAATGGTAAAATCTATGACCTGGTGTTCTACTACTTTAGTATACCACTTGCACTATTAATCAATGTACGTGAGACTTGTTAATTACTTGAAATTGTCAACTTGACAATTTCAGAATTTTAATGTCCATGGTTTTCTTCAGATGAGTGGTTTCCACCAAGGCATATTGAAGTTGGCTATGGAACCGTCACTACTGGGTACTGCTTTTATAGAAGGTGGCCCAGATCGGAAAATTTTACTTGATCGAAGTCCTGGGATTGATGAGGTATATATATGCTTCTGTGTGTATACTTTATTTTGGAACAATGCTTTGTTGTGTTGGGTTATGTACTTTGTTTTATTTTTCCAGTAACATTCTCACATGAATAAATTTTATTCTTCTGCATACCTCAGTTTCTTGGAAATGTAAACACAACAAGGATTATTGATCCAGTTGATCCTCCTTTGCTGAAATTGCTCATAAAAGATTTTTTACAAGGCTGTTGTCATACACTATAAAAATGCACTAATTTGTTAACGGAATTGACTGGAAAGGTTTTGGGGGTTGACTGCAAAATATCATCAGCCGAAAGGGTGTTTCAATCAACACAAAATTCAAAATTATCCTTTCAGCTGTGCTCTGGGTATTGGAGTTCAAGTATATATATTTGTTTCTTTATTAGTCTTATTTTATTTTTGCAACTTGTAAAGTTACCCCGATAATTTCTGTGTAACAGCTGCTAAATGTAAAATCATTCAGTAATTCTTTCTTTTGCCATATAATGTGTTTACTGATAAAAGAAAATTATTTTGCAATATGCAGTTGTATATTGAAGGGTACCTGCAAGCTATGTTAGATACAATATACAAACAAGAATATCTCAGAGTCAGAGTCGTTGACAACGAGGTGACTTCCTTTTCACTTATTATTGTTTGTTGTTTTTCTCACCATTTTGATTATGAGAAAACAAATTACAAGTAAAATCAGCACCATATATAAAAGAAGATGACTATATTACATCGATGACGATTGAAAATATTTTTTCCAATTCAGTAAGAAGCAGCTTGTTTCTTGTCTAACTTCTGGCTAGTTAAGAATACCTTAATTGTCAACTTCACATAACTACTTGATTGTGCAATATGGCACAGTTTTTTGTATACATTAACTTTCAAGTATCCAGTCATTGGATGCTAAGTTTCTGCTCTCAAAATTTGAACAAATTTTTATCATGGCTGCTGTGAAATTAATTTGCAAAATCCGCTTCTGGAAAATAGTGGAAGGCTTTGAAATGGCAATCATCTGTTGACAGAAATTTACGTACTGTATGCTTATTGCTAGATCTTGCTAACTTTCCAGTTGGAGTTACAATTGTTTGTGCATTACCAATATCAACAGGTTTTCCTTAAAAACTTGCCGCCAAACAGTTCCATTATAGAGGAGATTATGGATCGTGTGAAGGGCTTCCTTGTAAGCAAGGCATTGTTGAAAGGAGATTCTTCAACTTCTTCTCGACCTTTACGCCACCTCCGTGCAGACAGTGTAAGCATGTGCTTTGTAAATTGCAATTCTTTACATAGAAGGTTCGGCTTTGCAGGATTCAAAAAAAAGTTTGTTCACCAACTTATTGGTGGTTTCCATAAAGTTGCCTAATGAGGATGTTTCACCATGTAAGAGATCAAATGTAGGATCTATTGAAGTAGTTGCATCCTCATCCTTTGTTTTCTCATTCATGTTTATCCAACTTGCCTACTTGGCTGAGTCATTTGATGTCATGTCATTAGTGCAAGGATAACTAAAAATTATCTGAAATTTTTCTGGCTGCTGTAAAATGCTCCAAACTAAGTTTTTACTCAACCTGCTTCCAACTACTTCAGGTCCTATTTAGTCCATTAACCAGAAACCAATTATAATACTAAAATATGGCATACTTCCTGCAGGAATGGAGAATTGGACCGACAGTGCTGACTTTGTGCGAACACCTCTTTGTGAGTTTTGCAATTCGTGTGCTGAGAAAGCAAGCTGGTAAGTTTATTGCCAGAACGAAGTGGAAAGAAAATTTTGAGGGTGATGATCAGAAAGCCATCATCCCGGTGTCCCCCATGCAAGGACAGAAGATGAAGCTTTTCTGGAAGTGGGGAATTGCCAAGTTTGTTTTTTCTGGTATAGTTGCTTATATTGATGGACGATTATGCCGCCATATTCCTAATCCTGTAGCAAGACGCATTGTTAGTGGCTTTCTTTTAAGTTTTCTTGACAAAAATGACAATGAATGAACTTACAACTAAGTTCATATGTACATAAAAAAAAAAATGCGCACATTCCTAATCCTGTAGCAAGACGGATTGTGAGTGGCTTTCTTATAAGTTTTCTTGTCAAAAATGACAATGAATGAACTTACTACTAAGTTCATATGTACATATAAAAATGCACGAGAAGATGTATTCCTAATGTTGCTAGTCCATGACATATGAACAGAGGTGTTTTGGCTGCCTTTTTCTTCTTTGGCATGGAAGGAGAACTTCAGATATCTTCTCTTTTGTCGCTCGTGTTCAATTACTACAGAACGCAATGGAAGGTGTTTGCTTACCTTGCCGTACATTTTGGAGCCGTATATCTTAGAAATTTATAACATGAAGCAAATTATATGGAATATCGTCAAATGTCCAGCATTTGCAGGCCACAGATCTCAAAAAGCATTCCAGGGCTATATAAAAAATCTCAAAAAGAAGAGATTGTCCGGAATGATGGTACAAATGGAACATTTGACACAAATTGTTGATTCATATGATTAACAGATAACAAATTCTGGGCCAGGCGAAACCCAAAAAAAAAAAACAAAAAAAGGTATTGCCGACAGATCGAGAATAAGCTGAAATATCTAGTAATTCATCATTTCTTACTTAACAAGCCAGATGTAGAAAGCAAGCGTAGCGCTTGACTGGAGTTGTTCAAAACAGAAGATGATCTTGAGACTTGCATTTTCCTTTTCTTCAAAAACTCCAAGGAGTTCTGTAAACATTGAGCGGGTGGTATATCCTTCAAAATAACAGTTTCAAGCCTGTGAAAGCATAATTAAGAGAGAGTTAATCATTCATGAAACTGTTTATCTAAAATGTTCTGCAAAAGGAACAAGTCCCTCACCCAGAACTTTTGGGCCTTCTCTTTTTTGAGGGAGCCGTTTTTGCGGTCTTCTCTTCCTTCTCTTCCTCAGAGTCTGATACAAAAACTTGCCTGCAGATGAAATGTTTCCTCTTAGTTAGGATTTGCATATATCTATCTATATCTATATACAATATAAAAAATAAGCTACTATCACCATGGTTGCAACAAGTGGCTCTCAAATTTTGATTAAAATTAGTTATTTTGAAATTATAAAATGATAAATAATTATTTTGGTTGACTCTTTGGTTCATTGTACATGTATTTTGGATCGTTGAAGTTGATTAGTTCATGTATTTTATGATGTTTGTCTAGATGAACGAGTATGATGCATTGATTTTCACGATTATTTATTGTTAGTGTGAAATTCAAGATATTATACGTTGTATTTATTAAGTTCAAATGAAAAGAAACTTTATTATCTTCCTAGCCTTTCCAATTAGTAATTATCTCATTATGTTAATAATTCATTTTTGTTCTTATAGAAATATGTAAAACAACGGAGTATATTAATAATAAAAATAAATGGCTAAATGATTGCGTAATAGAATTGTATAAAAATAAAAATTTAACAAAAAGTATTATCATATATTCATTTATTTAGATGAATACATAATTGAAGTATACATAAATTTAATGAACTCTGTGTTCATATAATTTGTATATATATACATGAATCTAGATTACATGAATCAATGAAACATTCAATTATGGGTATAAAATACATGAATTATGCATGTACATGAACCTACAATAAATGAACCAATGAAACATTCAACAACATGTATAAAATATATGAACTAAAATAAATGCAATACAAATTAAACATTTGAATTCAATATGAATTCTAATAGTCAATTGGACTATCTTATTAATTTATTCAATTATTACCTTTAATTACATGTTCTTGAACCTTATAAGTACATTGTTTCATACATGTATATTTCAAACAAATTAGGTAAAAACTGATGCCATTGTAATTGTATTTACTAAATTCAAGTGAAAAGCATCTTCACTAATTCTTCAATTATTTTAATTATAAATGTAAATATATGTATAATTGACAATTTTAATACCTTACTAAAAAAAATCATATATACGATAACTACAAATTAGCCCCTTTTTCATTACTCTATGAAGATAATTAATTTTTATTTTAAAAATAATTACATTTATCTCCTTTAGGTATTTCGTAGAAATTTTTACTATTTATATAATACGTAAACACAAATAATTAAATTATTAAGTGTACTAATATTCAATTTACGATAGCATATAGGAATAGATAATAAACAATACATGTACTCGAATTGTATAAAAATTTAAAAAACCATCCAAAGAAATTATATTTAGGTTTTATTTAAAG
This sequence comes from Euryodendron excelsum, assembly GCA_033060915.1. Lineage (NCBI taxonomy): Eukaryota > Viridiplantae > Streptophyta > Magnoliopsida > Ericales > Pentaphylacaceae > Euryodendron > Euryodendron excelsum. Next base: position 12,797,787 of record CM065383.1, read on the forward strand.
CCATTGTTGTTAAAGAATGAACCCAAAAATGTACTCCAAATCCCGTGCATCGCACGGGCCTAAAACTAGTATATATACATAGAGGTATATACATAGAGGTATGTGTTTAGAGAGAGAGAGAGAGAGGTGTACAACATACTTTTCTCGAGCTGCAAGCAGTTTGACTATGTCATTTGGCAGCATTCCTCCATTATCCTGAGAGTCCTTGTTTGTTTCAGTTTCTACTGCATCTCGGATGCTTTCGTCACTTCGCGGTCTTCTTGGTGTTTTCTTTTGAGCCCATTTTCTGCGACGCTCTTTTCCTTCACGAACAACCCTACAAAGAGAATTATTTCATGTGTCCTTTAGAAATAAAATTACTTACCAAGAATTACACATTAAGCAGTGATTTAACAGCATGAAAATAAGTCAAAGAAACCAGATTACCAGTCACAAGCAGTTAATCGTTGACACTTATCATAAACCCTCCAACACACCATCTGTCAAATTATTATGGTTCAAATGAATCCACTGCCTAGGTTGATTTTGCACTGTAGTTATTGGAGAGGTTAGCTTCACAATTTGACTATCATAGAGCTACACAATGATTAACGACTGGGCCAATGAGAAATCATTCAGGTGGTTCACATTTTTACAGTTACAGCAGGAAAAGTGGTTTCTCTTAAATATGTTAGAATGTAATGTGTTAATGTGGATGATAATAGGTTGAAGAAAATAAATTCAGAATATGTGAACTTCAAGGTTCTCAGCAGCCATATTCCTCAAACTTTGATATACACACACCCATAGATATATATATATATATATATGTACATAATGTTTCTGGTCACCGATGAAACTATAATGGTCAAATGCAACACTTATCACCCCTTTTTGATGTTCAACCAGAGAAAACATTAATAAGAACATCAATGTGTCATCAAAGTGCAACTGCAAGTGCCAGCCAGAATTTCTTGTTTGTAACCTTTTCTCTCTTTTATTTTGGGAGGTGAGGGATAAGTAATCAGTGTATCAGAAAGAAGAGGAAGGTTCCCGTACTGCTGTACCTAAGATATTTATCATTGCCATTTAACCTTTAGAACCCCTTTCAAGAAAAGAACAATTAGCACAACAACGAAAGCAGATTCCTACAAAACATCTACTAAGAAGGGAGAGTGATTTGGATCTATTAACCAGAGAAAGGGATTTTTTTTTTTTTTGGGAACAAATCAAATTGTACATTGTCAATGAATCAGCAACAGAACCTTCTAGTCCCCTCACTAAAACCCAATTCCCTCCTAATCAATACACGACTTGCATCAAGCAATAAAGCTAAAACAATCAAATCACCAGCTCTTCAGATGCTGAAAGGATGCAAATTATCACCTGAAACGGAGAGAGATGTCGAAGTAGAACATACCTAGACTTATTTTCTGTCTGAACTTTCCTTATCTCTACGTCTTGTTGTAGTCCCTGCAACACGACGTATTAAATCAAATGTAGAGTAAGTTTGAAGGAATTTTATTTCAGACTAATTTACATTGAATGTTTGAATTGATTGCAATTTGAAAGCAAAAATTTGGGGGCGCAGAGGAGTGAAAGAGGAACCTGTTCGGATGTGAATTCCTCGGGAGCGTCGGAGTCATTTTCTTCTTCTCTTTCCGGCATCTCCTTCAGCAACTCTCTCTCTCTCTCTCTCTCCTCTCTCGATGGGAAGAGATAAGGTCTCAGTTCCCAGGGTTCTAGCTTTTTAGGGTTAGGGTTTTGTAGTCCGTGTGTTGCGAAGCAGCGGTTACTGATGGCTAATGTCCATCTGCCACGTGTCAAAAATTCTCAAAATTTTTAATTTTTATTTTCATTGTTGCAAAGTTTTTTTTTTCGATGGACAATAAGAGTGCTCAAGAGTTGAGTCGGGCAGATTTGATAGTCACCTAATCTGAAATTATAGGGTTGAAAAAATTTCAAACTAATTCTAATCTAATAGATGATTGGATCGGTTCGAATTGAATCAGTTTAGTTAAAAAATTCATTTCTAAGTGTAAAATAATCAGGTTGGGTTGGGTTAATGAAATAAAAACCCAACACTCGAATCGAATATGTTTAAATTTTAAAATTTTCAATCAATATCTAACCAAAATAGGATTGATTTGGGCTAGGGCCAGGGTCAGGTCAATTTTGGTCAGGTCAAACGAATTGATCGTTTAGGGAAATTTTGAAACAACCCTGATAGACAATGGAAGTCAAAACTTAAGAGGGGTGGGGCTCGAACCCAGATGATGAGCTCGGAAATTAAGTGTCCGACCACTAGATTGTTCCTTGCGCTTTTCATTTTCATTTTTTCATTTATGCTCAAGGTTTCAAGGGCCAAATATCAAAATTGAACTCAATTACATAAAATCTTAAGTTTCTACAAGTTCCAATTTTTAGCCTAAAATTTGATAATCCAGAAGTTTTTATTTATGTCAACTAGATTTTACAAACGATATTTTGTCGAGTAAATAAGAAATATTACATTGATCTTCTTTGAATAACTCTGAGTAAATTTTTTTTTAATTTGATTGTATAATGGAAATGGACAACTGGAGTTTTGAATTCAAAGAATACATCCTGTCAATACATCCTGTCATTTATGTATCCAAAGATCAACTCAAAATCGCAATGCAATTTCCTACTGTGGATATTTAATCTATTCTTACAACCTCCATAGGCAAGCTCCTAATAATTTCTCTACTTCCATCAGATTCCACCACCCTATCCTTTAAATTTGGACCATGCAAGAGAGAGTGAAAACCATACGTGACTTGCTTGTCTCCTTTTTTTATATTTTTACTAATTCATATGACTTCTTTAAGCCATGTTGCGACTTGCAAGTGATCCTCTCTATGCTATGCCTGTCAATGAGTAGTTTGGATTTTATTGGAATCCGATCCAGTAAGCAAAAGCCCGGCCCAATCCGATCAAATAATTACTAACAATAGGTTACTTGCCTATTAAATCCTGCAAAATTTTAAATATCTTTCATGAATTTCCTCCCTATGCTTTACTATGAAATTGTTGCCAAAACATATAGTGATCAACTAGGAGTTTTTTTTTTTTTCTTCTTCTTCTTTTGTCTGTTGTAAATTTTACAACATTGCCCAATTTGTATTTCCTTAGTGATTATTGTAGGAGCTCTTTTGATGGCTGTTCTGGCTCTTATCTGCTACTTCATCTGATGACAATCTAGTTTTTTAAGAATTGGAATGAGTGCAAAGCGCATAATTGCCAAAACAATAAATGAAACTTAAATGATATGTGAAACGAAATTGTGAAACGTGGCCTAAAAAAATATAAGAAACGGGAAGTGTTGGGTGATATAAAACTAAATATTTTATTTATAACAAAATTTATTAAGAATCTTAAAAAAAAATAATATGAAGTATTGAAATATTTTTATGAATAAGTAAATTACTAGTACTACACAATATACACAAAAGAATGTGAACTCATGAACTATTTTATGCAATTTCAGCTTACCACCAAACAAGATTTTCATATTTTCTGCTTCTCTCCTTCATTTTTCCTTTTTCTTGCTTTTCCCCCCTTTTTTTTTTGTTTTTTCTTCCTTCCCATTGACAAATCCTAGAACCAAACAATGCGTAAAGGATATGCCTGTCACTTTGATGGGTTCAAATACTTCTTCAGGGGATACTAAAGTTTACTGATAAAGCAAGTGGAAAGTAGCCTTGACAAACTGGGAAAATTGCAAGAAGCAACAATAGATCAGGAACTGTCTTTATTCTTCGTTCGTAGTTGTTGATATTAATGGAATGGAATCACCCATCACCAATAGATCTCGCAACACATGAGCGAGGATAAGTTTCATTTGTAAATATAGATATTGATAGTGAGAACTTTGTATTACATTTTAGAGCAAGAATGAACATTATTGCAAGTTAATTTAAACCTCCCTGAGGGGCAAAGAAATTTTAGCCACACTTATTTCATAAGCCCTCCCTTTGGAGATATAAAGTTGACCAATCTACACACCCATTCTACATTCTAGTACGAGAAATGAGGACAAATTTTCAATATGACAGTTGCAGCATGTAACAGCCATTCTGATTTTAATCTTATTAAAAGGATGGAGCAATTAACTTGTAAATTATGTATCACAAGGGCCATCTTACATAAAAATCACGCATGCACCGGTGGTAGTCGAATTATTATTATTATTATTTTATACACAAATCATGATATAATATATGTATATATCATGATTTAGAAAACATCAATTTACTTGGGTAGGGTGGGGAGAATCAATTGGTCATGAATGACTGCATTGATATCACCAATTACTTTGCTAGGGTAGGTGTACTCATCAGTCCCCGTGTAAAAATAGAACAAAATCTTGGTTTTCTTCCAAAACAGATCCTTGCATGCTTTTGGAACCAAGCTCCCTTCTTTTCGAAGCACCATTCTCAGCAGCTCTCTCCGATTGCTTTCAATAATTCTTCTTATCTCTGTAACAGCATCTTCTTCACTGATAACACCACAACCTTGAATTACATATAATGACAAACTGTTCAGCTTCCCTTGTGCGCTCTCTCTACAAAACAGAAACTCCATTAGTCTTCGAGAGCCTAAAAGAAAGAAAGAAAGAAAGAAAATAAATAAATTCAACCTTGATGGTTTGAAGATCATTGAGAAGTCGCCCAATTGTGGTTGCGTGCTTGTATAGATTATTGTATTCTGAACTTCTTACAACTTCATCTGACAATTCTGATCCGAGAAAATAAAGAGGTATTAGAATAATAGGTCCTAAGGCAATAGTCTCGCGCCCGTTTGACATATATTCATCCATGGTTGGCACTGTCTCGTTTCTCCCCCACTCGAACTCTCTCATCATGCAATTGAGCAAATTAATCCACTGCGCAAGAAAATAAAAGTTTGTGTTGCAATCCCATGAAGATCTAGACTTCAAGAAGGATCAGGAATCTGTTGCTTAATTTAAACCTCTTACTATTTCAATCATGTGATTTCTGACGCTTCGTCCTTGTTGTATCGATGCCTTGGCTGCAAGCTCATTTGTTGTGTTGTAAATTGCAGAAAATATGATTTCGACTTGTTCCGAGCAGTAACCAATGGCTGAATGTCCATCCCACCTGTTGTCCATGGCCAACTTTTCATCTATTATCTTATAAATTTTTTTTTAAAAAACTGTAAACATTAATTGTAATCCAAGGAAGCTTAATTACTCTTGAACCAATTCAGTAAGGTTAAGGAGTTCTTGTCTGGAACCACCAACATCAAACAAATCATCCACAGCAGTTGCGAGGACACAATTCTGGGTCAATGAGATTCGAGCATCGGATGTTTCAGGGAAGAAAATGATGGCAGCAATAGAGAAATAGCAAGAGGATAGCCTCTGCCTAAAAAACTTCAGACATTCCAGTCTGGTGTCTTTGAGCCATCTGCAAATGTTTGAGTGAGTATATACATATAGAAGAAGCGTAAACTTGTGTTGGTTTTGCAGTAAACCAAGGGTCTAGCCAGAAAGACTGTTACCTCTCTAGATGTTTGAGTTCTTCCTGGTGTATGGCTTGGCAAGTGTTAAAACTTTGCAGAGAAAATTCAATAAAGTCTCTGTTATTAATGTTGGAGCACCTGTAATCAACAGGGATGTGAGACAAACAGACGTGAAGTTATCGGAATAAGAAGATTAGTATCACCAATAGAATTGTTTGTTCTACCTGTAAGATGTCTTAAGAAGCTGAAAATTGTCTAAATAATTGTATTGCTCTATGTTTCTCCTATTCTCAAGTCGCTCTATACCTCTATGGGAATACATCAGAGTATCTTCCACCTAAAATGAGAAAATTTAAATTTTCTTGTAAATTTGAAAAAAATACAAGGAAGAAAGGAAAAGTTGCAGACTACTCCTCCGACTTCCTGCTTTAGAAAGATTATATTATACAACTATTATTACCTACCTCCTTGTGTAGTCTCTGGTCATGAATTGCCCGATTTAGTATATGGTGTTTCAGGAAAGAGCCTGTCCAAGCTTGTATTTTCTCAAGAGTTGGTTCTTCTTGGTATATTGTGATTTGTGAAGCCTTGAATAACTCCAGAATTGTACGCGTTTCTGTAAATTGTGCGCTTACTGAATTGAAGAAATGTTCTTGTTCATCGAATTCTGCCAATGCATCTGCAAGTCATATACACTTGGTTAGTAATTTGTTGACTTGTAGTCATATATGCATATATATATATTCAAATGTACTCAGACACACCTGATGAAACGTCATATCCATTCATTCGTAGGAGCCGGAAGGCCATGGCGCAGCAGTTGACATCCAAAACCATCTCTTCATTCCTCTGCAGCCAGCACCTATTCTTCAACCAATTACGAGTTTTGAGTAGCTGAAAATTTTATTAGAACCAAGAGTTGGATAATTTCGAATTTACCTGTATGTTTCATCTAGGACACATTGAATCTCGTATCTGAAATTTTTATCTATTCCTAACCTCTCAAGATCGTCAACCATGCTGAGACGAGTATAAATGTTGAGAGGATAAATAGCTGGAACTGCAGGAATGACAAGAACAAGAACAGAATTATACAAAATAAAAAATAAAAAGTTTGAAAACATTAATTGACTGCTCTGAAAGGGAAAGCTTTACCTCCATTTTCATATATTTGCAAGAGTGAGTGCAAGTACTCGCGACATTTATCGTCATCATGAAGGTGAATTAAAGCGGCTGCAGTTGTGGATGGTGAATTGAAAAGGGACCCATTGCTTCTTTGGTGCACCATCACCTCCTTCCAACAACATGATTTACCCATTAATCCTTCTGCAACATAGGCTAGACGTAGACGGCCTCTCTTTCCCTCATGACCGCTTCTAAAGGCTCTAAAAACGAACATTACCGATCGAGGCAAAGACAGCAGTTAGCCAGGAGAAGTTAATTATTTGCAATAGCTACTCAGAGCAGAGCTGCAGGGAATCAAAAAGAGAAACAAACACCTTTCAACTTCCAAATCTCGATTGCGAAGCATGGCATCCACCAAATTTGGGTCCAGAGGGAGATCCAAAACTAGTTCTTGGGCATAGTTGATCATGCCGGGAAATGTTATATCAAACCCAATTGGAGAATATTGTTGCTTGTCATTGGCAGCCCAACTATTTGACTCAATGAAGTCCAGGCCTACAAGGAGAAGAGAAAGAAAGATTATCACCATTGATTTTCGAGGTAATAGATGGGGAGATGTACATACAAGAGAGCAAGCATATATATATATGCGTGTGTGTGTATGTATTTATGTATAAAAGAACTTAACCTTTCTTTACTAGTAATTTGCCAACTTTCCATTTCTGGAGGGCAAGTATACAGGCCAGTGTGGAAGAGAGGCAGTCTTTGACTAAGAATTTGTGGCTCGGATGAAGACCCCATGATCCATCTGGGTGCTGATTTTCCAAAACCCAATCCAAACATCCTGGGAAACAAGGCTGCTTGTGTGGGAACTCCCTGGAGGGGACCATAGCCACCCACGCAGTGTCATAAGAAGAAACCGAGAGCTCAACCTTCTTCTTAAACATCTCACTGATTCTCCCAATTTGGCCTTGGGCACTCTTTCATGTAATCGAAAAAAAAGAAAGTTCCAATTCAAATTAGTACTTAATTTCTTCTTTCATAACTAAAACATAAAATGTCGAGATATTATTAAAGGAATCAAGTTAGCGTACGTACCACTAAAGTAGCATCGTGGAGTTTTCCGGTTATCGGTGGCTGAAAACATGCATCTGCTTGTGAAAAATAATCAGCTTTTAGAACTTACTTGTAGGAAAAGATCCATTGGGTGACAAAAAACAATATTGACATATAGCATGCTCTATGTAAAAGTGAAATAGCAAAAAATGCTTAATTTTGCATGCAATTATGCTATATAGAGCATGCAGTATGAGTATACATAAAAACTCACAGAATGGATGTCTAATATTCCTGAACTTGTGCTCTGGGAGGAGCACAAGATTATTTCTGCAGGCCAGTGACATTTGAGCCACCATAGCTTGGGTGGCGGCCGCGGCAGCGGTTGAAGATTTTGTGTGTCTGCTGTGAGTGTTTGATGGAATCGAAGAAGGTGTAACGATGGTTTAAATGGTCTCCAACTTCGGATACAGGCAAAAAGTTTTGCTAATTTTTAATAAAATGAAAAAATAAAAAAAAATACTATATACAACTTCATTTCCTAATTTTTTTTATCACTCTTAGATACAAAAATATAAGATTTACATTAATAAATTCATATAAAATACATTTACTTTGTACCTATTAAGTGATAAAAAAATTGAGAGATGATGTTAGATATAACTTTTTTTTATATAAAAAAAAGAATATAAGATTTACATTAATAAATTCATATAAAATACATTTACTTTGTACCTATTAAGTGATAAAAAAGTTGAGAGATGATGTTACATATAACTTTTTTTTATATAAAAAACGACGCACCGCCTTGTTTATAAAATGTTAGGACAATATCAAAGAAGGCTGTGTTATGCTGCATTGCGGTGTGTCTTTCTCGTTCTTTATCTGCCTATTTTTCTGCTTGTTTTCGGCTGTCCGATTCTTTTGATCTGGTGTTGACTCCCTTGTGATCTTTAGGGCTGTGATGTGAAAGGACCGTGAGCGTGTATATGCCGCTAGCTGACTGAGTGAGTGAGAGATTATTGATTCTTTGAACTATTATTTTATATCAATTAACATCTCTAATGTTTATTTGTTAAAAAAATAAATAAAAAATTATTATATAATTTGTATATGCTTATAAAAGTTTAATTTTAAATTTTAATTAGTTTTCTCTTATTATAATAATTATCTAATAATTGAAATAATTCTTAAAATGATATATTTAAGGGATATTTTAGTTATTAGATAATTATTAAAAAAAATATTAGTTCAGGTATAAAATCATACTTATGTAAAATATATATAAGTCACATAATAATTTTTCGTCTATTCTCTTAACATATTGCTTATATATTGCTAACAGAAGGTGTTGATTGATACAAATTGATAATTCAAGATGTTAATATTTTTCGTTTTAAAATTTAGGATTGTTTAATAACAGTGAACTATTATTTAAAAAGTGTTATTATAATTAATCCTAAGTATAAATACAATCTCATTTAAAAAAGAAAAAAAAGAAGGACAAAACTCCAAGTCCATGATGTTAAGGGAATCGGGAGCCGTTTTGCTACAATTGAGCTGTTACTATCGATGTGACTCAATAAAAAGACACTCCGTGCCAAGTCTTAAAAGTTCTAGTTCAATCAGATTCTAGACTTTAAACACTCTCCCCTCTAAGTCTGAGAGCTTTCTCGAGCAACTTATTGAGAAATTACTTTAAAAAAAAAAAAAAATATATATATATATATATGTTATTATTATTATTATTATTATTTTATCTTATTGTTAAAACATTTTCCGGAGGCAACTTGTTGAGAAATTAATATAGAAGAATAAAAATATATATTTTATTATTGTTATTATTTTATTCTATTGTTAAACATTTCCCGGAGGCAACTTGTTGGAAAATTAATATAAAAGAATAAAAATATATATGGTATTCTTGTATTCCATTGTCAGCATTTTCCGGAGGCAACTTGTTGGGAAATTAATATAAAAGAATAAAAGAATAAAACTATATATGTTATTATTGTATTCCTTTGTTAAACATTTTTCGGAGAAAACTTGTTGGAAAATTAATATAAAAATATATATATATATATATATATATGTTGTTATTATTATTATTATTTTATTCTATTGTTATACATTTCCCGTTGACAACCTTCTTTAAGCAATTAGGGCTGTAAAATGAATAGAGTTGAGTTTAAAAACTAACGAGTTTAAAAACTAACGAGCTTAAAAATGTGTTCAAACTTGGATTGTTTAATTTTCGAACTAATTTTAAATGAGCTTTAATCGTGCTGATCATAAGTCGAGCTTCAGTAGTTTGAATTTTTTAGTATATTTTTGCTTAATAAACGAAGTTCGAGTCAAGTTAAAAAAATTAAAAAGTTTTAGAATGTGTTCAAACTTGAATTGTTTATATAACGAGCTAATCTCGAATGAATTTTTAATAAGTCAAACACGGGCTAAATTAGAAAAACATGGCAACTTGTTGGGAAATTAATATAAAAGAATAAAAGCATACATGTTTTTATTATGTTTTATTATTCTATTGGTATGCATTTTTCGGAGGCTATCGTCTCTCCCTTCACCAGCGAGCACCCATTCATCTACAGACCACAACCATGTCTGAACCCAACTTCCTCTCCCCCTTTTTCTCTCCAAACCAAAGATCCATAGCAGAAGATGGCGACCCAAAGTCCTCTGCTTCTTTCTCTCTCTAAAATCAACCGCCTGTAGCAGAAAGCTATCAATAAAGTAGATGACTACAAATTATTGGATATTCTTTATTGTTTCTCTTCAATGCCTAATAATGTAGATTCAATTATGTGCTCAATCATCAATTATTGTAACAGAAAACCATCATTAGAGATGATTAATTCTCTTTCTTCAAACAGAAAATTTATATTGAGGTTTGAGTAAATAGATCGATTTGGCCGTCGCCAGTTTTGTGAAAATTGGATTGTAGGGACAAGGGGATATTTTAAATAAAAAAAAAAGTTAATTACAAGTACACTTTTTAAACTATAATTCGGTATGACTATACTTCATAAATTTTAAAACTATCCAGTAGACTCCTTGAACTATCAACTTATATCAAACAATATTTTCTATTAATAATATATTAGCAATCGGTTAAGAAAATAAAAAAAAAATTATCATGTAACTCATACATATTCACAAAAGTTCATTTCATACCTAAATTGCATTATCTTTTTATAATAATTGTCTAATAACTGAATATTATTTATATTTTTTTTATATTTATATGTCATATCAAAGGACATTTCAGTTATTAAACAATTGTTATAACAAGAGAAAATTAATATAAGTATAAAACTATACTTTTATGAACATGTACAAGTCGAATAACATTTTTTTATCTATTTTCCTAACAAATTGCTAAAAGAGATAGTTGATTGATATAAATTAATAGTTCAGGGGTCAACTTATTACGTTTTAAAATTTAGAGAGATACTAATACTGACTCATAATTTAGAGGATACATTTGCAATTAATTTTTTAAAAAATAACAAAATAGGAAAAACCAAGAGAGATATAGAGAAAGAGATAGACATAGAGATACATAAAGACTTAAAAGGGGTGTTTAAAGTTTAGAATATGATGCAAAGGGTCTTCTAAGACTTGCCATGCGGCATCGTTTCAAAGGAGAAAAAAAAGATAACAAAATAAGAAATTATAAATTTTTATTTTTTTATATTCTTTTACTTTCTACTGTATTTAACAATCAAACGTATAATGCAATTTCATATCATTTTTACTTTTCTTTTATCTTCTCAAATTTTTAATCCAAATACTACAATAATAAAGTTTAGGAACTAGTATATTGTATGTTTCGTGTAATTTAATCGGAAAATACTATTAATACGTTGTCGTGGGTGGCTCTTAGTGAACAGAAGGGTTTATTTCTTTTTTCCATATTCCATAATTGATTGAGTGCAAGTACCAAGATTGCAACTTAATCTGTACCTCCATCCAGTTAAAGACAAGTTGAGAGTTTTAAAATCATGAACTGACATATGTATGATTCCATTTGAAACTTTAATTAATGCTGAAAATATATAGAAAGTTTCATCCAAACTGACGGCTACCGATCAGGTACTCTTAATAGGCTGATAAGGAGTAAATGCATATGGACTGTTAGATTTAGTTGATGGCGTACTGTGTATTACAATAGTTTAGACTTCAGTACCAAATACGTTGATATCTCGAAGGACGTAGATGGGATCAAAAGAAGAAAAAGCACTATGAAAGAAAGATCAACTCTGAGAGATCCAGCTGACTAGAGCCTAACTAGGAAAGTTACGACCAACCAGATCGTGGCCATGCACGGCCGAGTGGACTATATCCGAGCAAACCTTGTGGGATGGTGCCGATCATTATTCTCACCAACTATGCTAGTAAAAATCATCATTGACAACCCAATCATGATAATGTGCTCCTAACTCTAAGATTTTGCGTATAGGAGAAAGCAGTCACTTCACTCACTCTAACACACGTTTGAGGGAGCGCCACATTTGGGTTAGACAACTACTCCTCCCACTACCCTACTACCAGTAAGAATCTCCAATGCTGCATTACCACGTGGAGAGATAGTCGTCTCCCACCCTCTCCATGCATGCAACACCCCTCTATGGCTACCAGGGTGCCTGCCAATATAAAAGGAAAAATCATTTTCTTCAACAAGGTACGCAAACATAAATCCTAGCCAAAACTCTGTTAAAATACATTCAGAAACCTAATTTTGGTATCGGAGTGCCTTTGGCAGGCATCACGCCGGTGCCCCTTACTCCTTTTCCCTCCCAGATTACAGGAGCTAATCGTTGTTGACCTAGGGACTGACTTACTGCTTTATCACAAACTATTTTTTATTGTTTATGCGGTAATTATATTTTACCTCTTTGTGATTTTAGGAAAAATCAAATAACCTCTTTATAGATTAAAAGTAAACATATAATCTCCTATTGGTTAGACTTATCTATAAAATGGATGAAACACTACCAAATTTGATAAAATGACAAAAATACTCCTACCAAGGACAACCCTTTATTTTGATATGAAGGGATAAAATTGTCTTTTCGATATACCATTTTGAAGAAATAAAATTACAAAATATCCATTTTTCAAAATTACAGTTAATTCTAATAGTTTCTATTCATTTTATAATTAAATCTAAATCACATGGGGGTTATGTGTTTATTTTTAAACTGCAAGAGGATCATCTAATTTTTGCTCAAATCACAAAAGGGTAAAGTATAATTAATCCATTGTTTATTTATGAATTCTATTGTATATAGGAGTGCATAAACCACCACCCATGTACAACCCCACCACTCCCACGTACAAAAACAAGAACAAAAATCAAAACATAAAAAAAATAGAACAATACACAGAAGAAATGAGCAGTGAGCTGTGATGAATTTTGTAGTTGGTGGGACAGAGAAAAGACTTGTAAAATGGTAGCCAAGATTTGACTTTTTTACGTCAAAATAAAAGATTTTCTTTTGAGATATTTTTTTGTTATTTTGTTAAATTATCTTTTTGATGTTCTAATTAAAATATATATAATGATAAAAATATATCTATGACAAAATTTTTGTTAAATATAATAATTTTTATGTATTTTACAAATAAGTTCAAATCACGTAAATGTCATATATTTATTTTTAAATTATAAAAATTATTTAATTTTTGTCCAAATCACAAAAGAATAATGTGAACGCTTATGGATTCTTTTGCCTGTTTATGTGTTGTTTCCTTTGTCCTAAATGCTTACGGAATCTCTAAAGTCACAACGTGCTTATTAGCATCAATAGTGGCTTCACTCGGAGGAAGAGTTTGGTGCCGGTGGACTCATTCTCTTCATGCATTCCCCCTTATTCGTTTCATATATCTAATGTACTTTGGGAATTAGTATATTGCATGTTGCATGTAATTTAATCGGAAAATACTATTAAAATATTTTGGTGGGTGGTTCCGAGTGAACAGAAGGATGGGATTTCTTTTCTCCTTGTTCAATTCCAATAACTGAATGACTGCAAGTACCAAGATTGTAACTTACTCTGTACCTCCATCCCGTCAAAGGTAAGTTAAATATTCTCGAGGGTTAACTACTCTCTCTATGGCCTGATCCCAAGAATTCAACAAGGATTGACTAAGCACACGCACTTAACCAACTCAAACAGCCTCTTGGTTTAAGCTACTCATACCATATATGTTTTCTTAGTTTTTTTTTTTAAAAAAAAGCCCTACATCTATAATGCAGATAACCCAACAAAAAAATATTTTGTTTTCCTATATGTAAATGGAAATGAAAGTCAACCTCCTTATAAGAATCCATTGGAAGATGCCACCCAGTTCGGGTGGTAAGGCGAGACAGTTGACAAAAGACAAGACTTGATGTTTTTTGTTATTTTTGTTTTGCTATACAATGAGAGAAAAAAGTTCGTACATTTTTTCACCTCTTAGGGTGTAGATTTTTGTTCTCTTAGCTGCCAAATGATGAAAGGTTTGTGACTCCTTGATTTCGTTTGTTTTCACTGAGTTTTAACTCACTTAATTGTTTATATCACCTCTGTCTGATTTATATTTATGTGGCATTTTTTTTTATTTTTACTTTCCAAACAGATTTTTCAAACTTCACCAAAAGACGAAGGTACATGTATCTTGATTTGAAAAATGTTGTATTGATTTTCTATTGAAATGTGAAAGAGCAAGGCATATGATGCCGAGACCTTTTTTATTCATTTGAAATTTTAATGCTGAAAATGTATATATAGAAAGTTTCATCCAAATATGTTTTTATTGTTTATTCATTAATGATATTGTATATATCAGTGCAATAGTGCATACACATCCATCCATGCACAACCACACCTCTCCCATAGTCCCAGGTACCCAAACCAAAATAGAAAAAACAAACAAAAGAAAGAAGAAGAATACTCATATGACACGAGCAGTGAGCTCTGATGAATTTTGTAGTTGTTGGGACGGAGAGAAGACTATGGCAGAATAGTAGTCAGGATTTCGAGTTTTGTAGCCACTCAACCCATCATAATTTAGAAAAACAATAACTAGGACATCATAAAATTAGTAAGACATTATTTGTGACATTTCAAAATGCTAATTAGTTAAATTTTCATAAGAAAAATGTTGTGCAGAGTTTTTCATATAAAAATTCCATTCATAATAATGTGACAGTGGTGGTACACTTTTTTAAATTATGAGCCGGTGTTTTAATGTTAACTGAAAGAACCCAAAACAACCATATCGTTGAGTATTGAAGGTCTATACCAAAATCCTGTTCATATAATATTATTTTTTTATAAAAAATTATGATCAACTAAAACGATGAATATTTTGGTTTGAATTAAGAGGACTACAAAAGACCACATCATTTTATTTATATTTGTATAGAAAATAGCATTACTTTTTTTGTAATTAGTTACTTTTTTGGTGCTTTGATTCCATAATGTGGGGTTATTTATTGAATTCTTCAATACTTTTATGTTTGCTATAAAAAATAAATGCTTTCATCTTTGTGAACTTTTCCATTTCAAAGATGAACCCAGAGTAATGCTTATTTTCATCTAAGGAAGAATCATGCCACACCTGCGAGGTCTGTCCAGAAGATAGTCATTTCGTTTCTTTTATGGGAAATTTAACTCTTAACATTTTAATTATATTCATAAACATTTAACCAATGTCCCACACGTGGGGCTCACTTGGTAATTTCGAAATTACGAAATAGTGATTCTTTGAGCAAATTTTGTATCTATACAGCATATTTTTTTTTTATTTTTCTTCAAATTTTCTAAATATTATGTATAATTTTTATATCATTTTTTCTTTTATACTTCTCACATTATTCAAGACAATTATAGCTTACCCACTCATATTTTTTAACCAAATCCATTTTTGATCAAGAATTTTTTAACTCTATTCATAAAAATTCTTTTTCTGCATTTTAAGATAACAAAAGCATTCGTATTATTGAATATGTGATCAGTCCGCGAATGGTGGCGTTTTTAGTGACTTATGATTTTATTAAATTGTATTTGACTTGTGCTAAAAAAAAGTGGCCTTTTAAACCTAGTTTAAACTTGAAAAAGTTATTCAAATAAGTAACTTTTTAAAACTAGCTTAAGCTTATGCCTTATGGCTTGTTTAAAAAACAATCCAAACACTCCCTAAGAGAGAAACCACTTGATAACATGTATGAAAGACCTTACCTTTCTTTACTAGTATTTTGCCAACTCCCCATTTTTGGAGGGCAAGTAAACAAGCCAGTGTGGACGAGAGAGAGCCTTTAACTAACAATGGATGGCACGGATGGAGACCCCATGACCCATGCTTAGGGATGAAAAAATAACCAAATATCTCGGATCCCCACCCTGCCATGTCCCAAATCCGTCTCGTTTTATGCATATCTATTTTTGTTCTTTCTATATTTTATTAAAATACATTTATTGTGATTTTTTCCTTAGATTTGTGATTTTATCATTTGCTTTATCCATAATATATTTGAAAAAATCACTAACATAATTCAAACTCATCCCATTGTCATCCCTACCCATGCTAGGTGTTGATTTTTCAAATCTCAATCCAAGCGTCCTGGGAAACAAGGCTCGCGTGGGAACTCTCATGATAATGTATATATATATATAGCTAGGTGAGTGAGAGGTTATTATTTTAATTAGCCAAAGAAGAAATCTCAAGCTGAGTTAACTCACTTTATGGCCAAACAAGGATAATTTTGTAACTTAATTTTCAAATTCAAGTTGTTTTAGAAGTCATATTTTAAAAATAAAACTACTTGAAGTAGTAGTGTCGTCAAAACACGAGTCCAGGTTTAACAATTGTCTCGAATTCTCATAGAGGCTCAAGTCATGCTATGAAAAACACAAATTTGAGCTGAAAGTTTTGTTTTTAAAACATGATTTTTAAACAACTTGAGTCCGGTAATATATTCAAAACTATTGGAAAATGTAAAATACATATAAAAACAACATTGTGAAACACATATAAAAACAACATTTTTTAATTTATAGATAAACTCAAAGATCATGATGCTTGTGGAATCTTTTATCTGTTTATGCGTTGTTTTCTTTTCCAAAATGCTTATGGAATCTTTAAATTCACAGCATGCATAGATACCTTTGGCGGTAATATTGGCTACACTCGGAGGAGGAATTTGGTGCTAGCGGACTCATCTTTATGCGTTTCCGAAATTATTAGGTGGGATACGGAATTACTGTCTCATGTTTCCTTAATTCTAGCAAGAGTGGTGTATGTTTCATGTAATGTATTTTGGGAACAAGTACATTTTATGTTTCACGTACGTTAATCGGAAAATACTATTAATATATTTTGGTGGTCTGCCTCTGAGTGAACACGAGGATGGAATTTTTTTTCCATTATTCCAATAATTGATTGAGTGCAAGTACCAAGATTGCAACCTAATCTGCACCATATATATTTTTTTATTAGGTATTGCTGTCAGGATTTCTAAGTTAATTTTTGCGCACCTATTCGGTCTAAAACATATTAATTCCCAAGGAATAAATTTGCATAGTCTTAAAGAATTGAACCTGAGTTGGTCAATGTGAAAAATACACTCACTTGACCAACTCGTACAACTCCTCCAATTTAATCTTGACCATTCTATGAAAAATAAAAATAAGGAAGAAAAGAAAAACCAAAAAAAGAAGTGTCGTGAAATCATTAAATGAATGCTTTGGTTATATGTAAATGAAAATGTAAAGTTAACCTCCCTATTGGAAGGGCCACCCAGTTCGTGTGGTAAGGCCAGGCAGTTTACAAAAGCCAAGGCTTGGGCTCGGGTCCCTTGAGACCACCCGTCTTTAATTAAATCTAACTCTAGTAATTGTATCTTTTCTTTGTATGCTTTCAAAAAAATAAAAAATAAAAACTCATTTGAGAGTTAAAAGCATGAGTTCACATTTTCACATGCATATAGAATCCATTAGAAATTTTAATTGAATGCTGAAAATGTATAGAAAGTTTCATCCCGCTATATTTTATTGTTTATTCACTAATTGTGTTGCAAGCGCATAGTGCATACACATGCACAACCCCACCTCTCCCATGTAAGGGAAAAAAAAAGAGTACACAGAAGAAATGAGCAGTGAGCTGTGAGAGAAGATTATGATGGAATAGTAGCCAGGATTTCTTGTAGCCATTCAACCCATCTAAATTGGAAAAAACAAAAAGTAGGACATCTTAAAATTAGTAAGACATTAATTTTTAACATTTCAAAATGCTAATTGCTTGAATTGTCATAAGAAAAATACTACACGGTCGGATTTTGTATATAGAAATTCTATTCATAATGATGTCATAGTGGTACTTTTGAAAGAAAAATTATCCTCCTAGTTTTTATATAAAAAATGCCATCAGAATAACGTGACAATGAGAGTGCATTTTTAAAATTATGACCAGGTATTCTGAATTGAATCAAAAGGTCTACTACAAAAATAAGGCCTTTACCGACACTTCACAAAACGCCGGGAAAAATACAAAAAGTTAAACCTTTAATGACATTTTTACCGGCACTTTTATGTTTTTTTTTTTTTTGACGTTTTTTATCCCGGCGTTTTCAAAGTGCCAAAAATAACATGTCGCCGGCACCATTTTCTGATTAGCAAGTTTTGACAGCATTTTAAAAAGCACGGGAAAAAATTTATAAATATGGACAGCGACACTTCTAGAAATGCCGGTAAAAGTCTAAGTCATTAAAAAAATAAAATTTCATTTGTGCCCTTGTTTCCATGCTAATATATCCAGCAATTATTAAAATACAAATTTAGAAGAAAGCAGCTCAGAGATCTGATTGTCAAGGCCAAAAGAAGACAATATAAGAAATCATCATCTAAAAAATGAATGGCTGCTCCTTGTTAAAGTTCATCACAAAGTAGATTTTATTACATCCAGTAAAAGAAATGAACATACTATCAACAATACTCTCACTCAAAAATACTTGGGTCATTTTCCTCTCTTAGTGTCTCTACCCTCAGCATCGAACCTTCAGCTTTGGCCCTCTCTGCTCTCTTTTTCTACTTGAGTTGATTGTGATCACCCATTAAAATTCATTACCACCAATGCATTCTTAAATGATACTCTTCAACCGTGTCAAACAATCTCATAGAGTTAGGAATTTTGATCATGATTAACTAATCAATCAAGTGAAAAGTTGAACATAAGCGTACAACTTGATCATTCAAAAGATTTCTCTCTTTCCTAAAACTAAAACTTGTTTCTTTTTCCTTCCTTAGGTCAGAACTTAGTATAGCAGTCTCCTGTCATAGAAACATAAAGAACAGAACAATAAGATGTTGATAAAACCTAATTGATACACCATGTTAGGAAATTTACTGAAACAAGGTGATGAGATGTGCACTGGTATCAATTGGAAATTACTAAATTTTAAGGTTTTTATACCTATTTTTTATGGGTATTCAGACCCTTGCAAAACTGAGAAAACTTGATGTAATGAAGTTTGACATTGAAGGCTTTCCCCTCATTCAAATTTTAAATTGTCATTTTATCCATTATTCTTTGTAGTACATTCAGTTAACTCAAGCCATTGTTCTCATTAAATTTTATTGAATTATTATACTCCATTCAGTTAGCTCTGTTGATTCTTCAAAAAAAAAAAATAAAAGACTGAGAACTTAATGTGAAATGAAGAGTACATCAGACCCTTACTCCAGTGGTGCCCCTTATGCTCAAACTCAACTAGTCCTAAAAGATATGGGTACGGAAGATGTATTTTAAGTAGATTTTCCATGAGGCGGCTTTAGTAGATTTGCAATGTTAAGACCAGACCCCTTGTTTCCTCGTCCAACAGTGCCCGAACCAATTAACGGCCTAAATGTTTCAATTTCCTAATATATTGAAATAAAACCCCAGTAAGCTGAACCATTAAGCTATGTTGTACTTCAACAGTTTTTTTCTCATCAGCAATACCTAGTTTTAATAGTTAAAAGCCCCTGTATAATTTCAGTTCACTTAACCCAAAAGTCATTCGTATTACTAATGTAAACTAAAGAACCAAACTGGAAGCCGATTTCTTTTTTCTTCTTTTTTTCCCCAATTCATCCATGTAAACACATACCTATACATACATCTATGTCTTATATACCTATATAATATGTCCACAACAACCAATTTGCAAGAGTATAGTCAACCAAAATGCAACCGCAAGCTGCATTTGACGATGCAAATTTGGCCCATTACAGGAGCATCAAACACATAGCAAAAGGCAGGTTTCATGTTGAATTCCTTGCAACAAAGAACATCAATTCTTACCACCAATAGAATAAAAACCACAACCTAGACTGTTGTGAGCTTCAGATAACACAAAGAACTCTGACAACAAAAACTTTTGCTCATAAAAATTGAGTCAAACTATGAATTTATGACAATCCCACTAGTTTTTAAAAAAGATTGATGCCTTTCTTGCTAAAGAATCTGCTCTCACTCATAAAATTTAGAGGAAAACATGACATATAGATGGAAAGGAAAAGGACTCCAGTTTTTAGGAAATAAAAAGGAAAAATAAGAAGTCCACTCACACTAGACAGAATATGAAACAAAACACATCTAGATGTGCTCAAACTAATAAATGAAAGGGAAAACAAAAAGGAAAGTTCTCTCATCCTGGTCTTTTCCTGGTTCAAGCTACAAGAACCAACTGCCCATATGGGTCAGAGTTCTTCATCCCTTAGCTACCTAAATTAAAATTTGAAAAAATGAAAACAGATATTGAGGCCTCTCCAAGCTATAAGAATTACTGCCCTCTTTTACGGCATAAATAAAGCTGCAGTATTGCAATCTTTCTTGGACCTTCTATTTAGAACCCTTGTCCCAAATAATCGATCCACAGTTCAGTTTTGCAATCATCTTACCTCAGATTTATAGGTGGACACCACATATTTGCCAACATATGTTAACTACGAAATAATCTAGAACAGAAAAAAAGTCATATGTTCGTCTACAATCAATGCAAGCAAATCTAGCTTAAAAGATCATGTTGTAGGCTTCTTGCAAATATACCCATGAAAACATTTTACGAGCAACAGTGAAACCATGATTACAGTTTTCTACAAGTTGAACTTCCATTTAAGTAGATATATATATCATAAGAGATTGAGGTTAGACAGAAAATTCATTCCAGATAAACCAATAAACGTGACATAATCAAATGGATGCAATAACACAAAGTGTAGTAATGTAATTTTCATGAAGATAGCTTCCAATAGTATAAAATATATGTACTCTGTTGGCCCACGTAAGCAACCCAAGAGGGAGGGTAAATTGGGTTTTATAAAAATAATGGCAAATAAAGCAATTAAAAACTTATCAAGTAATGTAGTAATGGGTAATCAAACTAAAAGCCAAGCAACCAAATAATAAAATGTAATGCAAACAAGTGTTATGAACAATGAAGGAAAACAAAGCAAGAAATGAAGAATGAAGAATGAAGGCACAAGAATTTTACAGAGGTTCAACCAATCCTTGCCTACATCCTCTCTTCCTCAATCCTCTCGAAGGTATTCCACTATATAAAATTCCCTTACACAGTTGTTGGTTTTGCTTCAAGTGCCCAGCTTACTCTTACAAGAGCTCTTCCCAAGCTCTCAAAATCCTGAGTGATTTTATCCAAACTTCACTCAAACTTACAAGTTTATAAACCCACCCAACAATAGATAAAGGTCGTACAATGAACAACTCTATCTCAAAGGGCAGATTAGCAGATTTGCAGCTCACTCAAGAACCTCTCAAATGAATAAAAACAAAGTATAAGATGTAGGTGATGAAATCTCACTTTCTAGCTTTTGATCTTGTGTTCTTCTTTTTTTATATATGGGTTGGGGATCTTCTATATATAGCCTTTAGTTAATTATGGCCGTTGGTGGTGGATGGGAGACCATTTGATATAAGATCGCACTGTTATAACAGTAAAAAATATAGTTGTTGGAGCCGAGGTGTCGACACCTGACTTTCATGTGTCGATACATCAAGTCTGCATTTTTTAGATTTTGTTCACTGCCTCTATGTGTCGATACATCAACCCATGTGTCGACACATGACCATCCATGCTTTAGATTTTGGCCACTGTTTTCATGTGTTGACGCCTTAAACCCATGTGTCAACAACTTGTATCAGAAAACTTGATTTTTACAGATTTTGCCCTATCTTCTCCATTGTTTTTAAGTTCTTCAAGGGTCATCCAAATAAGCTTTCTAAGCCTTGAAAACACTTTTTCAAGGTATGTTGACTTCAAGAACACTTTCAATATCTTCGAGATGAATTCACTCCATTTTGATTACTTGTAGAGTTCTTCAATCAACATCACTTCTTCCATTGATCTAAATCTTCTTCAAAATCTTCAAGAGAACTTTCAAGACTTGAAATATCTTTTCTTCAACTGATCTTCTATTGTTCTTTGAACATTTTCAATTTCTTTACTTGATCTTCATCAACTTTATTTCTTCTAAGATTTTTCAATCAATATAATTTCTCCCATCCATTCAAGACTTCAACATAATCTTCAATAATGCTTTTAAGTCTTGTGATTTCTTATCACTAGGTCTTCAATGTAGAAGGTATAAGCACTTGTTGCTGATCTCCTTCATCTTTTGAATATCTTCAATCTATAGGATGAACTTGTTGAATGTATCAACCCATCATGCTCATCAACCTTCAAATCCTTCTTGACAAGCTTCTCAACACAAGTTCTTTAATATCTTCCAATGTGATAAGTAAAAACTTACTTCCATTTTTCTTTTGTGCTTTATGCCTCAGAGTATACAAACTTTTGCTCCCCATTTCTTATGCATTTGATGCTTTAGTGGATTGATATGGCCACGAAGATTGAGGGTCTTCATAGTGAATAAGTTCTTCAATTCTCATAAGATCTTTTACTTTGAAACAGAGTTAATCCAATATGTTTCTCTATTAATCTTCAAGTTCTTCTATCAATATTCATGTTTCCAAAACATATCACCATGATAGAATTTCAGAACTTGCATCATTCTTTTCAATACTTGTTGAACTTATTGAGCATCTTCAATCTCTTTGAGAATAAGATTACCTAAGTAATCTTCTTGTTGGATACTCAACCAATCAACTGAATTATTTTCTTATTATCAAATGATTATAATGTAATCTGCACACTGAATTGAAATCATTAGATAACAACTATATAGTTTTGTTATCATCAAAATCAATATGAGGATCAACCTTGAGTCAACATATTCTTCATAATTTCAAACGCACAAACACATAAAATAAAAAACGCATAAAGTCTTCTAAGAATTCCATGATCAGAACCAAATAAATTGCAAAATTCTGACAGCGACACTAAATAAGATTAACAACGAACACAATAAAACAATACAAAAAACTTTTGGCATTCACTAAAATGAAAACAAGCACAACACCCAAATTGAAAATGTTAGCTAAAAATGGGGTTTACCTTCGTCATCCGAGTTTTGACCTCAGATTTCCGTGCTTTGTTGTAAGTGCGCCTCTTCTCTGCTTGGTGGCATAATTTGCCTTATTCGTTAAAGCAACGATCGAGTGACGACTTGGCTTCATAACAGAGCTTACTGATAATAACCCTGAAACACCTTTCGGCTATGGTGAAGCAGACAACGCCATGGCCCGCGTCGGCTCAAGATCGTATCACAGAGCACATTTCAGCCCTAAAATTTTCTTTTTCAAAGACAGAGAGAGAGAGAGAGAGAGAGAGAGAGAGAGAGAACTGACCTGCAAATAGAGATCGGTTAGCTAGGGGATGGTGGAGGGTGGCGATGGAGCTGGGGGAGGGCGAAGCAAGCATCGCTGGTGGAGGACAAAGGAGGCAGCGACAACTCTAGGGGAGAACGAAGGAGACATCGACAGCGCTGGTGGAGGCTGAAGGCAACAATGGCGACGAGATTGAGAGAGAATCGTGGCACTCATAGTGGTGGAGGCTGAAGGCGGCATGGCTGCACAAGGTCAAATGCCTAAATGCCTGCGCAAATGTCTACCTAGGGCTTTACATCGAGAGAGAAAAAAAAAGGGGGAGGGGGAAATTTTACCCATAAGGAAACAATGTCGTTTCGGGGCTTTTTAGACCCTTTCCCAGCGCGTTTTTTAAAGCGCCGGTATTTTTCATGTAAGAAAGTTGGTCTACTTACATATAAAATGGCGTTTTTCATAACAATGCTGGTGTAAATAGACACATAACGGGGTTTTCTAGAAACGCAGGGAATAGTGTGTCACCTTAGCCTTTTTGTAGTAATGGGTCTACAAACAACCATATCATTGTGTATGAAGATTTTGTACAAAAATTCTGTTCATGTAACATTATTGTTCTTTTTAAGAATTATGATAGATGTTTTGGTGTGAAATAGGATAACTACAAAAGGCCACATCATTCTATTTATTTTTGTATAAGAATTAACTTACTCTTTTCATGATATAGGAAATTGAGGAGGAAAAACAAAACAAAAAAATATATCTTATTTGCTTTCCATATTCTGGTTTTATTTGTTGAGCAAAAAAGAAAAATACTTTTATCTTTGTGAAGTCTTCATCTCCAAGATGACCCCCAGAGTAATGCTTACCTTGGAGGAAAGAATCATGCCACACAAACATTCTTAACCCAAACCACGGTAACTTCCTTTCTTCCATGGGAAATTTAACTTTTAAGGAGATAAATATTTAATTATGAGAATTACAAGCACACCTCTTTAATTATGACTCAGTATCACTATATTTTTTTAAACTTTAAAACATAACAAATTAATCCTTAAATTACCAATCAACCCTCTCAGTTAGCATCTCAGTAATCAGTTAGAAGAGTACATGAAAAAATATCTTGTAACTTATACATGTTCACAAAAAATCATTTTATACATGTATTACATTCTCTTTTTGTAATAATTGTCTAATAACTAAAATACTTGTTATTTTGTCCATATATTTACATGTCATTTCAAAGGACATTTAGTCATTATGTAATTATTATAATAAGAGAAGATTAATTTAGGCATAAAACTATTCTTTTATTAACATGTACAAGTCAAATAACAATTTTTCATCTATTTTTTTAACGGTTGCTAACATCAAAGATTAATTGATATAAATTGATAATTCAGGGGTTAACTTGTTACGTTTTAAAGTTTAAGGGGTCATAATTATATTCAGTCATAGTTCAAAGAATGTGCTTGTAATTAACTCTTAATTATATTCACAACCAATTAGTATGGTATTAATTTTTAAAAGTTACATTTTATTTCACACTGTCATGGAAAATCAAAATGATTTAAATATATATAAAAAATGGAACACTGAAATGAAAGGAATATTTTTCGAATTATGTTTTCAAAATTCATTTTATTTAAAAGCGCACAATGAAATTGTTTTTGTTAGAAAGCTAGAAAAAAGCTCCCTCAGACTTTAGAGTATCATTTAAGACAAACGTTAACATGTGCCATTAATATAAAAGTTAAGAATGTCTGAACAAAATTATATAGTGTGTAAAAATATATATATCTATATATATAAAGTGTGGGTCCTACATATTTTACAACCCAATAATACATGCTTAACCTGTGTAATGAAGACATATTGGATATGTCTATAAACATTAAGGCTATGTTTGGTACAAGGAAATGAAAAGAAATAGAATGATAATAGCAATGGAATGAGAATGAGAATGGAATGAAAAGGAATAGTCATTCTCATTCCCTTGTTTAGCAAAACCAATAAACAATGCTAGAATATAATGGAATGAAATTTGTGTATGATATGAAAATTTAATATTATGTCTATGCAAAATATTAGTAATATATTATTTAATTATTATATATTATTAAGCATTTGTAATGGTGGTGGTGGCGGCGGCGGCGGTGGTGGTTTAATTATTAAATATTTTTATAAATTTTGAACTTTTTAAATTTGAAATTTGAATTTTTTTTTAAATTTTAAAATCAAAAAAATAATTACCTAACATGTTTTATATTTTTTAAAAGAAATTTGATAACAAAAATCTTATTAAGTTTTGTTTTATACTGTTTCATGTGGAAATGGAATAACCATTCTCACTCTTGAAGTAGGCAATTATCATTTCAACAAAATGTGGGAATGATCATTTCATCTTTAAATAATAGTAGCAAATAGGGGAATGAAAATGAAAGTAAAAATGACCATTCCATTTTTTTGTACCAAACATAGCATAAGGGGTTGGCTCGGTGGTTAAGCCTTAGGGTCTAGGAGTCTGTTCTCTCTAAGGTTTTAGTCTTTCAGGTTCGAAAATTCTTAAGTACTTTTAATCTCT
Source organism: Euryodendron excelsum (assembly GCA_033060915.1). Classification (NCBI taxonomy): domain Eukaryota; kingdom Viridiplantae; phylum Streptophyta; class Magnoliopsida; order Ericales; family Pentaphylacaceae; genus Euryodendron; species Euryodendron excelsum. The sequence goes on from CM065383.1 coordinate 12,823,816, forward strand.
TGGGGCTACTCTAAAGCATTCGGCTTAATAATTACATGGTTTATGTGGAACATGAAGACTACACAAGCTCTAAAATTAATTGAGGTGCGTACAAGCTAGTCCGAACGCACGATTAGCCAAAAAATATATATATATATATATATATGTATATATATTAGATATGTCTATGAGACTCATAGGTCGGACATATTGTTCGGCAATCTATACGCATGGAATAATTACTTCTTTGAACTTGTATTAATAGCCATCTTGCAGTGAGGGCATTTAGGAAAATCTAAAATTAGAATAGTGACACCAGTTAATAAGTTTCTAATTGACTAATCAATAATCAAATTGCAATGTCAAATGACAAATGTCAATGGAAGACAAATAAACCCACTTGGTGCATCAATGAATCTTCGGATCAACGGGTGGTAAATGATAATCTGTGCCCTTAGCCCCATGTTAAGCCACATGTACTTTATTTTCTCATGTTATTTTGAAATATGGTAGAAATTAAATACAATACAACAACTTTAAATATAATTAAACACCATTAATGTAGACAAATATGTAGTTTTTATATTGTATTATTTTTATATATTAATACAATTTTCGTATTATCACATATTTTTGCATTTTAATGTAATCAAAGCATTGTATTACAGTATTTGTAAAATTTTTGTACCATAACTATTGGTGTTGTACGCTTTGTATATCATTTATTTATCATATTTAATATTTAATTGACTATAATTAGGGTCTGTTTGGTACAATTAGGGCCCCTTTTTTTAACCTTTTATGTTTTTATAAGTTAAGACTAGCAGAAAACCAAAAAATAAAAATAAAAATAAAAATAAAAAATTAACTTTTTTACTTATAAATCAAAAAATTAAACAAAAAAAAAAAGTTTAAAATAAGCCCTACCAAACATTTAGACAAATAATTGCACGCCGGCAGCAACGGACACTTTAGACAAATAACTAGCATACTGGTAGCTTCAACTTTGTTAAAGGTTTCAATCAGCCCTCAGATGGGCCGGCCCAGATCAGCACAGCACCGATTTTTGCAGCCCAAGGCCAACAGGCTTTGACAAGTCAATGGGTTGGCCAGCGTCTAATTTTTAGCCTAAGCCTAACAGGTCACCAAATCAGATTAGACAATTTCTTAAATTTTTTAGCCCACTGTTTTAAACATTAATAAAGACAGGCCGACATGCTCAGTACCCTATAAAAACATTCCATTTTGACCTAAACCGCTTCGAACAATTGTGCGCCTTGCAATTTTAATCCGATTCTAGAAAAGGAAATGAAATATTTTGCAAAATGTATCCAAACAAGGAGTTACTCAATCTGAATTATAACATTAATACAAACCTAGGAAATTTCCAAGAAAATTGGATTAGAAATTTCTCCTTCTTCAAGGTACATGAATTAAATGAATAAATAGCAGTTATCAACATCACTCATAAACCCCAAGGGGTCGGTCTGGGGTCAAGGCTTGAGGTCTGGGGTCTACTCCTTCTATTGTCCCAGGTTCGAAATCTCTTAACAGGCTGAAAGTAATCCTATCTAACCCTTCAATGAATCCAGTTTGGAATATATTGGAGGACTCATCTGATCCAGTAAGCAAAAGCCCGGCCCAACCCAATCCAATATGACACAGATAACTACTGGATGCCCTATTCTAATAAGCAAAATCCAATCCAATAATGCATTATGTTCACAGCTTAGAATCCTATTTTAGCTAAGTATTCTTATGGTGGTTCCACACAATACAAAACACCCATGTTATTTGCTGTAGGGTCCATCTTTTTGTTCACCATAGGAGGACTCACTGGAATAGTCCCGGCAAATTCTGGGCTAGACATTGCTCTACATGATAAGTGGCAGATGAGTTAGAACAGATAAGGCTCAGCGGGTGGGCACTAGTGGAGGATTCCATATCCATGGCGTCATCTAGTTCACTGTTCATCACCCTGTAATGGAAGCGAGAAGTCACAAGCTCAAGAGCATAGTTGCCAAAACAAAAAACGGAAGCGGAAGGTGAAACATGGTTTAACAAGAATTATGGGAAAACGAAAATGTTACCTGATATAAAATTAAATATGATATTTATAAGAAAATTTATTAAGAACCTTAAAAAAAATATAAAGTGTTAGAATATTTTTATGATTTAAGTGAAATACTAATACTGTGCAATATATATATACAAAGAATGTGAACTTATGAAGTGATTTGGGTAATTTCAGCTTACAACCAAACATGATTTGCGTATTTTCCGCGCCTCTCATTTGTTTTCTTTTTTCGTTGCTTTTTCTTTTGTTTTTCCTTCCCTCGACAAATGAACGAAACAAAGCATAAAGGAAATGCCTGTCACTTTTATGGCTCAATTACTTCTTCAAGGGATACTAAAACTCACTGATAAAGCAAGTGGAAAGTATCCTTGGCAAAATGTGAAAATTGCAAGTAGCAACAAAATAATATATATACCTACAGATACAATAATATGGTTTCATGATTCAAGAACTATTTCTTTGTTCTTCATTCGTAGATGTAGATATTGATGAATGCAATCACCCATCACCAATAGATCTCGTAAAACATGAGAGAGAATATATAGCATTTGCGCATAGAGATATTGATGGTGAGAAGTGAGAACTTTTTTTTATACACAGATCAAGAAAAAACATTATTGCAAGTTAGTTTAAACCTCCCTCAGGGGCAAAGAAATTTTAGCCATAGTTATTTCATAACCCCTTTCTCTGGGAAAATAAAGTTGACCAATCTACACACCCATTCTAGTACGAAAAATTGGGACAAATTTTCAGTATGACAATGGTATCATGTAACGGCCGTTCTAATTTTGATCCTACTAGAAGGAGGGCAAAATTAACTTGTAAATTATACATCACAACTGCCATATGGAGAGCCATATGATCTACTTAAAAAGGCCTATTAGATAGGAAAAATGTATTCTTTTATAAAATTTGTATAAAAAATCTTACTGTTAAGAGCCATATGGAGGGTTTTGTTTTAAACTGAAAGACTATCATTAATCTATATCATTACGCATATAAATCAAATACGAATATTTTTGGTGGTATGGCATTTGCATCGAGCAATCTCTTGTCACTTATTCCATGTGATCTTGAACAATAGTTTTTTTTAACACAATTAAAGGCATATACACTATACAATTGGTCTAGTGCTCCCTTCTCTTCTTCCATTTTCTGTATGAACTAACTTGGATACTGGGGGAAGAATCAGTTGGTCATGAATGATTGCATTCATATCACCAATCGTTTTGCAAGGAGATGTGTACTCATCACTGCTCATGAAAAAATAGTGAAATATATTGCTTGTCTTCCAAAACAGATCCTTGCATGCTTTTGGAACCAAGCTCCCTTCTGTTTGAAGCACCATTCTCAGTAGTTCTCTCCGACTACTTTCAATCATTCTTCTCATCTGTGTCACAGCATCTTCTTCACTGATAGCACCACAACCTTGAATTATATATAATGACAAGCTGTTCAGTTTCCCTTGTGCGCTTTCTCTCTGCAAAATAGAAACACCATTCGAGCTTAACACTGAAGTCTTAGAGAGCCTAGAAGAAAAACAAATTTTTAAATTCAACCTTGACGGTTTGAAGATCATTGAAAAGTCTCCCAATTGTGGTTATGTGCTTGTAAAGATTATTGTATTCTGCACTTCTTACAGCTGTATATGACAATTCTGATCCGAGAAAATAAAGAGTTATTAGAAGAATAGGTCCTAAGCCAATTGTCTCGCACCCATTGGACATATATTCATCCAAGGTTGGCACTGTCTTGTTTCTCCCCCACTCGAACTCTCTCATCATGCAATTGACCAAATTAAGCCACTGCGCATGAAGATCAGCTTTGTGTTACAATCCCATGAAGATCTTGACTTCAAGAAGTATTAGAAATCTATTGTTTAAACCTCTTACTATTTTGATTATGTCTGGTCTGATGCTTCGTCCTTGTTCTATCGACACCTTAGCTGCAAGCTCATTTGTTGTGTTGTAAATTGCAGAAAATATGATTTCTACATGTTCCGAGCAGTAACCAGTGGCTGAATGTCCATCCCACCTGTTGTCCATGGCAACTTCATCTAATATCTTACGAAGAAGAAAAAAATGTAAACATTATAATGCAAGGAAGCTTACTCTTCAACCAATTCAGTAAGGTTAAGTAGTTCTTCTCTGGAACCACCAACATCAAATAAATCATCCAGAGCAGTTATGAGGACAGAATTTTTGGTCCATGAGATGCGAGCATCGGATGATTCAGGGGAGAAAAGGACGGCAACAATGGAGAAATAGGCAGAGGATAGCCTTTGCCTGAAAAACTTCAAACAATCCAATCTGGTATCTTTGAGCCATCTGCAAATATTTGAGTATAAGTATAACATATAGTAGGAAGTGTATCTGTGTTGGTTTGCTGCAAATAAGGGTCTAGTTAGACTGTTACCTATCTAGATGTTTTAGTTCTTCCTGGTGTATGCCCTGGCAAGTGTTAAAATTTTGCAGTGAAAATTCGATAAGGTCTCTGTTATTAATGTTGGAGCACCTGTAATCAACTTGCTTGTGTGAGAGAGGTGAAATTATCGGAACAAGAGCATCATCAATAGAAGTTATACCTGTAAGATGTCTTAAGAAGTCAAAAATTGTCTGTGTTGTATTGCTCTATGCTTCTCCTGTTCTCAAGTCGATCTAGACTACTATGGGAATACTTCAGTGCATGTTCTGCCTAAAATGACAAAATTTGAGATACAAAAGGAAGAAAGGAAACAGGAAGAGAAGCTGCAGACTACTACTTTGACTTACTACTATTACCTCTTTGTGTAATCTATGGTCATGAATGGGCAGATTTAAGATATGCTGCTTCAGGAAAGAGCTTGTCCAAGCTTGTATTTTCTCAAGAGTGGGTTCTTCTTGGGATATTGTGATTTGTGAAGCCTTGAATAACTCCAGAATCGTACGGGTTTCTGTATATTGTGAGCTTACTGAATCGAAGAAATGTTCTTGTTCATCGAATTCCGCTAATGCATCTGCAAGGCATACTTGATTAGTAATTTGCTGACTTGTAGTCATATATATTCAAATGTACTCAGACACACCTGATGAAATGTCATATCCATGCATTCGTAGGAGCCGAAAGGCCATGGCACAGCAATTGACATCCAAAACTATCTCTTCATTCCTCTGCAGCCAGCATCTGTTCATCAACCAAATTCAAGTTTTTAATATCTGAAAATTTTATTAAAGAGTTAAGAGCTAGATAATTTTGGAATTACCTGTATGTTTCATCTAGCACGCTTTGAATCTCATATCTGAATTTTTTTTCTATTCCCAACCTCTCAAGATCATCAACCATGCAGAGACGAGTATATATGTTGAGAGGATAAATTGCAGGGACTGCAGGAATGACAAGAACAATAATATTAAAAATAAATAAAATAACTGAAAACATTATTAATTCACTGCTCTGAAAGCTTTACCTCCATTTTCATATATTTGCAAGAGTGAGTGCAAGTACTCGCGGCATTTATCGTCATCATGAAGGTGAATCAAAGCGGCTGCAGTTGTGGATGGTGAATTGAAAAGGGACCCATTGCTTCTTTGGTGTACCATCACCTCCTTCCAACCATATGATTTACCAATCCTTCAGCAACATAGGCTAGACAGCCTCTATTTCCCGCAGAACTGATTCTAAAGGCTCTAAATATTAGCCAGGCAAGACAGTTAGATAGGAGAAGTTAATTGCAAGAGTAGTAGCTTTTATTTAGCTCGTCAGAGCAAGGAATGAAAAAGAGACACCTTTCAACTTCCAAATCTCGATTGCGAAGCATGGCATCCACCAAAGATGGGTCCAGAGGAAGATCCAAACGTAGTTCTTGGGCAAAATTGATCATGCCGGGAAATATTATATTAAACCCAATTGGAGAATATTGTTGGTTCTCATTGGCAGCCCAACTGTTTGACTCAATGAAGTCAAGGCCTATGAGGAGGAGGAAGAGAAAGATAATCAACATGGTTTGTTAAGTAACAATTGGGGAGATGGAGATTTACATTCAAGAGATCAAATACACACACACACACACACATATATATATATGTATGAAGACCTTACCTTTCTTTACAAGTATTTTGCCAACTCCCCATTTTTGGAGGGCAAGTGTATATATATATGCATGAAAAACCTTACCTTTCTTTACAAGTATTTTGCCAACTCCCCATTTTTGGAGGGCAAGTAAGCATGCCAGTGTGGAAGAGAGGCAGTCTTTAACTAACAAGGGATGGCTCGGATGGAGACCCCATGCCCCATCTGGGTGCTGATTTTCCAAAACCCAATCCAAGCATCCTGGGAAACAAGGCTGCTTGTGTGGGAACTCCCTGGAGGGGACCATAGCCACCCACGCAGTGTCATAAGAAGAAACCGAGAGCTCAACCTTCTTCTTAAACATCTCACTGATTCTCCCAATTTGGCATTGCACACTCTTTCATGTAATTGAAAAAAAAAGGGTACCAATTCAAATTAGTTCTTAATAATTCTTCTCTCATAACTAAAGCATAAAATATCGAGATATTATTAGAGGAATCAAGTTAGCGTACGTACCATAGCATCGTGGAGTTTTCCGGTTATTGGTGGCTGAAAACATGCATCTGCTTGTGAAAAATAAACAGCTTTTAGAACTTACTCATAGGAAAAAGACCGTATTGATATTTGATATATAGCATGCTCTATGTAAAAGTGAAATAGCCAAAAATGCTTAATTTTGCGTGCAAATATGCTATATAGAGCATGCTGATGAGTATATATAAAAACTCACATAATGGATGTTTAATATTCCTGAACTTGTGCTCTGGGAGGAGCACAAGATTATTTCTGCAGGCCAGTGACATTTGAGCCACCATAGCTTGGGCGGCGGGCGGCGGCTGAAGGTTTTGTCTCTGCTGTGCGTGTTTGATGGAATCGAAGGAGGTGTAACGATGGTTTAAATGGTCTCCAACTTCGGATACAGGCAAAAAATTTTGCTAATTTTTAATAAAAAAGAAATAAACATAAAATAAAAAAATAATGCTATATTCAATCTCATTTTTCAATTATTTTTATCACTTTTAAACACAAGGGTATAGGATTCACGTTAATATATTTATATAGGACCCATTTACCTTGTGTATAGTGAGTAATAAAAAAGATTAAAAAATAAAATTACATATAATATTTTTCTATATAAAAAAAGCACGGCCTTGTTAATAAACTGTAAGGACAATATCAAAGAAGGCTGTGTTATGTTGCATTGCCGCGCATTCCGGTGCCTTTCTCGATCTTTTGCTGCCTATTTTTCTGCTTGTTTTCGGCTGTCCGATTCTTTTGATCTTGTGTTGATTCTCTTTTGATCTTTGGGCTGCGCTGCGAAAGGACCGCGAGAGTGTATACACAGCTAGCTGACTGAGTGACTGAGAGATTATTACTTTAGTTAGCCAAAATGGAAATCTAAAGTCAAAGAGTTAAGAGACTTTATGTGGTTATCTTAAAAATTATTTCTCATTTTCAGATGTTTTAAACTTATTTTGCAAACTCAAATTACTCCAGAAATCGTGAGCAATTTTTATGAGAATCCGAAACAAGTTTTAAAATGAAGTCATGTTTTGAAAACTTTTTTATTCTGGGAGAATTTTTATGAAGCCTTTCATTTGCTTGTCTTCAATGGAAGTTTTATTTTTTCATAATGTATCCTAATTTTTGGCTTAATACTTCTTTTGCTATCGATTCAACTTTTGATAAAAAAGATATACCTTGGTTATATTTAATCTCTTCAACAAGTTTTGTAATGAGCATAACATCTCTATTGTTCCGATGGAGAGAAGAACTTTCGGAATAACTTAAGTCTGATAAATAAGTTAAAAAAGAGAAGAACTTTTGGAACATTTTAAGTTTGATAAATAAGTTCAAAACTACTTAAAAATGAGAAATCAATATAAAGACTAATTACAACAATACCTCATGAACTATGACTTAATATAATTAATTAAACCTCCCTAAACTCTAAAATATGATAGATTAACTCCTTGAACTACCAATTTATATCAATCAACACCTCTATTATCTATCTGTTAGAAAAATAAATAAAAAATTATCATGTGACTTGTACATGTTCATAAAAGTATAGTTTTAAATCTTAATTAACTTTCTTTTATTATAATAATTATCTGATAATTGAAATAATCCTAAAAATGATATGTAAATATAAGAATTATCCAAGAGATAGATAAGCTATTAGATAATTATTAAAAAAAAATATCAGTTCAAGTATAAAATCATACTTATATGCACATATGTAAGTCACATACCAATTTTTCATCTATTCTCTTCACATTTTGTTAATATATTGCTAACAGAAGGTGTTGATTGATACAAATTGATAGTTTAAGAGGTCAATATTTTTTGTTTTAGAATTTAGAATAATTTAATAATACTGAATTATAGTTTAAAGAATGTTGTTATAATTAACCCTAAGTATAAATACAATCCCATTTAAAATAAAAGAAAAAAGAAAAAACTCCAATTCCACGATGGCTAGGGATTTGGGAGCGGTTTTGCTATAATTGAACTGTTACTATAGATGATGTGACTTAACAAATAGACACCCCATGCAAGTCTTAAAAATTCTAGCTTGATCAGATTCTAAACTTTAAATACTCATCTCTAAGTTTGAGAGCTTTCTCGAGCAACTTATAGAGAAATTAATTTAAAAGAAAAAAAAAATATTATTTTATCTTATTGTTAAACATTTCCCGGAGGCAACTTGTTGTGAAATTAATATAGAAGAATAAAAATATATATTTTATTATTGTTATTATTTTATTCTATTGTTAAACATTTCCCGAAGGCAACTTATTGGAAAATTAATATAAAAGAATAAAAATATATATGGTATTATTGTATTCCATTGTTAAACATTTTCCGGAGGAAACTTGTTGGGAAATTAATATAAAAGAATCAAAATATATATGTTATTATTATTATTATTATTATTATTTTATTCTATGGTTATAAAGTTTTCAGTTGACAACCTTTTTTAAGCAATTAGGTCTGTAAAATGAGTAGAGTTGAGTTTAAAAACTTTAACGAGTTTGAAAATGTGTTTAAATTTAGATTGTTTAGCTTTTGAGTTGATCTTAAATGAACTTTAATCATGTCGATTATAAGTTGAGCTTTAGTAACTTAAATTTTTTAATATATTTTTGCTTAACGAACCGAGTTTGAGTCAAATTTAAAAAATTAATGAACTTTAAAAAATATTTAAGCTTTAATTGTTTATATAATAAGTTAATTTCGAATGAATTTTTAATAAGTCGAACACGAGCAGAAAATAACGTAATTTGTTTCCAGTCCTACAAGCAACTTGTTGGGAAATTAATATAAAAAAATAAAAGTACACGTGTTTTTATTATGTTATATTATTCTATTGGTATGCATTTTCCGGAGGCTTTCGTCTCTCCCCCTTCGCCGTGGAGCACCCATTCATCTACAGACCACAACCATGTCCTCTCCCCCTTTCTCTCTCCAAACCAAAGACCCATAGCAGAAGATGGCCACCCAAAGGCCTCTGCTTCTTTCTCTCTCTTAAATCAACCGCCTGTAGCAGAAAGCTATCAATAAAGTAGATGATTACAAATTATTGGATATTCTTTATTGTTTCTCTTCAATGCCTAACAATGTAGGTTCAATCACGTGCTCAATCATCAATTATAGCAACAGAAAACCATCAATAGAGATGATCAGTTCTCTTTCTTCAAACAGAAAATTTATATTCAGGTTTGAGTAAATAGATCGATTTGGCCGTCGCCGATTTTGTGAAAATTGGATTGCAGGGACAAGGGGATATTTTAAATAAAAAAAGAGTTAATTGCAAGCATATTTTTTAAATTATGACTCAGTATGACTATGACTCATAAATTTTAAAACTATTCAGTAGACCATTTGAACTACTAATTTATATCAATCAATCATTTCTATTAGTAATATATTAGCAATTTGTTAGGAAACTAGAAGAAAAATTATTTTATAACTCCCACATGTTTACAAAAGTTTATTTTATACCTGAATTGCATTATCTTTTTATAATAATTATTTAATAACTGAAATATTATTTATATTATGCTTATATTTAGATGTCATATTAAAGGACATTTCAGTCATTAAGCAATTGTTATAACAAGAGAAAATTCATGTAGATATAAAACCATACTTTTGTGAATATATACAAATCAAATAACATTTTTTATCCATTTTCTTAAAGAATTGCTAGGGGGGGGGGGAATTGATTGATATAAATTAATAATTTACAAGTCAACTTGTTACATTTTAAAGTTTAGAAGGATATAATAATAATGAGTTATAATTTAGAGAATACGTTTGCAATTAATTTTTCAAAAAATATCGAAATAGGAAAAACCAAGAGAGATATCGGGAAAGAGATAGAGATAGAGACTTAAAAGGGGTGTTTAAAGTATAGAATATAATGCAACGGGGTCTTCTAAGACTTGTCATGCGGCATCGTTTCAAAAGAAAAAAAAACGAATAAAATGAGAAATTATAAATTTTTATATTATTTTACTTTCTATTTTATTTAACAACTAAATATATAATGTAATTTCATATCATCTTCACTTTCCTTTTCTCTATCCAAATTTTTGATCCAAACATTACAATAATAAAGTTTAGAAACTAGTATATTGTACGTTTCATGTAATTTTATCGAAAAATACTATTAATATATTGTCGTGGTTGGCTCTTAGTGAACAGAAGGATGTATTTCTTTTTTCCTTATTCCAATAATTAATTGAGTGCAAGTATCAAGATTGCAACTTAATATGTAACTCTATCCAATTAAAAATAGGTCATTCATGTCAATACTAAAATATTTATGAGAGATAAATCTCTTTTAAACTAACAATTCAACTTATATTAATTAACTTAAAGAGCACACCCACTTAACCAATTCGAACAACCACTCAAGTTTAATATACGGATTCTATATATGGTTTCTTAGTTAAAAGAAAAAGGCCGTAGATCCATGATGCAGATAACAAAACAAAATAGGAAGACGAAAGAAAACAGAAAATAGAAAAAGAAGTGTCGTGAAATCATTAAATGAATGTTTTGGCTATATGTAGTTGAAAATGGAAAGTCATCATCTATTTAAGAACTCATTTTAAAAGAAAATTATTCAGTATTTTTAGAACAATACTTTATCGTTATTCCTCTTTTCACATAAAAGTAAAAGTCTCTATCAAATAGGAGTAAATACACTAAAGAGAAAAAGGGCGCTGAAAAACACTAAATAATTTCTCTATTTTGAAGATGCCAACGACCAGGCAGTTGACAGAAGACAGGCTTGTCGCCTCGGGACTGCCTCGAGACCACCCGACTTCACCTCACTCTAGTCATACTAATTATTTCTTTCCCTTGTATAATTCTAAAAAACAAAAATATCATTGAGAGTTTTAAAATCGTGAACTAACAACTTCACATGCATATGTATAGATTCCATTTGAAACTTTAATTAATGCTGAAAATATATAGAAAGTTTCATCCAAACTATTTTTTATTATTTATTTAGTAATTATATTCTACTTTCTTGTGATTTCAACGAAAATCAAATAATCTCTTTATAAATTAAAAGTAAACATATAACCTCCTATTGATTAGACTTATTTGCAAAATGGATGAAATCTTAACAGATTTGATAAAATGACAAAAATATTCCTTCTAAGGATAATATTTTATTTTGATATAAAGGAAAAAAATTGTCTTTTTGATATACCATTTTGGAGAGATAAAATTATGAAAATACCCATTTTTCAAAATTGCAATTAATTCTAATGGTTTCTATTTATTTTACAATTAAGTCTAAATCACATGCGGGTTATGTATTCATTTTTAAACTGTAAGAGGGTCATTTGATTTTTGCTCAAAGCACGAGAAGGTAAAATGTAATTAACCCATTGTTTATTCATGAATTCTATTGTATATACGAGTGCATGAACCTCCATCCATGTACAACCCCACCTCTCCCATGTACAAAAAAAAAAAAACCAAAAAACAAAATAGAACAATACACCGAAGAAATGAGTAGTGAGCTGTGATGAATTTTGTAGTTGGTGGGACAGAGAGAAGACTATAGTATAATAGTAGTGAAGATTTGGCTCTTTCATGTCAAAATAAAGAGTTGTCTTTTAAGATATATTTTTGTTATTTCACTAAATCGGCTTTTTGATGTTCTAATTAAAAGATATAAAATAATAAAAATACACATATGACAAAATTTTCGTTAATTATAATAGTTTTTATGTATTTTATAAATAAGTTCAAATCACATACATATTATGTATTTATTTTTAAATTATAAAAAATTATTTAATTTGAACTCAAATCACAAAAAAATAATGTGAACGATGCTTATGGATTCTTTTGCCTGTTTATGTGTTGTTTCCTTTGTTATAAATGCTTAGGGAATCTCTAAAGTCATAACGTGCTTAGATACTTTTGGCAATAATATTGGCTTCACTCGGAGGAAGAGTTTGGTGCTGGTGGACTCATTCTCTTCATGCATTCCCCCTTATTCGTTTCATTTATCTAATGTACTTTGGGAATTAGTATATTGCATGTTGCATGTAATTTAATTGGAAAATACTATTAAAATGTTTTGGTGGGTGGTTCCGAGTGAACAGAAGGATGGGATTTCTTTTTCCCTTATTCAATTCCAATAACTGAATGAGTGCAAGTACCAAGATTGTAACTTACTCAGTAACTCCATCCTGTCAAAGGCAAGTTAAATATTCTCGAGGGATAACTACTCTCTCTACGGCCTAATTTCAAGAATTCAATTAGGATTGACTACGCATACCCACTTAACCAACTTAGACAACATTTTGATTTAATCTATACATACCATATATTTTTTCTTAGTTTTAAAAAAAAGCCCTAAATCTATAATGCAGATAACCAAACAAAAAAATATTTTGTTTTGCCTATATGTAAATGAAAATGAAAGTTAACCTCCTTATAAGAATCCATTGGAAGATGCCACGCAGTTCGGGTGGCAAGGCGAGACAGTAGACAAAAGACAAGACTTAATGCTTTTTGTTATTTTTATTTTGCTATGCAATGAGAGAAAAAAGTTTTTATACTTTTTCACCTCTTAGGGTGTAGATTTTTGTTCTCTTAGGTGCCAAATGATGAAAGGTTTGTGACTCTTTGGCTTCGTTTATTTTCACTGAGTTCTAACTCACTCAATTGTTTGTATCACCTCTATCTGATTTACATTTATGCGGCATTTTTTTTCCTTTCCAAACAGATTTTTCAAACTTCACCAAAAAACGAAGGTCCATATATCTTGATTTGAAAAGCGTTGTCTTGATTTTCTATTGAAATGTGAAAGAAATGTGAAAGAGCGAGGCATATGATGCCGAGAGCTTTTTTATTCATTCGAAATTTTAATGCCGAAAATGTTTATATAGAAAGTTTCATCAAAATATGTTTTTATTGTTTACTCGTTAATGGTATTGTATATATGAGTGCAATAGTGCATACACATCCATCCATGCACAACCACACCTCTCCCATAGTCCCAGGTACCCAAACCAAAAAAGAAAAAACAAACAAAAGAAAGAAGAAGAATACTCATATGACACTAGCAGTGAGCTCTGATGAATTTTGTAGTTGTTGGGACAGAGAGAAGACTATGGCAGAATAGTAGCCAGGATTTCGAGTTTTGTAGCCACTCAACCCATCGGAATTTAGAAAAACAATAACTAGGACATCTTAAAATTAGTAAGACATTATTTGTGACATTTCAAAAACAGCCATATCATTGAGTATAAAAGGTCTATACCAAAATCCTATTCATGTAATATTATTTTTTATAAAAAATTATGATCAACAAAAACGATAGATATTTTGATTTGAAATAAGAGAACTACAAAAGACCACATCATTTTATTTATATTTGTATAGAAAATAGCATTACTTTTTTTGTAATTAGTTATTTTTTTCGTGCTTTGATTCCATAATGTGGGGTTATTTATTGAAATCTTCAATACTTTTATGTTTGATATAAAAAATAAATGCTTTCATCTTTGTGAACTTTTCCATTTCAAAGATGGACCCAAAGTAATGCTTATTTTCATCTAAGAAAGAATCATGTCACACCAGCAAGGTCTGTCGTTACGTTTCTCGTTTCATGCATATCTATTTTTGTTCTTTATATACTTTATTAAAATACAATTATTGTGATTTTTCTCTTAATTTTGTGATTTTATCTTTTGCTTTATCCATAATGTATTTGAAAAAATTACTAACATAAAAAAGGTGGGGTGGGAGGAGACGGGATTGATGTGAGAAGGTCTCTAATCCAAACCCGCCCCATTGCTATACCTACCCATGCTGGGTGCTGATTTTTCAAATCCCAATCCAAGTGTCCTGGGAAACTAGGCTTGCGTGGGAACTCCTGTGATAATGTATATATATAGCTAGGTGAGTGAGAGGTTATTGTTTTAATTAGCCAAAGTAGAAATCTCAAGCTGAGTTAACTCACTTTATGCCCAAACAAGAATAATTGTGTAACTTATTTTTCAAATTCAAGTTGTTTTAGAAGTCTTATTTTAAAAACAAAACTACTTGAAGTAGTAGTTTCAAATTTAACAATTGTCTCAAATTCTGATAGAGGCTGAAGTCATGTCATGAAAAACACAAATTTGAGTTGAAAGTCTTGTTTTTAAAACACGAACAACATGAGTCCGGTAAATATATTGAAAACTACCGGAAAATGTAAAATACATATAAAAACAACATTTTTTAATTTATAGATAAACTCTAAGACCATGATGCTTATGGAATCTTTTACCTGTTTATGCGTTGTTTTCTTTTCCAAAATGCTTATGGAATCTTTAAATTCACAGCACGCATAGATACCTTTGACGGTAATATTGGCGTCAATAGGAGGAGGAATTTGGTGCTATCGGACTCCTCATCTTCATGAGTTTCGGAAATTATTAGGTGGGTTACGGAATTACTGTCTTATGTTTCCTTAATTCTGGCAAGAGTGGTGTATGTTTCATATAATGTATTTTGGGAACAAGTGCATTGTATGTTTCACGTACGTTAATCGGAAAATACTACTAATATATTTTGGTGGTCCTCTGAGTGAACACAAGGATATAATTTTTTTTCCATTATTCCAGTAATTGATTGAGTGCAAGTGCCAAGATTGCAACCTAATCTGCACCATATATATATATATATATATGTTTGGGTATTGCTTTCAGGATCTCCGTGTTAACTTTTGTGCACCTATTCGGTCTAAGACAGATTAATTCACAAGAAATAAATTCGTGTGATAATACAATAAGTGTAGCTGGTTTACCCTCACTGGACAGGCCAAGTAAGCTCAGGCTTTGTCCCCAGGCCAATGCCCTCGAGCTACCTTCTTGACCAGGTCTATTAACAGACCTGAAGGAGGCAGAGCTCTAGCACCAGACGCCGTCATCAAGGCACACTGAGATTCTCGCCTGAAGATCAGCTCTCACAATCCCATTATTAGAACGGTTTCGTCTACAACTGGAGGCATGGTTCATGAAGCCTAACGTGAGGGCATGACACTCCCCCACGATCCCTAGTGCGCAATTTGAGAGCACGATTAACTCTCCCATTAATGTGCTCACAATTCGATCCACATTCCCTGTCAACATCTCTATAAAAAAAGTAGTCATTATCTCTAATAAAGGTACGAAACACATAAACTCTTGAGCATTGTTACTCTGCTCATTTATCTCTAGCCTAACTTTGGTATTTGAGTGTTTGTGGCAGGCACCACACTAGTGTCTCAAGCGGGAGGATTCATCACTTCAACCGTTTGCATCGGAGGTCGGGAAGGTTGTATAAATTCATTACACCATCAGTTGGCGCCATCTGTGGGAACGACACTTTGGTTGTTTCATGGTTTTGACCCGATCCAGTGCGACATCAATTAGGCTAAACGAAGCAATGGAGAAACAAAGCACTACAAGGATCGCTGCCTTGAAGCAGCAGATCATTAAAATGATGGCCTCCATGAACCAGCTCCAAGCCCGGAATCAGGAGTTTGAGAGGAAATTGCCCCCGCCACTGGTGGCATCGGCAGTGGTGGACCCTCCATCGCTAGAAGACCCACTGATGCCTGCAAACCAGCTGGCAGTAAGGAACCAGGAAGGCAACGTTGGCGAAGGGGCGGAGGACCCAATGTTTCCTAGGGAAAACCCCTCTTCGAGAGGGGCTGGAACCCATGCCGACGAAGCCCAAAGCCACATTGCCCAATCCAAGGCGGTTATAGTGGTGCTTCGGGAGCACATTGGCGAAACTCGCCCAGTGTGGGACGAGTAGTTGAAGAAGATGCAAGCTCAACAGGCCGAAGTGATTGCCGCTGTAAAAGAGAAAGGCCCTAGCACAGTAGAAGAGCTAGTGAACTGGACAGGCACGCCTTTCACATCAGGAGTAATGAAAATGCCCTTACCCCTAAAATTCAAGATGCCCACATTGGAGTCCTTTGATGGCATAAAAGACACTCTAGACCACCTTGAGACGTATAAAGCCCTGATGGACCTCCAGGCGATCCTTGACGAAATTATGTGTAGAGCATTTCCTACCACCCTTAAAGGCCCAACTCGGATTTGGTTCCACAGGCTTTCCCCTGGGACGATCAACAAATTCATAGACCTGAGCAGGTTGTTTGTTAGCCACTATATTAGAGGGTAGAGGTAGAGGAGGCCCTCCACTTCCTTGTTTAACACTAAATAACGTGAGAAGAAGACTTTGCGCGAGTTTGTCACCCGCTTCAACTAAGAGACTCTCTACGTGGATGACCTGGATCAGAAGGTGGCAATAGCAGCTTTCATTGCAAGCGTCAAAACCCCTAAGTTCTTGTTCTCCCTGGTCAAGGAGGCACCCAAGACCATGGCTGCGCTAATGCTCTGAGCGCAGAAATATATGAACGCAGAAGACACCCTCAAAGCCAGGGAAGACCCGAAGATTGCCACTCATAGCCTCGATAAGAAGAGGATGGCTGAGGAGAAGAAGGATGACAGGGCAGTGAGAGCCCCTAGACTGGCTGAGCAGAAGCCCAAGGCAAAGAGTGATAGGACCAAGCCCACCAGATACAACCAGCACTTTACCCCCCTAAATACTCCCCTGGATCAAGTGCTCTACGAGATGAAGGGAGATCCAGCGTTGAGATGGCCAGGACGAATGAGGTCCCCCCCCCCCCCCCCCCCCCCCCCCCCAAGAGAAGAGGCCAACCAACAAGTGGTGTCGATTCCACCAAGACCATGGCCACGATACGAAGGATTGTTACAACCTTAAGTAGCAGGTGGAGAACTTGATCAAGCAAGGGAGGTTGGGTAGATACATAGCAGGGGCGAGACGCGACGAGAGGCGAGACCAGCTCTGAAGGTAGGCCGAACGAAGAAGTCATAAGAGGGAAAGGCAGAATCAGCAACCCATGGAAGAAATAAGGGTCATCTCTGGAGGATTCGCAGGCGGTGGTGAATCTTCATCTGCCAGGAAAATGCACGTTAGGGAGGCTCAGAGCCAGAGGGAAGTCATGTCCATAGATCGATTAGCCAAAAAATCTAGGGCAGAGCACGACCCCATCACATTCACTGATGAAGAGGCTGAGGCCCCTTGGTCATATCAGTAGTAGTGTCCAACTTCTTGATACGAAGGGTCCTTGTGGACAGTGGTAACTCGGCAGACATCCTCTTTCTAAAGCCCTTCGAGCAGTTAAAGGTTGGCATGGAAAAGTTACAACCGGTCAACTTCCCCTTGGTCGATTTCATTGGTGATAGAGTTACCCCTTTGAGTTCTATAGCCCTTCTAGTAACGCTAGGGACTGCACCCCAACAAGCCACCAAGATGGTGACATTCTTAGTAGTAGATTGCCCTTCGGCTTACAACATCATTGTGGGCAAAATAGCCCTTAACGAGTTCAAAGCTATACCATCCACCAACCACATAAAGGTCAAATTCCCCACATCCCAAGGAGTTGGGGAAGCCAGGGGATCAACAAACCGCCAGAGAGTGTTATATGGCATCCCTTAGAGGGGAGACCAAGGAGGCCTTGCTGATTGAGGAGCTGGAGGTTCGAGACGAGGAGGAGGTCAGGAGGGGAGAGCCGGTAGAAAAGCTCGAGGAGGTCTTGGTTGGAAAACAAGACCAGACATGAGCAGTAAAAATCAGGACAACAGCCCTAAAGGAATTCAAGGAGGGATTCAGGTCTTTCCTCAAGCAAAACGCCGATATTTTTGCCTGGTCTCATGAAGATATGCCAAGCATCGATACCCGAATCATTGCCCATCATCTTAACATAAACACAATGGTAAAATCAGTTAAGTAGAAAAGGAGGACCTTCGCCCCAGAACGCAACGAGGCAGTAGCTGAAGAAGTTGAGAAAATGACCAGAGCTGGCTTCATAAAGGAGGCCCAGTATCCCACCTGGCTGTCCAACGCGGTCATGGTCAAGAAGGCGAATAGGAAGTGGAGGATGTGCATGGACTTCACAGATCTAAACAAGGCATGTCCCAAGGATAGCTTCCCTTTACCCATAATAGATCAACTAGTGGATTCAACAGCAGGATATGAGATGCTAACCTTCATGGATGCTTTCTCAAGTTATAACCTGGTAAAGATAGCAGAGCATGACCAGGAGCACACGGCGTTTGTGACAGACAAAGGCCTGTATTGCTATAAAGTGATGCCCTTCGGCCTGAAAAATGCCGGAGCAACTTACCAGAGGCTTGTCAACTGTATGTTCAGCACTCAAATTGGCAAAAACATAGAAGTCTACGTCGATGACATGCTGGTAAAAAGCAAACAAGCCACTAGCCACCTGGCAGATCTGGAAGAGACATTCAAGAACCTAAGGACCTATAAGACGAAGCTGAACCCTGCCAAATGCTCGTTTGGGGTAGCATCCGACAAATTCCTGGGGTTCATGGTTTCTAACCGGGGGATAGAGGCTAACCCCGAAAAAATCAGAGTAGTACTAGACATACAGTCCCTAACGTCCACCAAGGAAGTCCAAAGATTGGCAGGCAGAGTGGCAGCACTGAACAAATTTATCTCCAGATCAATAGATAAGTGTCTTCCTTTCTTTAAAATTTTACATAAAGTTTTTGAGTAGACCCCCGAATATGAACAGGCCTTCCAGCAACTCAAAGAATACCTGAGTTCAGTACCATTACTAAGCCGGACCATTGAAGGTAAAGAACTTTATCTTTACTTCGTAGTGTCAAACACAGCAGTGAGCTCAGCCTTGGTTAGACAAGAGGAAGGAGTCTAGAAGCCTGTTTATTACACAAGCAGAGCCCTTAGGGATGCCGAGGAACGGTATCCCAAAATGGAGCTGCTGGCCCTCGCCCTCGTAACTTCAGCACGGAGGTTGAGGCCATACTTCCAGGCACACACCATAGTCGTTCTGACAGACCAACCGTTGAAGAAGATCCTCCACAAGCTGGAGACCTCAGGCAAACTTGTCAAATGGTCCATAGAACTCAGCCAATTCGACATTCACTATAGACCAAGACTAGTAATCAAGGCACAGGCTGTAGCAAATTTCATCGCCGAATCCACCCACCCAACAACCCACCCTGCTGACGACTCTCTAGAGCCTTAATGGGTCCTCAATGTTGACGACTCCTTCACCGATAAGGCAAGTGGGGCCAGGGTCGTCCTTGTCACACCTGAAAGGCACAAACTCGAATACGCAGTCAAGTTTAAGTTCCTCACCTCCAACAATGAAGCTGAATATGAAGCCTTGATAGCTGGCCTCAAAATGGCTCGGCGAATGGGGGCAGAGCATATCATGGTACGCAGTGACTTTTAACTTGTGGTAGATAAGGTCCAAGGTAAATATGAGGCTAGGGGACAAAAGATGCAAGAGTATTGCGAGATGGCCAACAACTTGGCCAGAAAATTGTCCAAAATACTATTAGAAAGAGTGCCAAGACTGCAGAATGAGGAGGCAAATCGACTGGCCAGGATAGCCTCATCTCAAGAGAACGACCCAGGAGTCCCCATGGAGGTGCTAGATTCACCAAGCATTCAGAACCCAAAAATACACCAAGTAGAACAAGAAGTGGAGTGGGCAACGCCAATTAGAAACTACTTGGAGCAAGAGTCCTTACCAGAGGACAACGTTAAGGCCAAAAGGATCCAGCATAGAGCCAGCAGATACACCCTTATCAACGGCATTGTGTACAAAAGGGGGCACACCCTTCCTTGGCTAAGATGTGCAGGAAAAGCAGACGCTGACTATATTATGGGAGAGGTGCACAAAGGAGTCTGTGGTAACTACTCAGGAAGTAGAGCTCTGGCCAAAAAGATACTCAGGGCAGCTTACTACTGGCCCAGCATCGAGAAGGATGCCCAAGATTTTGTAAGGAAATGTGACAAGTGCCAAAGGTTTTCCAACATCCCAAGATAACTGCCCTAGGAGCTGACACCCATCCAGAGCCCTTGGCCTTTCGACCAATGGGGGATTGACATCGTGGGAGCTTTGCCTTTGGGAAAAGTCCAGACCAAATTCGTGGTGATGACAGTAGACTACTTCACCAAGTGGGCCGAGGCTAAAGCGGTCGCCACCATCACTGAGCAGAAAATGAAGAAATTCCTATGGAAGAACATCATATGTAGGTTCGGAATTATCTAGAGCATCCCCAAGCCAACAGCTAGGTTAAAGTCACCAATAGGACCCTGTTCAACATTATCAAGGCAAAGTTGGAGAAGGCGAAGGCCTTATGGGCAGAGGAGCTTCCCAATATCTTGTGGGCTTATCGAACAACCGAAAGGGTGGCAACATGACAGACCCCTTTTTCCTTGACGTTTGGGGCGGAAGCAATCATCCCAGTGGAGATAGGTCTACATAACCCTAGGGTCGAACATTTTGAACCAGAGGCTAACAACGAAGCCCTGAAGGTGAGCCTAGATCTACTTGAAGGAAGAAGATTGCAAGTAGCTATGGAAGTAGCAATCTATTAACAGAGGATGCGCAAATATCATGATGCCAGAGTGAGACCTAGGGCATTTAAAGTAGGAGATCTGGTCCTCAAGAGAGTTAATCAGTCCACCAAGAAGCTCAGTGATGGAAAACTTGGGCCAAATTGGGAGGGGCCATACAGAGTTAAGGGATTTTCCCGAAAAGGGACCTACTGGCTAACTGGAATGGACAAAAAGGGCCTCCCAACCCTTGGCATGCTGAGCACTTGAGGAAGTATTATGTATGACGTAACCAGCATGCATTAATGAAATTCTTGCTCTTCGAGGCCCCCAAATGGTCATCTACTTGCATGGCTCGTGGAGCATAAGGCTACTAAGCTCAACTGGTCAGTCTCTAAGGCTGACCAGATAAGCTGAAAGGCTACAAGGCTACTAAGCACAACTAGTCAATCCCCAAGGCTGGCTAGACAAGCCGAAAGGCCACAAGGCTACAAAGCCTAGCTGATCAGTCCCCAAGGCTAACCAAACAAGCCAAAAGGCCACAAGGCTACTAAGCCTAACTGGTCAATCCCCATAACTGACACTGTAACGCCACGAAAATTCTGGTGACTTTAAAATTATTCTTTACTACACCCATGGTATTTTTTCTGGAATAAATATTTGAGGTAATAAATATATTTAGGAACACATGTAACTTATTACATTTATTTTATGCATTAGCAAATAGAAACAAAACCGGTTCAAAGCCCCCCCGGTTCAACCAAGCCAAGACTCCACTACACCTTTGTAATGATTGCACCCATGCAAGTTTAATGGCATAAAATATATGTACATTTCATAAAATGCGGGACTAGAAATATACTTCAAACATATCAAATAAAACAACCAAGTAGAACATTCATGACCACACTAGTAATTGACCAGACCATCTGAATTACACCCGATCAAGACACCTTGCCAATTCACTACAGCATGACACCTGGCCGCATGAAGGTTTAGACAATGCTCTAGAATTCGGTAAGCAATTTGAATGTCGTGGATTATCATCGAAAAACCGACCGAAGCTTCGACAAAACTGACTTAAAATTCCTTGTATTGGAAATGGAACCACACACTACGCACATCCTGCACACCAACACCTGTCTTGCACACTTGTTACAAGCTACTTATACATGTAGTATATTATGCTATTAAGGGTGGCGGAGAAAACCAAAAACAAAATGAAAAATCGAGAAAAAAAGAAGACGAAAAGAGAAGAAACCGGGGCTCTCAACGACACACCCAGGTGAGAACCTCTCCCTACCACCTCCCCCAGACCAAACCAGTAGGTAGAAGACTACCATGGCCGAAAAATTGTGGAAACCCAAAGAGAGAAAGAAAAAGGAAAAGAGAGAGAGAGTTCACAGTTTTGGTGGTGATAGTGGGGATAGGGGCTGGGGGGTTGTCACAGCGGCTAGGGAGTTCCTCAAAGACACCCATGGGTGTCCTAGAGAGACCCGTGGCCTTTGTGCATGGCTCTCCTAGCTCCTAGAAGCAAATTCTAGCCGAAAAATCTGTCCAGGGGCACAACTCCAGCCACCGGCCACCTTTGCCGGTCACACCACTTGGGGTCGACTCCTCTTAGGGTCAGGAACAAATGTCAAGGAGAGACCAAGGGCTGAAAATGAAGGGAAGGTAGCCAAAATGGCAGTTGCAGGTCTGAACCGCTAGAGTTCCGCCATGCAGCCGTCATTTTGGCCTCCGTCCGGCCACCTCCGGCCACCTCCGGCCACCATGGGTCAAGCCCAAACCATGATCATGAAGCCTAGGACCTTGCCAACCCCTGGGGCTCTCATGCATGGCTGGAAAACCCAGGAAATTGTCGAAAAAGGGAACTGCATCGCGACCAGTCGCGGTGGGAGGAAGAAGAAGGCCATGCCTTCCTCCCCCACGCGCGATTGGTGGCGCGTCCCACATGGGCAGGCTCTAAAATTTTTATGGCCATACTACAAATATTTGAATATGCTACCCTCAAAATTTCAGGCCCTAATGAATTTTCTATGAATTTTCATGAATTTCTTTTGCTGTTTGGCATAAAAATTCATAGAAACTACAAGAGATAATGGAATATTCTGGAATTTTGTTAGAAAATCCCTAAAAATATAAGGGAGTTATATATAGGAAAGTAGCCTTCATAGCTACCCCGGAAAAGAAATTCCAGAATAACTTCTATTCCATGTTACAGGGAAATTTTGTTCTGACCCAAAGATTTGTACCACCCAAGATTCTAACTATCCGAACACACTTCTAACAACCTAACTTGATAGTAAAAGAAATGTACATTATATGAAAAATAGATATCTAACTTATGCAACCTGAACAGAAATACGGGAAGAATTGGTACGAATCTTCTGCACAAAGAAACTGACAGGGTAGGAAACCATACATTCTTTATGATACATGCTTATTTTAATTCGTATGACATGTTTTTTAAATACTGGTATTAGGCTTAATGTATATCTTGTATTATTTTATTACACGCTGTATATATACATTTCTTGTGTGATTGCATCACTGGGGGGGAATAAGGGAGGCATAATCGGATAAACAAAAGAACCCCGGGTTGAGATCATGGGTGACTACTAATCAACTAGTATCGGGGCTACCACAAATCAGTATTCACTAACTTGGTCTGGGCTAGATGATCATGGGTGGGCCCCCACTAAACTTGAAGAGATAAGAGTGTCAAGGGTGGGCCCACTGGACTTGATGATGCTCCGAGCAGGATATACCTGCGGGATCCTAATGATGATAAAAAGAAACAGGTACATATGCATGTCATAGCCTAACTGCATCTTAAACTTGTGTTTTATAGAATTACGGTATTTCTACTGGGCTTCACAGCTCATACCTATTTTATGGGAACATTTTCAGGAAAATGGAACTCAGTTGGATCCCAAAGAAATGATTATGAGTGAACCCCCAGTTCGGTTGAAATTTTCTTAACATTTAACTTGGGTTGTACATAAAAATAAAGTTATGAACCTCTACTAGACATACAATGTCTTCAGGATGTAATGATCTTTTTAATAGAATGTGAATGATGTATCTTTATCTTATAAACCCCCTTGTTCCGATCTAGAAAATAAAATGGGTCGTGACAGACACGACAAGCCAAAAGTCCACAAAGCTACTAAGCCCAGCTGGTCAGTCCCCAAGGCTGACCAAACAAGCCAAAAGGCAACAAGGCTACGAAACCCAACTGGTTAGTCCCCGAGACTGATCAAATAAGCCGAAAGGCTACAAGGCTACCAAGCCCAACTGTCAATCCCCGAGACTGACCAGATAATCTGAAAGGCCACAAGGCTACTAAGCCCAACTGGTCAGTCCCCAAGACTGACTGGACAAGTCGAAAGGCCACCAGGCCACCAAGCCAACTGGTCAGTACCACAGTCTGATCAGACCAGCTAAAAGACCATAAGGCTACTAGGCCCACTCGATCAGTCTCATGGACTTACCTAACAAGTCAAAAAAGGCAATTACAAAGGCATTTGAATAAAAGGACACAGGGCACGGATAAGAGGCAAAAAGGCATATTTATTAATTGAAGGCAGTTACAAAGGCAGTAAAAAAGAAAAAAATTCTACTACAAGGGCTTGGGTCTCTTAAAGAGCTCAGGATTGGGCATCGTCCTCTTCTTCCGCTGTAGGGGTCTGCTCTTCCCTACCAAGCCCTTGGGAGGTAGTGTCATCTGATGGCTTCAGAGCAGAAAAGTCAAGGTCTGGGAAGAATTTCTTCGCCGCAACCTTGGCATCGACGAAGCCCTCCATATAAGCCTCACCAACCTCTTCCTGGAAGGCCTCCCCAGCCTCAAACTCCTCCACAGCCTTCTCATGAGCGGATTTAAGTTGCCCCTCTGACTTGCTCCCGCCACGCTCATCGCGATGGAGGTGCTTGTAGTTTAAGTGGAGGTACTCCCACTATCGTGTTCTCCCATGAGACTTGTGCCAATTTAGCAATAAAAACGAGTAGGGTTTAGAAACTTATGCAAATTACAATGGCAAACGAAGAGTGAAATTGATGGCTATGTTAACTAAAATTGACCGAAAATCTTTTAGTGTTGGAAGGTTTGGTTTACTAACAACTAGACAAACAATTAAAATAAAATTGAAGCCTACAACTTGATTCTAGCTAAAGCAATTTGACAATTATGAAAATTCGACTACAACAACCACAATTATGACTAAATTAACTCTTCATTTAACCGAAATTTCAAATGAGCACAAGTAAGGATTTAACTTTATTAAAAAGGGGGTTTGGGTTCAAATGTTCCAGTCTACCAATTCTAGCACGAAATTTGAAATGGGGAGTTTGGGTTAACTCAAATCAAGAACCGTCTAAAGGCCCTTGATTCGAAAAGTTTAGCTTTGATAATTTAGGGATCTCTAATTATTTTGGAATTAAGTTTTATCACCATTCATGGGTTCTTTAGAAATAAATCACATGTTACTAACTATGATTATAGATCTAAGATTTCTACAACAATTAATTTCAATATAATTAGAGATAAAGATGAAAAATAGATATTCAACAAGATTGAGAACTCCCCTTTCATTTCCTAAGCCTTCCTTGGTGGATCTTCACATTTGTCCCCAAACAATGAGCTTAGCTTGAAGATTCCATGGTTGAAAGCTTTCCAAGGTATAGATCCAACATTCTTGACTTCAAATCAAAAGTGTGTATATATTGAACTTAGAGAAAATGTGGAAGATTACACTTAAACAAAACCACAAACCTATCTAAACACTTCCCAAAGCCCTAAATACAACAATTTAAAGTAAATCTAAGCAAAATACATATTTTTTCCCTATTCTCCCTCTCTACCCGCTGCAGAAACTCTAAAAATTAACATATCTCTCTTTTTTCTTCGATTGCTGGGTTGTAGGGCAAATCTGCACTCATCGTTCGAAGTGCGGCCGAAGTCAGTCTGAATGGCGTCTGGACGCACCGTCCGGACGGTGGCATAACCGTTCAGACGGTTATTTCACTGTTCGGACGGTTTTCAGACACAGAATCTCGGCTCTGTATTTCTTCGAATGGAAAAAGATGACTCTGTGCTAGCTTAGAACGGGAAAAATGGACTCTGGAATGGCTTTGAACTAGAAAAATCGACTCTGGAACCTCGATCTCCGTCGTAGCGTCCGAACGGTAATTCGCCCGTCTGAACGGTGCGTCTGAAGGGTCAAACCCGTCTGAACGGTTCTTTATCCGTCTGAACAGTTCGTCCGAATGGTCCGTCTGGACGAACTTCTTCTCTTTAGGCCATTTTCATCATTTTGTCACCAAAAACCTACAATACACATGAAAAAACACTTTAAATTAATTTATTGCTAAAAACCTATTCTAATACCCATATAGAGGCTAACAAACACTTAATTAGGGGACAAATATTATACTTTTAGAGTGAAATCACCCTCTAGCTTAGCTATTCTCGTAGCCAAAGAATTCTTAACAGCCTCAAGGTCTAGGCATCAAAGGTCAACGCCTCAACCGTCTTATTGAGTTCCACCAACTCATTCAAGAGGTCATCTTTTCTGCCTCAGCAACTGCTTGGGACTCCTCAGCATCCTTGACTTTCTTCTCCAACCCGTTGATCGTCTCGATGAAGGTCTTGATGACCTGACCTTTTTTGGCGCTCTCAGTCGTTTTCGACTTCAGGTGGGTGGACAGGTAGAGCGCCTTGACATGACATGAAACTGCAAAAGAATTCACATATCAGTACCAAGGCAGAACAGTCATGGAGAAAGGGGGAAAATTAGCCAGGAGTCTCACCTTGAGAGCATCGTGATTCATGCTCTTAGTCAGTTGAGCATTGGACCACTCGAGGAAGGGGGCAACGTCCTCCAAGCTGATGAACTTTTGCATTCTCTCCCAAACAGCTTAGACATCCTCCACTATGAGGGGCTCACCCTGTTGGCTCGACGACGACTGACCTGGTGTCGTGGCGGCAGGTGGTAGCATACTTGCCCTAGGCCTGGAGGTTTGGCTGAGAGCCTGAGTGGCAGAAAAAGCTCCCTTTGGTGGGCTGGTTATTCTAGGACCCTTGTCAAAAGGGGGCTCGACGGTCTTCCCCTCAGAGCTTGGTCATGGGCGTTTGCTGGGTCGCTCCCTAATAGCCTTCGCCCTCTCCATCTCCTCAAACTTCTTTTTGGCAGAGGACCCCATGCTCCTCTTATCAAAGCCCATGTTAGATTCTTGTCCTGCAAAACACACAAGGCAGGGATCAATGCACTTGCATCAAAAAGCAACTGCAACAGACATACCAAACTCACTCCTCTTAGCTCGAAGGGCTTCGATGGAAGGGTCTGGACCTAAGAGGTAGGCGGCCAAACTCTCACCAGCTACAAGGGGCGCCCAGTGCCTGACTAGGTACTCCCTCACCCTCGCTACCCGAGCTTCCCTTTACTTGTCCTCCAGCACAAGAAGGCGTGCTAAGCAAAAGAAAAACGGATGATGGTCAAACCACTACCTTAAGTACATCCTAAGTATGAAAGCACGAAAATCGCTTACCCTTTCTACCTGGTTTACCCCATCGTTTGGGTACGCGAGGGGTCTGGTCTGTCACTTCCTCCCAGTAGGCAATCTCCATACGTTCGCTATAAATGAAGAAGTACTTCTCCTTCCAGTGCTTGTAGGAGACTGAAAGACCAGTTATCATTGCAAGCTGACCATCCCAAGCTGAGAAGTAATACCAGCCTGAGCTCTCGCTCTCAGTTACTTTGTAATAAAAAAAGAAGTCTTCAGGGGTTAAGAGTTCCTCCCTGTTGGTAGCAGCCTGCCACAAGGCTGCACAGCCTACCAGTATGCACCATGAGTTGGGCATAAGCTGCGCAGGAGCTAGCCTGGCCTTGCTCAAGACTCTCATAGTGGGAAGAGCAATAGGAAACCTCAGCCCCCTGATCAGTGCACTCTCGTACACTGTGATTTCCCTATGGCAAGGGAAGCATGCTCTGTCCTCGCTCCCAGGAACTCTATAGCTCATGGAGGCCGGGAATTGGTAGGTAAATTAGAGCTTCCTCACTTTTGCCCCATACCTATAGTCTCGGGCAAAGGCCAACCCAACTCCCTCCTCATCTTTAATCATGGGAGCACCCTCAAAGGCGTCCACAATGGCCACAAGGCTTCTTGCCCTCACTAACGTCGCCTCTAGGATGACATCCTCAATGTCAGCCCCAGAGTAATTCACGGAGGCACTCGAAGCCTCGTTTGGCCTAACCTTATCTAAATCCATCGTGGTTGTGTGTTCAGAACCCGATGATATGGCGATTGGTTGGGGGTTCATGACCTTAGGATCCTCTATTTCACGTAGGGTCTCGAAAGCAGACCTAAAGGCCTCTAAAATGGCCCAATACACAGATTCGACAAAGGATGGGTTGCCGACAAACCCTAGAAGGTACGAAGCCTTGACCCTCCACTTGTAGTACCAGATGGCTTTTTGTAAAAGTTAGAACATAAACCCACACACCCGAAGTACCTTGACGAATATAGAAGTTGAGGGGAAGGTTTGGAGTTACCACGAACAATCAACAATGGCAGAAGAAGGGTAGAAGAAGGTGAGAGAAACTATTCACTGAATAACTAGAAAAAGATGTGCAAAACATAGGGCCCTTTGGAGAACCGCGAAGGCCTTATAAGCCCTCATTTTCGAAATCAACGACATAGATCTGCCCACAGCTCCCGGATCGAATGGCCAGCAATGGTAACGTCCCATCAATACGGGGGCCAACCCTGCTAGATCATGTGGCATAAACATCAAGGGTCGCATTGATTCGGCAAGCATAGTAATCATGACAGTTTACGGCGCCATAAATGCACCTCAGGGGCGGTGCCCCACAACTCTTTGAAATTCCCACCAGCAAGCTCGGGTTGCCAAGAGATTTGGGGGCATCTGATAATACGATAAGAGTAGATGGTTTGCCCCCACTGGACAGACCAGGTAAGCCTAGGCTGTGTCCCCAGACCAATGCCCTCGAGCTACCTTCCTGACCAGGTCTGCTAACAAACCTGAAGGAGGTAGAGCTCCAGCACTAGGCGCTGTCATCAAGGCACATCGAGATCTTGCCTGAAAATCAGCCCTCATGATCCCATGATTAGGACGGTTTCGTCCACGACTGGGGGCATGGTTTATGAAGCCTAACGTGAGGGCATGACACTCCCCTACGATCCCTGGTGCGCAATTTGAGGGCACGATTAGCTCTCCCATTAATGTGCCCACAATCCGATCCACACTCCCTGCCAACATCTTTATAAAAAAGGCCATCATCATCTCCAATAAAGATACGAAATATATGAACTCTTGACCATTGTTACTCTGTCCATTTATCTCTAGCCTAACTTTGGCATTAGAGTGCCTTTGCTAGGCACCATACCGGTGTCTCAAGCGGGAGGATTCATCACTTCAACTGTTTGCATCGGAGGTCGGAAAGGTCGTATAAATTCACGGCAACACCATCACCACGTGGTCTTAAGAATTGAACATGAGTTGGCCAATGTGGAAAATACACTCACTTGACCAACTCGTACATCTCCTCCAATTTAATGTGCACCATTCTATGAAAAATAGAAAAAGGAAAGAAAAGAAAAACCAAAAAAAGAAGTGTCATGAAATCATTAAATGAATGTTTTGGTTATGTAAATGAAAATGTAAAGTTAACCTCCGTATTGGAAGGGCCACCCAGTTCGGGAGGTAAGGCCAGGCAATTTACAAAAGCCAAGGCTTGGGCTCGGGTCCCTTGAGACCACCCGTCTTTAATTAATTCTAACTCTAGTAATTATATCTTTTCTTTGTATATTTTCAAAAAAAATAAAAAATAAAAACTCATTGAGAGTTAAAAGCATGAACCCACATCTTCACATGCATATAGAATCCATTAGAAATTTTAATTGAATGCTAAAAATGTATAGAAAGTTTCATCCCAATGTATTTTATTGTTTATTCATTAATTGTTTTGCAAGTGCATAGTGCATACACATGCACAACCCCGCCTCTCCCATGTAAGGAAAAAAAAGAATACACAGAAGAAATGAGCAGTGAGCTGTGAGAGAAGATTATGGTGGAATAGTAGCCAGGATTTCGAGTCTTGTAGCCATTCAACCCATCTAAATTGGCAAAAACAATAAGTAGGACATTTTAAAATTAGTAAGACATTAATTTTTGACATTTCAAAATGCTAATTGCTTGCATTTTCATAAGAAAAATACTATACAATCGGATTTTGTATATAGAAATTCTATTCATAATGATGTTACAATGGTATTTTTGAAAGAAAAATTATACTCTTAGTTTTTATATAAAAAATGCCATCAGAATAACTTGATAATGGGAGTGCATTTTCAAAATTATGACCCGGTATTTTGAACTGAATTAAAAGTTCCATAAACAACCATATCATTGTGTATGAAGATCTTGTACAAAAATTCTGTTCATATAACATTATTATTCTTTTTAAGAATTATAATCAATTAGAATGATAGATGTTTTGGTGTGAAATGGGAGAACTACAAAAGGCCACATCATTTTATTTATTTTTGTATAGGAATTAACTTGCTCTTTTCATGATATAGGAAATTGAGGAGGAAAAACAAAAAAAAATCTTATTTGCTTTCCATATTCTGGTTTTATTTGCGGAGCAAAAAAGAAAAATACTTTTATCTTTGCGAAGTCTTTATCTCAAGGATGGACCTAGAGCAATGCTTACCTTATGAAGAAAGAATCATGCCACGCAAGCATTCTGCAAGCATTCTTAACCCAAACCATGGTCACTTCCTTTCTTCCATGGGAAATTTAACTTTTAAGGAGATGCATTCTTAACCCAAACCATAGTCACTTCCTTTCTTTCATGGGAAATTTAACTTTTAAGGATTTAATTATAGGAAATTACAAGCACACCTTTTAAACTATGACTCAATATCACTATACCTTCCTAAACTCTAAAACGTAAACAAATTAAACCTTAAACTACCAATTTGTTCAATCAACTCTCTCGGTTAGCATATCTTAGTAATCAATTAGAATAGTACATGAAAAAATATCATATAACTTGCACATGTTTATAAAAATTTATTTTATACTTATATTACATTCTCTTTTTGTAATAATTGTCTAATGACTGCAATACCTCTTATTTTGCCCCCATATTTACATATCATTTCAAAAGACATTTAGTCAGTAGGAAATTATTATACTAAAAGAAGATCAATTTAGGTATAAACTATTCTTTTTTTAACATGTACAAGTCAAATAGCAATTTTTCATCTATTTTTCTAACGGATTGTTAACATGAAAGGTTGATTGATACAAATTGATAGTTTAGGGATTAACTTGTTACATTTTAGAGTTTAGGGGGTATAATGGTACTCAGTCATAGTTCAGGACCATGCATGATTTTGTTTGTCGAGACTTATGATACATATAGTGGTGAGATATTATGGTTACATGTCGTGGTGTTGTGGACCATACATGATTTTCTTGCTTATACAATGTTGTCTGGGTGGAGCACTAAAGGGAAATTGGCATGTCCAGTTTGTAATAAGGAAACATGTTCGAATGGGAAAAAGAAATGTTACATGGGCCATCATTGATACTTGGATCATAACCATGTTTGGCGACAAAGTAAAAAATTTGATGGTAACCCAGAGCCTAGGCTAGAACCTAAAATGCTGTCAGGGGATGATGTGCTTGGTCAACTAACTCATATTCCTAATTATGTAACATTTGGGAATCCACCAAAAGAAAAAAAAAAGCAAAAATGTACAAAACATGAATTGAATTGGACAAAAAAAAAAGTATATTCTTCGAATTGCCTTATTGGAGGACACTCAAACTGTGGCACAATTTGGATGTCATGTACATAAAGAAAATATATATGAGAATGTGTTGGGCACTTTGATGAATATTGAGGGTAAAACCAAGGATTATGTGAAAGCTCGCATGGATTTGGAGTTAATGGGCATAAGAGAGGAACTACATATACAACGAGATAGTGATAAGATTTTGATCCCACATGCATGCTACACATTAACTTTGCTCGAGAGAAGGAGGTTTTATGAATGGTTGACATTTGTTAAGCTCCGTGATGGGTACGCATCAAACTTATCTCGGTGTGTAAACACCAAAGATTGCAAAATATCAGGGATGAAAAGTCATGATTACCATATATTTTTACAATGGTTACTACTAGTTGCAACTCAAGGGTATTTATGAAAGGATGTATCCAATTTGTTATCTGAGTTAAGTCATTTCTTTAATTAGTTGTGCTAAAAAACATTAGATGCAATAGTCCTGAAGCAGTTAAACAAGGAATTCCTATAATATTATGTAAGCTTGAGATGATATACCCACCATCATTCTTTGTTGTTATGGTCCACCTAACAATTCACTTGCCTCTTGAAGTAGAATTAGGTGGGCCAGTTCAATACCAATGGGTGTACTCCATTGAAAGGTGATTCAGTATATTCACATTCCATTTACTAGTATAGTCCTCTTTAATAAATTTCATTAGATTTATTACTTTAATGTTTACATATTTCATAATAGGTTCTTAGGTAAGCTTAAGCGTTTTGTACGTAATAAAGCCCATCCTAAGGGTTCAATTGCTAAATTATATGTGTCGCGCCCTGATTTTTGGGTGTCCGAGTTCCTTTCAGCTTGGAGACAAAAAGTACGGAACTCTGTCACTAGAACT
Source organism: Euryodendron excelsum (assembly GCA_033060915.1). NCBI lineage: Eukaryota > Viridiplantae > Streptophyta > Magnoliopsida > Ericales > Pentaphylacaceae > Euryodendron > Euryodendron excelsum. The sequence goes on from CM065383.1 coordinate 12,856,579, forward strand.
TATCCTCCTAGAAGGACAAGTGCGACTAGGTTTGAAAATTGGTTTAACTAAGGGCCTTTCAGAAAAATAGGAGTCGCCACCTAACTTGATTAAGGTGAGTTAGGGCACCTAAAACTAAGTGTTAATCCAAAGATTAAACTTAGGATTTTTGTTTTTGGAAAAGGTTTTGAAAACTTCCTCAAGAGAGGGTTTTTAAGAAAATAGGTTGTTTGACAACCTTTGGAAAAATTTAAGACCTTTTGGAAAATAACTTCATTTTGGTCATTTGAAAATAGAAATCTATGGTTCAGGGGTTGGCTATGTGTAGGGAAGATATCCTAAAATCATCACCCTACTCCGCCCTTTCGGTACCTAAATGTTTAATCACCCTTTGTTCATTCACTAGAATAACCAGTTACCATTGTTCACTTAATATCCACTTTAGAACTTTGAAAATGAGGTTTAGTCATCACTTTTTGGATGAATAATGCATGTTTTGGAAGAAGTTTGAAATACGGAAGTCTTTGGAGGAGTTTGAAATGGAAACTTGGAGTTGATTGCAATTTTTGAAAAGAGAATTGGAGTTAAAATAGAAGTTATGACCGCACCATTTTAGGTTGCCTACGTAACTCATTTGGCGAGAATCAAGTTAATCATAGTTCGGGCAAGAGCCCGTTGGAAGATAGGTGCATTAGGGCCTTTGGAAAGTTTGAAGACACTTTGAGGTCTTTGGAAAGACTTAAGACACTTTGAGGTCTTTGGAAAGGTTTAAGACACTTTGAAATCTTTGGAAGTTGAAAACACTTTGTGGTCTTGGAAGTTGAAGACTCTTTGCGGTCTTGGAAGTTTTGACTTGAAATTGGATGGTGGAGTGTTTTGAAAATGTTTTTGGATCAACTTAAGGGAGTTTTGAAAAAATGTTTTGGCATGACTCAAGAGAACTTGAAAGTGTTTTTGAAGTCTTGTTTTGAAAACCTTAGAGGTATGATTTCTGAACGTTTTGATGAATTAGTTTTGAAAGTGGTTTTTGAAAATGGCCAAAGGTTTGAAATCCTAATATGGACAACCTTGGAGATTGCTCTTGATTTATTACTTTTCCTTGGAATCCCTAACCATGAGAGGGCTAGGGACACCTTAGGTTTGTGACATTTTTAAAAACATTTTTGGAAGTGCCTTAAAGATGGAGAGTAAGAACATTTGAAGAGTTTATGGAGTTGGTTTTTTTCAAATTAAGAGAGTAGGAGGTTTTGGAAAAATAGGTTATGAGAACAGTTTAAAATTGAATGATCATTTAGAAAAAAGGTTCAAGAGTTGGAACCTTGAAGTATACTAACCTAGGTTGGGTTGGCCTAGGGTTAGGGGTGACCTAAGGTTAACTAACTTGGGTTGGTTTAACCTAGGGTTAAGATGACCTATGGTTAGCTAACTAAGGTTAGGTTAACCTAAAGTTAAGGTGACCTAGGGTTAGCTAACTAGGGTAGGGTTAACCTAAGGTTAGGATGACCTAGGGTTAGGTTAACTTAAGGTGAGTGAACTAGGGTCAAGTTAACCTAGAGTTGGATAACTAGGGTCAAGTTAACCTAGGGTTGGTCAACTAGAGTTAAGTTAACCTAGGATTGGATTGGAAAATGATTTTGAAAGTTGGTTTGATGCACTTTTGGAAAGAGCTTTGAAAAACAAAACATGTTATGCAATGGACTTTGGTGGACAACCCTTTTGAAGATCATTTCCATACAAATTTTGACTCTAGCCAAGAGTATAGTTTATATGGTTGGTATTTGGAGACCACTCCAAGGAAGGTTACCTCATGGCCATTATAACCTTTATCTTGATAAGAGTGGGGATTTCAAAAATCAACATAATGATGGCAACTTTTGAAAAATCATTTTTGATGCAAAGATGGAGAGAATGCATTTTTGAAAATCATCTTTTGAGAAAGATTTTGAAAATCATTTTTCAAGGGAAGCATTCCATCAAGAGAGGATTCATATGGCCAAACAAAAGGGAGACCACTCAAGAGAGGGTTCCATGGGGCCATTCCAACCACTACACTTAAAAGAATGGAAATCTTAGAAATTAGAGAATTAGAAACCAACCCTTATGCAAGTTAAAATGTCATAATGCCAAAGTGAGAGTTAGAGGGTTAGTAGGGAATCTTCTAAGGCATGATTTCTAAAGTCTCATCCTAAGCTTCAAGGAGCCAACTCTTGGAACAATTTTTTAAAGAAATATAGATCTTGGAGATGGCATGAAAATAAGAGCAATGTAAGCATTGTAAAACATGACAATAAGCATAAAATAAAGCCAAGCATACAAAACATGATCAAAATAGTAATATGCAAGGGGTCATGATCACATACAAGGCTTTTGGGCTACACCACATAAACAAGGGGCTCTTAGGCCATACCATCTCAAAGTAGGCTAGTGAAAGGTCCCCCCACACGGTGGCTCTCACTTGCTTATCTCTAGGAATGATCTAAGAGCCCTCTTGGCTCAAGCATGCAAGAATAGGGGGTTGTAGATGGGGATTAAAATAGAGAATAGCCTAAGTAGGCTAGGAGGAAAAAGAGAAGACTGGGGGAAGACACAAATGTAAAGGCATACCACATTTTGCCTTCAACACACTTGTAGTCTTCAATGGATGTTTTGATTGGAGCTTGAATGACTTCAAGAAGGCTTGAGGGGCTGGAATGGAGTGTGTAATGGGATATAAGGCCTTATAGGTGAAGTGTATAGGCTTGAGAGGGGTATAATCTAGCCTAAGTGTTGGAGGGGTAGAATATATGTAAGGACTCGAGATTCTGGAGCAATTTCAGCAAAGCTTCGCATCAATTTCGGAGATGGAATATGCAAAGGGGTGGCCTAGTATTTATAGGCAATCTGGAACAGGCCTGACGCATGTGCTACTTGCGCCTGGCCAAAATTTGACCTGGCGCATGTAGGACATGCGCAAGTACTGTTTCATTGCCAGAATGACACGTGGCACCCTGTGTATTGGTTAAATCTCGACTGTTGATCAAAAGTTGGTCGATCTGATCAAAATTTAAGCGCATGTAGCATACACTCCATTATCGGGAAGGTTCGTCCAAACTTTGCCTCGATAATTGAGTCAACCGGGAAGGTTCCGGGAGAATCGATTGCACGTGCTCTCTTAGGGTTTCTCGTGAACTTTCATATTTTTGGAAATGTTGAATTATGTTTGAAAGCATGGGATATCATCTTGGGCAGCATACATAAAAGGACACTTTTGTAGAGCATCTGTGATACGCTCCGAGGGTGTTTGAAAGTGGCTGTATTCGTATGGTGTGATCGAGGCCTTCGGGAAGCGACCTCTTCGATCGGACCGTACTGATGGAAGGTACTTTGGTAATACTTTTGGGAATTCCCAGATTTATACATTTCTCAAGTCATTTGACGGTGCAATTTGATCGGGGAATCAGGAAAAAAGTCAACCTTGGTGGAGCGTATGCGAGACGCTCCAGGGGTTGTCGAAAGTTATAGTTTTCGCACCGTACGATAGAGGGCTTCAGGAAACGATCTATCAAATCAAGCCGTATCGATGGAAAGATTTATGAATGAGCTTTCGAGAATTCCATGATTTACGCATTTCTCAAGTCAGTTGACGATGCGTTATAACCAGGAAATCAGGAGAAAAGACAATTTTGGCAGAGCGTTTGTGAGACGCTCTGGGGAACTTTTATCAAGTCGTGAGCATTTAATGTTGTAGGGTCCTCCTTGGGCTAAACAAGGGTGTATGGTGAAACCTTTGCTTGAAATCCCAAGACCGGTGCTGTTTCGGGGTATGTTTGGATTGCTAGGGGTAAAATGGTCGTTTTGGCCAGGATTGGCTGGAAATGGTTAGGAATGGTTTGGTGTGTTGTGTTAAGCGTGTAGAGTTATTCAGGAATGGTTTTGGGAGAGTCTTTTACTGTTCGGCGCGATTTGTGCCGTGCCGAGGCGTTCAGGGGCAAAACGATCATTTTGACCAGAACAAGTTGGAATCAGACCGGATTTGGACCAAATGGCGTGTGGGGGACGCCTAATGGTTTAACAACATTTTGGAAGGATGAACTTATCGTTTTAAGGGATTTTAAACTTTCTCAAAACGTGCCTGGAGGCCCAAGGGCAGGCTTGGTCATTTTTCACCGAGTCAGGCTAACAGGCGCTAGTGTTGACTTAGGTGTTGGTTCTCGAGATCGCCTGGTCTCGAAAAACTACCTGTGCGGTGTTGGTCTCTAAGAACGCCCAGTCTTAAAGAACTACCTGTAGGGGTGGTGTTGGTTCCTAAGAACGCCTGGTTCCAGAAAGTTACTTGGAATGGTGATGTTGGTCTCTGAGAACGCCTGGTCTCGGAGAACTATCAAATGTCAGACATTCTACGTTGGCGGGCTAGCGGGTGCCAGAAGTGAACCATCTGGAGTTTGATGAGGTGTTGGTCCCTGAGATTGCCCGATCTCGGGAAGCTACCTGGATGGCGTTGGTTTTCAAAACCGCTTGGTCCAGAAAACTGCCTGGAATGATGGTGTTTATGGCTTCAGGGGGTCCTTGTAAGCCCAAGAAATGACCAGTTGGCTGGATTATAGATTGAAAGGCCCATCTTGAACCTACATGTGTCGTGACGTAGGAAAATTTAGTCCGGTCGGGCCGGAGATTGCCGAGCGGGTAAAAATGGGATGCTTACAATATGCCGACAAATAATGTCTTACCTTTTGTTCCATGTATTTGCGTGGCATTGAGACAAGATTCAATTGAGAAGAAAGAAATTATGATGGGGCTTAAACAGAGATATGTGGCGGGTTTTCTATTTTCACACAGAAGGCAAGGCCTTTAGGAGCTCCAATCTTTGATGTTTTATCCCTATCTGATTTGAAAAAGTTTCAGTGGTATGTGCTTCATAATTGTCATGAAATAGATGCCTACTTAGAGTAAGTTAATTATCTCCCTTTGTTATTATGGTGATCAAAATTAGAAGTGCATTAACTAATTATAATGTATTCTGCTGTATATATATATATATATATGTAGTGCATATATGGAAGAAGCCCATAAAGAGAGCCCTCTTAATTTACTATAGAGGCACCAAGAGAACTTTCCTTCTTGGTTTGCAAACCATGTAAGTGTTCACATTCGATTACGTTTGATTATTCCCCTTTTATCAAGGACATTTGTGTAATGTATTCAATTTTGCATGTAATATGTTATACAGTTGCAGGAGAATGGTTCAATTAGAGCCACAAACCATCTTTATGTACTAGGGTTAGGTCCGGATCAACGAATTGCATGATATAGTGGAATAGTTGTTAATGGGATTAGGTTTCACACCACAGACTTTGGGAACTATCGTCGTACTCAAAATAGTGGAATTAGTGTTAAAGGTGAACATCAATAAGAGGAAGTTGATTTCTATAGGGTGTTAACATATATTATTGAGCTATAATACTGCCATGAGAATCGTGTTTTTGTGTTCAAGTGCGATTGGTGAGACTTTGGTAATAGAAAGGTGGGAATAAAGAAAGATGGCCACTTGATTAGTGTTAATGCCTCTCGTAGATGGTACATGGATGACCCTTTTGTGATGGCAACTCAAGCAAAGCAATTTTTTTACGTTAATGACATAAAGAATGGTGGTAGCTAAAAAACTGTGCAAAAGACATATCCTAGAAACTTGTTTGATGTTCCAAAGAAAGAAAATAAAGATGATGATGATGATGATGATGGGTCGATTCTCAATGATGAGCCATATCAACAATTTAATTCAGGCAATATTAATAAGATTGACCAATTTGATGATGGAAATATAAACCCATGGCATCAAACAGATCTTTGCCCAGACCATGTTGAGCCTGATATCATACTTCCATACTTCCAACAACTGATTCTATTTTAGTAAAAGGTACTTTTGATGATGATATGGATGATAAGGAATATGATACCATAATTGATTACAACACTGATGATGACGCTGACAACAAAAAAGTTGGTGACAACGATGGCGAGGATGAGGATGAGGATGATGATGATGCTGATGCTGATGATTATGATATATAGAGTGACTTATGGTTTCTTCTTGACCATTCTTTTTTATCTCAATTTTTTGTTTTATTTGTCTCTTTATTTCTCTTTTATTTTAAAACTATTTTTTATTTTCTAGACTTGCAATTAAGCTGAGAAAGCCCAAGAAAGGTAGTCAATTTTGGTGTTGAATATATTTTTATGCACAAATGATTAAATAGTGAGACAATCATGTTATGGGACAGATTGCTCAAGTTTTATCCAACACACATGCATTCATAACCCAAGTTTTATCCTTCAATCTCAATTAAGAAAAAATGGAGTCTATCAATAACAAATATTTCATGTGCTAACAGGGAAGGTAATTCATTTGTCTGTTTTCTTTTTTCAATTCCTGTGCACGGTTGACACTATTATGCTACTTAATGAGAAAATGCCCAATTATCTTACAAAACTTTGATTCTTACATAGATCAAGAATTGCTAGTAAGGGAAGACTATTATTGATCTATTTGATGAAGAATTTAGGCAGTGATTTTTTTTTCCTACATTTACAATTTGATAAGAGAATTGTGTACCCTATTTAGCAAGGCATTATTTTTTTTTTCTAGATTTATGATTTGATGAGAGAGCTGAAATTTGATTGTTTTCTATTATTTCATTAGTTTATTGGATTGTCAATTTAAAGAACCTGAAATTTGTACTTGCATAGCACAGATTAGAAGTAGTTGTCTATATTTAATGAGATGGTCGTGACAGTATAGGTTTGTTGATTGATTACACCCTAAAAGTGTAATCATAAGCCCTTAATTCACACTTTGTTAGACTTAGATAGCAGTTAATTGTCTTAATTTAGTTTCATATTTGATTGATTGAGTTTTTTGTGTGTTTTGTAGGTTATAGGAACTAATAAAGGCAAATTGATACAAAGAATGATCAAAGCAGATTCAAAACGAGCAATCCGGTGATGAAAAGTCCAACCCATCTTGGTATTTTAGCCATATCTTTTCACTCTGATATCCGATTGAGCTGATTTTTATTTCATTAGAAAGAAGACTTCAAGCTCTACAACTTTTTCTCTAATATGCATCAGCTGAATCGAGCTCTAAGGTAGTCGAAATCAAGTTGGAATGTTGCTGTGTCGAACAGTGATGAATAGTATCCGTCTGAACTGTTCGTTCGAATGGTACTGTTCATTGTTCGGATGGTTAATGTTCATCTAAACAGTAACCATCTGTACAGTACGTCTAAACGGTGAATAGTGCATCTGGACGTTGAACAGTACCCGTTCGAACGCACTTTAGACGGTTGTTAGACGCATCGTCTGATGACCGTTCGGAGGGTTACTGTTTATTCAGAATGCATTTTTTGTATCCGAAACTGCGTTTTAGGGGTTTTTTGTAGAGTTTTTGTGGAGCAAGGGTTAGTTTTATGTAGAGGGGTGGTGGGAGAAGCTCCCAACAGGTTGGTTTTTTCATTTTTAGCTTAGATTTAGTTTTGTAATGGTAGTATAGGTGTAGAACTTGAAATTTTTTTTCATTGTATTATATTTTCTTTTACTTTCTTACACTTTCTTGTATTTTCTTAGCAACCAAAAAGCTTTATTATTCAAGTAAAATTTAGATTTAATTCTTAATGTTTTCTCTTTACATTTTTATATGTTTTTCTTATGGATTTAAGTAGCTAGTTTTATAAATTGGGTTTAAATGTGAAAATCACTTAAGAAATCCAAGGGTTTGAATAGAGGTATCTCATATATTAATTGCCATATTTTCCTAGATTTCGAAATTCCTAGTAATTCAATGAGGATATTTTAGAAAACCTAGATTATTGACTAAGTTTGGGGATTTTCATCACCGAAATCGATGATATTAATTTAGGGCCCTTCACTTGATAATTACTCCAAAATTGTTATGAATTTATTCTCATAAATTGATTGAAGATAACTTAGAAAGCTTAGGTTATTGACTATGTTTGGCTAATCAATGCACAAACCAGAAATTTGGTATTGACCTAGTTAAATTGATGGTATTAACCTTTGATTCCCTCATTGACCATGTATCTAATTTCAATTGCTTGAGAATAATTGATTTTTAAAGTTAAATCTCCTGAATCAAACACTCTTAAATGTTGTGTTTGATTTGAGTTATAATCCCTATTGAAAGTCTTGGATGGATTGCGTGATTGAATCATTTGAACCTAATTCGCTTTTAATTACTTTAAATCTAGTTTTAATTTGCTTTACTTTAATCGCCTAGTTTTTAATTACTTTAATTTTCATTGCACTAGTTTACTAATTCAAAACCCTCATAAAAAACCAAAAGATTTTCGATCCTTTTATTTTTCATTTTATTTTTAGATCCAATTCCCCACATAATTGCAATTCAATCCTAGGTTAGGTTAGTGTGAGCTGAGTGCTAGAGCCTATATTTGGCTAGGTCTCTTAGGAGAGAACGATGCCAGATTACCGGTTTATACTTCATCGTGACCCCCGTACTCTTGTGGGGTAACTAACTCCAATTGCAGGAATACTGCATTTTGGAGGCAAGTCATTGAGCATGGCACCTGGTCACGTTAAGAAAGTTTGTGCACTGTCTAGAGTGCATACTACTGCAGTGGATCGAGCTCTGTCAAATCCCACACTAGTGGCTCTTTCATCACCCAGATCAGTGAGTGGTTTTTAACGACCTGCACCGCCCATTGATATTAACAGTAGTGTAGGTAAGTTATTTTTCTTTCCTCATATAGTTTATTTCATTTTTATATATGCACTTACCTGTCATTGTTTTTATTACAAATGGATACACGTTCTATTTTTTGTCATTTTTTCTTTTTACATTTGATTTTTTTGCCTTGCAGCTTCTAACAAGTCCAAGAGAGGACGTGGTGTGGCATGAGGACTCGAGGTTTTAAAAAGGGTGAACTCAGGGAGGAAGATACAGGGACTTATTTTCATTGAAGGAAGATGGTTACCTATGGGGCCTGCAGAAAAGATATTTAAGATGGAGTTAGGTGTTGTCACTTGTTTACATGCCCCCTCGGTATTTTCTACTGGAAACAAATGACTCCTGCTCTGAAAGTACCCTTGTTTCAGCGCCTCAAGGTAAGTACTTAACATTATTTTAAAATCATTAGCTAGGTTTGATTATATTAATTTCATTGTTGATTATTTACTTGATTGCAGAATGAATTTGAGATAAAGTTTGATGAACCACATACAAAAGAGCTGGTTGATACAACAATGGACACACATTTTAGGCAATTTAAGTATCGTTGCCACTTATACTACAAGAAGTTTAGTACTCAAGAGAAGGCTTGTGAACATCCCCCAACCAACGTTAAGCTTGTTGATTGGATTGTTCTAGGTGAGCATTTTGAGAGTGAGAAATTTAATGTATGATATGCCTTTCATTTTTTTTTTTTTGAATTCAATTAAATTATAAATTGAACATAATAATGTTTGTATTTTGATATCCATGCAGTCATAAAGCAAAGTAAATGAGCAAAACCGATCAAAGTTGGAAGTCCCTCACACTTCCGATTCTAAGTCATTCAGCCAACGTTTATAGGAAATGGTTTGATTCCAAAGCAATAATTATGAAACCTATGATAGTAGTGCTACTTAAGATTCATTACAATTATTAGTTGAACTACAATAATTGCATTTCTATTGTTTCTTAAATGAAATAGGAAAATTCAAAAATTACTAAGGAGCCTACTCAAGTGAATATATATTATGATACTCATCATAAGAAGGATGGCACATGGGTCCATCCGCGAGCTGAGGAGAATTATGTAATAAACTTTAAATGCATTTTAATAATATATGGAAGCAATAGGTATGAACTTAGTGAATTTTGTTTTTACTTTCACTAATTTGTAATTGCAGGAGCGGATCAAAACACTTTGCTTACAAACTATAGTGGAAGGAAATGTTGAATTAACAAAGGATCAAATTCGTGAGGAAGCTTTGGGGAGAACAAAATCTAGCTATGCTCGTGGGCTTGGGTATGGGATCAAATCGAGTAGATCTACTGCATTAGAAGGGGCAGCATGTATCCAAGCACAAAGCGCTAATGAGGTTGAAAGACAAGCTCAAAAGTTTTGTGATGAGGTACAAGAGTTGCGGCAATTGCAAAGTAATCTGCAAGAGCTAGTTCAAACATTGCTTGCATGACTTGATGGGACGAGGGCTTCATGGTAACTCTTTTTAATGTTTATGTTTTAACCTTTTGTTTGGACCATGTACTAAAACTTTCTAACTAATCATCTACTTTGGCGATTGTTAGGTTGGGTGTTTGGGTGAATTGGTTAGGGCTCATTATTTATATCTTTTATGGAATCTTAAATAAACATTAAATATATGGCATTAATCATATTTCCAATTAGGGGGGAAGATTTTACGTTAAGAACTTTGGTCTTCCACATCTCTACAACTTTGTCTTTGTTGTAACTTTTAACGTGGGGAGAGGGGGAAGAGTAAGTCACTTTTCAAGGCCCAAACCTACCAATAATGTAGCAATTGGGATACGACTTGTACCTGAAATATGATACTAACTTTTTCTTTAGTTGACAGTGTCTGCTTATGAATGATGGCCTTTAATCTAACTACTTTTTGTACTCCTCCTATCTGAGCTGACATGGATTAGTTCTATTTTCTTTTTCTTTTTTGTCCCTTCATAGATTTCATGAATAGTTGCATTGCTGATTTTTTTCTTTTAATCAAAATTATCAATCAATGGTTATATTCTTCCAATATTTTTTTATTTAAAGAACTTTGCTTAATTAGTTGCATTCTGAAACCCTTGGCTTTGTCTTTCTTTTCTTCTCGAGGGAAACCTGAATATTTTGATTGGAATTTTTGATGTAATACATGCAATTTATTTCTCTCACAAAAGTCAGTACTTGTTTCGAAAAACAATGCAACGAGACTAGTTTGGGCAGCATTTATATGAGCAGTCTAAAGTAGGGGTTAGTTCAATTTTTTTTTTCTTGTAATGAATTAGGTACTGAGAATGCTACCCTACTTGTAGTTCATGGAATAGAATTGAAGGAAAATTTTAAAATACATTGATTAGAACTTAGATAAGCAGTGTAATTGAAGAAGTGAAATTGGGTTAAGAGTTTTCTCCTAAAATGCCATACTAGTTAAACTGAAATAAAGCTTTCATTTGTTTTTAGGGGCTATCGATTGGATATGCAATTTATTTTTAAACATGTACTTTTGTTCTAGTAAAGTAGCTCCAAGTTGAGCTTTTTTTGCTATGTTAATTTTAGAGGTAGTAAATTTAGCCCTTTTTGTTAAGTTAGTATTGGAGTTCTTTGTAAAGTTTATTGTGTTAGTATTAGTAATTAATTCAAACAATTAATTATCATTTACTTACAGTTGTCTTGTTTTAGAGTTAACTTTAATATTTTCTTCTTTTTTTTTTAGCATATAGGTGCAACCTCTAATTTGATGCATGCATATTCCAATCCAAGTTGTGGTAAAGTTGAAAAGAAAACTGATCTTCCTTCTAGCTTTCCATCAAAGACTTTTGGTGTCTTACGTTTTCTCGAAAAGCTAGCTACATGATTTCCCTTTTTTCGTTGATAACACTTTATTAGTTTAGCAAGTGAAGATTGATACTTTATTTTAAGTTTTGACCAGACTTGAAACAATTGCTAGAAAGATAATTTCAATATGAATAATTTTCGCTTCTTAGCACATGTTTTTTCTTTACTTGATATCTCATGTGAGATTAGAATAATGAAATTTTATAGAATTGCTATTTATATATGTGTACACAGGTACCTAAAGTAGAGATAAAAAAATACAATAAAATTATTTGGAAATAATTTCAAGCCAGTTGTGACAATGAATTTGTCACTAAAGGCAGTTAGCACAAATGATTTTGGTGACACAAAGTTTTTTCACAAGAGTTTCGTCACCTTAAATAGATCTAATAGTGACAGTTTTTTCGACACTATAAATTGACTTATTGAGACAAATTTGTTTTGTCCCAACCATTTAATAGTAATTGTGACAAACAACATTTGTCATCATAACATTCTCATATAGCTAAGTCAAATATATTGTGACAACGTGATTTGTCACCATAAATAGATCGAATTACGACAATTTTGTTCATCACTATAAATTAACTTACTATGACAGCTCTTGTCTAGTCACAAGAGATTTGACTCGTTGTGACAAATAGGATTCGTCAACATTACACACCTATGGTAACAAGGTCATTTGTCACCATTAATAGATTTCTTGTGACAAGTTTGGTCAAAACATCACGGTACTTAGGAACATGCTTCTTATGACAACAGCAGGCATATAGTGAGACAATATTTTAAGTTTTGTGATGAAATATGTTGTCACTATTTGTATTGTAACTGTGATAAATATGTTTCGTCACTATATGTATTTGCTTATTGTGACAAGTTACTAATTTTGACATAAGAGACTTATTATGGCAAGGTTGTTGCGACAAATTTGTGATGAAATTTTTTCATCACAATATGTCTATTGTGACAAAAAATTGACATTTTGTGACAAAAAATTTCACAACAAAAGTCCAAAATTGTTGTGGTGGTTGAGAGGATAAATGGTAGGAACTGCAGAAATGACAAGAACAAGAACTGGAAAAAAAATTGAAATAATTGAAAACATTAATTCACTGCTCTGAAAACTTTACCTCCATTTTCATATATTTGCAACAGTGAGTGCAGTGCTCGGGACATTTATCATCCTCATGAAGGTGAATCAAAGCGGCTGGAGTTGTGGATGGTGAATTGAAAAGAGACCCATTGCTTCTTTGGTGTACCATCACCTCCTTCCAACTATATGATTTACCCAATCCTTCAGCAACATAGGCAAGACAGCCTCTATTTCCCTCAGACCTGCTTCTAAAGGCTATAAATGTTAGCCAGGCAATACAGTTAGATGGGAGAAGTTAATTGCAAGAGTAGTAGCATTTATTTAGCTACTCAAAGCAGGAATGAAAAAGAGAAGCCTTTCAACTTCCAAATGTCGATTGCGAAGCATGGCATCCACCAAAGACGGGTCCAGAGGAAGATCCAAACCTATTTCTTGGGCATAGTTGATCATACCGGGAAATGTTATATTAAACCCAATTGGAGAATATTGTTGCTTCTCATTGGCAGCCAACTGTTTGACTCAATGAAGTCAAGGCCTATGAGAAGGAGGAGGAGGAGGAGAAAGATAATCATTGGTTTACTATGTAAAAATGGGGAGATGGAGATGTACATTCAAGAGATCTTACCTTTCTTTACAGGTATTTTGCCAACTCCCCATTTCTGGAAGTATACATGCCAGTGTGGAAGAGAGGCAGTCTTTAACTAACAAAGGATGGCTCGGATGGAGACCCCATGATCCGTCTGGGTGCTGATTTTTCAAAACCCAATCCAAGCATCCTGGGAAACAAGGCTGCTTGTGTGGGAACTCCCTGGAGGGGACCATAGCCACCCACACAGTGTCATAAGAAGAAACCGAGAGCTCAACCTTTTTCTTAAACGCCTCACTGATTCTCCCAATTTGGCCTTGCACACTCTTTCATGTAATAATAAAAAAAAAAAAGTACGTACTACTAAAGTAGCATCGTGAAGTTTTCCGGTTATCAGTCGCTGGAAACATGCATCTGCTTGCGAAAAATAAACAGCTTTTAGAACTGACTAATAGGAGAAGATCAATCGAGTGAAAGAAAAAACCATATTAACAGTATGCTCTATGTAAAGTGGTCATGCAAATATGCGATATAGGACATGCTGTATAAGTACGTATAAAACTCACCGAATGGATGTTTAATGTTCCTGAACTTGTGCTCTGGGAGGAGCACAAGATTATTTCTGCAGGCCAGTGATATTTGAGCCACCACAGCTTGGGTGGTGGTGGTGGTTGAAGATTTTGTGTCTATATATGTTTGCGAGTATTTGGTGGAAGGTGTAAGGATGGTTTAAATGGTCTCCAACTTCGGATACAGACAAAAAGTTTTGCTAATTTTTTATAAAAATTGAAAGGAACATACAAAAACACGGCGTTGTTTGTCACCTGTTAGAAGTTAGAACAATATCAAAGAAGGCTGTGTTATGCTGCGTTGCCGCTCATTCCTGCGTCTTTTCTCTGTCTCTGTTTGCCCATTTTTCTGCTTGTTTGCCCGAAAACACAGCCTGGTAGTGTGCAAACAAGCAGAAAGCACAGCCTGGTAGTGTATATATAGCTAGCTGAGTGAGGGGTTGAGAGTCAGAGTTAGTTATTTTAGTTAGCCAAAAGAAGAAATCTCCGTCAGGAGTTTAGTTTAGACGAGTTGTTTTAAAACTTTAAATTTTCATTTTGAGATTATTTTAAACTCAATTTTTAAACCCAAGTTGATACAAAAGTCATATTTTAAAAACACAACTTCAAATCTAGTAGTATTTTCAAAGCACAACTTTTAGTTTGAAGTTGAGGTTAATTACAAATGCACTTTTTTAATTATAACTCACTATCATTATATCCCTAAACTCTAAAACATAACAAGTCAACCCTTTAAACTACTAATTTGTATCAATTAATCCTTTCTATTAGCAATCCGCTAGGTAAATGGATGAAAAAATTGTTATTTGACTTGTATATGTTAACAAAAGTATAGTTTTATATCTAAATTGATTTTCTTTTGTTATAATAATTGTCTAATTATTGAAATATTCCTTAAAATGACATGTAAATATAAGGGCAAAATAATGGGTATTTAAGTCATTAGACAATTGTTACAAAAAAAAATGATGTAATTTAGGTATAAAATGAACTTTTGTGAACATGTATGAGTTACATGATAATTTTTCATCTACTCTCCTAACTGATTGCTAATATATTACTAACAAAAAGAGTTTATTGAAATAAATTGATAGTTTATGGGGTCAATTTATTACGTTTTAAAATTTAGGGAGTGATAGTAATACTGAATCATAGTTTATGATGTGCTTGTAATTAACTCTTATGTTTTTAAAATGCAATTTCTATGAGAATCTAGATAAGTTTTAAGTCACATATATCATTTTTTAAAACACATTTTCAAACTTGAAGTCTTATTTCAAAAACATAATTTTTAAAATAATTTAAGTTTAAAACTAAATGAAAATGAGAAATAAGTAAAAAAAAAAAAAATCCTATTTTTTAAAAATAAAGTCTAAGACCGTGATGCTTATGGAATATTTTATCTGTTTATGTGTTGTTTTCTTGTGAAAAATGCTTATGGAATCGTTAAATTCACAGCATGCTTAGATACCTTTTGGCGGTAATATTGGCTTCACTCGGAGGAATTTGGTGCTGGCGGAGTCGTTCTCTTTATGCGTTTTCGAAATTATTGGGTGGTTACGGTACTCCTCTCGTATGTTTCCTTAATTCTAGCAAGACTGTTGTATGTTTTATACAAGTAGATAAAGAGACCGTGAAAGGCAAGGTTTTTAAAAAAACAAGAAATTTAGAGTACAAATTAAGATAGATCAAAAGAAAAATCAATTGTTATTGATGATTTTTATTTAATATTATTAATTTAATAAAATACCAAATATCACATGTCACAATTTAATAAAAATTACTATTAAAAGTCTTGATTCTCAAATATGAAACTTTACAATTCTTGGTGAGTCATTATTTTTATCATTTTACTTATTTTATCCAATTATTAAATACAAACTAGCTAATTTTATTTATTTATTTTTATTGTTTTCTTTTTCAAGAGGTAGCTTAAGGAAAGAGTAGCCTCTTTGAAAATATTTTGATCAAGCAATTTTTATTTATTCATTTTAGCTCCCAACATTGGTTGCCAGGTGTTGCTATTCCTTGCGTAGATCGTGCTAGAGTGAAATGGAGAATATGGAAGTTGGAAGTGCCGAGGTGGTAAGAGTTGTGATACCGTAAGTTAAGTAACGTGACGTAAAAAGAGATCAAAAATGACATAACGTAATTACATGTTTCTACTGAGACAAAACAGTCTGAAAAGGATAAAAGGAGGTTGATAAAGAGAACTGCGAACGGAAGCGGGCTGACGAAAAAAATAAGCATACATGACAACTTTCTCTTTTTAGGAAAAAAAATTTAGCGGTTAGGCAACACTAAGTATTCGGTACTCATCTCTATTAAACAATAATACATGACAGTGTGAATGCATCACTAATATAAATTTATGGTGTAGTGAAAAGACTTTTAAAATAAAAAAAATATCACGTAGCAAAATCTAATAGGATGTTGCCTTAAAAGTCTTCTCACTATATCAAAAATTTAGATTAGTGGTGTATGCACTTGCCCCTTGTTATCATTTGATATGGATAAGTACCGAGTACTCAGTACTACATAACTACTGGATTATTTTTTCTTTTTTAATATATAGGATGTATTTTGCAAACAACTATATTGTATGTTTCGTGTAATTTAATCAGAAAATTCTATTAATATATTTTGGTTGGGTGGCTCTGTCTCTGAGAGAACACAAGGATAGAATTTCTTTTTCCTTATTCTAATAATTGATGGAGTGCAAGTATCAAGATTGCAACTTAATCTGCACCATTCGAATTTTTTTTCCAGGACTGAATCTAGACTAATCAACGTGAGACAGACACTTACTTGACCAACTCGGACAACTTCTCTTTTTTAGTTTACCCATTCTACATATGTTTTCTTAGTTTTAAAATAATAAAAAATGCCCTAAATCTATAATGCAGATAACCCAACAAAAAAAAAAGAAAAAAAGAAAATAGTAAACAGTAAAAAGAATTGTCGTGAAATCATTAAAAGAATGTTTTGGTTATATATAAATGAAAATGTAAAGTTAACCTCTTTATAAGATTTCATCAGAAGATGCCACCCAGTTCGGGTGGCAAGGCTAGATAGTTGACAAAAGACCAGGTTTGTCCCCTGGGGACCACCCGTCTTCACCTAATTCTAACTATCGTTATTGTGAAAAGCCATAAGTAGGACGTTTTAAAATTAGTAAGGCATTAATTGTGACATTTCAAAATGCCAATTGCTTGAATTTTCATAAAAAAAAATTTATAGAGAGAGATGTTTTATATAGAATTCCATCCATAATAATGTGATAATAACAGTACCTTTTTAAAAGTATGAGCCGGTGTTTTGAATGGAACTGAAAGGACTCAAAACAATCATATTATTGTGTATACAAGCTCTATATCAAAATTCTGTTCATATAGTATTGTACTTCTTTGAAATTATGATCAACTAAAATGATAGATATTTTTATTTGAAATGAGATAACTAAAAAGTCCCCATCATTTTATTTATATTTCTAAAGAATATAGCATTACTTTTTTCGTAATATATTTACTTTTTTCCGTGCTTTGATTCCATAATATGGGGTTATTTATTGTAATCTTCAATACTTTTATTTTGTTGACAAAAAAAATGCTTTTATCTTTGTGAAGTTTTCATTTCAAAGCACCTGCAGTAATGCTTATCTTTATCTAAGGAAGAATCATGCTACGTCAACAAGGTCTGTCCAAAAGACAATTATTTATTTTTTTACGGGAAATTTAACTAGACCTTAAGGAGACAAACATTTTAATTATATTCACAAACATTTAACCTGTATGTCATACTTGGACTCACTAGAATTGTAACACGTAGTAATTTCGAAATTATGCAGTAGTGATTCTTTGAGCAAATTTTGTATCTATACAGCATATTTTTTTTATTTTTTTTAAATTTTCTAAATATTATGTATAAGTCCTACATCATTTTTTGTTTAATACTTCTTGCATTATTCAGAACAATTATTTGTGTATAAAAATCTTGTACAAAAATTATGTTCATAGTAGTATGCTTTTGAGAATTATGATCAATTAGAATTAAAATGATAAATGCTTTGGTGTGAAATGAGAGGAGTTCAAAAGGCCGCATCATTCTATTTATTTTTTTATAGCAATTAACTTACTCTCTTCACGATATAGGAAATTGAGGAAAAACAAAAAAAAAATATCTTATCTACTTTCCATAATCTGGTTTTATTTATTAAATCTTAAATACTTTTATCTTTGCTGAGAAAAAAGAAAATACTTTTATCTTTGTGAAGTCTTCATTTCAAAGATGGACCCAAACCATTGCTTATCTTCTTATCTTCCGAGAAAAGAATCATGCCACGCTAACATTTTTAACCCAAACCATGGAAAAGGAAAACTAGGAAAAGGCTCCCTCAGGCTTTACCGTATCATAGTGAGATTTAAGACAAACATTAAGGGCTTGTTTAATAAAGTTGAAAATTAAAAATTAAGTCTTGAAAATTAAATGCTGAATTTTTTAAGTTGATAAGCTATTTGATATATACTGAATTTTAAGTACTGAATCAAATAAGTTATTTGATATATTTAAAGAGCTGAAGTTTTAAATTCACTTATTTTTCAATTTTGCCCTTTACATATTAATATTGTAATACTAAAATCAAATTAATTAAATAAGAAAAAACATGCATAATTAAAATCATAATAATATACACAAAAAATCAGCAACATGATCAACAATTATATTGATCATTGAAACTTTGTCAATTGTTAAATCAGCAAAAAATTTGACACTCAATAGTTGTTCATATTATTTAATGTCCTTTTTTTACTATCGGACAACATATTGCGCTAACATCACATATATTTAATTAGATAAAAAAAAAAAAAAAGAAGATAAACACCATGACATATAAAAAATAGGCTTTATACCAAAACAATTACAATCAAACTTATCAAGAACCCATATATTCATTGAAAGCTGGAGCTTCAACTAAATGTAATTAAAAAATAAAAAAAAATAACTTGTTTGAAATTTAAAAAACAATTGCATGCCTACTAAAATTCAAAATAATCCTAACTTATTGTCATTCAACTCTATCCAACCCTTTCTAACTGCTTATAGCATCCATTACTCTCTATGCGCATTACTTTCGCTGGAAGTGCTACATGCAAGTATATATATTGGTTCACTCATATCAAGAAATTCCATATCATTGAGAATACGATTGCATTCTTCTATTAGTAGCCCATCAGAATTTTACAAAGTTTGCAGAGCTTCATGTAGTTGTTTATCAAGATCCTCTGATTTATTTTTCTTTTGCCGTTTATTATTAGGTCTTATCGAGTCATTTGACAAAGAAAGCGTTTTAAAAGATCCACTGTCAATATTAATGTACATTTATGACCGTGGTTGAGTGTCATCAGCAAAAAACCCTTCCTTTGATGGTCCTTATGAAAATCTTCCTGTTGCTCTAACACCGTCAAATAACGCTTTTAACTCATTTGTATATTGAAACCCAATATATCGAAATTGTTTGGCATTCGGGTTAGCCTGTAAAATTATAATTGCATAATTTTACATTCATTGAGTATCATTTTGAATTTTAATATCTTAGAAAGAAAAAAAAAAAAGATTAACATCAGAGGCAATTATACCTGTATGCACTCACTCAATTTCCATGTACTCTAATTGACGGTATTAGTTACAGGACCATAGCTATCAACAGTTTTTGAAATTATTTTTAACCGCTCTCCATATTTTGATTTCAAATACTTCCATTGATTTTTCAACTATTTTTTAGATAAGTTGACATCCTTCTCTTTGTTCAAAATTACCTGAACCCTATCCCAACTCTCTTTTTTTTGAACTATCACCATTTTTATCGTTTTTCGTAGATTTTTTCAAGCACAAATCAATAAAAAGTTTATAAAATTCCGGATCTTTCCAATTTGTTCTATTACCATTACTAGAACCAATCCCTACAAGTAAATAGATTTAGATTCAATCCACTTAAAATTCTAAAGTCATGAATTTGAATATACCCACATGATGCATAAAATAATTTTCAATTGATTGGCAGTTTTATGTGATTCGATTTGGCAAGGAATAGACAAAATAATATATATGTACATATATATATTATAGGAGAATTACTCAAAATCTCAATCGATACAAGAATAAAATAATAAAAAAAAAGTAAAGAAGGAGTCAAAGAGAAGAATCTCCAAACAGGGATGTGGGATGGCATTAACCACTACCTACGCTTCAAACTGGTCTCCCACACACAAAGAAGAGAATCAGAAAACGAAGAAAAAAAAAAAAAAAAAAGAGGAGACAGATTAGAGAATAAGAGGCAAAATAGAAGGGAGGGGAAGAAAAAAAAAGAAGGGATGGAGTGAGGCAAAACGGGAGGAGATCAGTAAGGGAAAAAAAAAATACACATTCAGGCAAAGAATAAAGAAAAAAATAAAAGGGAAGAACAAAGAGTAAACACATACAAAATAATCAAGAAAACCCACTTACAAAGATAGAGAGAGAGAGAGAGAGAGAGAGAGAGAGAGAGAGAGAGAGAGAGAGAGAGAGAGAGAGAGATAAAACCTGGAGATGGCTGAAGGTTTTGTTGAGAAAAACTTCAATCCCTTGTTCTCTAATGTTTGTTCTATGAAATAAGAGGAGAGGGAGGCGAGAGCAAAATTAAGTCTTGAAAAAAATATCAAAGCTGAGCATGTTAAGTAAAAAGTAATAAGTAGGAGGAGAGTTACTTAATATTTTGTTCCTTACTTTTACCTAACACTTAAAATATTCAACTTCCTTATTTTGAATGGTCAAACCAGCTTATTTTATTTTTACTTAATCTATTTAATTTTAAATGGCGAATAGAGTTATCAAACAAGGCTTAACACATGCCCTTAATGTAAAAGTTAAGCATGTATAGTGAGTAAATATATATATATATATATAAGTGTGGGTCCTCCATATTTTACAACTTTAACCTTTGTTATAAAGACATATATTGGATATGGGTACTTTTCATAAATTTGACATATTATTGCGCAATCTAGACCCATGGGATAATTACTTCTTTGTACTTGTATTAATTGCCACCTTAATTGGGGTGACAAGAGTGATAGGTCAATGTTAAGAATATATCCACTTGGAGTGAGGACATTTTGGAAAATCTAAGATTAGAATAATTTCTAATTAACTAATTAATGATCAAATTGTTGCAATGTCAAATGACAGTGACAATGGAGACAAATAAACCCACTTGTTGCAAACTTAATCTTCTGATCTATGTGAGGTAAACGGTAACCTGTGCCCTAGCCTTAAGCCCATGTTTAGGCACATGTACTTAATTTTCTCGTATTATTTTGAAATATCGTAGAAATTACATACAATTCAACAACTTTAGCTATAATTAAACACCACTAATTGTAGCCAAATATGTAGCGTTTAAATTATATTATCTTTATATATTAATACAATTTTTTTATTATTAAATTTTTTTTCATTTTAATATAATCAAAGCATTTGTATTATGGAATTTGTGAAATTTTTATACCATAACTATTTGTGTTGTACGTTTTGTATATCATTTATTTGTCGTATTTAATATTTAATTGACTATAATTAGACAAATAACTGGCATAGTGGTAGCTTCACTTTGCTGAAGGTTTGAATCAGCACTCAGATTTCTTCCATTGTATCAACAAAAAAAAAAAAGAATCAGCCCGTAGTCACCGGCTGTACAGGGAATGCACCATTCAAAGGGTATTATTTGAGGAGTAAGCCTTGTCAATGGGTCGGGCTGGAAAATCAGACTGTGGATGGGGTTACTAAGAGAGAAACCAGTCAAAGGAGACCAATTAATGACTAAGCCTCGTCAATGGGCCATCCCAGAACAGCACAGCCCAGTTTTTTGGAGACCAATCCCCATAGGCTTTGACCAGTCAATGGGTTGGGCTCGGTTGGCCCATGGGTAGTTTTGAAACCCAATCCCAGCCACGGGCCTATAAATATGGGCTCACAGGCCGATCTTGGCCGACGTTCAGCACTGTTTTGCTCTAATACGCACGGATTTATCACTTCTCTAGCTCCGGCTACCGAAATCTGTTTAGGTAATCATATTCGGCTCATTCTATTTGGGAATCACCGTAAACACCACAGTCGCACCACCACACGACCCATGTCCAAAAATCACGTGGCAGCCGCGAACCCAAGAATTCCGCCAAGGGGGGATAAAGGAGAATTTTATTTAATGATATTATTATTGCAACTATCAACCAATGTTACTTATATTTAAATTTTATAAAAAGAGATCTATATATAAGAAAAATAAAAATCATAACCAATATAGTATCTACAAATAAAAACACTATATTTTCATTAGAATTTTTCTTCTAGAGTCATCTTACCTATCACATTTTATCAAAAAGTAATTTTTAACATTAAAAATATTTAATACGACCGTAATTCCCATTAAGAATATATGTCATAGAAAAGGACTGTTATGACATAAAAAGCTGATATATCAATATAATAGTTTTTTCAAAAAGAGAGGGCTTAGGTTCGATAATACTTACATCATAATAAACACCAAAATAGAATAAACAGTAATAAATATTATGAAAATATAAAAGTATGTGGAGAATGGTGAATAAAGAAAAAATATATAAATCTAAAATTAAGACACATTCAAATTATGAAAAGTTGTATGATCAAATGAAAAATGTTACAAATGAGTAAAATATTAGGACAAAATTTGAAAGGGACAAAAAAAAATTATTTGGATTTGAGGAGAGCAAAGTTAAAAATATTTGAGTTTTGGGGGGCAACTTACCTATTCTCTCATAAATATTTAACAATAAATAAATCCTTAAGGCCATGTTTGTTTGGGGGGATTGGAGTAAGGGATTGGATTTATTATTTGCAAGCTCTATCTAATTCCATGTTTGAAAACAAAAAAAGACGGAGGAGATGTAATCCCTCCAGACTATTAATCTCAAAAAATAAGAGATAAGTAACACTATGAGGAGGTAGTATTACTTAACTCCTCTCCTGGGATAAGCTAAGAAATAACATTTTTATCAGTATTTTATTATTATAATAGGTTAATATAATATTAAATAATTATATTATAATTTAAAATTAATTTTTTTATTAATTTTTTATTTTTAATGTAATATTTTAACAAAATAATATTTCTTATCTCATTATAATTTTATCATAGCCAAACGTGGTATGAATAATTCTCTATCACATCAGATATTACTTATCACTTATTGTTATTTTTTTAATTTTATAATATTATTTATTTTTCATTTTTTCATCCGAGACTAGATATTTTTTTAAAAAGTTAAAAAGGCTAACTTACCTATCGTATTATAATTATTTTAAAATATATGGGATCTAGGAAAATTTTTCGAAAGTTGAGGAGGGTCGTAGCCGTGCCCGCCCCCACTGTGGGTTTGCCGTAGGCAGTCGCAAAGCTCAGAAAATCACAATATTTTATTTTTTTCAGTTCTGTTGTTCATCTCCTTCCTTCCGCGAAGCCAAAGGCAGAAAAACCTTCTTAGATGCGTGATCTGGTGGCAGAGGTGCATCCATGTCGTCCTCTTCATATTTTTCTTTTAATCAATCTGTTTTTCTTGGAGTAGATGATACGTGTTGCATGTTTCGAACTGCCTAAAAAATCATGTATGGGTTCTGCGTTCGTTGTTTTTCATAGGGTTTAAATTAGTGCTGGCAAATTTTATATCTTTTCTTCTTCCTCTTCCTCTTCTTCTTCTTATTCATCTTTAATTCGGCTTGGGTTTAAAATTTTGAACTATTGTTTTTCCCATTATAGTGTAATTCTGCGAAACTGAAATCCATTTGCATGTTATGAACTAAGCTCTCTCTACTTTGTTTATTTCTATTTTATAGACGTATACTTCTATAAATCATGAACTGAGCAAGGCGTTCACTTTTAATTGATAGACTTATATACTACATTTCTTTTGGCTTTTCATAAGCAGCTTAAGTGTAG
Source organism: Euryodendron excelsum (assembly GCA_033060915.1). Classification (NCBI taxonomy): domain Eukaryota; kingdom Viridiplantae; phylum Streptophyta; class Magnoliopsida; order Ericales; family Pentaphylacaceae; genus Euryodendron; species Euryodendron excelsum. Next base: position 12,880,382 of record CM065383.1, read on the forward strand.
AAACTATTCGATAAATTGCTTGAGAGACTAAATTATCTAAAGGGGTCATATATTAACATGGAGAGAAGTTCTACTGTAATATGTAGGTGTTTGCCTGTTTGGTAAATCATTTGAATTATTGGTTTTATTCTATCTCTTATCTTATTAAAGATTATTGAGCTCTGTGTATTTTAACGAAATATGGATGCAAATATTTGTTTTCCTATATGGGAATTTGAGAAATTTCTGCAAGAAATCTGTTCTTCCTTAATTTGATTGCTCAATATATACATTTTTTTTTTTTTAAATTCAAAGTAAGCCTACTGACCGAACTCATGCTAAAATTTGCTTATCCCTTAAAAATTCCCTCTCAAGATGGTTTATGCACAGGAAAGGACATGGACGTAATATGCATTTTATGATGTAGTTTAATTTTCTTCTCTGCTCATGGTTGCAAGTTGGAGACCACAATGGTAGCTTGTGAGTATGGTTCTTCTTTATTATTTTCTTATGGAAATAGAGGAAGACATACTCTCTCTATAAGCACGGAACAAAATTTTCATTTGTTTCTATTGAAACGGCCGAAACGTTTCTATTTCCTAAGAGACCGAAACGAAACACCAGTGGAATAACGAAATATTATTATTTCCATCAAAACAACTAGAATATAGAAAAATGCATCAAAATGCAATGCTATATGCTAAAATAATAAGTTGTGTCAATCTGAATTTAAAACTTTTCATAGATGTTGTACAATTTTCGTTGAGAAAAATACAAAATATTGTATTTCAATATTTGTCACTTTTCAAATGTTTCCGAAACATCCGAAACATTTCCGAATTGTTTCCGAAACGTTTCTGTTTCTGAGCCAACTGAAACGATCTCTCGAAACGAAATTTTGATCCTTGTCTATAAGCATATATAGGCAGAAATGGATAAATGAGGAGATGTGTTTCACTAATTATGGATTTGTTACTCAAGATGTGTGTTTATTGCTCTTAGATGAAGTGCTGCTCAACTAAATAATTAATTGAAATGGATTTCTTGTGTTTTTGTGTAGGTTGTTGATTGGGAGGATGAATTTTGCAGAGGAAGAGTTGCAGTTTGTTTGAAAGAAACTGACAAGGGTGGATCCCCTTAGGAAATCCTTCAACAAAATTCCCATTCAGTTGGATAATTATGAATAAGAATGGAACTGGGTAAGTGCTTTTATTTTGGATATCAATTCTCTGTGTGTGTGTGTATGTGTTTGGAAGATTCAAGAAATTTAGGCTAGCAAAATTGGTCATATAATGAACACAAAATTTTATGTATGCATTTTAATTGTGTAAATTGGTTTGATCAGGTTGATATGATAATGCCATGAACGAGTATAAAAAAAAACCTACTGAATGTGAACTAAATGTCTCCAACTTTGCATTCTTAAGGTTGCGCATGGTCATTTGAATATGTTGGTTCTCACCTTCTACTTTGCAAACTTAAGACTTATCTCTGAATATCCCTGTAGAATATTTTAGTCCACCTTCCATTGATTTGTTCCTCTCCCTCAATTATGCCATTTCCTTTAGTATTTCATAAAAATTCCCTTCATCTCTAGCATTTAATTCAAAGGCTTCCATATCTTTCTCTAATTCACTATTCCTACGGGGATTTAACACACAAAAAAATAAAAAAAAAAAGAACTGATTAGATATCAATAAATTGATCACAAGGGTATCAATTGATCACAAGGGTATCAACGTTCGATTTTTTGGAAATGGTCATCTTTTGGATTACCCTCAACTTAGTAGTAGCAATTAGGAGCTAAGTTAAGAGTAGAACTAGCTCAAAGAAAATGAAGTTATATTCCAATGAATCGTATCTTTCTATCATAGGCATTGCAAACCCAGTTTCATTAGACGTGCATGCCATAGCCCTTAAATTTTTAGCTACATCATTTTTTCACCTATTTATTGCTAGAAGTTCTCTGGTGTTTCTAGAAATGGTGGAATGAGGCAGAGCTTTTCTTCTTCTATGAGTGTCATCATCATTTTTTGTGTTTCAGTGTTTCATGCATCCGGAAAAGAAACACTTCAATTGCATGCCAATGTAAATAGATATTTATTTATCTTCTATATTTATCTTCTATGTTAGGGGTAGTTTAGTTTGTTTGCCATCTAGGGCAACACGCTTCTATGTTAGGGGTAGTTTAGTCTGTTTGCCATCTAGGGCAACACGCTTCTTTTGTCTATTTAACTCTTATATTTGTCTTGCATAGTTTTATTCAGAAATATAGATACACAGTACTTTATATTCTATCACGGTATCAGAGCAGGTTTAGCCTCTAATCAGCATCAGTTAATTCTGACGAGGATCTCCGACCACCGGTAACCTCTTCCACGGTCCGGCACACGCAAATCAGAAACCTAGAACTGAGTCAAATCAGAAACCCAATCCAGAACTGAGTCAAATCAATTCACCCAGCCTCAATCGGCGATCCAATCACTCCGGCAGTGAGTCTCGACCTCTGGCGACCCTCGTCGGACCTGTCCCGACCACCAGCGAACCTCGTCGGCAAGTTCCTGATCACCGGTGACTCTTGAGTTTGCTTCAGCATCCAGACCCAAAACCCTAGCAATCCAGATCTGCAAACCCCTACCATCAGAGACCATCGGCGACGTCTCCTGAGCCTCGTCGGCCATCGACGACCCTCGCCGGACCTGTCCCTTACTCCGACGACCCTGGTTTGTTGTCTCTTCTCAGATTCTGACCAGGGAGCCCTCTGTTCTCTCTCTGTTATCTCTGTTATCCTTATTTTCTGTGAAACCAGTGTGCTTTTTCTCCTTTATATCATGATGATGGATGATAAACCACATGCTATCAGTATCCGGTTATCCGGTGATAACTATGCCTATTGGGCGAGTGTTATGGAGAATTTTATTGTTGGGAAAGAACTGTGGGGATATGTTGATGGTTCAATAGGTCAGCCAATTGACCCTAAAGCTGAGGGATATGCTGTGGCCTTGGCTAAGTGGAGAAAGGAGAATGCTGGGATTCTTACATGGTTTCACAATTCAATTCAGTCTAGCATTGGTATGAACTTCTCTAAACATCGAACTGCTAAAGATGTTTGGGGTTATTTGAAGGGTATGTACCCGGAGTCCAATTTTGCAAAGCAATATAAGCTAGAGATGTCGATTCGTAGTGCTGCTCAGAAAGATAAGTCAATTAAGGAATTTTACAATGAGATGACATACCTGTGGGATCAGCTAGCTCTTATGGAACCAGCTATTTTCCAGACAGATGACAGTTGTATCCAGTTTCGGGAGAAATAGCGACTTGTGTAGTTTCTCATGACACTCCGTGATCAGTTTGAACCTCTTAGGGGAGCTATTGTTCATCGCTCACCTTTGCTTATAGTGGATGGGGCTGTTCGGGAACTTATTGCAGAGGAGACTCGACTCAAAGTGAGTAGTATTGCTCTTCCTGGTAAATCCGTATTTGCTACACCATTTGTTCCGCCCAGCCAGTCTACTCCAGCTCCTCATCTGATCTAGATTACAGGGAATCCGAGGCCTTCAATTGCTAAGGATGAGTGTAGTTATTGTCATGAGAAGGGGCATTGGAAGTTTGTATGCCCTAACCGTGGCAAGCCTAAGGGTCGGACTGTGTCCCAATCATCTTCCTCTCGAGCCTCACATTAGCAGTCTCGCCCCTATACAGCCCTTGCAGCATCTACACCTGGTGATATTTCACCTAATCCCCTGTTTGAGCAATTTCAGGAATATCGTGCATTTGTGGCATTTATTCAGGGAGATCAGTCTTAAGCTTTTGCTCTAACCACCACTCAATCAGGTTTGCCTGGAACTCAGCTCACAGGTATCTTACCCATTACCTGGATCTTTGATTCCGGTTCCTCTCATCATATGACTCCTAATATTTCTCTTCTCAGAAACTGTATTTCTCCTACATCTCCTATTCGTATTGCAACTGTTAACGGATCTTCTATGAATGTTGTATCGATTGGTTCAGTTACAACTTCTCCTTCCTTGTCCTTCCCTCATGTGTTTTATGTTCCCCAGTTGTTCTTAAGTCTTCTTTTTGTAAGTCAATTATCTGACTCTGGTTTTGATGTCATGTTTTCCTCCTCTGGTTGCATTGTGTAGGATCGGGATTCAAGGAAGCAGATTGGGACCGGCCGTAGAGTTGGTGATCTTTATGTTTTGGAGAGTCTGCATGTTCCGACAGAGTCTACTTCCATTGCCGCGTCCTCTTTTCGTTTAGATGAGAAGTTTTCTCCTTTCTATCTTTGGCATTCTAGGTTAGGTCATTTGTCGAGTGAGCATCTTAAGGTTTTGGTCAACTCTGGTCATTTAGGAAATATTTCTGTTAGTAATCTCTCTGAATGCAGTGGTTGTAAACTTTTAAAAATGTCGGCTTTGCCGTTTACTAAAAGTATCTCTATTTCTACTTCTCCTTTTCAACTTGTTCATACTGATTTGTGGGGTCCTTCCCCGGTTGCCACGAAAAGTGGTTCTGTTTATTATGTCTCTTTTGTGGATGATTACAGTCGTTATACATGGGTTTACTTAATGGCACGTAAATCTGATTTTTTTCACATTTATCGTACTTTTCATGTCATGGTTTAGACTCAGTTTTCTGCCTCTATCAAAGTTCTTCGGTCGGATTTGGGTGGGGAATACACTCTTTATGAATTTGTTAATATCTTAGATGCTTTTGGCACTATTCATCAGTCCTCGTGTTCTTACACTTCTGCTCAAAATGGTAGGGCTGAAAGAAAGTATCGCCATCTTCTTGATACTGCTCGGTCACTTCTACTATCATCTTCTGTTCCCTCTGTTTTATGGGGAGAGGCTGTGCATACTGCAGCCTATCTTCTGAATCGGATGCCCACTTCTCTTTTTTCCGGTAGTTTTCCTTATGAATGGCTTCATGGTGTGGTTCCGAACTACTCCCTGTTATGTGTGTTTGGTTCTAGTTGCTTTGTTCTTCTTCCTAAGAAGGACCGGACCAAACTTGGCGCTCGTAGTGTTCTGTGTGTATGCTTGGGGTATGGTATTCACCAAAAGGGCTATCGGTGTTATGATCCTGTGTTCAGAAAGTTATTTGTGTCTAGACATATCATTTTTCTTGAGCGTTTTCCGTATTTCTCTCTTCCTCCCAAAGCGTTGCCTGTAACCAAAGAGGTTTTGACTCAGATTGACCCATTTCCCATGGATGTACTGGTTACTGAATACACCACTACATTTGAGATTTCTGATATTCTGGTTGCTTCATCTGGTTCGTCTCCTATCTCTCCATATCCTCTTGTCTATTCTCGTCGTACTGCCGCTTTTCCACCTTCTCCCAGCTCTACTGCCACTCCGTCTGCTTCTGAAGACTCTGATCCGCCTGCTTGCCGGTATCCTGCTCGTGACACTCGTCATCCTCCAGTAAGATATGGCTTCACTAATACTTGTTTTCTTCTTCCTATCGTTCTTTTCAGTCCTGTATCCATACTTTGAGCCCAGGTCCTATAAAGAAACTTGTAATGATCCGAACTGGGTGACTGCCATGACTGATTAGCTTGCTGCTCTTGCCAAAACTCAAACCTGGGAGTTAGTTCCACTGCCGGAGGGCAAGAATATTGTTGGCTGCAAGTGGGTTTACAAGGTTAAAACTCACTCTGATGGTTTTTTGGAACGGTATAAAGCCCGTCTGGTAGCTCAAGGCTTTTCTCAGGAATATGGAATTGATTATGAGGAGACGTTTGCTCCTGTGGCCAAGATGACTACTGTTCGCATTCTGATCTTTGTTGCTGCTGTACGTCAGTAGCCTCTTTTTCAGTTGGATGTCAAGAATGTTTTTCTTAATGGATAATCTCTCTGAGGAAGTCTATATGCGTCCTCCTCCTGGCTTGTCTTGTCCCTCAGGTCTTGTTTGCCGCTTGTGTTGCGCCCTTTGTGGTTTAAAACAATCTCCGCGTGCTTGGTATGAGCAATTTCAGGATGTTGTTCTTCGGATTAGCTTTCAACCTAGTGATATTCTTCATCGTGCCAGGCTTACTGATGATAAGATTGTTGATACTCCTCTTGAGTTGCATGTCAAACTTTCTACTTCTGATGGTGTTCCTCTTGACGATCCAACAGAATATCATGAGTTGGTTGGTTGTCTTGTTTATCTTACTGTGACTCGGCCTGATATTGCCTATTCTGTTCATATTGTCAGTCAGTTCGTTTCTGCACCTCGCACCACGCATTGGGCTGCTGTGTTACACATTTTTGCGTTATCTTCGTGGTACTCTCCATTAGTGTTTGGTGCTTTCTTCTACATCGAGCTTAACTCTTCGGGCTTATGCTGATGCAGATTGGGCTAGGGATGTCTCTGATCGTAAGTCTACCTCTGGCTTCTGTGTTTTTCTGGGAGAGTCTCTTATTTTCTGGAAAAGCAAGAAGCAAACTGTTATTGCTCGCTCTACCGCTGAGGCAGAATACTGTGCTATGGCTCATGCGACAGCTGAAATTGTCTGGCTTCGTTGGTTGTTATCTGACATGGGAGTTTCTTTCCTTGCCTCCACGCCTCTTTATTGTGATAATAAGAGTGCGATTCAGATTATTCACAACTCTGTTTTTCATGAGCATACTAAGTACATTGAGATTGACTGTCACTTTGTACGCCAGCATCTTCAGTCAAGCTCTATTAATTTGCCATTTGTTTCCTCTTCGCTGCAGTTAGCTGACTTCTTCACGAATACTCACACTGCAGCTCGCTTTCGGTTTTTTCTTGACAAACTCTTGATACTCTCTACTCTCGCATCCTAAGTTTGAGAGGGGGTGTGAATAGATATTTATTTATCTTCTATATTTATCTTTTATGTTAGGGGTAGTTTAGTCTGTTTGCCATCTACGGCAACACGCTTCTTTTGCCTATTTAACTCTTGTATATGTCTTGCATAGTTTTATTCAGAAATATAGATACACAGTACTTTATATTCTATCAGGCAATTGAATGATAAAACTAAATTTTCTACAGGATAAACAGGATTGGATGGAACCATTCGGCTCAGAGGTGTAAAGCGAGGTTAGAGAGGCACCAAAGGACCATGGAATGCGCAGTATGCATGTTACTTTTTTTTATATTTCTTGGTAGGTTTTGCTTCTTTTTATATCAATAAGAAGTTTGTTGACTTGTAACAAGAATGCTTCATGCTTTTTCCCTGGTATTTTTCAGGTAAAAAACTCGTGTAGAAAACAATATGCACTATCTTCTTGGTCAGAAGAGCAAGCTGATAGAGATGTAGTTATCTATTCAAAGGAGCTTTCTAGAGATTCTTCAGTTACCGCTAATGCATGCGTATTTGCCTTACTGTTCTTCATATGTTTTTAATTGCAGAGATTGGGAGAAACTCTGGATGCTGAGTTTAAGAGATGGTCAAGTGAAAAGGAAGGGAATTTGTGTGCAGTGCTTTCAAAACTACAATATGTACGCACAAGCGTTTGCTTCTGCTTAAAATTTTATTTTCTTAACCAGAAATTTTTTGCTTTAAATTGTTCTCAATGTGTAAATCACCTTTAAAAAGATATTGTATAACCAGAATGAACATAACACCAGAAGTGTCTTGACAGTGTTGGGACTTATTGGGGTTGAGTTTTACAAGACTTGACAGTGTTGGGACTTATTTTGCATCCCCAAAGAGGGATTGGTACCTTATATCCTCTAAAGATGTGAATGCAATCACTAGAAGGAACATAATGTTTGCTCATTTGAATTTCCACGTAGAATTTAATTTTACCAAACTTCTTGTGGTTGTTTTTCAAAAGCTCATGTAGAAAATATTATTGCTTTCAATGAAAGCTTCTAGAAACAACTTGCAGCTAGAATTGAAACCTGTAAATCTGAGAATGATAATGCTCTTTTTTTTGTTTTACTTTGTTGATCTTACTTTCTAATATATTTTTGAGTTTAGTCTATGTTTTTTTCAACTTAAAAAAAAAAAAAAATGCTTTGTCATAATTTTTGTGTGTTTGCAAAAAGATTTTGAAGAATTACTCACATCTGCTATGAATATAGTGGATCACCTTCTCTATAATATGAATGTATATCTCTTTGTCATTGTATTGTTTGATTACTTTTGGGTCTAGACTTTTTCCAATAGTTATGCGTCTTTTCTGCTTTAATGTTGTTAGCATGTATCGAGGTTTTACTTTTGATTTTGATTTTTTATTTTTCAGATTTTATGAATTTGTAATTCATTAGATTTAATTATTTTTTATGTGAATTCATTTAGTTAATTATTAGGTCAATTTTAAAAGGATGCTTTTTAATTTACCTAGATGTGACTAATGACAATGGAAAATGATCAATGATTAAGTCTGTTGCATGTGTCACATAGGCTTCAAAATGCAGCAATTTGTTGTCACAAAGGCTTCAAAATTTATACAACGAAGGAGCATTCTCAAATTCTTAATTAATTCCATTTTCACTCATAATTATTTCATTATACATCCATTGATATATAACAGATAGTTCATTAATATAAAGCACTAAAGACAACAGAAATATATAGTCATGAGATATGATTTCATCAACTACCACGTGTCCCGAAAAAAAAAGAAGACAAAAGTCAAATTAGGAGGTCTCTCTATTTAGAGTTTTCTATAAAGTTTAAAGCATTTCCTAAAGGTGTTTTCCCTTATTTCTTATGAATCTCTGGCGTTTTTTTTATTCTCATTTTTTGCAATTTTTCCATCGGTGTCTATCTTCGGAAGTATACTTAACTTTAATTTAGTATTACTATAAAATATACATTCTTTTATAAAGTTTTTAAAAAATGCTTAAACTAAGTTTGAACTGTTACAATCTTCAGAACATATGTTAATTTTTTTCCAACATTATTGGACCTTGGATTAATTGAATCTTTGGGAATACCTATGCTGCAACATCAACAAAGCTGCATGATAACGTAAATAAAGTGTTAACAAGTGTTCAATGTAAAACAAAGATATGCAATTGCTTATGTTTCTATTTTTAAATAGTTATTTTCGCTCATCTCTTTTCAAAAAATTCTTCACATTATCAACTCAATTTTCCAACTATTCTTTTTATAAATCTTAACAAATGTCAATAACATCTTTTGCGTTTAATTCTTCATTAGAGTCTTTGAAGATGGAAGTTTGCTATTGAAGTCTATTTGTTTTCTGAGAGACACTTGACCGTAATCCTTCAGTGTTGAAAAAGCAAATAATAATTGTTTTCTTCATTAGTGCGTGATGGATTATAGCGAAGTGTCCTTTGAAGACCAAATTCAATTACTGTTGACCAGCACAACAGGAAAATGGTACAAAGTTGCTTTCTCCACCCTTTTGTTCTTCAAAAATCCACAGCACGCTGTCATCTTCATCAAAGCTGCTACATACAATTTTAGTTGTAAACTTTGTTAGGTAAGTGCTTCTACATATATACGTCAATATTTAATATTAATGCTTTGTACGCCCATGTAGCTTTTAGCTATACTTTTTCCGAGTTAATTTAGTAAATTAATCAAATATTTCATTGAAAGCTCCATTCATTAGACAAATTATTCATTGCTTTTTCAACTCTTCATTAATAAATTATTCATTGCTTTTTCGACACTTTTTATTAATAAATTATTCATTTTTCTCTTCCGTCTATGTTAAATCTTCCATTTTCTTCTTGTGCTTTCCAGTTTCAACCCACAGCTTCTTTGGCGAATAATTAGCAACTGAATGAGATGCTGTTTTAGGTAAATCATCCACTCTGGTCTTTCGTTCCAAATATTTCTTCTATTTTAAGCCACTTTTTTATAATGTTATTTAGCCTAAACTCTAATTTTATTTTTATTTTTTAAATGTACATCTGCTCCTATGTATCGCCCTCTTTTATTTTTAATATACAAAATTTTGCTCGCAATAAATAATTTCTAAAATCTTGAAAAATTGCCGCTTATCTTTGAAAATATAATTTGCCTCAACAAATGAATTACTCTACAAAATACGGTAAAAAATACATACAAAATTGTTTATCAAATTTATTTAGCTTAGTCAAATGGTAAAAGAATGGCACATTATTACTTGAAAAAAATTTGCTAGCTTCTACATAATTGAATGAACATTATATTCAACACTATTTCTTTCTAGTTTTAAATCTTTTTTCCCTTATGTATTAATTTTCATTTCATTGCTTCTATGCATTTCACCAATGTTTTTTTACTCTTTTAAAATCTATTACATATTTTTCTGTTTTATCTTTTGCTTCCCCTAACAAACAACTTAAAAGTTAACTAATTGACTTCTTTTGTATTGTATCTTCTTTTGCTTTATACCTATTTGATGTCCGTTTTGATTGTCTTTGTTTAGGAAGACACGACCATGCAGTACAGCTCCTCTGATTAAGGGAAGCTCCTTCAGGTGACTATCTTCAGCTACTGATTGTTTTGTAGTTTTTATTTTCTTGTTCATTTCCCAATTATATTTTTGTTTTTTATCTTTTATATTTTATTTTCAATTTCCTGTTGTATTTCCCCTATTATTTTGTAATCTTTATTCGTTCCAACAAAATTTCCTTTGAACAATTTTATTTGAGCAAATAGTAAGGTTTTCTTACATACAAAGAAAGTGTATAAATTGGCTTCTTGTTCTTCATGGAATTAAAGATCTATATGACGTGTTTTTTTTTGGTTGGTATTTATGCTTTGAAAGACACCGCTAAATTTTTATGATGTGTTTTTCAATATTTATACTCATAACAGGTTTCTTTTATTTCTATAACTTCGTTTTTCTCCCCATTTATTCAAAGTTGTCCGAAGCTACTATTAAAATGGCTGTTCTCGATTAGTGCTTTTAATTGTTCTCTTGATGGTTAGGCTTTTGCTGTTATTTACTTGTTATTTTTTGTTTTGCCAAAGAATTGAAAATCAGTGAAACCTTAATTTTAGATTTTTTTTGTTTCATACCATTGTGATTTTTGAATTTTTTCCAATTGCTTAGGGTGGAAATTTGGTAGAGTCAAGTACTCCTTTAGTTTTTAATGCTTCATGGACCCAGATTTTTCTGCTTACATTTGCATGGGGTTCTCAAGGTGCTATTTCTGGTGGACAAAAGAAGTGTATGACTGCTGGTATGCTTTCAGAATAATGAGAGTGGAACATCAAATGTTTTCCTTGGCAGTTTAACTTTATGTCATTTTTTAACATCTTTTCTTGCCTTGTGTTCTTCTTTTAAAAGTTGTTGCTATTTCTGCCAGTACTTTGTTAAGTTTCTTTACCTATTAATTTTAACAGTTGTTCAATCTTGGCGTTGAATCTTCTTTCTATTCTGATTCTCTGATCAGTTCAAATAAGTTCAGATGTGGGACTTAGTTCTATTCATTGTGTATTTCATTCCATGGACATTCATATGCTAGGTTCGGTTCAAGCATTACTAACTTATTCTAGAGCTGAAGATATCATGGAATTCTTCTATGACCTTTTCACTTTTTTATTCTCATGGTAGTAGGGTGATTAACAAGCACATTAATTGTTGATATAGTTTAAAAAAATCTAGCGACCACTTCAATTTTGCTGCAAGCAGGTAAATACCATGACCTATTTGTATCTGAGAACTAGCCTGGTTTACACCCAATATTTTGGTGCGAATAATGGTTGCTTGCTTTCTCTGTGGTCTTTTGTTTTGACAGAACCCTTTTGGGTTGTGGATTGGTTTTCTTTCAAATTGTATGTTATTGTTAATGTGTAATTGCTTTACAGTCAGTTTAGAACTTCTTGTTTGGCTTTTGTTTACAGACACCAAAAATTTGGAAGAATTCATGCAGTGGCAGCTATTATCAGTGCATTACTTGGCCACAGCATCGAACAAGTATGTTCCACTTTGCCATTTCCCTATTTGTCAAGCGTCTAAATCAATCACTGTTTATTTTTAGGTGTTCTACAGAAAAATGGAAGAATATTCCAATATGCAAGTAATGTCCCAAACTTAAAGCAAGCTATCTTGTTATTGTATGGATATATGGAAAAAAACTTTTTTTTTTTTTTTGGGGGGGGGGGGGGGGGGGGGGGTTTGGGGGTTATGGAGTAAAAAATTAGAAAGAGTTAAAAAGGTGGCAGGTCTATAAATTTGTAAAAGCATTGTTGACTTGAGTAAGAAAATATTGGTCTTCTCACTATCCTAAAAGGTAAAGTGTTATGTTCTTTTTGCATATTGTGATACATAGGTATCTCTATTACTCATCATGTGCTCCAAGGACACATGAAGACATGCAAGATGTGTTTGTTGATGTCCTCATATTTCCTATACAGCTCTGTTTCTTCAATATTAGTTCAGTTAGGAATATGGTGCTCTTGCCAACAAAACTGAAAAGATTGATACATGCAAGGGGAAATATTTCATAAGCAAAATTTCGAAATATTCTTAATCTTGTCATCATGCTCTAACTAACAATTCAATTGTTTGGACTTGAAGGTGAACATACAGGTTTCTAGAGGCAGTGCTGAGGTTTGTAACTCTAAAAATCGATGAAATTTAATGTTTTATTAGTATAAAAGCATCTTCTATGTGATTTTATTCCTTAATGAGTATTTTTCCAAACTTTCACAACAGTTTTTTTTTTTTTAACCACATAAATCACTTTCTTTTAATTGAGCTAAGATTATTGATATGCAAATGGTCATTCTGCTATGGTTAGTTCTATGATTGCAATTCATTGACCAGTCATTTTTTGGAAAATGCAATTTTTAATTTAACTCACTTATTCTTGCACCCACATAATGTTCCAAGATTGTCACTTATGTTTTCAATGAAGGAAACACTTTTGGCTTTCTGAAATATTATGTCTCCATGTGCTCATATATATTGTATGCCCACCATCAGTGTCTTCCTCTTCTCACTCTGCTCATGTCCTTGGTGGCTCTGCAGGAAATTGATCGATCTGTGAGCAGTCTCATCGCAAAACTAACACTTATGTATTGTTTGTTGCTCTTTTACGCTTATCCTATTGTACTTTGCGTCTTAAACTGCTCATTACCATTCTATCAAGAAAAAAAACTCATTTCCATCTTTATGCAAATTTATGTGGCTGAAAGTACTCTGTTAATATAAAAATGAAAATCGTTTGATTATGAAATACAAGGACAAATTAGAACCACATATAAAGTATAAAAGATATACGGTCATCCTTTCAGCCCATTTCTGAGGGACTGAATCAGACTTTTGTAAAAACAATAATATATTTGAAAGTTTTCACTCTAGATCAATGTGCTTTGTTACGATTTAATTGGTTATGATATGTTAAGCTTCATTCAAGAAGCGTTCACATTGATATTTCATAGGTTGTCTCACAGACCAGAGAAGCTCTGTAGCTGTCAAGGTGATTATGCTGCAAAGCTTATATTAAATCCTAAGGATGGTGTCCTGAAATCACTTGAAAAAAGGTTGCTTTTTTTAACCAAAGCCTACAACGCTTTTAGTACATGTAATGGCACTAGGTGGCGTGCAAGGCACTCTCACTAGTATAATATAAAGTTTGAAAGTTCATGATATCAACTAATCACACTTACTGAGTTTTATATCTATATTTATGAAGTCCATTTAAGGATTTTCTAGGACAAAGCCTAATAAAGTTTTGGCATAAAAGATAAAAATGATTAAAAATTTAATAAGGAGACACTAACACTGGTTTAGAAAATTATTGGGACACTAGATGAAAAGAAAAAGAAAGGGAGGGAGGAAGTAAAGAGAAAAAAAGAAAAATATAAGTGGATCTTACAAATTATCATTTTATTTAATATATCATTTGGTATTAGTGCAACGTTGGGTTGATTTCAGGAATCTTTTCATTTTTTGAATGTGTAGATGTTCCTCTGGAGGAAATGATCAGTTTTGCTCAAGCTTTGATTGGCAAATGGATGGCTAGTCTTCGAAGGTGTGGTCAATTTCTTGGCATTCTCTCCATTTATGGCCCGAAGCTCGGGCATGTTGTGAGGCTATTCGTTGGCTTTTTCAAAATCACTTCGATCGGGTTTGCATTGTGATGGTCCTGATGGACTGTCAGATGTTGATCAAGGCTCTCCATCATTTGGAGAGTTCTGAATGGCATGCTAGATCTGTTGTTTTGGATATTTTGCATTTTGTGAACAAGTTAGATTATGCTTACATATGTAAAAAAGATCGGAAGGATGTTAGTCCGGCACACTCTCTGGCCACTTGTCAGTTGAAGCGGTGGTCAAGAGGAGGACTTCCCTACTAATTGTACTTATCTATTATGAATGTAATTCCTTTGACGTTTCTCTAATAATAATTTTTAATTAGGATTCAACTACGTATATAAACATTTCTTAAAATACTGCTCTCATTCAAATATGTAACATAAGAAATATATATATATATATTGTATGCAGGAGTTCTATTTTTCAGCTAAATCGAACTCTATTTCAGCTAAGTTTTAATTGCCTAAAAGTTTAAGTGTTTTTCTCTTTTACAGATATATTAATATAAAATCATAATCTCTATATTCCAAATCTTACAACAAAAGTATTTATTTTATTTATCCCTCTTTAGATGTTCCAAATTTTCAAATCTTCCAAAAAAAGTATCCTTCTATCTTTCTTTTTACTTTTTTCTCTATATTTATTTATCTCTCTATAGATATTTAAAGTATTAGAATTGAGTTCATCAGTAAACAAAAATTTAATGATTGTGAACTGTGCCAAATATGTTTTTAGGTGGCAAATTATGTGATCAGAAGAACTCGTCAGGTCTTTTTACCAATAAACTATCCCCCATCTTTGTAATAAATATAATGATAATTGTATATTAGGTATGGTATATTTCTCAATACGAGGCGTCATCATTCCGTAAATGAGACACCATTCTCCATGTATTGTATGGGTTGACACCGTTTCTTTGATTGCCCAGTAGCCGTTTTGAGTGGGATGACAAGCCCAGACCAAGAGCTAGCCTCACATGGAGTACTGCTTAGCCGGTCAATGCCTGTCTAAAGGCTGGTCAGGTGCTTGCCAGTTGGCACACCCATCCCATGATGGTGATATATATATTGCTCTTCTAGGGAACTCTTCGTCTCAAAGATTGGCAGTCAATTGGATGCTGTTTTAATTTCTTTGTTTTATCCATTTTCAGCTATGCGTATATAAATACACAAACAAAAACGTCACCTTCTTCATCCTATGGCAGACAACTGTGTGATAACAACAGCTTAGCTTTGAAGCTATGCCTTCTGCACAATTATTCACCATTTTATATTTTTCAAATTCGGAGCCTTCGGATAATGATGCTTTTCCTAGCTACCTAATTTGGCTTTCCACATCTTGCCTTCCCCGCCCCCTTCTCTGTGTTCCCCTTAGCTTATGAGTCCGTTCTTGAAAAATTGACAAAACGCTTGGTTGTTTCATAGTTTTAATACTAAATTTTAATGCATGGACCTTGTGAATTTTGGGGTGCTGAATGTTGACAAGACGCAGCGGGGACCGAAGCTTGATCTCCCTCATTTGCATTCTTGACAATGCAGTAGGCAGGCTTCCAAGACAATGCTTTGTTGAGAAAGTGCACCAAAGTTGATCCCATAAGTCATGTCTAGGCATTTTTAGTGCAATAATTAATCGTACAAAACAGAGTAATATATCAACCTTAATTCTCAGGGTTTATAATCCTCTCTTCGGTTCCAAAACTGACTACAGTACTAGGGAACCCATGGCTTGGGTCCAATTTAATTAAGTACACTTAATTCTCTCTTGGCATTTTTACATCCTGATTGAAGGAACTTTGTGCATTCTATGATCATAAAGTGCCTAGTCCAGTGGTCCTGATCTTTTAAGCCAGCACTTCCCAGCTAGTTTAAGGCTGTATATCATATCAATAGAGCTGAATTTGGGACCTGGGGAATGTTAGGAGACTTGATCTGACTTCATGCAATATGGCGCCAAAAAGGGTTAAAATGGAGAGAGAGAGAGAGATAAGAACTCATGGGCAAGAAAATAATTAATGTGTGTTATGGTTGAATGTCTCTTTTCAATTTCTATATGTTGTTTGCAGCACCTCAAAAGATTTGCGGACTAACAGCCCCTAATAGAGCAACTAATGCTCACATTAGAAAAAGTGTCATTTTCCTTTGTTGGAGACTCAAAGCCATTGTGAACAGAATCAAATGAACTTTTCAATGTATCCAGAAATAGGTTTTTGCCAAAAACAAAAAAAAACCATTACTTTCGCTGTGTCACCATATTTTGCCTCTTGCTTAAACACCTACTGCAAGAATGCCAGCCTTTAAGCTAATGTAAAATGCTTGCATTGTCCCACCACCTCTTATAATTATCACTATTATCAGGCCACCATTACTACCAGTAACAGCAAATTGTCATTACCCAGATTCAATTTCAGAAAATATTAAATGAAGTTTTACATGGCAGATTAGTGTTTGATTAATCTAAGGATGAGATCATATTAAATTTGATTACAACAAAAGATAATAACACTAATTAGGTGGAGCCCCATACACAAAACCAACCATGTTTATTTACATGTAGGAGTGATTATATGTTAAGAAATGGTTTCACCAGTAGATTTCAAGATATCTTTAAATCATTAAAGTTATACGCATTGGCAACTCCAGATCAGATAAAGCCTAATGGCTAATATTATAAATTGGCATTTTTCACTCAGATTAGAGCCCAGTAACAATGGTTACAACCAATAGCTCTTTTTTCCCCTTTCAAATCCAGTACTCAGGTTCAGATAATATAATGGACCTTCTACTATGTTTAGAAATAATGCTTTGCATAAAAAAATTTAACTCCTTTTCCACTTGCATGTGCTGTGATCAAATTCATTAATAAGAGACTGCAAATATGCCTTCCACATTAAGCTGAACATTGCAAGTTTTGGAATGTTTCTCTAGTTTCCTCCTTACTCACTCGTGACTCTAGACATGGGATAGATTCCAATAAAAAGTTCACCATTAATTGATTAAACAACTGTATTCAGCGAAAATGAAATAATGAAACAACATGCCAGAGTTTAGTAGGTGGGTTCTGAGTCAGCTTTGGCTCAAACTATAATACTCAATATCTACTAAACAATTTGAAAATTTCACATACATTTTTGTGAAGAATTTGACCAGCACAAATATTAATTTTGGCAAGGGGAATATGAGTGACAAGTTTATGCGTAGACTTTGAAGCCGTAAGGGTAAAGGAGTGAGAAGGTTATGTGTAGGCTGTGAAGTCATAATAGCCTCACAAGGCAGTA
Organism: Euryodendron excelsum; assembly: GCA_033060915.1. Lineage (NCBI taxonomy): Eukaryota > Viridiplantae > Streptophyta > Magnoliopsida > Ericales > Pentaphylacaceae > Euryodendron > Euryodendron excelsum. Next base: position 12,897,613 of record CM065383.1, read on the forward strand.
TTTGTCTAAGCTGGCTAGTTTACAGCCATTTTGTTGCTAGCCCATTTTAAGCCACTGTTAGTCCCAGTGCTCCCCGGCAAGCAAAGATGGAAAATTCCTTGAAGTATCATGAATTATTTTTGTCCATGCAATATCATTTGCCCAATCAAAGGCAAGGGTTGCCCATGCTTTGGACCACCATACGGAAAACTATGTAAGTAAGGCATTCTAATCTAATTTTGTTCTAGTGGAGGATGAAAAATATCCCTTCTCATTTCCTTTCCCCCCTACAGATTCCAAGCAACAAACAAAGCATTCTTCCTCGTTTTCCTTCTACCTTCTCTTGTTTAATTTGTAACTTGCTGCCAAACACAACCTTAGGAGCCACATTATAAATAGTAGTTGAGGTGGCTTTGCTTCTCACTCCCTCCATATCCAGTCCATCAAACCTTGGCTGCAAGTCTGCAATGGCCTTTTTACCATTTTACTTTCCTTGTTTGATTCTTGCTGCCAAACACAACCTTGGGAGCCACATTATAAGTATTCGTTGAAGTGCCTTTGCTCACCACTCCCTCCATATCCAGTCCACCAATCCTTCACTGCAATGGCGTCCAATCATTTGCTCATCTCTCTTCTCTTTTTAGTGTTACTAAACACTGTCACTGGAACTCAAATGTCCAGTTATATCATTTTCTTCCACAGCAATTCAACCACCTCTCGGCTTTCTCATGAAGCAGAGTGGCTGGAACACCGGATTTTTTACACCTACGATGTATTGCAAGGCATTGCGGCGAGGTTGACGGAGGAAGAAGCTCACTTCATTGCCAACGTTTCGGGAGTCACGGCCGTGATGCAAGATCAAGCAACAGTGCAGCTTCACACTACCCACTCGCCAGAATTTCTGGGGCTCAACGCGAATCATGGCCTTTGGCATGAGTCTAACTTTGGCGAAGGTGTCATAATTGGCTTGGTGGACACTGGAATATGGCCAGAAGCCGAAAGCTTCAGCGATGCAGGAATTGGGCCAGTGCCTACTGGTTGGAAGGGGTCCTGCGAAGCTGGAGAAGACTTCAACTCGAGTCTCTGCAACAGAAAACTGATCGGGGCTAAATACTTCAACACGGGGCTTAACCATCTGAAATCCGACAAGGTGGTGATACATTTCGCTGACGATTGCGAGTCACCACGAGATGGAAGCGGCCATGGCACTCATACAGCTTCTACAGCCGCTGGTGCCCCTGTTGAGCATGCTGACCTTTTCGGCTTTGCAAAGGGCACTGCCAGAGGAATTGCATCAAAAGCAAGAGTGGCCATGTACAAGGCCTGCAATGGAAGGAATGGATGCTCTAATTCTGATATATTGGCCGCCATGGAAAGTGCGATAAAGGATGGTGTCCATATATTGTCGCTCTCCATAAGTGGACCTGAAACTCCATATTATGATAATATGATTGCTAGAGGTGGATTTGCGGCCATGGAGAGAGGGATCTTCGTAGCCTGCGCAGCTGGCAATGAAGGTCCACGTTCTAGTTCGGTGGTGAATACGGCCCCATGGTTAACTACTGTGGGTGCTGGATCCATTGACCGTTATTTTCCAGTCGATGTCGTCCTCGGGAATGGACAAGTATATAGAGGTTCTTCACTCTATGCCTCCAGTCTCAGAGGAACAAATGCTGCACCACTGGCCTACGTGGGTTCCTGTGATTCTTTGTTAATGCCTCCTTATGATTTTATAGGGAAGATTGTTGTTTGCGCCGAAGGCAAAATTGACAACGCATTCATCGTACAAGCGGCAGGTGGGGCAGGGTTCATACAATTGAACGCTGAGGACAGAGGAGGGGAACTAATAGCTGTAGGCTATCCGTTGCCTTCTGCGAATGTTGGCGCTAAAGAAGGAAAACAAATTGTGAGTTACATCAACTCAACAAAGAACCCAATCGGAAGATTTGTTTTCTATACTCCAACGAGTCTAGCAAATGAAGGAGCGCCAGCACTTGCAAGCTTTTCCTCAAGGGGTCCAAATCCAATAGTCCAAGAGATCCTCAAGCCGGATCTTCTTGCACCAGGTGTCAATATTTTGGCAGCTTTTAGTCCCGTTGTGGCTCCAACATTGTCTTCCTACGATTCCAGGAGGGCCAAATTTAATATTATGTCAGGCACATCGATGGCTTGCCCACATGTTGCTGGGGCTGCTGCCTTGCTGCGTGCCACTCACCCTAGTTGGTCGCCAGCTGCCATTCGATCGGCTTTGATGACAACCGCTGGAATTACCAACAATAAAGGTCTACCAATCGTCCGATATGAGGACCTGGAGCCAGCCACAGCACTGGGTATTGGATCTGGTCAGATCAACCCTGAGTTGGCTGCAAATCCGGGGCTGATTTATGATGTTGGTGTTGATGATTACATCAGTTTTCTTTGTAGTTTGAATTACACGGATCAACAAATGAAATTCTTCATTCGTGTACCAAACCCTTGCTTCGGTTATGCTGGTTCACCTGGGAATTTGAACTATCCATCGTTCTCGGTGGTGTTCAGATCTGGCAGTACTGTTCAAGAGCTAAACAGAACACTTATGTGTGTTGGAGAGCTACTGCCAGAAGTGTACCAAGTCAGTATTATCAATTTGGCAGCTGAAAAGGTTACGATAACAGTCGAACCACAACACCTAACTTTCAACAACGCTGGTGAGAAGCAGTTGTACAAGATCAAATTTGAAGCCAAAGTCGATGCTGTTGAAGAGATGATGGTGTTTGGCTCCATCTTGTGGGCGAGTAAGAGACATCGTGTTCGAAGTCCCATAGCAATTACGTGGAGCGCAGGCTGTTGTTCGAAGTCCTACAGCCAAAGCCATTATCTGAAGCAAGAACTAATGTTGAGTCTTTTTGTAGTGTTATTTAATATTTGGCTATGTATTTGTTTGTTGTAGGAAGGAACAACTTGTGTCCATTTTCTGAAGTGTTTTCTAGTTTTTAGGCCAATTACTGTTCCTGTAATCCATTCAAAGTAATCTAATGAAGAATAACTTGATTCCAGTACTCCAATTGAAATGAGGCTACTCTGCTTAATATATTCTATCTACTTCACCAAAGAGAACAAAGAGAAGAAAAAATTACCTACTTCAAAAACAAAAAAAAAAACACTGATTATTTCAGCCAAAAATTATCCTACGACAAAATAATTAGACAATAGAAGAATAACACAGAAAGATAATAATATGCACACACTTCTATTTATAGAGGACTGATGTTGCTGCTTAACCAAGATGTAAAGAATTGACCACCAAGACCCATCAAGTGCAGTAAAAGCATAGGGAACACAAGCATGGTCCTATGTATGCAAAGAACAACCAATCACATGGTGAGAAAATTTTAGACGCTAATGGATATAGGTAATAAAATAACATCAGAAAACAAGGTTTAAGGGGTCAGAAAGCTTTGAGCAACTTAAAAACAAAAGAAGAAAAAAGGACACGTAAGAAATTTACACTAGGAAGAATTGGGTGGTTCATAAAACTTGAGTATTAAAAAAAACCAACAAAAAAAAAACATAGTGTTCATAATTGTCCATGAAGCATACAAGTAAAAAAAAGAAAAAAAAAATTAAGTCTTTGGATTTAATTATTTCAACCCAATGATCCAACTTGAAATTGACTGTTGAAACCATCAGATGGAGGCATGGCTTGATTCCTTTGTCATCAGGTAATATAAATCGGAGAATGAGAGGGGAGAGAGAAAGTAAAATAGCAACCAACAAAAATCCCAGTTTCTTGCTTTCCAAACCAAAATCAAGCAATGTACAACAGCATAATGTAGACCCCACAACTAAAACTCGTAATACTTGATCCCTCTCTGTGGGCATAATCAACTTCAGAAAAGTGCAAAATCGGCCGCTTTTGCAGCCCATCCAAATTTCTCACATCAAATAATCAGTATTGCAAAAAAAAAAAAAAACAAAAAGATTTCTTTTAGCATACAAGTCCAGAACCCATTCCTCAAAATCAGATTTGGATTTTCTCTGTTCATAATTTAGAATAAAGATCTCCATTTTATTAATTAAGATATTGATACATCAGTTAACATAAAAATAAAGAATTTAAATGAATTAAATTAAAATTTATTTAAAAATAAATAATTTTATATTTATATATAAAAAAATAATTTTTAATACAAAAAATTTTAAAAAAATATATGATAAGATTATATTTAGGGCATTAGTTATGGAAGGAAGTATCATTATTTAGAAGTGCTGCGCTGGCGTTGCTTCTCCACCACGCACTTGTGCTGCACTCGTTATGAACTCACGCGCCGCCATGACCAGTGGTGAGTTCTCTGCATCTTATTTCGGAAATTTGCTTATGTAGTCCTTGCTGCATTTTTCCACCTGAAACCTCTCAATTCTGCTCGAAACTCGCATGGCTTTATGTGGGGTTTTTGATTTGTACATGCGTTGGATTATTTTCTATTACGTTCAGTTCAGTTTATGGCCAATCCTCATGCAATAATTCGTTGAGCTATTCGAGCTTGAACTGGAACCATGTATGAGGAAGTTGCTTTCCTGCTATATTAGAATCCCTTCTTGCTAAATCTTAGGTATTGTAATGACAATTACCCTGCACTTGGCTTATCTTGTTGCAAAGTCTTATCAATCTGTTTTCCAGTTATAAAACTCTTTGCAAGTTGTCTACATTTTATTATTTTATGCCTTCACTCTCAAGTCGTTTCAGACTGTTACAGGATACTTACAACGTGGTCGACCTGAGTTTTGACATATGACAAAAGGAACAAACGAAACAGGGAGAGAAGTAGCAGACTACATATCCAATCTCTGAATTGCTAAGTAAAATAGTTGCAGATGTGATAATGCAGTAAGTCGGTCTCTAGGCCAGCAACATTTAGCTCTAATAATCTGAGAAGGAAAAAGGGTGAAGGGCACCGGTGTGATGCTTGTCAAGGGCACTCCGATGCCTAAGTTAGGTTTCTGGATATAGTTCAATATAGTTTTGGCTAGGGTTTATGTTTGTGTACCTCTTTGGAGGAGATGACTTTTCCTTTTATATTGGCAGGCACCCTGGTAGCCCTAGAGAGGCGTTGCATACATAGAGAGGGTGTGAGACGGCTGTCTCTTCACGTGGTGGCGCGGTATTGGATATCCTGACTGGTGGTAGGGTAGTGGGAGGCGTGGTTGTCCAACTCCCAACGTGGCACTCTCTTAGGCGTATGTCAAAATGAGTGAGGTGACTGCCTCCTCCTACACGCGAAGTCTTGGAGTTGGGAGCACGTTATCATGATTGGATTGCCAATAATGGCTTTCACTGGTATGGTTGGTGGGACGAATGACCGGCGCCATCACACAAGTCATGCTTGGGCTTGGTCCGCTTGGTCGTGTGCAGCCACCGTATGGTTGGTCGACTCCCTGGTCAGGCCTTGGCCGGTTGGGCCTCTCAGGTTCGATCCTCCTTTCGTGGTGCTGCTTTCTTTCGGTCTCATTTGCGTCCTTCGAGATATCAACATGTTTGGTGCTGAAGCTTCGACCATTGTAATGCGTAATACGTTATCAGCTGAATCTGACAGCTCGTGTATGCTTTCTCTTGGTCGGGCTATTACGGGTGTCCTGGTTGGTCCCCATCAAGATGTACTTTCTCAAGGATGTTTCTTCGAAAATTGTGATTTGTGTAGCTCTGTATGATTTGGAAGTTGTATGTGTTTTTGTAAATTATGTGCTTAACCAATTGAAGAAACTTTCTTGTTCATCAAATTCTGACAATGCATCTATTTCCCCCGCCAAAACACTAATCATTGTATTGTGTTTGCATTTTCTTTTTCAGGGTTGGTTTTTTTTTTTTTTTTTTTTTTTTGGGGGGGGGGGGGGGGGGGGGGGGGGGGGGGGGGGGGTTGGGTGCTTGGGTTGGGTGCTTTTTGTTTGTGTCTAAATTCTGTATAAAGCTAAGCCTGGAAGTAATGAGGATTTTGATGATCATCTTTATTCAGGGCTTCTACTGCATTCTACTGCTGATTGTTCATTTCTTATAGCATTCATTCACTTAACTTTTTTGCTTGGACTATACAGAATCTTGTACGAACTAGAACTTATAGGGTCGCAATTATGCAGCATCAGAACTATTTAACAGGAAAAGTGAGATTTTCTATTATTGTATGATGTTGATGTTTTCTCTTATTCAAAGCAATTACTAACACAGTCTTTGTATCTAGGAAAACCTTATTGGCCAAATTGTATATAAAAGTAGCACCTTGATTCAAACACATGCTTCTGATAAGATTGTATGACATAATGTATCTGATACCTTCTTAATTGGTGTTCATACTTGATGTTTATATTCAATATCAGTTTCTTTGTTAGGAACAAAATCTCATATTCAGTATCATGTGTTCGCCACTGTTAGACAAAAAAACATTTTCTTCATAATTTTTATATCTTGTTTTATCATGCTTTCAGGTTATAGTGGATGTTGGTTGTGGCACATGCATTCTTTCTATTACTTGTGCTCAAGCTGGTATCAAACGAGTAAGGTCTCTTATAGTTATCACAGTTTGAACCCGTTTCAATGATTTCAGTTGATAGGTTGATTAGTTCTACTCTGTGCAAAATTTCTCTTAATATGCTGAATGATTTTTTTTTTTATGGTTGTTGTTAGTCTTGTCTGGAATGAATATCTTCAGTAACCACTGCTTGTTACAAAGATGCTTAGGGAAATATAAATAGGAAACAATGCAACCCAAGAAACGATGACTATTTATGATGCAAGTAGCATCTTTGCTTTGTCCAGATGAAAGAGTGTAATTTTTCATCACACACTCTCCTTGAAACCTTGTAGCAATGATACTCCTGTTTCTGCTGAATATGTGGTTCATTGAAGCTTGTGACAAATTGGAACCCAAAGGCTTAACAACTCTAGTTCACTTTTAAAAAAAAAATAATGGAATTATCGCTACATTTGTTGTGAAAATATTTTAAAGGAATTATTTGTTGTACTGTCCAAAAAAAGTTTATTATGTTTGATGGTAATATTTTGTTATCTTTAAAGGTATACATACATTTTTATGTGAAATTGCAGCATCCATGGTTAATACTCAATTTTCTTGTGTTTTTATCAATATTTTACTTTCCTACTGTTATTACTGTACCATATGATCTCTTCTTCCTTTGTAGAAATGTCTTTCTAGGGGTTCCAACCCTAATCAACTCTGTTTCTCCACATATATTGTTCATCGTTCTCTATTATTTGATGTTGCAATTAATGCTTGAATTTTGTATTCTTATTTTTTCAATGGCTGTTCTTTGTATTTTTTTTCCCTGGTTATTGTAATTTGGTGCAAAAGACCACCTACTCAATAGATATGTATTTTGTATTTCTGCTAAATTCTTTTGGACTATATTTTATCTCAAAGTTCAAATCTTTCGGTCATGAGCACATTTGGGTCTATTCTGTATGTGAAGGTGCATTTTTTTGAATTGACACCTTATTTTTTGTACTGCTCTTTGATTACTGTTCTTCATGATATTGAAAATATTAAACTTTGAAGTTGTGACTATGTCTTTAAGCTTATAGGAGCATCTGTCATAAACAGTGAGTTATCGATTTAAATTCACTAGTCTGAGAAGTGTAAATTTTAATTTCATATGAGTTATTCATCTCTTGTACTGCTTTTAACTGGCTGGAATTTTGCAACTTGTCTAAATCCCTAATATATTGTGATTCTTTATTTGGATCTAAGTATACCTCCTGTTGTTTGTTTTTGACAGATATTGGTGAGTGAGAAGAATTCATACATTATCTCCAAATTATGAGTTTATGTGTGCTATTGTTTTGTGTTTCTATTTTGCCACCATATGGTCTAGGGCTTGTAAATGTGTGAATGGTATGATACTAATTATGGTGTTCTTGCAGGGTAATCTACAAGTTGCAAGTGTTTATACTGGAGATAATTGTGTACAACTGAAATGACTGGACATTGTTGCCAAGTTCAATTTGTTAACCCTTTGCATTCTTTTCTCAAACAGACGGGTATTGTGATTGGAAAAAATGCCAACACAATTATGATGTCGCATCAATGTTGGACGTTCATTTATGGTATATCTGACGCCACAAAAAGGTCAAAACAGGAGAATTCCTGTTAGATAGTTTATGATAATTTAATAGCTACTTGATCAAACTATATCAAATATGATTTAGGTTCGAGTAGTCATTTCATCTAGATCACAAACTAAACAATGTTTTGCAATGCAGATGGCGTTAAACAATCTGTTATATTTTATCACTATTTAATGTTTTAACTATGCACATGTTTTGTTGTTTCCGTTGTATTGCAAGTATTAAAGGGCCAGCTATGAGAAGGGAGTTTGGTTTTATTCATTTTTACTTAATAGGGAATTGTTGCCTTCATCATCAAGTGACTGCACTGCAATCGTATGGAAGGAATTCGAGATATATATGTATGTTTTGAATTACATAATCTGACATGTTTATTCGCCGTTTATTTCCAGTAAACAATAAAACATTTTTCCTTTAAAATCTAGACTAGATTGTAAAATTGACTTTTCTACTTTGTTTTATAGAGACAGTGAACAATTTGAACTTACAATATGGTCACAGCTAAATATTATCGTAGTTAATGTGGAACTACTAACTAAGAACGTCATGGTAAGGTTGATTTTTCTACTGAATTGCATTTGTATGCTCTCTCTGTGTGTATACGTTGAGTTACAGATCCATTGGGTTGCTTGATTGCAGTTGTTGCGCTGGCGATCAATAAAATGGACACGCATCCCCAATTCGTACTCTGGCCCACTGCCGGAGTATCATTGATCAGAAGTGCTGAACTGGTGTCGCTTATTACACCATGCGTTTGTGCTGCACTCATGATCTCACGCGCCGCCATGACCAGTGGTGAGCCCTCTGTATCTTATTCCAAAAAATTTGGCTTTGTCTGGGGTTTTTGATTTGGACATGCGTTGGCATTATTTTCTGTTCTGTTCTGTTCTATTCATGGCCAATCCTTCTGCAGTAATTCTTTAAGCTACTCGAGCTTGAACTGGGACCATGTATGAGGAAATTGCTTTCTTGCTAGATTAGAATCCCTTCTGTCCGAGATTTTACAATGTAGTAGCCCTAAATTTTTGGTGTTGTCATGATAATTACTCTGCACTTGGCTTATCTTGTTGCAGAATCTTATTAATTTTTGTTTGGGTTATAAAATTAAGCCTGGAAGTTATGGGATTTTGATGATCATCTTCATTCATGGGTTCTATTGCATTCTGCTGCTGATTGTTTGTTTCTTATAGCATTTCATTCGCTCATCTTTTTTGCTTGGACTATGCAGGATTGTGTACGAGCTGAAACTTATAGGGTTGCAATTATGGAGCATTAGAATCGTATAGCAGGAAAAGTAAGATTTTCTGTTATCATATGATCTTGATGTTTTCTCTTATTCAAGAAAATTCACTTACACAATATTTGTTTCTAGTTATACCTTATTGGCCAAATTGTATATAAAAGTAGTATCTTGATTCAAACACTTGCTTCTGACAAGATATATGACATAATGTATCCCATACCCTCTTTGTGTTCATACTTGATGTTTATACTTAGTATCAGTTTCTCTGTTAGAATAAAAAATCTTGTATTCGGTATCATATGTTCACCATTGTTGATCTACTTGGTTAGAACACAATGTTTAGAAATTTTTTTTGCCTCTCTTTTTCATTTATTTTGTATCGTGCTTTATCATACTTTCACGTTGTAGAGGATGTTGGTTGTGGCACATGCATTCTTTCTATTTTTTGTGCCCGAGCTAGTGTCAAATGAGTAAGATCTCTTGTAGTTAAACACTGGTTGAACCTGCTTCAATGATTTCAGTTGATGGGTTGATTAGTTGTACACCATGCAAAAATTTCTCCCGATATGATAAACGCATTTTTTTTTGCGGCTGTTGTTAGTCTTGTCTGGAATGAATGTTTTAAATAACTATGCTTGTTACAAAGATGCTTAGGGAAATATAAACATGAAACAATGCAACCCCAGAAATGACGAATGTTTATAATGTGAATAGCATCTTTGCTTTGTCCAAATGAAAAGAGTGTACTTTTTCATCACACACTCTGCTTGAAACCTTGTAGGAATGGTACTCCCCTTGGCGTTGAAAATTAATTGGAGTGGAGGATCATTCTGTGAGCTAACTTGGAATTGTTGGTTGATGGTTGAGATAAGCTTCATGGTGATGGAAGCTGGTGGCAAACTGGAACCCAGAGGCTATCAACTCTAGTTCACCTTTTGTTTTTATATTTTTTATAAAAAGAATTATAACTATATTTGTTGTGAGAATCTTTTACAGGAATTATTTGTTGCATGGTCAAATTTTTCTTAGAAAGTTATTCAGATATTTTTATTTGAAATTGTAGCATCCATGGTTAGATACTCAATTTACTTCTGTTCGTATCGATGTGTTATTTTCCTACTGTTATTACTTTACCATTTGATGCCTTTTTCCTTTGCAGAAGTGTGCTTTTTAGGGTTCCAACCCGAATCAACTCTGTTTCTCTGCATATGTTGTTCATTGTTCTCTATTATTTGATGTTGCAATTATTGCTTGAATTTTGTACTCTAATTTTTTTAATGGCTGTTCGTTGTATATTTATTTATTTATTGGTTATCATATTTTGGTGCAAAAGACCACTACGCAGTAGATGTATATTTTTTTTTTTATTTCTGCTGAATTCTTTTGGCCTATGCTTTTCCTCAAAGTTCAAATCTTATGGTCATGTGTGCACATTTGGGTCTATTCTATTATGTGAAGGTACATTTTTCCTATCGACACCTCATTTGTGCTGTTCTTTTATTACAGTTCTTCATGATAGTGAAGATATTATACTTTGAAGTTGTGACTGTATCTTTAAATTGTTAAGCTTATAGGAGCAACTGTGTAAACAGTGTTACAAATTTGGATTCACTAATCTGGGAAGCGTAAATTTTAATTTCATATGAATTACTCATCTCTGGTAGTAGACTGGTACTGTCTTTTGTTGGCTGGAATTCTGCAACTTGTCTAAATCCCTAACATATTATGATTCTTTATTTGAGTCTAAGTATTCCTCCTATTGTTTCCTTTTGACAAATATAGGTGATTGAGTTTTGAATTTCTTAAGCTACAATACTTGTACACAGACACACGTACACACACATACACACACAAATTGAGGAGTTTAGTGAACAACTAGATAGAGGCTGGCCTGTCTGATCATCTGAAGTCATTCTTATTCGGAACTTATAGTCTGAATATTTTAATGGTTATATGGTTGCAAATGTTTCAAAAACTTCATTTGAACTACCAGAACTCCTGTAGGTTAGATCCTTCCATTATTTAGTTTATCTTTCTAAATCTTTAAATTACTATTTATTGGAAAAGCAATGTGAGCAGGATTTCTGGACCATTGCATATGGGCACTGGTAAGGAGAGTTTAATTTGTTGATATTGAATTTAAGTACAAAATGATGTGTTGTTTTAATGAGCTTCTGGTCCATTAACGCCTCCCAACTTATCTCATTCATTGCTCATGCTTTTTTAAAAATATGGTTTTTGATATAATTTGTTTCACCGGTTTCGAAAAGCTCAAATATATAGCCTTAACTTGTAACTTCGGCTTCTATGATGACTGTTTCAAATCTGCATTACACTTGTTATGAATATTTATCGTCACTCATATGTCAATATGAGTAAAGTTTTTGAGTTTAAATCTCTATTGTTCATATACATATATGGTTTCAGTGTTTATGGGTTTTGTTTTGTTGTTCATGCCATCCAAGTGAGCCAAACTTGGTACTATCGATTATGATTCTCCTAAATGGTTCAATTAAATGTACTTTCTGTTTTGCTGCAAAATCCATACAGATAAGACCATGGACTGTTGTGAACATTTTGTGAAAAATAAATTAGAAGGGATATAAAGAGGTAGAAACCCCATTTTGTGACAGCAATATAACAACATATCCAGCCTTGATTGGTATTTCCACTTCATATACGTTTTTTACATAATCATGTTTGATCATACCTTTTTCAATGGTTTAGTTTTTGGCTCAGCATCTCGAATTGAGTTCGAGTACTCGTGGCAATGTGGTATGTGGTGTATGCATATATCATGCATGTAATTTCTCTCTCTGTTATATAGACACATAAACTATACATACGTATCTGTAGACCTCAACTAAAATAGAGTAAACCTGTTATCTTCTTATTATTTTCATTGATTTTGTATTGTGACTTTGATTGGTTGTCAGTTTTTTTTTTTTTTCCATTTTCTTTTAAAGGCTACGCATCTGTCCTTTGCCGTGAAGTTTGTTTGTCCATTACTAAGATATGTTTCTGAACACTTAATTTGGAGAGAGAGAAAGAGAGGAAATGAAATTTTAGTTAAAACAAATAGTGAGTATCCTTTCAACAGTCGTACAGATCGTTACCTTATTCACTTGAAAGTGTAATCTATGAAACTGTTTTTTGGTCCCAGCAACAAAATCAAAGAAGTTTATCTTATTTTATTTTATTTTATTGATATCAGAAAGAAGCAAGCATTTGAAAACTATGGACGTTTTTGATGTGGAATTTGGATGCTTGTTTCAACATCGGACCTTTATGAACTAACTTGGATACCGGGGGACTGGGATAATCAGTTGGTCATGAATGACTCTGCATTGGTATCACCAATTAATTTGCAAGGAGATGTGTTATGTAAAAAATACTGAAATATCATGATTTTTTTTCAAAACAGATCATTGCATGCTTTTGGAACCAAGCTCCCTTCTGTTTGAAGCACCATTCTTATCACCATTCTTATCACTTCTCTCTGGCTGCTTTCAATGATTCTTCTCATCTCTATCACAACATATTCTTCAGTAACAGCACCATAACTTGGAATTGCATATAATGACAAACAATTTAGTTTTCCTTGTGCACTCTCTCTCTCTCTCTCTGTGCAAAATAGAAATCCATTGGAATTAGTCTTATGTTCAGCATTAACAAGAATTTCCTGTGGGTGACTACATATACACTCAGACAGCCTATAAATATACACACTTGTATATAAATTCTACCTTGATGGTATAACGGTCATTGAGAAGTCGCCCAATTGTGCTTACGTGCTTACATAGATTATTGTATTATGCACTTGGTATAACTTCATCTGATAATTCTGATCCAGAACATAAAAAGTTACAAGAGAAGAATAGGTCCTAAGCTAATTGTCTCGCACCCATTTGACATATTTTCATCCATGGTTCACACGGTCTTGTTTCTCCCCCACTCGAACTCTCTCATCATGCACTTGAGCAAATTAAGCTACTGCACGCGAAGATCAGCTTGTGTTACAATCCCACGAAGAGCTAGAATTCAGGAAGGATTAGAAATCTATTGTTTAAATCTCCTACTATTTCAATTAGGTGATGTCTGACACATGTCCTTGCTCTATCGACGCCTTGGCTGCAAGCTCACTTCTTGCATTGTCAAAACTTTTTTTATTATATTTAATTGTAATATGTTGTTATCTTAAAAGTAATACAGATATTTTTATTTGATTGTATCATCCATGGTCAAATACTCAATTTACTTGTGTTGTTATCAATGTGTTATTTTCCTACCGTTATTACTTTACCATTTGATGCCTTTTTCCTTTGCAGAGCGTGCTTTTTAGGGGTTCCAACCCGAATAAACTGTCACAATCAATGCTTGAATTTTATGTTCTAATTTTTTTAATGGCTGTTCTTTGTATTATTATTTTTTTTGGTTATTATAGTTTGGTGCAAAAGACCACTACTCAGTAGATTTGTATTTTGTATTTTGTTGAATTCTTTTGGATTATGTTTTACCTCAAAGTTCAAATATTTTGGTCATATGAGCACATTTGGGTTTATTCTATATGTGAAGGTACATTTTTTTCTATCAACACATCATTTTTTGTGTTTTATTACTGTTCTTGATGATACTCTCAATATTATACTTTGAAGTTGTGATTATGTCTTTAAATTGTTAAGCTTGTAGGACCATTTGTATAAACAGTGAGTTATCGATTTGAATTCACTAATATGAGAAGTGTAAATTTTTATTTCATATGAATTACTCATCTCTGGTGCTGTCTTTAATTGGCTGGAATTCTGCAACTTGTCTGAATCCCTAATATATTGTGATTCTTTATTTGAATATAAGTATACCTCCTATTGTTTCTTTTTGACATATATTGGTGAATCAATGGTGATTTGAGTTTGAAATTCCTTCAGCTACAATACATGCACATGTACACATGCATGCACACAGACACACAAACGCAAATTGAGTTGTTTAGTGGAAAACTAGATATAGGCTGGTATGTCTGATCAACTGAAGTCATTCTTATCTGAAAGTCATACTCTTGATATTTTCATGGTTATATGGTTTCAAATGTATACTTATTTCCATATATACACTTGTTATGTATATTTATCGTCACTCATTCGTCGATATGGTTTAAGTGTTCGCGTTTAAATCTTTATTGTTCATATACACATATGGTGTCTTTTTTAATGTGTTTTTGTTTTGTTGTTCATGCTATCCAAGTGGAGCCAAACTTAGGGTACAATTAAATATGCTTTTTGTTTTCCTGCAAAATCCATTCATGCAGATAAGACCATGATGTGAACATTTTGTGAAAAATAAATAAGGGATATAAAGAGGGAGAAAACCCATTTTGTGAGAGCACTATGAGAACATATCCAGCCTTGATTGTTACATCCACTTCATTTATGTATTCCACATGTTCATGTTTGATTATACCTTTCCGAATGGTTTAGTTTTTGGCTCAGCATCTCTGCACTAGAATTGGGTTCGAGTACTCGTGGCAATGTGGCATAAGGTGCGTGGTGTTTACATATGCAATTTCTTTATATGGATGCATAAATATACATGTAGTAAGTGTATCTGTAGACCTCAACAAAAAAAAGAGTAATCCTGTTATCTTCTTACGTTTTTATGATTTTGTATTGTGACTTTGGTTGGTGGTTAGTTTTTTTGTCTGTCCATGAGTAAGATATGGTTCTGAGAGGGTGAAAGTGTTCATAATCCTAATTTAGATTGAGTCTTGTTATTGTAAAGCATGTTTTTTAAAATTACAATTACTTTACTTTTCAATTTTTTGTATAACTAGACAAAGTGGTTGGATTGATGGTGGGAGGTGTCAGAGTGGGGTTGGATGCGGGGGATGGTGATGTGATGCCAAGGAGGGGGTCTTTTGGTAAGGGGGGGTGGTGGAGGTAGGGTTGTGGTAGGAGAAGAGGGAAAAATAAGAGAAGAAAAAAGAGGGGCAGAAGTAAACTGAGGAAGCAGGAAGAAGAAAACGAACACAAAGCGAGAAAATGAATGTGGAGAGAGAGAGAGAGAGAGAGAGAGAGAGAGAGAGAGAGAGAGAGAGAGAGAGAGAGAGAGAGGTTTCCCTTTCTAAAAAATAGGTCACTCTAACATCCTAAAATTTGAACTCACCTAAACAAACATTTGAGTTGAAGTTGTCATTCCATTGCAACACTATTAGATCTTGGGAATGAAATAATTAGATCTTTGGAATGAAATAATAGAGGGGAGTAATTACATTTTCACCTTCTGAACCATAACTCCATATCATTTAATTCTTTAAAGTTGAGCAAAGGCTTGCCTAGTAGTTGAGGCATTTAGGACCGGTTTATTTGACAAGGGTTCTTTACACAAACTAAAGAGTAAATTACACTGGCTACACCTGAAATTTTGTGAAATATAAGATATTACTTCTCATATATTGAGAATTATACTGCAAACAAAGATTAATAGAAAATGTTAAATGTTTTTTTTACCCTTATCAACTTACTAAAATTTTGTAACATTTTCAAGTAAAAGTCTTTATTTTTCTCTCTCTCTCCCTTTCTCTCTCCACCTGTGGAGAGACTTTCCCTCATTCCCCTTTATCTCCGGCCACACTTTTACCGACCACCACTTTCCCCTTTTTCCATTTGTCTTGAATAATCACCGGAAACAACCATAGCCACCTCTAGTCTAATTGCATATTCTGCAGAACCCATTCAAAACCTCAGCAATCATCGGCCAAACCACCCATCAACCACAGCAACAAAACCCACGGCCGCATTACCAACAATAACCCTTCATTGTTTTCTCAACATTCATATAGTATGGTACAAATAATCTCAACTACTTGGATCTTGAATTTGGGGAGGGGAGAAAAGATAAAAGGGATTGGAAAAGAAAAGAAAAGGCATAAAATGAAAGAAGCTAACCAATCAATTTTTTTTTTTTACCATATTTTCTGGTATTCACAATTCAAAAAATAAAGAAAATTAAGTGAGAGAGGGAAAAATGTTTTTGTTTTTTTTAAATGGAAATGAGGAATGATATGCCTAGATAGATAAGATATGGTAATAGAGAAATTAAAGGAACTGAAATGAGATTATCGAACAAATTAAAGTTTCAAGGCTTTCTTATTTTTTAAATTGAGAGATCTTAGGAATTTTTACTTTTTGGGGAAGTTTTTTTAATCAATCAAGAGAAATTTGTAATAGGAAAGAAGAAGAATCAGGGAGCTATGTATGATATTTAAAATTAAGCATATCATTTATGATCTTTCATATAGTTAAGATTTCAAAGAATAAAAATCTAGTGTCATCATGAAAATAACAAAAGGATTAATATAAAAACTATTGAATTCCTCGACGACTTCAAGTTTCTTAAACTCTTCTCGAATCAACTATTTAAAGTTCTTTTAAGTCTTCTCCATTGGTTGAAGCTTTTAAACTCTTGTCAACATCTGCCTAAGGCTGAAACAATTAGGATTGATGCATCATCAGGTAAAATGAAGCCACTAAATCAGTGAAAAACAATAATAATACTAATAAAATAATTCAAAGAAAATTGACATTATAAGGAATGTATAAATGGACAAAAAAATAAATCAAAAAAATATCCAAGTTCACAAATGAAAACGAAAATAAAGAGAAGACCTCTTAAAAAGTTCGCCATAGTAGCCATAATGTGTCTTAACGTTTATGTCATTACCTGAAATGAAGGATCAAAATCTCTAGAAACTTCAGTAAATAACAATTGAAGTAGAAGAAGATAAAATTAAATGAATAAAAACTTCATTTATAAAATGAAAAACAAAAGCACATACATTCATCATTCACGATTATTTATTCTGTGACTCTTCAAATCCGCCTCCTTACATTCAAGACTTCTTTTCCTTTGAGCAACGACTTCCCACAATTGGCAAAAAAATTAAAATCTCCAATGCCCACTTCCAAATGCTAGCGACTATCATACAGTAGATGATGCCGAACCAATTCAAGTAGTAATGAGAAGCGCGTGTGTGCACTCTGTTGACGATGACGTTGATGATGGTGGTGATCAGCAGGTGGAGGGAACTGGATTAACCATTAAGATGTATTACAATATAAAAATGACACATGATGAAATTTTAGAGAGAGAAAGGGGAGAGAGTGAATCACCTCTACGTGACGTGGTGTCACAAGCTGGCAAATCGTCATCGATATGATGACAGTAATGTGATCCACCATAATGATACGCAATGAAAATAAACCCGTGAGACGACTATATACTAAGCAATGGTCTCGCCAAGTCGAACATGGAGGCACATGAATATGCGCTCGTTTAGGATTCATATGTATTGCCCTGCATTTCTCTATGAGGCTCCGCCCTCCAATGCTCAAGCCTTTTGGCAAACCCAAGCCCCTAGGTGATAGCAATGTCCCTCTCAAATGTGTGCACGCACCACAAATAATGTATTTAGCGCAAGCCCCTTTCAAGCCACAAGCAAGGTGGCAATACACCACCAAGCAGGCGCATGAGCAACGCATCACTTGCTAGGCACAACGTCCCAATTAAAGCCCACGATGCCATACGTCAAGGTAGTAACATGCATGGACTGACACAATTGAATAGCAATTGAAAGCCCAATAGCATAACGACAAGCGACATCGATGCTAGTCAAACCAAGCGGCCATGTGCATAAACTTGAACCCAAAGCGCAAGTGCACATGAGACACACGATATGCAAGAGTGCACATCGAAGCCCACTCAGTTATGACCATGTACACTACCACGACACAGATGCAGCATAGCGGATGCAAATGTCACGATCTCCTCCTCGATGCCAATGCCCAACATCTGCCCTTCTAGATACAATACCGCCCATGTAGCCCTTTGGCTAGCATGAGGACTATAGTAACGTGTTATAGCCGGCTCTCAAGTCTCGCCCACTCCCTTGGGAGACTCACTTAAGTGTTGTCCCTTTCGGTAGCACCAGAAGGTGGTAGAGTCAACACCAGACTCCCCCTTAATATAACATTCTGAGCCATCTCCAAACTTGCAAGATAAAACATTCTGTCCCCTTGAGGAGTCATAATCCATAAATGCAATAATCCCCTGAAATACGAATTACAAGATTGCCACCAAGGCCAATCATGCTCAGACATGTCCTCCACATGGAACCCTCACAACCCTTAACGTTTCCAAGGCTGCCAAAAGTGCCAACTTCTGACATTCTCCACCTTTCCAATCATCATCGTCCTTGATGATGTTGCCGCACCACTCGGACCCTTACACTTTCCTCCATTCGGACATCAACATCTTCGTTGATACGCTATGCCAATTCCTAGCATTCACCTCCACTTGAGCTATCAACGTCCCTGTTGATGCCAAGCATACCGTGACTGCATAATGTGGTAGTGCATACATGCCCCCACGAAGAAGTTGCCACCTCCCCTCGTGGATCAACACTTTTGTGCTGATAGCCTATAAATCTGGTCCACCCAAATCTGTCCCAACTGCTACTCGAAGCACAGGTCGCCCAACTACATACATACTGAACTCGGCTAAGCAAAGCACCTTTGCCACCACATCAAGCAAACCAACACAAGCTCCTCTGAACAAGTGTTCGACGCCCCCAGGAGAATCGTACCCTGTCACGCGATACTCTAGCAACAGCTACCTACGCCCCTGCAATATTGCACTAAATAGGCAACCTGACAAAATTGCACGCAACTGACAACCCTACGAACCAAGCGCTAAACGCAGCGCACCATCCACCACTCTAAGGGATCAGTGTCCTCATTGATTATGAGAACAAAGTGCTATCTGACACGCACTCCTCCACCACTCAAATGGGTCGATATCCCCATCAACTAAGCATAACTCACGCAACCCGTAGCTCATTGTTACTCTAGTACCTCAACCCGCAGACCTTCACTAAAAGACAACCCACTAATATTGCTTCAGTACCTCAGCCCGTAGACCTTCACCCGAAGACAACCCATTGACTTCACTGTCTGATCATCTAATCTCCACCTCATGCTCCACACTATTACAGTTTCCTTATACCTCGGCTCTCTTACTCTAGCCAGCACCTAAAACCCACAGATACCTCCCACAAACAAAAGGACTTGTGTCTTAATTTACCCTTGCTACACTGTGCTCTTCAAGCAAGGATGAACTCCATTAAGTCACCTGATTATCTCTTGTCAACGTGCATCTCAGCAAGGCAAGACCACAAAAAGCCAGAATATACAACGAACATGCGTAAACAAATGTGTCGCGCCTAGAATTTTTGCACTCGAGGAATACACACACAAGCGGGAAAAATGCTGTACTCTCTCGTTAGAACTCACCCTCCTAGAAGAATGAGTGCAACTAGGTTTGAATTGAAAATTGATTTGAATAAAAGGCTTTTAGAAAAGATTTGGAGTCGCCACCTAACTTTATTAAGGTGAGTTAGGTCACCTAAAAACTAAGAATAATTGGAAGACTACACTTAGGGTTTTGGAAAATGATTTTGAAAATATCTCCTCAAGAGAGGGTTTTTAGGAAAACAGGTTGTTTGGCAACCTTTGGAAAACATGTAAGCCCTTTTTGAAAAATAACTCTATTTTTGGTCTTTGAAATTAGTGATCCTAGGTTTGGAGGTTAGTTACGTGTAAGGAAGACGCACTAAGCCATCACCCAACCCCGCCCTTTCGATACCTACATGTCAATCTACCCTAGATTCACGTATGAGAGTCTTCAACTAACAAATGGTCCAATCCTATCCATTTTGAAAAACAATGTTTAAAAAAGATATGATGCATGATATGCAAGTGCAAAAAAGAGAGTCGAAAAATAGATTTGGAAAGAAATTTGAAAAGAAATTGATTTGATTTGAAAGAGATTTGAAAAGATAGACTTGGAATTGGAAAGTTTTAGAAAATTGAAAATAGATTTTTGGAATTGAAAACTTGAAATAGATGTGGAATTGGAGATTGAAGAAGATTGTAGAATTGGAGACTTGAAAGAGGTTGTGGAATTGAAAATTTGAAAAATGTGGGGACCGCACCCATGAGGGTTGCCTACGTATCTTTTTGAAGGAATCAGGTCAGTCGTAGTTCGGACAAGAGTCCGATTGAAAATAGAAAATATGATTGGAAAAAAAAGATTGAGTTGGAAATTGGATTGGAAGATTGAGAGATTGATTGGAAAAAATGATTTGATTTGAACTTAGAATAGAGGATTGAAAATTGGAATTTAGAATTTTGGAATTGAAGAGATTGGATTTTGATTTGAAAAGATAGAACTTGAAAGAAAGATTTAGACTTATTTTGGAAAGATAGAGGATTAAGAAACCTAGACTTAGGAAAGATTTGACTCGACTTGGAAGGTTTAGGAGATCAGGAAAGATTGAATTTAGGAAATGTTTGAATTACGAAAGGTTCAAATTAGAAAAGTGTCATCTTAGGAAGGTTTCATTTTAGGAAAGTTTTGGAATTAGGAAAGGTTTCGAATTAGGAAATGTTTCGAATTAAGAAAGTTTTGAATTTAGAAATGTTTTGAATTAGGAAAAGTTTTGAATTAAGAAATGTTTTAGATTTAGAAAGGTTTGAAGTTTAGGAAAGTTTAGAGTTTTAGAAAGATTTAGGAAGTTTAAAAAGATTTAACTTAAGAAAGTTTTGAATTTAGAAAGCTTTGAATTTGGAAAGATTTGAAATTTAGAAAATTTAAGATTTAGAAAGTTTTAGAGTTTTAGAAGATCTTGAGATTAGGAAAGGTTTGAATTTAGGAAAGATTTGAAAACTTAGATTTGGAAAGTTAAGATTTGAAAAGGGATGGAATTAAGAAAATGGTTGAATTAGGAAAAATTTGGAAGCTTAATGTTTAAGGAAAGATTTGAAGTTTTAGGAAACTTATGGTTTAGGAAGGTAGGAAATTAGGAGAGAGTTGAATTAGGAAAGATTTAGATTTTGAATTTTAAAATTTAGAAAAGATTTTTATGTTCAAGTTTTGAAAACTTAAGATTTAGGAAAGTAGAAGATTATGAAGGATTTGAATTAAGAAAGGTTTAAACTAGGAAGGGTTAAGATTTTATTTCTAAAAGGGAATGTTTGATTTTGTTTCCAAAAGCGGAGGATAGAATCTAGTTTCTTAAACGGGAAGATTTGATTTGGTTTCCTAAAAGGAAGATTTGATTTGACAAGGATTTGGAAAGGGGAAGTTTTTAGAAACTCTAGATTTGAAAGGCTATAGTTTTGACGTAGAAAAGAAGTTTTTGGAAACTTATAATTTTTGATGTAAAAGGGGAGATTTTAGAAACCTAGGTTTTAAGGCAAGATTGGAAAACATGTTTTTGGGAAGAAAGTTAAGGTTTCCTGATTGTTAACTCTAGGGCTTGACTTGAGCTCTAAGGAAAGAGTTTTTGGAAAGTGTGTTTTTGGAAAGAAATCCTAAAGAGGACTTTCTAGAGGGAAGATTTTGGAAAGAGAGTTTTTAGAAAGATTTTTGGTAGAAGATTATTGTAGAGAGTTTTTGGAAAGATTTTTGGGGAGCGTTTTTAAAGAATGGATTGGAGAGAGTATTTTGGAAAGGAGTTGAAAAAGGGAGTTTTGAAAAATAGATTTTTGGAGGGAGTTTTTGAAAACAAACTTTGGAAAGGAGAGTTTTAGGAAAGTATGTTGAAAAAGAGATTTTTAGGAAAAGAGACTTTTGAAAAGAGAGTTTTTAGAAGGTATAAAAATGTCTCACTTTTCTGAAGCGATTCTAACCATAAAAAGGCTAGAACCACTTTAAAAAAGTGATTTTGAAAACAACTAAGATTTTGAAAATATGGACTATATTGGTCACTTTAAATGTAACACTTTCCTAAAGTGACTATAGCCATGGAAAGGCTAGAATCACCTTAGGATTGTGATTTTGAAAACAATGTTTTAAAAAAGAAGATTTTGATGCAATTTTGAAAACAAGTTTGAAAACGATTTTGAAAACGACTTTGAAAACGACTTTTGGAAGAATGCAAGAATCATGATATGCACAATGCAAATTTGAGGTCGTGAACATACAAGGTCAAGGCTTCACCACATAATCAAGGGGGCCGAACCCACGTGGTCTTCGGTTAACCTAAAGGAAAGCCCCTGACACGGTGTCCCTCCAACAGTCTAATCCTACACATGGGCCGGGAGTCCCCTTGTTTCAAGCATACAAAAAAAAGGGGGGGAAAGAGATGGGGGATTAAAATAGAGAAAACCCAAGTGGGTTAGGAGAGAGAAAAGAGAGGGGGGAAATGCAGAAACGTAAAACGAAAGCCTACCTTGTGGCTTGTCTTTGGTCTTCAAATCTTAGTAGTTGCAGCAATCTAAGTCTTCAATGGAGCGTTGAATGCTAGTGTATAAGTGTGTAGGAGCGTGTATGAGTGTATAGAAGGCGAGGGTTTGTGTATGGTGGCTAGGGTTTGGAAAACCTAGGGAAACTAGGGCTTTAGGAGTGTACGAGTTCTGTATATCGAATATTGGTGTTTTTAGACTGAGTTTGCGGACCTCTTTCACGCTGGAGGAGGCTCTGTATTTATAGAGATGAGATAGACCTGACGCCTGTTGCAATGGCACTAGGCTAATTTTCCCCTAGTGGCGCCAGCAAGTTAAGAAAGTTTGTAAGTCAGCAAGCAACGTATCTTTGACTAGATTTGGGCGCCTGTACTAGTGACTACCGTGCAATTTTTAGCCTGTCTTTACTAGGAGTGACTCTGGAAAGTCCGAGAAGGAGTTAAGTAACCGGGATTGGCCTGGAAGAGCCGAAAAAGGGCATAAACACTTAGAATAGTGTCCCGGAGGTATTTGACTTGAAAAATAAAGATAGGATGTATTGGAAGGATTTGATCGGGCCATTCGGGGCAAAACGGTTAATCGGGTCGGAAAGCTGCTAGGACGGACTCGGACTGTCCCGGAAGAAGACTTGAGATTTGGAAACATTATTCAGAATATTTCCAAAGGTTGCCGGTTTGATACCCAGAGTCGGTGTGGTCGGAAAAGGCGACCGGCCCTCTAGGGGCAAAACGGTCATTTTGCACCGGATTTGCCGGAACTAACTTGGAATGATCCAAAAGGATAAAGAAAGGTTGAGAATACTATAAAAAGAATTCTCGAAAAGTTACCAGTTTGATACCCAGAGCCGGTGTGGTCGGAAAAGGAGACCAGCCCACCAGGGGCAAAACGGTCATTTTGTACTAGGTTTACCGGAACTGACCCAAAATAATCCGGAGAGGTAAAGGAAGGTTGAGAATACTATAAGAAGCAATCTCAGAAGGTTACCGGTTTGATACCTAGAGCCGGTGTGGTTCCCGGGGCATTCGGATGCCTAGGGGCAAAATAGTCATCTTGATCGAAAAGTCTCGGAATTAGCCCGAAACTGACTAGAAAGCACCTAATCACGCCGAATTGATTTTAAGACAATCTTGGAAGGTTAGACTTACCATTCTGAAAACTCAGGTGTGTTCTCGAGAAATGTGTTGGAAAAGGCCCAAGGGGCAGTTTGGTCATTTTTCACCGAAGTGGGCTAGCAGGCACCGGTGTTGACCTAGGTTTTGAGTGTTTTCGCTACTCTTACGGTTGTCGTGTGATACAGGGGTTTGTTGGCAATTCCCTATATCGACCTGTTTGCGAGTATTTCCGCTATTCTAACGGTTGTGATGTTTGCGAGTATTTCTGCTACTCTGACGATTCGCGATCATTCCCGAGACTGCTTGATCTAGGGAAGCTGCTAAAGGGACTTAGCGCCTAAGAATCAACTTTCTCGAAAGGCGTGCCTAAACGGATATTTTTGCATTGGTGAGCTAGCACGTGCCAAAGGTGGACCGTTTTACCATCTAGGGGACTTGGGGTCTCATCCCGGTCGACAAGTTTAAAGGGACTTACCGTTTCGAAGAGATTTTCTTCGAAAAACGTGCCGGACCGTCTCGTGGAATAAACTGTCTTGGGAGAGGGATTGGAATTGAAAATGAGTCTTATCGTCTTTGGAAAAATGTGCCTGATTTGGAATAGATTTACCATCTCGAGGAATCAACTGTCTCGAGAGAGGGATTGGAATTGGAAAGGGGCCTTATCGTCTTTGCAAAGACGTGCCTGATTTGGAATTGGAAAGGGGACTAACTGTCTCGAAAAAGATGTGCCTGATTGGAGTAAATTTACCGTCTAGAGGAATAAACTGTCTCAAGAGAGGGATTGGAATTGGAAAGGACAATGCCCCTAAGGACATTTTGATCATTTTGCCTCTATTTGGGCTTGGTGAGCCCACGAGGTAGTGGATAGATGAGATTTAGACTTAGAGAGTTGGTTTCGATTGGAATACGTCCATATTGACTTGAGTACAAGTCTGGACGGAGCGTAGACTTCCAAGCGGTCAAAAATGGGGTGTTTACAGAATATCAACAGCCAACCGTAGAAATATAAGCCTCACCACTTAGTAAGCCCGTAGCTACCAGCCATTTTTGGCCAACTTAAGGGTCAAATAAAAGTAAGCAAATCCCCACAACATGAAGCAAGTTCTATCACACAAGCCCACACACTATAGGAGAAACCCATCAAGCCAACAAAGCAATACGAGCATGCCGTGCACCAGAATCCATTTTTGACACACAGAAACATTTTATGCACCAGAATGTTAGAACCTTGCACATCCTTAAGATGGCCTGTTGCACTGAGCTCCACAACCACAAACAATGAACAGAGCGTACATCCAAAGCCTATTGAAACGATCACTCTAATGATTATATCAGAGGGGTTCAAATCAGCAACCAAATCCACCAATATCATACGAATTAAGCCCAGTAAACTAGAAGTTGTAGCATGGGCCATTAAGCCACTTGTCAAAGATGGAATGATACTCATTCAACCTATACTAAAAAAGCCAACAATTTGAAGCAAACAATCCAGTAATGAGATGCCCACCCCAACTAAAGAGAATGGCAACACGGATATGAGAAAGCAACACACAACTGATGCACACACCACAGATGGTTAGTGCTCTGATACCAACTGTCACAGGCTAGCAAATCATCACCGATATGATGATGGTAATATGATCTACCGTAAGGATATGCAGCAGAAATAAACTCGTGAGGCGACTATGCACCGAGCAATAGTCTTGCAAACTCGAATATTGAGGTACATGAATATGCGCTCGTCTAGGATCCATCCTTATTGCCCCATAATTCTCTATGAGGCTCTACCCTCCGAATCTCAAGCCTTTTGTCAAACCCAAGTCCCCAGGTGATAGCAATGTCCTTCTCGAATGCGTGCATGCACCATAAGCAATGTTATTTAGCACAAGACCCTCTCGAGCCACAAGCAAGGTGGTAATACACCACCAAGCATGTGCATGAGCAATGCATTACTTGCTTGGCACAACGCCCCAATTAAAGTCCATGATGCCATGCGTCAAGGTAGTAACATGCATGGACTGGTACAACCAAATATCAACCGAAAGCCAAATAGCATAGTGATAAGTGACACCCGATGTAGCCAAACTAAGCGGCCATGTGCACAAGTTTGAACCCAAAGCGAAAGTGCACATGAAGCACACAACATGCAAGTGTGCACATCAAAGCCCACTCAGTCCTGAACATGTACACCACCATGGCACGGATGCGGCCTAGCGGATACAAATGTCACAACATCCTCCTTAACGCCAATGCCCAACATCTGTCCCTCCGGACATAATGCCGCCCATATAGTCCCTTGGCTAGCATAAGGGTTATAGCAATGTGTTATAGCTGGCCCCCAAGTCTCGCCCACTCCCTTGGAGGACTCATTTGAATGTTGTCCCTTTCGGTAGCATCAGAGGGTAGTAGAGTTAATACCAGACTCTCCTTTAATATAGTATTTTGAGCCATCTCCAAACTTGCAGGAAGAAACATCCTGTCCCCTCGAGGAGTCATAATCCATAAATGCAATAATCTCTCTAAATACGAATTACGAGATTGCTACCAAGGCCAATCATGCTCAGACATGCCTTCCACATGGAACCCTCGTGGCCCCAAACGTCCCCAAGGTTGCCAAAAGTGTCAACTTCTGACGCTCTCCACCTCTCCAATCATCATCGTCCTCGATGCTGCTGCTGCACCACCTAGACCCTCACACATGGGTTTGTTGGACTATGCCTCTATGATAGAGAGTAATTTATGCCAATGGAGAGAAGATTAATAGAGAGAGTTCAATCATGAATGGAATTCTAGGTTGACGTAACAGAGAGAAAAAGAGTTTGATTGTCAGTGGAGCCGTAGATTTTGTGTGGAGTTTTTGTTTATTCCCTTTTTTTGGGTTCTTTCTGTTATAGATGTAATGCGAGAAGTGGAGAAGATAAAAGTATTTTGATCGCGTGAGAGTTTGATCGTGGTTAGATGTATGTAATTTTTTATTCTTTTATTTCTTCTTTTTTGGGTTTTTTTTGTTAGCAACGTAAGATGAGAAGTGGGGAAATAAGTTGTGCCACGTGGCTTTTTCTTTCTCAGTTTTTTTTTTCTTGTTGAGAAAATAGGAATGTGTGTTTGAAGACTTGGAATACATCTAATACATTTGTATATATAATAAGACATAGGTAAGGGTTTTTGTATATATAAGGGAGTATAGTGTAATTGTTAGTACATAAGGAGTAGTATCTGTAGTTGGAATTTTTTTTAAGCCTCAATCCGCTCTGCGAATCACCAAGATGAACACTAGAAAACTTACAAGTGCAGAAGACGATGGGAATACGTCGACCCTCGTTGGGCTGATGGCACTCTGAAGATTAAGTTATACAAGTTTAATCTCAATGAATTAAAAGAAAAAAATCTATTTCAGCTCTTAGTTGTACGTACCTTGTTCTTCTCTAGCTTACTTTATTTATAGGTTTCGGAGGTCCTACTTTTTCTAGGAGTCGCATGTTCTTTCCTTTTAAGAAACAATCTCTTTTGAGTCGGTTAGGAGATTTGGACTAATTCTCTTAAGTTCTTCTCTCGATCGGATTGGGACTTTGCTCCCTTTGGGCCTTTCTTGGCATTTGGGGCTGATCAAATGAAGGCCAGACTTGCTTCCTTCTAATTGGGCTTACACTTCTTGGTAGGCCAACTCAACTTATTTAATTATGGGCTTGTTTTGGTAGAGGTCGGCCCCACAATTCTTAGTGGGCCAACACCATAGTGTGAGGCATGGGTTTCTTAGCCCATAATTGCCCCATAGCTCTTGTTCCCTATTTGGATGAGCTTGGGGGACAAGAGTTGTACTTGCTAATAATAGTAATCTTTTCAAATTCTAACTTGATAAGATTGTGGGTGTCCCTTATGGACGCATGCTCCACGTGTTGTTCGCTGGTTCGTTAGTGCATTTGGGTTGACAAGCATTTATTAATTATCGAGGTGACCTTTCAGCAGAGGCGTGATGATGCACTATCCTTTGTTTCATGAAACAGCTGCAACCTTGCATATAAAGGCAGATTCCTTAGGTGTTGATCTTTACCTTCGCATGAGAAAATAACTATCATTTGAGAAAGTACCGACCTTCTTTCCTGGAAGTCGTCTCTTCTTTTTCCTTTATTTCTGACAAATTTTTTCAGACTTCAGGAATTTTGTTGTTTCCTTGTTCGACATGCCAAACTTAGGCAGATTCCTTAGGTTTTTGTTTTGGCTATTTTTAAGTCAGTCTGCCCAACTTAGGCAGCACTAAGTTTTCATACTTAGTTTTAATTCTGACTTTGGCATTCATTAGCCGACTTACCCAACTTAGGCATGACTAAGTTTTTATACTTAGTTTTTAATTCTGACTTTGGCCTTCATTGGCTGACTTGCCCAACTTAAGCATGACTAAGTCTTCATACTTCATTTTTTGTTTGCTGGATTTTATTACCCAACCCCCCAGACTTAAGTAGGACTAAGCTTTCTTACTTAGTTTTTTGATTCTGACTTTGGTTTTCATTGGCCGACCTGTCCAACTTAGGCAAGACTAAGTCTTTATACTTAGTTTTTAATTCTAACTTTGGCCTTT
Organism: Euryodendron excelsum; assembly: GCA_033060915.1. Lineage (NCBI taxonomy): Eukaryota > Viridiplantae > Streptophyta > Magnoliopsida > Ericales > Pentaphylacaceae > Euryodendron > Euryodendron excelsum. Next base: position 12,925,934 of record CM065383.1, read on the forward strand.
ATTGGCTAACCTGCCCAACTTAGACAGAACTAAATCTTCTTAATTAGTTTTTTATTTGTTGGCCTTCATTAGCCGACCTGCCAGACTTAGGCAGGACTAAGCTTTTCTACTTACTTATCATAAGATTTTTTAGTATCAGAACAAACAGTTTCTGCCGAACTTTAATTTAAAAACTTATTTAAATTTCTTCTAAGGAGAGGTTTACATCGTTTGCATCACCCAGTCAAGACACACAATCTATGAAAGTCAAAACTATTTAACTACAACCTTTCACTGATAAAATTTCTTTAAGTTATGTGCGTTCCAAGCTCGGGGTAACTAACGACCTTCTTCGACTGTCTCTAACTGATATGCCCTTACGCTGAGCTTTTAATTTGCAGGATTTTTTGACCCAACTAGTACCCTTCTTCGTACTAGGTCTTTAGCCAAGAATGCTCTGGGTTGCACTCTCTTATTATACCATCGGCTAAGTTGCTGGTGGTACGAAGTAAGCTTAAGCGGGGCACTCTCCCTCTTCTCTTCAATAAGGTCAAGGTTCTTTGTTAATGCTTGCTCGTTGAAACCCGTGTCAAATACCGCCGATCTGATTGTTTGCAGCCCAATCTTAAGTGGGATCACTGCCTTTACACCATGAGCCATAGAATAAGGAGTTTCACATGTTGATCTCCTCGATGTCATTCTGTATGACCAAAAGACGTTGGAAAGTTCTTCCACCCATCTTTCTTTTACTTTTTGCTACCTCTTTTTTATCCTATTTAACATTGTCTTGTTAGATATCTTTACTTGTCCATTGCATTGAGGGTAGGCTGGCATCGAATAGTAATTCCTAATGCTAAGTTTAGAGCAGAATTCTTTGAATATATTCCCATCAAACTGAGTCCCATTGTCAGAGACCAACGCCCTTGGGATACTAAACCGTGTTATCATGTTCCTCCAGGCAAACTTCTTCGCGTCAATTTCTCTGATTGTTACCAATGGCTCAGCTTCAATCCACTTGGTGAAATAATCCGTTGCGATTGTAAGGAAATTTTTGTTGCCTAGAGCTCGAGAAAGAGGTCTAATGATACCTAGGCCCCATTGGGCGAATGGGCAAGGGCTAGTTATCGTGTTGATATCCTCCGCTAGCTGATGAATCAAAGTTGAGAACTTCTGGCACTTTTCATACTTCAACACTTACTAGGCTGCATCATTCTGCATATATGGCCACCAATATCCTTGAGAGATAGCCCTATGGGCTATTAACTTGCCCCCACATGACTTTCACAGATCCTTTCTTGAATCTCGTAGAGAATGCTCTGGACCTTGTTCGTGTGCACGCAATGAAAGTAGGGCCCCGTGAAGGATCTTCTGTATAGCTCCTGATCTGGTGAGAGCCAATATTTAAAAGCCTTATACTTTATCCTTTGAGCCTCTTTTCTGGCTCCGATAGCTCGTCGTTCTTTAGCTAGACAATGATAGGGTCCATCTAAGAAGGGCCTAACTCTTCGATTGCCAATAAGAGTTCCTCCTCTAGGTAGATGCTTGGTGTAGCCAAGGTCTCGACATGGTGTATTGGTCAAAGCTCAGGTTCATTCAAGTCCTTTTTAAACCTGAATGAAGGGCTGCAGCTAGTGTTGCTAATTCATCTGCATGGGCATTATTGTCTCGTTCGATCTGATGCAGCTTTACTGTGTTAAACTTCTTGAGCAGTTCTTGAGCTTTGACCAAGTACAATGTCATTATGTCATTCCTTGCTACATACTCTCCGGTAATTTGGTTTTCGACCAACTGTGAATCTAAGAAAACCAACAAATCTAAAATCTTCAGTTCTATTGCTCGGTGCAGTATGGCAAGCAGTGTTTCGTACTCTGATTTATTGTTTGATGTAGTGAATTCTAGTTTAATGGCTTACTTGATGGCCATTTTGTCTAGGGGTATCAGTACAATCCCCAACCCTGCCCCTTATCATTGGACACTCTATCCACAAAGAGATTTTAGTGATTGCCAGCCTTTAAAAGCTCTAATTGTAGATTTTTTATTGGGGGATTTGTAGGAATTATGTCCTCTATGTCTGTTGGCAGCTCAATAGAGAATTCGGCAACAAGGTCAGCCAGTACTTGGGCTTTCACTACTGATCTAGGCTGATACTTAATGTCAAACTCGCCGAGCTCCACGACCCACTTTGTGATCCTTATAGAAAAATCTGCCTTTTTACAAAGTGGTTTAAGCTGGTGGTCTGTGAGGACATTACTCGTGTACGCTCTGAAGTAGTGTACCAACTTTTGATAGGCTATTATCAAGGCAAGGACCAGCTTCTCAAGCGGAAGGTACATTGTCTCTGCCCCTAGCAGGGTCATGCTTACGTAATAAACAAGCCTTTACTGATTCCCTTGTTGCTGTACAAGTACTGCGATGACTGCACGTTCTAAAACAGCCAAGTATAGGAAGAACTCTTCTTCCTTTTCCGGTGTTGATAGCAGTGGTGGCTGGGCTAGGTATGCTTTTAGGTTGGCCAAATCTTTGTCACAATCTAGGCCCCAATTGAAGCATTCCTACTTCTTTAGGAGCTAAAAGAATGGTCGGCACTTGTTTGATGACCGGCTTTTAAACCGGTTAAGTGTTGGAACCATCCCTATTAACTTCTGAACTTCTTTAACCTTTCTCGAGGCTTGGATGTTCTGAATGGCCGGGATTTAATCGGGGTTTGCCTCAATTCCTTGGTGGGTGACCAGGAATCCCAAGAATTTTTCCGACCCAACTCCAAATGCATATTTTGAAGCACTTGGCCTCATCTTATATATTCTCAGGATGTCAAACACCCTCTTTAGGTGAGCTAGGTGGTCTCTGCTAACCTTAATCTTCATGACCATGTCATCAATGTATAGCTCTATAGTGCTACTGATGTGGTCTTTAAACATCTTCGTTACTAATCTCTAGTAGATCGCACCGACATTCTTAAGTCGAAAGGGCATTACTTTATAACAAAATATGCCTTTTGGATTGATGAAGGTTGTGTTCTCCTTATCTTCTTTGTGCATGGGGATTTGGTGATACCCCCTATATGCATCTAGGAAACTTATTCTCTCGTGACCAGAAGTAGCATCCACTAGCTGGTTAATTTTAGCTAGTGGAAAAGGGTCTTTGGGGCATGTTTTGTTTAGATCGGTGAAGTCCACACATACCCTCCATTTATCGTTCTTTTTCTTGATGATGACTGTGTCAAAAAGCCATCACGGGTAGTAAACCTTTCTTATTGCCCCTGTTTCAAGGAGCTTTTCCACTTCCTCAATCATAGCATCCACATGTTGCATTGTCGCTTGTCTGCTGTTTTGTATTGCAGATCAGCATTATGGATCTATTTTCAGTCTGTGGCAGGTGATCTTGGGATCTATCCCTAGTATCTCGTAAGGGGTCTAAGCAAAACCTCTATATTATCGACCAGTAACTTAATCAATGCAACTTCTTCTTTTACTGTCAAGGATGTACCAATCATGAAGTACTTGTCCTTGACTAGCTTATCGATCTATATTTTCTTCAACTCTTCTATGACTTTCTTGCTAGGAAGCTCCCCAACATTGTCTAGAGTGGGGGTATCTTCATGCAGCTCCATTATCTAGACTTAACATATCTTTGCTTTCACAGAGTAGGCTGTTAAGAAGCACTGCTTGACCACGACTTGATCTCCACAAATCTTCTATATGCCCTGGTTGCTTGGAAAGTGTATCAGTTGATGATAGGTGGATGATATTGCCTTCATCAGGTGTAACCATGTCCGACCCATTATTATATTGTAAGGTGAGGGCACATTGACCACTAAAAACTACGTTGTCAAGGTGACAGTACCAACCATCACCGGTAAGTTCACCTTTCTTAGTGGCCAAACTAGGTTCGAGCTAAAGCCAGTAGTAGATTGAGTGATGGCTGTAGGTTGGCATCCTTTAGCCCCGACTTCTTAGACATATCATAGTACATCACCTTTGATGAGCTACCTTGATCAATTAAGATTCTTTTCACGTCGCAATCCCTAACTCGCAGCATCACCACTAGTGCATTATTATGGGGCTTTTAGACTCCTGCCAGGTCTTCATTAAAGAAGGTTATGGCTCTACCCTCATTGCTGACCTTCACTCTCTTTGCTGGGGGCTGCAGTTGTATAACTTTTTTCAGATGGGCACCTTTTGAATGTCTGCCCAATTCTTGTTTTAATCGATCTTCTGTTAGTCAATCAAGCCGTACAGGATTGTTATCACTCGCGGCAGATCCGCCCGAACCTCTTTCTAGTGGGCTTCCTTGGGCTTCGCCTGCTCCTTCTACTTCACCTTCGAGTGGTAAATGAATTGACTAAGGTGCCCTGCTTGGGCAAGGTCCTCCAAGTGATTCTTGAAGTGCTTGTAGTTTTCTGTCACAATGACCTTGGAGTACTGCTCTATCCTTTTTATAAGCTTAAGCATGCCAAACGCTAGTTGCTTTGTCAAGAATTGCCTAAAGCAGTGTTTCCTGGGCAGCCCAATCTTAAATTAGGCTACAACAAGCTGTTCAATGCAGTCCTCGATCTCATTGTAGGCCTCCTAGTAGCATCTCGCATGCTTGTTAGGGATTTATGCTAAAAGACATGCTTTGTGTAATGGTTTTAGTATTTATTAATAAATTAGTTATTCCATTTTAATGAGAATTTGTGTGAGCAATGTTTGCATTGCGTTATTTATTTAATGATTATACATGTGTGTCTCTTATTTTATATAGTAGATGATTTGATGTGTAGAGTATGATTTATACACGGAAGATTAGATAATCGATTCTTATGGAATATAAGTTTATCGTTCACAGTCTTAGATGGAACTAGACACACTATTAGTAGGACTGTAGCACAAGGTTTTAATAGGTCTGTCTTGACAATGGAGAACGGTATAGTTCTAACTCTTTGCACTAGTACACTTTATGTATATTGAATAGGACCGTGTTGAGGTAGTCGTTTTTATACTGATTATATAAAACAATTAATAGCTCATGATTATTATAAGTGCTTATCTTTTTAATTTTAATATAATAAATAGACACATGTATATAGTGTTTATTGTTTTGATTCACAAAATAGTGAGATTCTTTGTGGGTCAATAAACTCAGTGAGTTGGATAATAACATTAAATTTATGGTGAATATTAATTATTGATGGAATCCACATTCCGGTATAGGGATTGATGATACCCCCTTGAGGAAGCTTATAAGTTTTGATTATGTCAAACCCTGCAGGTGAATTATGTATTCGACATATCAAATAAGTTAAGTGAAAGGTTTCAAAGAATTAAATAAATTTATTAAATTTAATTATCAGTAATTTAATTTAATAGACGAGTATCTATAATCTTAACGTTGGGAGATAAATAAGAATTTAATAATCTGGGGCTCGAAATATAATTTCTAGTATGACAGGGACTGTAATTATAATTCATTAGTGGTATAAATTATAATTTACGTAAATAGAGATTACTCCTGGTTGTATTAGGAATCCTTATTTGCGTAAAAAGCCCTAGTTATACTAATCCTATAGTCCCTGCTATAGCCTCTATATATATGCACTCTAAGGGCTACTAGGGTTACACTTCCTCATAATTGAGAGATGCTTATTTTTATGAGGAAGAAAAATCCTAACAGTGGTGAGCCCACTTTCTTTGGAGTAAGACGTGTACGAGGGATACAGCAGAAGTCCGAAGGTTGAGTTCGAGTAGCTAATTTGTGCTTGTTGCTGTTACTTGTTATTCAGGATCAAACCAGGAAGATCTCAAATATATGATTCTAATCACGTAGATTAGACTATGCTAATTAGATTAGAATTTGTGATGTTATGCGTATGCACTATGGCCAGGTTGTGGGAAATTTCGCAGTCCCCAGCAATACTGTCTTAGGCCCTCATCATCCTTCTTTTGCATTGATAGCAATAAGTCTACCTCCCTCGGCTGCTTACTGTTGGTTATAAATCTGGTGGTGAAGAGCTCGACCAATTGTCTCCAGCTTTCCACCGTCTTGGAGGGCAACTTATCGAACCAATGTAGGGCAACTTTGCCAAGACTAGATAAAAGACTCAACACATCAAAGACTTATCCCTACACCAGAGGGTCATCATCTACTTATAGTATCTGATGCGACTGGGGGATAAGACTTCCCATTGTAGGGGGTAAACCCTAGGGCAGTAAACTTCCTGGGTGATTTACGCCTATCTATCTTCTCTGTAAACAGTGAAGATGTTATTTACTCTAAAGCTTTTCAAGCCACGTCTCGTGCCATTCTTCCCTTTCGGCTGCATGATCCTTCCATCCAATTAGTTGTTTAGCCAGTGTGTGATGTCTTCACGATCGTTCTGATCATGCGATCGACCTCGCTCCTAATGCTGATCTCCTATACGGGACTTGGCCCTACGACCGGTGCTAAAAGCACAGTTCCTAGGACGCTTAAGATATAGAACACTCAGACTCCTAAACCCTGCCCTTCTCTTCTAGTGACTGGAGTGGTGTCTGTGCCAATCTTTGATCCTCCCATGATGCTAACCCCGTCCTTCTCTTCGATCATCTTGATTAGTGACCTCATGTCTGATTGTCCTAATCTCCATCCTTATGTCAGAAATCTCTTAATCACGTCTTCTGAGCTCACTCTTAGAAACTCTGGGGTTTGAGTTCCTTTAGGGGAGATTATTAGGTCATAGAGGGTTTTCTATTGTACGAGGCCTTCTTTGAACTTCTTATACCGACAAGTTAGGCACCGCATGGTAAATTTCTGAGCGGAGTCGTCAATTTCCCCAGGCCCAATGATGAGTCGAGTTTTCTGGGAACTCCCAGGGCACTTCACCTTCTAGAGTAGCGTGGCTTCATGCTTCATAGCTTCTTGAGTGCGAAGCTTTTGGAACTAATCTTGCCCCGGTGCTCTCTGTATTGATCTTTTTTGAAGGCTTCTCACCGACGACACCAATTGTAGCTGAAATTTTTTATAAGTTTTAATCCGCTCCATGAACCACTAAGATGAATACTAGAAAGCTTACAAGAGCAGAAGACGATTAGAATGCGTTGACCTTCTTTGGGTTGATGACATTTCGAAGATAAAGTTAGATAAACTTAATTTTAATGAATTGAAAGAAAAAATTATATTCCAGGTTTTAGTTGTGTTTGCTCTTTTCTAGCTTGTCTTATTTATAAACCTTGGAGGTCCTACTCTTTCTAGGAGTCGTATGTTCCTTTCTTTTAGGAAACAACCTTTTTTGAGTCGGTTAGGAGATTTGGACTAATCCTCTTAAGTCCTTCTCTCGATCGGATTGGGACTTTATTCCCTTTGGGCTTTTCTTGGCATTTGGGCCTAGCATGATGAAAGCCAAACTTGCTTCCTTCTGATCTGGCCCACCATTCTTGGCAGGCCGACTTAACTTATTTAATTTTGGGCTTGTTTTGATAGAGGTCGACCCCACCATTCTTAGTGGGCCAGCCCAATGGTGTAAGGCATGGGTTTCTTAGCCCACAAAATCTTATATTTTGCCAAATCTCATAGGTGGTCAATGTAATTTATCCTAAATTAAAAACTGACAAATGACACAAGTTTCATCAGACCATTTGTTATTGTTTATTCATAATTGCTAACGTGAATGCATTGCAGTGCATTCACATGCATCCACAAACAAATCTTTAAGGTTTTGATAGCCGTTTTTCGCATTTGTGTGCACAGTCCCTCATACATGTTGCGTTATTTGTATAACAACCAGCACAACAACAAACGCTTCCGCCGTGACACTTGCAAGGTTCACAATCATCCCATGGGATAAAGTTTTTGTTCTTAGGCCTTGGAGCTCCTAAATCTGAAACTCCTTCAAGATCAAGTTGTCCTTCATTGTTGCCAACATTGCCTGGAAAACGACCAGGTTAGAAGAAAAGAAATAACAGCAAACAAAAAGGTGAGACAGCTATGCAAAAGAAGCTTGGCCTTCTCGCCAATCAACACCATCCTCTTAATTATATATAATTTGCTAAGATCTAACATTGAATCATTTAGGCTAATTTTGATGGAATTGATCTCATCATAAATTGACTAATCAAAGTTAGTGCAATCTTGATTTTTTTTTTTTTTTTTTGTTGAAATAGATGCAATAGAGAAATTCACCCAATTACAGCAAAATCCAATGGAGAAGGGATGCTCGCATGGGACAAAAACAAAGGAAAAAAAAAATAGAAAATTGAGAAATTACTTTTGCAACTTACATTCATGAAAAGCCAAAAGGGCGAGCAACACAAAACATGAGAGAGCCAAGTGAACTGTGATGTAATTTTTAGTTGCCATGAAGTTTCGAGAGGGAACTATTGTGGACTAATAACCGCTAGCTGTTTCGGGTTTTATAGCCAATCGACCATGGTAATTACAAAAAAATACATCAAAATTTGGTAAAACATTAAAGGCAACATCTCAAAATTTGCAAAGCATTAATTACAATATCTCAAATTAATAATGGATTGGATTTTCATAACGGATCTCCATTCCATTAAGGAAATTGTTATGTTTTTAAAAAATTTCACCAAAATGATATAATAACCATTTTTGTAAATAATAGCCATCAGGATGGGTGTTCTATTTTCAAAAGAATTTTATTCTTATAATATAAATACATTTACTAGAATGATGTGACAGTGACAGATTTGTAATTAAAAGTCATTTCGATGGGTGTGTTTTTTTGAAGTGACAAGCTTCTCGTTTAGACGCATTGTTTTGTATAAATTTTCTGTTTGTATTGCATTACTCTTTGTTTTAAAGTAAATGACTATCATTCAATCACATTATTCTGATGATAAATTCTATATATATTTTTTGGTCGTATAACGATACTCTTTCATTAATTGGAGAGTATAATGGAATGAGATGGCTATGCTAGAGGTATTAATGTTTGTTGATATGTTTAAAAAACTATTTTTAACGCAAAATGAAGTTTTCCCACGCAATTGATTTAGCCTCATCCCTGTATTAGGATTAATCATGCTAGCATTCTCTCACCACAACATCATTTTCATCAGCAAGACACCATTTTCATTTTCAATTTGTTAATTCTTATCATACAGCCATAATCGGGTTCCGTAATGAACAGGGAACACAGAATTCTTTTCCCATAATAAAAACATCACAAAAAGAACTCAACATTTTAACAGCTTGAGACAATTCACAAGAGATTGTAACGGAAGATTGGCTAGCCCAAAATTTATGAGACAATGATTCATTTTAAAAGACTCTTCCTGTGGTTAACTGCTTCTATTCATTTGGATAAACTATGAATTGATGTGGTGGACTGAAATGTGGGGTTTTATGGCTACTCAACCATCTGAGTTCTGTAGTTACCAAAAAAAAAAAACATTTAAACATGGTAAAGATTATATACAACATTTCAAAATTAGTAAAGCATTAATTAAAACACCTCAAAGAAATAACTGTTTGAACCTTCGTAATAGATTAACGTCATCTCCATTCTATTAATTAAAGAGTTAACACGTCATCAAAATGGAAATAAAGAGATGATATATTGATATGAAGACAAATCAGCTATGATGTCTTAAACCACCTGAATCTTTGATGTTATATTTAAAAAATAAAATTTTATTACAAACTCAATAGTAAAAAAGGAGACCGGAGCACGCCTCATGGATATAAGTAATCTTGCTGAACCACACTAAATATTGGTATTACTTTTTTTTGTATGCTTTGAGTGTTTCAATTTTTTTATTATTATTTTTCTGTCATTTATACTGACTAATTACTGCAAAAAATCCCAATAAAAACCTTCCAAATTTTGTATGAGCAGAGCAGAGTCTGTTTCAAAGACTGCCTAATAAGCACCCTTGAGGCCATGCCCACATAAATTAAAAGCTGACAAATGACACAAGTTTCATCAAACTATTCTTTATTGTTTATTCATAATTGCTAATGTGAATAGATGGTTGAGCATCCACATACATCCACAACAAAGATTATAATTTTTGTAGTCTCTTCTCGCATTGGTGCACACAGACCCTCATACATGTTGCCTTATTTGTATAACAATCAGCACAATAACAAATGTTTCCACCACGACACTTGCAAGCCCATGGGATAAAACGATTGTCCTTAATCCTTTTAGCTCTAAAATCTGAAACTCCTTCAAAATCATGTTCTCCTTTATTGTTGACAACCTTGCCTGAAAAATAAACAAAAAGGGAAAGAAAATGAATGTAGAGATTAGCACCTTAGATATAAAGGTTAGAAGAGAGAAATAATCAGAGTCTTCATCTTTTGTTGAAGCAGATGCAGTAATGAAATTCTCCCAATTACAGAAAAAGCCAATGGGGGAAGGGATGCTCGCATGGGTAAAAAAAAACAAAGGAAAATAAAATAAAACGAGAAATTACTATCATAACATATATTTATTTGTGTGGAGGAGCTTGAGGACCCATCAAGCTATTACGCCCAACAAGATGAATCCTAAGAACGACATAGACGGAAGGATCCACTTAATAGGAAATTGATGGCCGGTGGGTTGAGCTGGAAGTCCCAATAAAAAAATGAGCTGGAAATTGATAGGATTCACTATTTATTGCACAAGCCCTGTTGTGCAATTTAATACCACCTTGAGCAGGGGGGTCTTCGTGACATGGGACGGAAAAGGGCATTGTACGACCTCACAAATTTGATTTTGGGCAAATTACATCCATCTTTTTTAAGGTTTCATATTAATACAACTCATCTCTTGAGATTTTAAAAATTATATCCTCCTATCTTGAGGTTAAGGTGAATTACATTTTTTTTCCAATGTTAAATCTTTTAACAAAATATATGTGATATCAGCAAAAAAAAAAAAATTCATTACCTAAATTACCCCTAATATGTATGAAATGACATAAATAGGTCTTTTTTGCTTATGAAAGTAATTAGTGTGTTGATTTTAAGCCTTCTTTTAATGGAAAAAAAAATGTATTACCATTACAAGATTTTAAGAGCAAATTAAATGTCATATCTGTATAAAATATCATTTTAATCAATATATAATTTTAAGTTTCATATTTTTTTAAAAATTTTATATGCTATAATTAAAACCCTATGTAGAAAAAGTTTTAGTCAATATGAGGAAAAATGCCCTACAAAAATAAATATAAAAAATAACAACGTTAGTTAACTTATATTAAAAAGATAATGGTTTAACTTAAGAAAATTAATTGTACCAAAGTTTTTAAATGCTATATACTATAAAAAAATCAACACAGATGTGGAGGAATTTAGAAGCAAAAAAATAAAGATTTAAAAAATCAACACACTAATTAATTTTAGAAGCAAAAAAAAAAAAACAAAAACCCTATTTATGTCATGTTATGCACATTAGGGGAAAACTTAGGTAATGAACATATTTTTTTTTGCTGGCATCAAATATATTTTGTTAAAGATTTAACATCTGGAAAAAAATACAACTCGCCTCAAATTTCAAGGGAGGGGGATGTAATTTTTAGAATCTCAAGGGTGAATTGTATTAGTCTAAAACTTTAAAGGAGATGGATGTAATTTGACTTTTGATTTTACAAATGGCCTCTACAATTTTTTATACTCTGAGAATGATGCATGATAGCCATTTCAGAATTTGGGTCACAAAACTTTGATCGATACAACAGAAGGATTGGAGACATGATCCTTTGGAATTTGGGTCTTCTTTCACTTTTAAGATAGTATAGATAGATAGATATGGAGACATGAGTCTTTGGAATTTGGGTCTTCTATCTACTTTAAGATAGTATGGATAGATAGATAGAGTATTGAATGGTTAGGAGTGTTTTAATTTACCATAATCCAAGCAACAAAGTTGGTTTGGATCAACTTATTTTATCAATTTATTTATCTAGCTTTTATTTCAACAGAATTTATGTTTTTAAAACATTGTTTTGAGTGTTAAATTTATGCTTTTGACTAGCAAATATTAAAAAAAGAAATACGAAAAAAGCCACAAGCGACTTAAAAAAGAGATATGTTTCATCAAACCACTCTTTATTATTCTTCATTCATAATGGCTTTAACGTTAATGCATTGGAGTGCATACACATATATCCACAAATAAAGCTTATGGTTTTGTAAGCCTCTTTTCGCATTTGTGTGCACAGTCTCTCATACATGTTGCGTTATTTGTATAACAACCAGCACAACAACAAACGCTTCCGCCATGACACTTGCAAGGTTCACAATCATCCCATGGGATAAAGTTTTTGTTCTTAGGCCTTGGTGCTCTGAAATCTGAAACTCCTTCAAGATCAAGTTGTCCTTCATTGTTGCCAACATTGCCTGAAAAACAAAGAAAAAGAAAAACGAACAGGTTAGAAGAAAAGAAATAACCGCAAACAAAAATGTAAGACAGCCATGCAAAAGAAGCTTGGCCTTCTCGCCAATCAGCACCATCCTCTTAATTATATATAATTTTCTAAGATCCAACATTGAATCATTTAGGCATGGTATTGATCTGATCATAAATTGACTAATCAAAGTTAGTGCAATCTTGATTTTTTGGTTGAAATAGATGCAATAGAGAAATTCACCTAATCACAGCAAAACCAAATGGAGAAGGGATGCTTGCATGGGACAAAAACAAAGAAAAGAATAAAAAAAGAAAATTGACAAATTATTATTACAACTTACATTCATGAAAAGCCAAGAGAGTGAGCAACACAAAACACGAGAGAGTCAAGTGAACTGTGATGTAATTTTTAGTTGCCATGAAGTTTTGAGAGGAACTATTGTGGACTAATAACCGCTAGCTATTTCAGATTTTATAGCCATTCAATCATGGTAATTAAAAAAAATACATCAAATTTGGTAAAACATTAAATGGGACATCCCAAAGTTTGCAAAGCATTAATTACGATGTCTCAAATTAATAATGGATTGAATTTTCATAATGAATCTCCATTCCATTAAGGAAAATGCTATTTTTTAAAAAATTTATTTAGAAAATCTCACCAGAATGATGTAGTAGTCATTTTTGTAAATAAAAGCTATCAGAATATGTCTTCTCTTTTCAAAAAAATTCTATTCTTAAAAAAAAAATTCATACGGAAGTGACAAGTTTGTAATTAAAAGTCATTGTGATAGGCGTTTTGTTTTGAAGTGAAATCCTCTCATTTAGATATATCATTATGTATGAATTTTCTATTTGTATTACATTACCTTTTATTTTAAACTAAATGACTGTCATTTAATCACATAATTATAATGATAAAGTCTATATACATTTTTTGATTGTATAGCATTACTCTTTCATGCATTAATGAGATAGTACAATTGGAGAGTATAACGGGTTGAGATGGCTCCGCTGGAGGTATTAATATTTGTTGACATGTTTAAACAACCATTTTTAATGCAAAATAAAAGTTTTTGCACACAATTGATTTAGACTCATCCCTGTGTTAGAATTAATCATGCTAGCGTTCTCTCAGCACAACATCATTTTCATCAGCAAGAGACCATGTACTACAGGCACAAAAAATTTCCAATTTGTTAATCCTTTTTATACAGCCATAATCGGTTCCGTAATGAACTGGAAACACAGAATTCTTTTCCCACAATAAAAACATCACAAAAAGAACTCAACATTTTGACAGTTAGAGACAATTCACAAGAGATTGTTACTGAAGATTGGCTAGCCCAAAACTTATGGGACAATAATTCATTTTAAAAGACTTCTCATGTAATTAACTACTACTATTCATTTGGATAAACTATGACTTGATGTGGTGGATTGTAATGCGGGGTTTTATGGCCACTCAACCATCTGAGTTTTGTAGTTACCAAAAAAAAAAAAAAACATTTAAAGTTGGTAAAGCATTAATTATGACACGTCAAGTAAATAATTGTTTGAATCTTCATAATAGATTAACGTCCTCTCCATTCTATCAATTAGAGAGCTAACGATCATCAAAATCGAAATAAAGGGATAATATATTGATATGAAGAGCTATGACATCCTAAACCACCTGAATCTTTGATATTATATTTTTAAAAAAAATTATTGCAAGATGAAGTAGTTTTCACACACAACTAATTTTGTCTCATCTATAGATTATTCTCTAATCACCAATGTTTTGAAATCCCTACTGTTGAGCGAATTGAAAAAAATGACTAAGTCATGAGTCATTGTTTTAAGTGAAATTAAACCGTGACGTCATAAATATATATAAAGTATAGAAAATTAGTTAAAAACCTAAATTTTCTTATCCTTCAATATCGTTTGCAAACCGAGAACAACATAAAATACTTTGGTTCGGCCAAATTAAAATACTTGCACCCTTCCACCTAAAGAGGCCTTTTGTGTTGTTAATCAAGCCCATTTTAGTTGCGTTTGGCACTTGTGTTTGTACCAAAGGTGTACGTACATAAGTCGGTTTGGTTTGGGTTAGTACCAAACCCAAAGCCAAAACGATGATAGGTTGGTTCGATTCTGAACTAGAATCGTACTGGTCAGCTTGATTTTTAAAATCTTGGAACCAAAACCGAAACAAAGCACAAAAAAACCGAACTGAACCAACTAGATGTGCTCAGTTTTGGTTCAGGTCTTGGATTATTAAGGTCATTTGGACACCCCTAATTTGTAATTTGTACGCATCTTAAACTTTGATCAATTGTTACTTGAAATGGAACAGGATAATAATCTATTTAAAAGGGGTTAAAGATTAAGTAATTATCGTAAAGACCTGATTACATGCTTCATCTGTTCCATTGCATTTAGGAAGAATACATATATCATATATGTGTATAGATAGATACACAGCCAAAATGGCAAAATTTGTAGAGAATGGAACGGCATCTACGTAGTCAGATAAGTCATGGGTTGGAATCAATAACCTGAGTGAGGAAACCATTTCCATTTGGGTAGGATATCGTTCACCCATTCTAGCACATATACCTATGGTGATTGAAGGAAATGCTCCTGATGGTGGTTTCACCGATAGGGATATGTTAATTTTCTGTATAAAAAGAAGATATCAATGAACGCTTGCCCTGTTCAATGCCTGCCACTCCATCCTGAGACCCATGATGATGATGAATGATATTGCTCTACCAGGGAACTCTTCCTCTCAAAGCTGTGTTCAATTGGATGCTGTGCGATACTGTTCATCCATTTTAATCTACATTATATATATCTTTATATGGATGAAAAGAATAGCACAGCATCCATGGTGACAACAATGACAAAGTTTTGGACCTTTACCCATATCTGTTACATGTTCCCACTTAGCTTTGTGACTGATGCTTGAAAACACCATTTGGAAGCTTATGTGCCTTATCAATTGCATGGAAATTCTGCAACCAGATAAGCCAAAGTGCAGAGATTAAGGGTTATTGTGAGCATAGTAAATCTTTGAAGAAGGGGTCCTAACTTCTAATCTAGCTATATTGGAAGCAAACATGGTCCCAGTTCAAGCTCTAATGGCTTAACAACTTTTTAGTGCAGTGGTAACTACCCCTAGATGCATCAAATTATCATATCTTATCAAAATTGATTAAGGTACGTACCATAAATTTCAGATTTAACTCTAACTTTGCTAAGGATATGCTGAAAATTTCACTATGTGATGGCACTGATTTGGTCCCTTTCAGATTCAGTTAAGCACTAGAATCTAGTTAGGTCAAAATGGGGGGATATACCCTAGGACCAGGCTATCTGGGGTCCATACCGCAAAAGGGTGCCTCCTCATCTGTGCCCTTGATTAATAATGCTCTCAATGAATTGTTTTATGTGTTTCTGAAATATTCCCCTCTAGCCAATCCTCATTCAAACGTGTATATATATACTAGTGAGAGTGCGGCATGTAATACGCCACTTAGTGTCCAATACAAAGTCATTTGAATTTGTATTAGAGATGAATGAGTTACATGAGTAAATTGAATGACAAACTACGATTATATTAAAAAAACTCCCTTGATGAGTACTGGTAAAAAGAATGAAATTGCATAAAATTGGTTAAAAATGAACACAAAAATAGTGAAATCATATGCAAACTAATACTAATAGAAGCACAAAAGCTTGCGAGTTGAAAGAGGAGCTCTTGATAAACAGAGCAGTGCCACTTTTAGCTTCTAGATTCGTTGTTCTCCCAATTTTTGGTATTCAGTTTCTTGCTGGTGCAAAACTCAATGATCCCACATCAGTAAACAATCTCAGTTTATGTCTTTATTGCAAGAAAATAAAGTAATATAGTATAACATTAAGAAGAAATTTTTTGAGCTGTTTATAAAAATAGATATTTAATATATCCATTTTATTTTAATGAACAATAATTGAAAGAGGAACTGTGATATTTTCAGATATCATAGATGTACATACAAGATTCACAGAAAAGTGTGAACCACATCCCATCGTGATTAGTCACAATTAGGTAAATTATCAATTAAAAGGGATCCATTTCAGATCAACCAAATAACTATTTCAATGAATTCACATACCAAATACTCAATGAATTCACATTTAATTAGTACAATATTTTAAAGTATTGTATGTATATTCATGGAAGTTGGAGAAGAATTTTTTAAATATTAATATGAATTTTTTTCTTTCAGTGCCCCACTGAGCCCAATAAATTTTATAATCAATTTTGTTTATACAGTAATCCAATTGTTGTGGAAAGTTATAATTTGATAGATGTATCAGACATTTTTTTGTTCATATTTTCGAAATTATTTGATTTGCTGTGAAGTGTGTATACATACTTGAAGCACTCACAATTGAAGCACTCATGGTAATCTTTTTGTTAGGATTTTTGTTAGTCGGAAAATTCCGTAAACTAAAATACTTTAGTTGTAATGTCTTCTTATTCTCTATGTACTGATTAGATAGATAGATGGTGGAGATTATAAAGAAGTTTTTGTTTGGGGTAGGTTGTTCAAACCAATACTAAGGAGGGTTTGGACAATCATTCAAGGATAAAGGAGTTCATATTCAAAGAGTGCAAAGTTGGCTACCTTCTTGCCACCTTCTTGCTACCTGGTACCTTCTCGTCATCTTCTCACCCCAGTGAGAATTGGAGTTTTCGGCCAGTAGCCTTCGCCACCTTTTCGCTACCTTTTCGCCCTAGTGTGATCGTGAAGAATTTCTCGCTACTTTCTCACCCCAACAAACTCCTAGACAAAATTTATGAAACTATTCCAATCTGACCTCAAAGAACTTCAGTTTTTATATATACTTCAAGGCTTGGTCTTCTAGGGTTAACACAACTAAGGAATATATTGTGAGCCTTAAGAAAAAAAACCCTAGCCTCCTTAGTAAGACGAAGAACTTTAAATCTTCAACAACACCAAGTGTCTTAGTGGTGCATTAAGACAGGTTTTCACAGCATGGTGTTCGTCGTGGTTCAAGCACGAGAGAACAGTGAATTGCGGACATGCAAGCAAGCTTTTACTTGAACTTAGATTCATGTGGTTTGAATTGGTACAATTGAGAGTATTCTTGTGAACTGTTCGTTGATATAGTGCTTGGAGATTGGATTGGTACATCTAGCGTTTGGTGGATTCCAATGGTATTGTGGTGTTCAACACCAAGCAATTACTGAAGAACCGTATTGTGTGTGTATCAGTATGTGATTATAAGGTTCGATCAATACAAAGAAAGTACGCCTAAAAGTGCGAGGATTTGTCACCCGAGGATTGGCATATCTATGGTTGGGTTGTAAGTTGACTCTTTTGTATTCAATTCTGAATAGTGATTGCTTGGTTAGATTAGGTCCTGTGATTTTTTCTAGTTTGAGTTTTCATGCTAAAATCGTATGTCTATTGTGTGATTGATCTATTAATCTTGCATGCGATTTAAATTTGTTTGTGATTGATTAGATTGCTTAATCTATATGCACTCCTCCAAGCAAAGTAAATCTACGTAATTCGAAAATTTCAATTGGTATTAAAGCGGGACACTCAAAAATATTTTTTATTTTAAAAAAGTAAGGTTCTGATTATCTGAATACATTGATTTACCTTTGTTAAATACTTCTAATTATGCTGATTGGAAAATACATATAAAAGTTTTCATAAAATCTATTGATGAACGTGGTTGAATGTCTGTTGGGCATGGTTGGTGTCCTCCAAAGATGACTATTGGTATTAAGACTGTCTCTAAATCTCAAGAACAATGGGATGACATTGACTTAGAAAAATATGTGTGGAATAGCAAGGCTATCAATGTCATTTTTAACCATGTCACACCTCAAGATTTAAGTCGTATATCTAAGTATAAGACTGCTAAAGAAGCATGAGAGATTCTTGAAGTTGCTTATGAAAAGTTTCATATTACCATGGCATGCACTACACCTGTATTTGAGACTTTAAGGACATCAATTGTTGAAAATTCATCATCTAATGAAGTACCTAGGTATTTTGCTGCATTCAAACCATCTCTTCATGGCGTGAATTTTTAGTTTGATTGTGGTAGTAAACCTAGTATATCTTATGAGTCAAGTCAAGATGACTTAGTTAGTGATGATGACCATGAGAATGGTGAGGAAGAGAACATTTATCAAGCCTTTGACAAATTATATAAGGTGTCTCAAATTAACTAGGAAAAATAAGACAATTGAAAAAGAAAGAGACACTGTAAAAAGGGAGGCTAATGAATGTACTACTCTTATTGAGAAATTGAAGGTTGATAGGGTCACTCTATTTGATGAGGTCATTGCACTACAAAAAGAGTTGCATGCATGTGTTGAGATCAATAAGGGCTTAGAGAAAAATGTATCAAAATTAGAGTTTGAATTGTCTGCTTCTAATGATACTTTTAAGAAGATGAATGCAGATTCCAAAAAAATTGATGAAATTTGGAATGCACAAAGGAGCTATGTGGACATGACTAGAATTGAATACAAAGAAAAGACATCCACATCTTCTCAACCAGTGAAGAAGCCTAATTCTATGAAGGCTCAAGGGAAGACTTTCATACCTTATGTGACTAAGCATGATAAGTTTGCACTCACATGCCACCACTCTGGAGCAAAGGGTCATATTAGGCCACATTGTCCTAATTTAAGGCTAAGATTGTGCCTCCCAAAAAGACCACCACTACACATGCACATGTTATGCCTAAGTCTAGGGATAAAACTTCTAAATTCAATCTAATTTATCATCATTGTGGTGTTTTTGATCATATTAGGGCTTATTGTCAAAAAATGAAACATGTTTCAAATTCTAATGTGCAGAATCAATTAGGAAACTTGTTTGGAAATTTGTGCTTAATTAAATTTGTGTCCTTGCATTGAAAAATGAATTGAACAAATTTATACCTCAATCAAAACCAAGACAGGTTCCTAACTATTACGGTCGGAAAATGAACCACAATACCAAGGCAAAACCTAAGACACAACCCAAAATTCATGAATTCATTGCAAAACCTAAGTACAGGACTATTTGGGTTAAGAAATATGATTTGAATACTTGTGATGTGAACCCCAAGCCCCTTGATATTTTTGAAAAATCTATTGGGGCTAGTCCTATTAAAGAATGATCACTTTGTGACATAACTTAGGATATTTGCATTTCATGCTGATCTTATCATCCTAGAGTTATTATCTATTTTTTATTTTAGCTTTTTCTATTCTTGTTTGATTTATTGAAAATAAAAAAAATAAAAATTTTGAAAAATACAAAAAGATTTTTGTGATTGTGCATTTTGATGAGATTCATAACATCTATGCCTACATTCATATGATGCGCATGATGCTAAATGTGTTTATGTTAAGAGCTAGTGTGCATTACTAAGGTTTAATTCTTTATTCCTACTTTTGAGTGATGATTTTCATGATTTGATAAAAACATATATGTGATTTTTATTAGTTTGAAATATTCTCATGTTCCAAGAGCGAATCGCACACTAGATTGACCAAAAATAATATTTTTCCATCTCATTCATTGCTTTGCCCTCATGCGTGTGTTGGAAAAAGAAAAATCTAAAATATGTATGATGGAAATGGCTATCTTTGAGTATGTGTGAAAGTCACTATGAATGTATATCAAATATGCACCCTCTGCATAAAATCGTAGAAATGGCTACCATATTCTATAGTGTGAAAGCTATCACGTGATTGCAAAAAGAAAAAAAAAAAAAAATAGAGCATGTCAAAAAGAAAATTCTTGCTGAAAAAGTATTGTGGTTGACATTTTCAAATTGAGGAGGAACTTCCATTAAAAATCTTAGAAACATGACCGGTTTGACTTTTAGAAGTGTAAATTTCTCTAGAGTTTGAATAATCTTATTAATATTCATCTCTACTATTGTTTTCATATTCAAGTCTCGTATTTGTGAGTTCACTGTATACACATACTTGGGTTATTTTTATGAACTCCATCATCTTGAAATAAAGAGTCTAGAATTTCAAATTAGTTCATGCATCAAGTTCTTAATAAATATGGTAAGCATTATTTGATTTATATGACCTCATGTATGGTTATTATTGAGACTTTGATGATGTGCATAATCATGCATTAATTTTGTTTAACTCTCATAAATATGTCGTGTTTTATTCAATTCTACATAAGGGGGTCATTGATTTGATTTCATTTTATCTATGTTTAGGATAGTTTATTGATTCTCTTATTGAGCTTGATTGTTATTCATTCTCCTTTCTTGGTGATATCTTTTTATTGTTTGTCAATTCATGACAAAAAAGGGGAGAGAAATATGAGTTTGCATGTATTAAGGGGGAGAGAATATCATTTATAGAAGAAACATGTTTAGGAGAGTTACGGAGGAGATTTGATTTCATATATCTTGTAACATGTGCTTCTTGTAATTCTATACCATACATGTGTTTCACAGATTTATATGTTTGAATTTTGTGCAGAGACAAATATAAAGTACTAGTTATATGATTCTTACAATATGAGTTAGGGATTGTAATTCTGACCATTTGTTTGTAACCTATCAATTAGTGTGTTTTGTCACTGAATTACTAAAGGGGGAGATTGTTAGGATTTTTATTAGTTGGCAAATTCCGTATTCTAAAATACTTTAGTTGTAATGTCTTCTTATTCTCTATGTAATTATTAGATAGATAGATGGTGGAGATTATAGAGAAGTTTTTGCTTGGGGTAGGTTGTTCACACAAATGCTAAGGAAGGCTTGGACAATCATTCAAGGACAAAGGAATTAAAATTCAAAGAGGGAAGAGTTGGCTACCTTCTCACCACCTTCTTGTCACCTTCTCACCCTAGCGAGAAATAGAGTTTTCCATCAGTAGTCTTCACCACTTCTCGTTACCTTTTCTCCTTTGCGAGATCGTGAATAATTTCTCACTCCTTCTCACCCCAGCGAACTCTTGGACAAAATTTAGGAAACTATTCCTATCTGACCTCAAAGAGCTTCAGTTCCTATATATACTTCAAGGCTTGGTCCTCTAGAGTTAACACAACTAAGGAACATATTGTGAGCCTAAAGAAAAAAAAGCCCTAGCCGCCTTAGTAAAAAGAAGAACTTTAAATCTTCAACAACACCAAGTGTCTTGGTGGTGCATCAAGACAGGTTTTTACGGCGTGGTATTCGTCGTGGTTCAAACACGGGAGAACAGTGAATTGTGAATGTGTAAGCAAGCTTCTAGTTCAACTTAGATTTGTGTGGTTCAAAATTTTACAATTGAGAGTGTTCTTGTGAACTGTTCATTGATGTAGTGCTTGGAGATTGGACTGGTACATCTAGCGTTTGGTGGATTCCAACAGTGTCGTAGGGTTCAACACGCAAGTAATTACTGAAGAACGATATCATGAGTATATCAGTATGTGATCGTAGGATTTGGTCAATACAAGAAGAGCATGCCCGAAAGTGCAAGGATTCATTACTTGAGGATTGGGATATTTATAGTCGGGTTGTAAGTTGACTTTCTTGTATTCAGTTCTTGATAGTGATTGCTTGGCTAGACTAGGTTCCGTGATTTTTTTCCGATTTGAGTTTCCATGCTAAAATTGTGTGTCTATTGTGTGATTGCTCTATTAATCGATATTAATCAAGCACTTCTCCGAGCAAAGTAAATCCACATAATTCGAAAATTTCACTTTCCAAACTCTGCGAGCAACCTAGTCACCTCCCAAATCATAAGCTTTGAACTTCATTTTGAAGATGCTCAACTCCTCAAACACTAGATATTCTGTTCGATGTCTACAAATAAAAATAAATGCAACAAGAATCAAGATCTTTATTGAATGTATTTTTTTGTTGAAAGGAAAAGGGAAAAAATTGACATGGAAAGAAAGAACTTCATTAGTAATCCTTCAAGATCTTTACTGCTGAATATAGAAAGAAAAATAAAACATTCAATTATATCTACAGATTTGTATATTGGGAGTTAGTGCCAGAACCCCCACCAAAATAACTTGTGGAGCATACAAATTCAACCCACGACACCTACAGCTAGTTATACTACTTTTGAGTTTAAGATTTGAAATTAAAATAGAGAAATATCATTGCCAGTGCATTACAATCAGAGTTGATAGCTTTTTCAATTTAAAAAACAACGATGGTTATGCAACAAGATGAATTTGACAATTTTTAAGAAAAAATCACTAAGTTCTACGCCAGTGAGCTTTTGTTTCACCAAAAGTTGAGGCAAATGACAAGGCTATTGTTGCAATAAAATGGTCACATCTGCTTCTAAATAAAGAATAAAAAAAATAGAACACTTACCAAACAAAAAGAAACGTACTTTTTTTTTTTTTTTTTGCCTAGAGTTGTTGAACTCATTAGGAAAAATCTTTGCAAGGTTTGTGAAGGCATGGTGAAAGAAATAAAGTGGCAATTCTATAATAGTAATTGAGTTGAATGTAGTTTTTCCAAATGAAAATGGCAATACTCTGCCAAATGTTAAGATGATATAGTTTTATTACTTGCAAACAAGAAAGAGATTAAAGGCCATGATATCTGTCTTAAAATTACAGCCATGCACACACAATGAAAATGGAGAATGCATCCTAATGAAAAATCAAAATCCACTTTCATCTTGAGAGTCTGTAAACCAAAGAAAAACACATATAAAAATTTTTAAAAAAAATGATAGAGGGTGCTCAACAAAAGAATCCATTTTCTAGTAATTTCTCTTCCCTTTATTTACTTTTGCCCAAAGACCTAACAAAGCATTAAAATTAGTTCAACATGAGAAAACCACTCAGTACCCTTTTGGGGGTCACCAAAAAAGACACAAATTATCAATCACAATATCCACTTTAATTGCAAGGTAATTTCAACTTCTCAACCGTCAGAATAACAAAAAGTGGCTAGACTTCCAGTAAAACCCAAACAAATGATCCCCAAGCACCATAGAAAAAGGAAAATAAGCATACCATCAAATAATAATGGAACGCATTTCATTTGCAAGTCAAAACAATGTTACTAGTCTAGGAAGCGTATGCAAGTCAAAACATATCGAATTCTATGATTATAATATCATCAACATTGAACACTAATCTAGGAAGCATATCAAGTAGCACACACCATAAAGCCAGCAATTCCAGCCTTACACTTGTACCAAGACATCTTATATTGCCATCTGACACATCCTAATTTTCACCCTCATTTTCATAAGGCCAAGACAATTCCTTAGAAACACATGAATTAAACAAGATTACAAAAGCACGAACCAGTAAGTACAATTGAAATACAAACCGTGCTCTACTAGCCTTGAAAATGGAGGTCTGGGAATCAAATTAATTCAAAATACTGCCTTACTAGCAACATGGTGGTGGAGGTTTGTCTGGGATAAAAACGCCTTATGGAGGAGGTTGATTTGCAGCAAATATCACCTAGATAGCTCAAGATGGATGCCTTATGACAGCTGCCAACCTCCTGAATTGTCAGGCATTATCTGCTCAAGATCGAGACCTGATGATTTCAGTAAAAGTTTAAAAGATCTGCATTGGCTCTGGGAGAGACACAAAGTTTTGGCTTGAACCCTGGATCAATCAACCTGAAACCCTACCTCAAACCCTGCCCCAATATCAGCTACATCATAACTAGATCCAACAATCAAAGGTGCTTGCGGATTTCTTCCCTAAACTTTACTCCTTATCCTTACGCAAACAAGCATCAATTAGTGAGGTGTTTAATCATAACAATTGGAACCTGAGCTTCAAGAGAATGCTGAGGTCCTGGGAACTAGAAGATCTTAATAAACTTCTTAGTATGCTTAGCTATCAATTCCCAATGCCACCAAGGATAATACTTTAGTTTGGAAGGTTGACCCCTCAAACAAATTCTCTGTTGGCTCCTTCTGCAACCTTGTTCAAAATGCTCAGTGGCCTCCCATTTTCTATATCTCTCCCTCCTATGGAAAGATATGGCTCCTCTTGAAATTCAGGTCTTTGAATGGTTAGCCCTCCAAATGAGAATCAGCACCAAGGACCTGCTTCATCACAGGGGTGTCCTCCCTTCTGATTCAAGTCTAAAGTGTGTGCTGTGTAGCATTGAAGAAGAATCATTAGACCACTTACTTCTAAGGTGCAAGATTACTTGGCTCATCTAGTCTTCCATTTTAAGCTGATGGGGTCTGCAATGAGTTTCCCCTTTTTCCTTAACTAAATTGGCCTTATAGTGGAAAGATCATAGACAGCTCTCTTTAGAACAATCTATATGGAAAGCCCTCTTCTTAGCAGTGATTTGGAATGTATGGATCCATAGAAACAACATGATTTTTAATGAGGCTCCATTGGACGGGCAAGAAACCACTCACTCTATTAAGCTTCAAGTTGCTCTTTGGGTGAAAGCAAAAGATGGTGAGTTTAATGTAAATGATTTGATCTATATAACATAGCAGATGTCAAATACCCCCCCCCCCCCCCTCTCGTTTAATTAGCTCTGCAGGTTGATTTAAAGGTTGTAGTTGGCTTCTTGCCAACCTCTCCCTCTCCCTTGCTTATCATTGTTGTTGTAGGACTGATTTGTTTTGCCATCTAATACATTGAAGCCTCAATATACCTTATCCTATCAATGGGATTCTATTTGCTAATAAAAAAAAAGTGGCGCTCTGAGAGCCAGCTTGTCAAACATCAGGCACTGTCACCACCCTGCCTTCCCATATCTGAATCCTACCTCTTGTTGTCTATATGAACCTTAGTACAGTCACCTACAAAGGAAGGACTTCATGTACTCCAATGTCATCAGTAATGGTCCCGGTTTTATCCTCCTAGTGACAATTCAATAATGATGGTAATAAAAAAGATTATAGGAAAAAAAAAAGAAGAAAACTTTAAAAGAATTAAACAACATACAACCCATGATAGTGTAAGTATAATCGGTTTGCCCCTGATAGGGCAGACCATAAGACCCAAACCACTCCTCCAGACCGATCCCCCTGAGTTATCCTGCCGACCAGGTATTGTGACAGACCTGATAGACTGAGCCCCAACAGGGTATCCGGCACCACTATTAAAGTACCCAGAGATTCCCGCCTAAAGATCAGCCCCCACGATCTCATGATTAAGACGGTTTCACCCTCAACTGGGAAGATGGTCCATGAAGCCTAGACATCAGGGCACAATTCCTTCCCTCTATCCTTAGTGCGCAATTTGAGGGCACAGTTGGCTCCCCCATTAATGTGCCCATGATCCAAGCCACACTCCCTGCTTACATCCCTACATAAAAGGCAGTCATCATTTCCAAGAAAGGTATGAAACATATGAACTCTTGAGCATTGTTACTCTACCCATTTATCTCTAGCCTAACTTTGGCATCAGAGTGTCTTTGGCAGGCACCACACCGGTGTCTCAAGCGAGAGGATTCGTCACTTCAACAGTTTATATTAGAGGTTGGGAAGATCATATAAATTCATTGCATCATTAGTTAGCGCTGTTTGTGGGAACGACACTTTGGTTGTTTCATGGTCTTCACCCGATCCGGTGCTACATCAATCAGGCTAGATGAAGCAATGGAGGAGCAAAGCACTACTACGATCGCTGCCTTGGAGCAGCAAATTATCGAGATTATGGCCTCCATGAACCAGCTCCAAAACGGGAATTAGGAGTTAGAAAGGAGATTGCCCTCACCACCGGTGGCACCTGTAGTGGTGGACCCTCCGCCATTGGAGGACCTACCGATGCCAGCAAACCAGCAGGCAGCAAGGAATCAGGAAGGCAACGCCGACGAATGAGCAGAGAACCCAGCGTTTCTTAGGAAAAACCCCTCTCAAAGAGGGGATGGAACCCATACCGACAAAGCCCAAAGCCACATAGCCCAATCCAAGGCAGTGACAGTGGTACTTTTGGAGCACACTAGCAAAACTCGCCCAGTGTGGGATGAGCAGTTGAAGGAGATGCAGGCTCAACTAACTAGAGTGATTGCCGCTGCAAAAGAAAAAGGCCCTAGCACTGTAAAAGAGCTGGTGAACAGGACATACATGCCTTTCACGCTAGAAGTAATGAGGATACCCTTACCCCCAAAATTCAAGATGCCCACATTGGAGTCCTTTGATGGCACAAAAGACCCTCTGGACCACCTGAAGACGTATAAAGTCCTAATGGACCTCCAAGCGGTCCCTGACAAAATTATGTGCAAAGCGTTTCCTACAACCCACAAAGGCCTAGCCCGGATTTGGTTCCACAGGCTTCCCCTTGGGACGATCAGCAAGTTCGTGGACCTGAGCAGGTTGTTTGTCAGCCATTATATCGAAGGGCAGAGGTAGAGGCAGAGGAGGCCCTCCACCTCCTTGTTCAACACAAGACAAAGCGAGAAGGAGACTTTGCGTGAGTTTGTCACCCGCTTCAACCAGGAAACTCTCTACGTGAATGACCTGGATCAAAAGTGGCAGTAGCAGTTTTCATTGCAGGCGTCAGAAACCCCAAGTTCCTGTTCTCCCTGGCCAAGGAGGCACCCAAGACCATGGTTGCCCTAATGCTCCGAGCAGAGAAATACATGAACACAGAGGACACCCTCAAAGCCAAGGAAGACCCAAAAAGTGCCACTCCCAACTTAGACAAGAAGATGCTGGCTGAGGAGAAGAAGGATGACAGGGCAGTGAAAGCCCCTAGACTGGCTAAGCAGAAGCCCAAGGCAGAGGGCGATAAGACCAAGCCGGCTAGATACAACCAACACTTTACCCCCCTAAATACTCCCTTGGATCAAGTACTCTACGAGATCAAGGGGGACCCAGCGTTGAGGTGGCCAAGACGAATGAGGTCCCCCCCCAGAGAAGAGGCCAACCAACAAGTGGTGTCGATTCCACCAGCACTATGGCCACTAAACGAAAGATTGTTGTGACCTTAAGCAGCAGGTAGAGAACTTGATCAAGCAAGGGAGGCTGGGAAGGTACATAGCAGGGGGCAGACGAGATGAGGAAAGACCAACCTCTAAGGTAGGCCGAACGAAAGAGTCCTGAGAGGAAAAGGCAGAATCAGTTACACATGGGAGAAATAAGGGTTATCTCTGAAGGGTTTATAGGTGGTGGTGAATCTTCATCTGCCAAGAAAAGGCACACTAGGGAGGCCCGGAGCCAGAAAGAAGTCATATCCATAGATCGATCAGCCAAAAAATCTAAGGCAGAGCATGACCCCATCATATTCATTGATGAAGAGGCTGAGGCTATATGTCAACCTCATGACGACCCCTTGGTCATATCAGCAGTAGTGTCCAACTTCTTGATACGAAGGGTCCTCGTGGACAGCAGCAGCTCGGCAGACATCGTCTTCCTAAAAGCTTTCGAGCAGTTGAAGGTTGGCATGGAAAAGCTACAACCGGTTAACTCCCTATTGGTCAGTTTCATGTCGCGCCCAGATTTTTCGCACTCGAGGAATACTCACCCAAGCGGGAAAAATGTTGTACTCTCTCGTTAGAACTCACCCTCCTAAAAGAATGAGTGCGACTAGGTTTAAATTGAAAATTAGATTTGAATAAAGGGCTTTTGAAAAAATTTTGGAGTTGCCACCTAACTTGATTAATGTGAGTTAGGTCACCTAAAAACTAAGAATAATCCAAAGACTACACTTAGGATTTTTGGAAAACAATTTTGGAAAACATCCTCAAGAGAGGGTTTTTTTAGGAAAACAGGTTGTTTGGCAACCTTTTGGAAAACATTTAGCCCTTTTTGAAAAATAACTCCGTTTTGGTCTTTGAAATCAGTGATCTAGGTTCAGAGGTTGGTTAGGTGTAGGGAAGACGCACTAAGCTATCACCTTACCCCGCCCTTTTGGTACCTACATGTCAATCTACCATAGATTCACCTATGAGAGTATTTAACTAACTATAGTTCAATCCTATCCATTTTAGAAAAAGAATGTTTGAAAAAACATGATGCATGGTATGCAAGTGTAAGGAAAGAGAATTGAAAAATAGATTTGGAAAGAGATTGATTTGATTTGAAAATTGAAATTGGAAAGTTTGAAAATTGAAAGTAAAAATTTGAAGATAGAAATTTTGAAATTGAAATTTGAGATTTGAAAAGATTTTGAAAACCACACCCATGAGGGTGGAATTGAAAGTTTGAAAAGTGTTGTGACTGCACCTATGAAGGTTGCCTACGTATCCCTTTGGGAGAATCAGGTCAGTCGTAGTTCGGACCGGAGTCCGATTGAAAAGAGATTGATTTGAAGAGAGAGATTGAATTGAAAGAAAGAGATTGAATTGAAAATTGGATTGGAAAATTGGAAAAGATTTGATTTTGAAAGACTTGATTTTGGAAAGATGGAGGTTTAAGAAATCTAGACTTAAGAAAGATGAGACTTAGGAAAGACTTGAGATTAAGAAAGGTTGGATTGGAATGTTAGATTTGGGAAAGATCTTGAAAGATTTGGAAACTTGGAATTTAGGAAAGATTTGGGAATTGGAAAGTTTCAAATTAGGAAGGTGTCATTTTTGGAAAGTTTCAAATTAAGAAAGTTTTGAATTAGGAAAGTTTAGGTTTAGAAAAGTTTTGAAATTGGAAAGTTTCGAGTTTAGAAAGTTTTCGAAAAAGGAAAGGTTTTCAGATTAGGAAAGTTTCCAAATTAGGAAAGTTTTGAAAATCGGAAAGTTTTGAATTTAGAAATGTTTTGAAAAAAGGGAAGTTTTGAAAATAAGAAAGTTTCGTTTTAGGAAAGGTTTGAAAAGGGAAAGTTTTCAATTTAGGAAATGTTTAAATTAAGAAAGTTTTGAGTTTAGAAAAGTCTTAGATTTGGAAAGATGTTAAAGTTCTGGAAAGTTTAAAATTTAGAAAGTTTGGAAGTTTAGAAAAATTTAACTTAAGAAAGTTTTGAATTTAGAAAACTTTGAATTTGGAAAGATTCGAAATTTAGAAAGTTTAGGATTTGAAAAGTTTTAGAATTTTAGAAAATCTTGAGATTAGGAAAGGTTTGAGTTTAGGAGGAGTTTGAAAACTTAGGTTTGAAAAGTTAAGATTTGAAAGGAGGGTAGAATTAGAAAAGATTTTTATGTTCAAGTTTTGGAA
Organism: Euryodendron excelsum; assembly: GCA_033060915.1. NCBI lineage: Eukaryota > Viridiplantae > Streptophyta > Magnoliopsida > Ericales > Pentaphylacaceae > Euryodendron > Euryodendron excelsum. The sequence goes on from CM065383.1 coordinate 12,955,309, forward strand.
ACTTAAGATTTAGGAAAGTAGAAGTTTAGGAAGGATTTGAATTAGGGAAGATTTGGATTTTGAAATTTAAGGAAAGATTTAAAGTTTAGGTTTAGGAAACTTATGGTTTAGGAAGGAATTGAATTAAGAAAGGTTTGGATTAGGAAGGGATTGGATTTGGTTTCTAAAAGCAAAGGTTTGATTTTGTTTCCAAAAACGGAGGACGGGATCTAGTTTCCTAAACGGGGATATTTGATTTGGTTTCTAAAAGGGAAGATAGGATTTGGCAAGGATTTGGAAAGGGAGATTCTAGAAACCCTAGATTTGGAAAATTATAGTTTTGACGTAGAAAAGAGGTTTTGAAAACGTGTATAGTTTTGATGTAGAAAACAAAAGATTTTGGAAACCTAGGTTTGGGGCAAAGTTTGAAAATCATGTTTTTGGAAAGAAAATTAGGGTTTCTTAATTGTGGGCTCTAAGGCTTGACTTGGGCTCTAAGGGAAGAGTTTTTGAAAAGCACGTTTTTGGAAACGAAGGTTTTCTAGAAGGGAATCCTAGGAAGGAGTTTTTGGAAAGTGAATTTGAAGAGGGAGTTTTTAGAAAAAGATTTTAAAGAAAAGGAGTTTTGGAAAGTGTGTTTTTAGAAACGAAGATTTTAGAAGAAAAATCTTAGAGGGGAATTTCTAGAAGGGAGATTTTGGAAAGAGAGTTTTTGGAAAGATTTTTGGAAAGAGTTCTTCTAGGAAGGTTTTTGGTTGAAGATTGTTGGAGAGAGTTTTTGGAAAGATATTTGGGGAACGTTTTTTGAAAGTGGATTTTGGGGAGAGGATTTTGGAAAGGAGTTGAAAAAGGGAGTTTTGGAAAATAGATTTTGGAAGGGAGTGTTTGAAAACAATTTTGAAGAGGAGAGTTTTAGGAAAGTATGTTGAAAGAGATTTTTTAGGAAGAGATTTGAAAAGAAAGTTTTTGGAAGGTATGAAAACGTCTCACTTCCTTAAAGCAATTCTAGCCATAAGAAGGCTAGAACCACTTTTAAGAAAGTGGTTTTGGAAAACAATAAGATTTGAAAATATAGACCAAAAAAGTCACTTTTAATGTAACACTTTCCTAAAACAACCCTAGCCATGGAAAGGCTAGAATCACCCTAGAATTGTGGTTTTGAAAACAAGTTTTTGAAATAGAGATTTTGATGCAATTTTGAAAACAAGTTTGAAAACGAATTGAAAAACAACTTTTGAAAACGGTTTTTGAAAGATGCAAGATCATGATATGCACAATGCAATTTGGGGTCGTGAACATACAAGGTTAAGGCTTCACCACATAATCAAGGGGGCCGGACCCACATGGTCTTTGGTTAGACTAGAAGAAAGCCTCCGACACAGTGACTCTTCAATAGCCCAATCCTACACATGAACCGGAAATCCCCTTGTTTCAAGCATGCAAAGAAAGGGGGGGAAAGAGATGGGGGATTAAAATAGAGAAAACCCAAGTGGGTTAGGAGAGAGAAGAGAGAGGGGGGAAGTGCAGAAATTTAAATAGAAAGCCTACCGTATGTCTTCTTATTTTGCGCGCCGTGCTGTCTTTAATCTTCGATCTTCATCTTGATCTTCACCTTCAGTCTTCAAGAGTTGTCTTCAAGCTTTGGATTGCAGCTCTTCAAGTTTTCAAAGGATGGTTGAAGGCTAGTGTATGAGTGTATGGGGGTGTGTATGAGTGTATAGGAGGCTAGGGTTTGTGTATGGTGGCTAGGGTTTAGTATAGGGTGGCTAGGGTTTAGAGAACCTAAGGAAAACTAGGGTTTTTGGAGGTGCTCGAGCTCTGTATATTGAAATATAGGATTCTTAGGTTAAGTTTGTAGACCCCCTTCACGTTGAATGAGGCTCTGTATTTATAGAAGTTGGACAAACCTGGCGCCACTAGAAGTGGCGCCAGGCCATTTTCTGACTTGGCGCCACTACTAGTGGCGCCAGCCAATTAGGAAAGGTTTAAGGTCGGCAAACAACATATCTTTGACTAGATTTGGGCGCTTGTACTAGTGACTACCATGCAATTTTTAGCCTGGCTTCACTGGGAGCGACTCCGGAAAGTCCGGGAATGATTTGAAGGAGCCGGGAATGACCCGGAAGGCCAGAAAGGAGCAGGAACACTTAAAATAGTGTCTTGGAGGTATTTAACTTGAAAAGTGAGGATAAGATGTGTCGGAAAGGTTGACCGGGTCCTTAGGGGCAAAACGGTCAATCGGACTAGGAAGCTGCCGGGGCGAACTCGGATTGTTCCGGAAAAAGACTTGGGATCTGGAAATATTATTTAGAATGTTCCCAAAGGTTTCCGGTTTGATTCCTAGAGCCGGCGTGGTCGGAAAAGGAGACCGGTCCACCAGGGGCAAAACGGTCATTTTGTACCGGGTTTGCCGGATCTGACTCGGAATGGTCCGAAAAGGTAAAGGAAGGTTGAGAATACTATAAAAAGTATTCTCGGGACATTACTGGTTTGATACCCAGAGCAGGTATGGTCGAAGAAGGAGACCGGCCCTCTAGGGGCAAAACGGTCATTTTGTACAGGGTTAGTCGGAACTGACTCGGAATGATCCGAAAAGGTAAAGGAAGCTTGAGAACACTATAAAAAGTATTCTCAGAGGGTTACCGGTTTGATACCCAGAGCCGGTGTGGTTCCCGGGGCATTCGGATGCCTAGGGGCAAAATGGTCATCTTGACCGGAAAGTCTCGGAAAAGGTCCAAGGGACAATTTGGTCATTTTTCACCAAAGTGGGTTAACAAACACTGGTGTTGACCTGGGTTTTGAGTGTTTCCGCCACTCTAACGGCGGTCGTCGTGACACAGGGGTTTATTGCCAATTCCCTATATCGACCTATTTGTGAGTATTTCTGCTACTCTAACGGCTTTGTGAGTATTTCCGCTACTCTAACGGCTTTGTGAGTATTTCTGCTACTCTAACGGCTTTGTGAGTATTTCCGCTACTCTAACAGTTTAGTGAGTAGTTTTGCTACTCGGACCGTCTCGAGGAATAAATTATCTCGAGAGTGGGACTGGAAGGGGTCTTACCATCTCCGAAGAGACGTGCCTGGATTGGAATTGTCTCGAGGAATAAACTGTCTCGAGAGTGGGATTGGAAAAGGGTCTTACCGTCTCCGAAGAGACGTGCCTGGATTGGAACCGTCTCGAGGAATAAACTGTCTCGAGAGTGGGTTTGGAAAGGGGTCTTACCGTCTCCAAAGAGACGTGCCTGGATTGTGAGTGTTTCCGCCACTCTAACGGTTTTGTGAGTAGTTTTGCTACTCGGACCGTCTCGAGGAATGAACTGTCTCGAGAGTGGGATTGGAAAGGGGTCTTACCGTCTCCGAGGAGACGTGCCTGGATTGTGAGTGTTTTCGCCACTCTAATGGTTTTGTGAGTAGTTTTGCTACTCGGACTGTCTCGAGGAATAAACTGTCTCGATAGAGGGATTGGAATTGGAATAAGAAAGAATAATGCCCCTAAGGGTATTTTGGTCATTTTGCCTCTATTTGGGCCTGACAGGCCCACGAAGCGAAGGAAAGACGGAATTTGGACCTAGAGAATTGGTTTCGATTGGGATATGTCCACAATGACTTGAAAACAAGTCTGGACGGAGTGTAGACTGCCGAGCGGTCAAAAATGGGGTGCTTACATTTCACTAGCGACAGAGTTACCTCTTTGGGTTCAATAGCCCTGCCAGTAACTCTGGGAACTGCAGCACAACAAGCCACCAAGATGGTGACATTCTTAGTAGTGGATTGCCTTCAGCCTACAACGTCATTGTTGGCAGAACAGCCCTCAATGAGTTCAAAGCTATACCATCCACCTATCAGTTGAAGGTCAAGTTCCCCACGCCTCAAGGAGTTGGCAAAGGCAGGGGAGACCAACAGACCGCCAGAGAATGCTACATAGCATCCCTCAAAGGACAGACCAAGGAGGCAATGCTAATTGAAGATTTGGAGGTCCAAGAAGAGGAGGAAATCAAAAAAGGAGAGCTGGCAGAAGAGCTCGAGGAGGTCGTGATTGATGGGCAGGATCAGACCAAAGTAGTGAAGATAGGGACGACGGCTCCAGAAGAGTTCAAGGAGGGGTTAAGGTCCTTCCTCAAGCAAAACGCCGATGTCTTTGCCTGGTCCCATAAGGATATGCTGGGTATCGATACTCGAGTCATCGCCCATCATCTGAATATAGACCCAACGATAAAACCAGTCAGGCAAAAAAGGAAAAGCTTCACCCCTAAACGCAACGAGGCCGTAGCTGAAGAAGTTGAGAAATTGACCAAAGCTGGCTTCTTAAAGGAGTCTTGGTACCCTTCCTGGCTATTTAATGTTGTCATGGTCAAGAAGGCGAATGGCAAATGGAGAATGTGTATGGACTTCACAAATCTGAATAGGGCATGTCCCAAAGATAGCTTCCCCTTACCTATAATAGATCAACTAGTAGATTCAACAGCAGAGTACGAGATGCTAACCTTTATGGATGCTTTCTCAGGTTATAACTAGATAAGAATGGCAGAGCATGACTAGGAACACACGGCATTCGTAATGGACAGGTGCCTATACTGCTACAGAGTGATGTCGTTGGGCTTGAAGAACATCGGAGCAACATACCAGAGTCTTATCAATCGCATGTTCAGTGCTCAGATTGGTAGAAACACGGAGGTCTACGTAGATGACATGCTGGTAAAAAGCAAATAGGCAACTAGCCACCTGACAAATCTGGAAAAGACATTCAAGAACCTGAGGGCCTATAAGATGAAACTGAACCCTACCAAATGCGTGTTTTGAGTAACCTCCAGCAAATTCCTAAGGTTCAAAGTCTCGAACCGGGGGATAGAGGCAAACCCCAAAAAAATCAAAGTAATATTAGGCATGCAATCCCCAACGTCCACTAAGGAGGTCCAGAGATTGGCAGGCAGAGTGGCAGCATTAAACAGATTTATCTCTAAATCCATAAATAAGTGCCTTCCTTTCTTTAAAATTTTGCAAAAAGCTTTTGAGTGGACCACATAATGTGAACAGACCTTCCAACAACTTAAAGAATACCTGAGCTTAGTACCACTACTGAGCAGAACTATCGAAGGTGAAGAACTATACCTCTACCTCACAGTGTCGGCCACAGCAGTAAGCTCTGCCCTGGTCAGACAAGAGGAAAGAGTCTAGAAGCTGGTTTATTACACGAGCAAAGCCCCGAAGGGTGCAGAAGAGCGATATCCCATAATGGAGTTGCTGGCCCTCGCCCTCATGACTTCAGCACAGAGGCTGAGGCCGTACTTTTAGGCCCACACCATAATCGTTCGGACAGACTAGCTGTTGAAGAAGATCCTCCACAAACCAAAGACCTTGGGCAGACTTGTCAAGTGGTCCATAGAACTCAGCCAGTTCGACATTCACTATAGACCAAAACTAGCAATCAAGGGACAGGTCGTAACAGATTTCATCGCTGAATTCACCCACCCAATAACCCACCTCGTGGAAGACTCTCTGGAGCCCCAATGGGTCCTCAATGTTGACGGTTCCTCCACTGACAGAGCAAGTGGTGCTGGGGTCGTCCTTGTCACACCTAAAGGGCACAAACTCGAATACGCTGTCAAATTTAAGTTCCCCACCTCCAACAATGAAGCTGAATACGAAGCCTTGATGGCTGGACTCAGAATGACTCGGTGAATGGGGGCAGAGCATATCCTGGTACGCAGTGACTCTCAATTTATGGTAGAATAGGTCCAAGGCGAGTATGAGGTCAGCGGAGAAAAGATGCAAGAATATTGCGAGATAACCAAGAACCTAGCCAGAAAATTCTACAAAATACTGTTAGAAAGAGTGCCAAGACTGTAGAATGAGGAGGCAGATCGACTAGCCAGGATAGCCTCATCTTAGGAGAACGACCCAGGAGTCCCTATAGAGGTGCTAGATTCGCCAAGCATTTAGAGCCCAGAAATACACCAAGTAAACAAGAAGTGGAGTAGGTAACACCAATCAGAAAATACTTGGAGCAGGGATCCTTACTAAAAGACAACGTTGAGGCCAGAAGGATTCAGTATAGAGCCAGCAGATACATCCTTATCAACGACATTTTGTACAAAAGGGGTCACACCCTGCCCTGGCGAAGGTGTGTAGGAAAAGCAGGCGCTGATTATATTATGAGAGAGGTGCACGATGGGGTCTATGGCAACCACTTAGGAGGTAAAGCTCTGGCCAAGAAGATACTCAAAACAGCCTACTACTGGCCCACCATGGAGAAGGATGCCCAAGATTTTGTAAGAAAGTGTGACAAGGGCCAAAGATTTTCCAATATCCCAAGATAACCTTCCCAGGAGCTGACGCCCATCCAGAGCCCTTGGCCTTTCGCCCAATGGGCAATTAACATTGTGGGGGCTTTGCCTTTAAGAAAAGGCTAGCTAAGTTTGCAGTGGTGGCAATCGACTACTTCACCAAGTGGGCCGAAGCTGAAGAGATCGTAACCATTACTGAGCAGAAAATAAAGAATTTCCTATGCAAGAACATCATATGTAGGTTTGGAATCCCCAAAGTGATTATCACAAACAATGGGAAATAGTTCAGGGGCAGTTAGTTCCGACAGATATGCTCAAACCTCCAGATCAGCCATCACTTCTCTTCCCGATAGCATCCCCAAGCCAACGGCTAGGTTGAAGTCACCAACAGGACCCTGTTCAACATTATAAAGGCAAATTTGGAAAAGGCGAATGGGTTATGGGCTGAGGAACTTCCCAACATTTTGTGGGCTTACCAAACAACCGAGAGGGTGGCAACAGGGTACACCCTTTTTTCCTTAACGTTTGGAGCGGAAGTAGTCATCCCGATAGAGATAGGTCTGCATAGCCCCAGGGTCGAACACTTCGAACTAGAGGCTAATAACGAAGCCCTGGAGGTGAGCCTAGATCTACATAAAGAAAGAAGATTACAAGCGGCCATGGAAGTAGTAGCCTATCAACAGAGGATGCACAGATATCATGACGCCAGAGTGAAACCCAGGGCATTTAAAGTAGGAGATCTGGTCCTCAAGAGAGTTAATCAGTCCACCAGGAAGCTCAGTGATGGCAAACTTGGGCCAAATTGGGAAGGACCATACAAAGTTAAGGGGCTTTCTTGAAAAGGGACCTAATGGCTAACCGAAATGGACAACAAGGACCTCCCCAACACTTGGCATACTGAGCACCTGAGGAAGTACTATATATGATGTAACCAGCATGCATTAATGAAATTTTTGCCCTTCGAGGCCCCAAAATGGTCGTCTGCTTGCATGGCTCATGGAGCACATGGTTACTTAGCTCAAATTGTCAGTCCACGAAGACTGACTAGACAATCCGAAAGGCCACAAGGCCACTAAGCCTAATTGGTCAGTCCCCAAGACTAACCAGTCAAGCCGAAAGGCCACAATGCTACTAAGTTCAATTGGTCAGTCCCAAACCAGCCAAAAGGCAACAAGGCTACTAAGCCCAACTGGTTAGTCCCCAAGACTAACCAGACAAGCTAAAAGGTCACAAGGCTACTAAGCCTAATTGGTCAGTCCCCAAGACTGACCAGACCAGCCGAAAGGCTACAAGGCTAACAAGCCTAACTGGTCAGTCCCCAAGACTAACCAGACCAGCCGAAAGACCACAAGGCTACCAAGCCCAACTGGTCAGTACCCGAGACTTACCAAATAAGCCAAAAGGCCACAAAGCTAAGCCCATCTGGTTAGTCCACGGGGTTGACCAGAACAACTAAAAGACCATAAGGCTACTAAGCCCGCTTGGTCAGTCCCATGGACGTACCAGTCAAGTCAAAAAAGGCAACCACAAAGGCATTTGAATAAAAGGACATAGAGCATGTATAAGAGGCAAAAAGGCATTTTTATTGAAGGCAATTACAAAGGTAGTCCAAAAAAAAATATCCATTACAGGAGCTTGGGTCTTTTGAAAAGCTTAGGATTGAGCATTGTCTTCTTCTTCCGCTGCAGGGGCCTGCTCTTCCTCGCCAGGCACTTGGGAGGCGATATCATCTTATGGCTTCAGAGCAGAGAAGTCCAAGTCTGGGAAGAGTTTCTTCGCCGCAACCTTGGCATCAATGAAGCCCTCCATGTAAGCTTTACTGACCTTATCCTGGAAGGCTGCCCCAGCCTTAAACTCCTCCACAACATTCTCTTGAGCGGTTTTGAGCTGGCCCTCCAACTCAGCTATCCTCGAGGCCAAAGAATTTTTAACAGCCTCAAAGGTCTAGGCATCAAGAGTCAACGCCTCAACCTTTTTCTTAAGCTCCATCGACTTGTCCAAAACGGCAGTCTTCTCTGTCTCAGCAATTGCCTAGGACTCCTTAGCATCTTTGACATTTTTCTCTAACCCGCTGATGGTCTAGGTCAAGGTCTGATGACCTGACCTTTCTTAGAGCTCTCAATCGTCTTCGCCTTCAAGCAGGTGGACAGGCAGAGCGCTTTAACATGCAATTACAAAAGGACTAACGGATCAGTATCAATAAGTCAGAGCAATCAAATGAAAGAGATTAATCAAGAACATCACCTTGAGAGCATCGTGGTTCATGCTCTTTGTCAGTTGGGCGTTGTTCTAGTTGGTGAAGGGGGCCACGTCCTCCAAACTAATAAATTTTTGCATCCTCTCCCAAACAGCCTGGATATCCTCCACAATTAGGGGCTCGTCCTGCTGAGCTAAAGGTGACTGACTTGGAGGTGTTGTTGTAGCAGGTGGGGGCATACCAGCACCAGACCTGGAGATCTAACCAGGTGCCTGGGCAATAAAAGGAGCCATGGCTACCTTAGGTGGGCCAATCACTGTAGGACCCTTATTAGGTGGAGGCTCAACAGTCTTACCCCCTGAGCTAGGTCGAGGGTGCTTGCTGGGCCTCTCTCTAGTAACTTTCGCCCTCTCGATTTCCTCAAACTTGTTCTTGGCAGAGGTCCCCATGCTCCTCTTATCAAAGCCCATTGTGGAGTCTTGTTCTGCAAAACACACAAAGCAAGGATTAATACACCCACACTAAGAGAGAGTTACAATAAACATACCAAACTCACTCCTCTCAGCACAAAGGGCTTCGATGAAAGGGTTTGGACCTAAGATGTGGGCAGTCAAACTCTCACCAGCCACAAGGTGCGCCCAGTACGTGACTGGGTGCTTCCTCACCCTCGCTACTCGGGCTTTCCTTGACTCGTCCTCCAACACAGGTAGGAGTGCTGAGCATTAAAAATAAAAAAGGGATAATGTCAAACCACTACCTTAAGTAGAGCCCAAGTATGAAAGCACGAAAAACGCTTACCCTTCCTACCCGGTCTACCCTACTGTTTGGGTATACGAGGGGTTTGGTCACTCACATCCTCCCAGTGTGCGATCTTCATGCCCTCGCCGTATATGAAGAAATACTTCTCCTTCCAGCGCTTGTGAGAGACAGGGAGACCAGATACCATGGCAGCCTGACCTTCTCGAGATGAAAAGTAGTACCAGCCCATACCCTCGCCCTCAGTCACCTTATAACAGTAAAAGAAGTCTTCTGGGGTTAGGTGCTCCTCCCTATTTGTGGCGGCTTGCCACAAGGCTACACAACCCACCAGTATACGCCATGAATTGGGCATGAGCTGCCTTGGAGCCAACCTACACCAACTCAGGACTCTCCTAATGGGAGGAGTGATGGGAAACCTTAGCCCTCCGGTTAATGCACTCTCATACACTGTGATTTCCCAAGGGCAAGGGAAGCACACTCTGTCTTTGCTTCCCGGAACCCTATAGCTCATAAAAGCTGGGAACTGGTAAGTGGACCAAAGTTTCCTTACTTTTGGCCCATCTAGGATGGAGGCTATGTTTCTTGCCTTATACCTACAGTCTGGGCAGGGGGCATCCCAACCCCCTCCCCAACCTCAACCACAGCTATGGGAGCACCCTCAAAGGCGTCCACGATGGCCATAGGGCTCCTTACCCTCTTTGACCTCGCCTCTTGGGTAACATCCTCAATGTCTACCCCAGAGTAGTTCGCAGAGGCACTCCAAGCCTCGTCTGGCCTAACCCTATCCAAATCCATTGAGACAGTGTGCTCAGAACCGGATGATAGGGTGATTGGGTGGGGGTTCATGGTCCTAGGGTCTTCTATTTCGAGTAGGGTCTCGAAAGTGAACTTGGAGGCCTTTAAAATGCCCCAATACACAGACTCGACAAAGAAAGGGTCACCTACAAACCCTAGGGGGTACAAAGTCCTAACTCTCCACTCGTAATACCAAATGGCTTTCTATAGAAGCCAAAACATATACCTTGATGAGTAGAAAAGTTAAGAGGAAGGCTTGGAATTACTTTGAACGATTAACAATGGCAGAAGAGGGTGAGAGAAACCACTCGCTGTATAACTCGAAAGAGATGTGCAAAACAGAGGGCCCTATGATGAATCGCCAAGGCCTTATAGGCCCCCTTTTTTTGAAATCAACGGCATAGATCTGCCCACGGCTCTTGGATCAAACATCTAGTATTGGTAACATCCCATCAAAATACAGGGCCAACCCCGCGAGGCCATGTGGCGCAAACACCAAAGGGTCACGTCGATTTGGCAGGAGTAGTAATCATGACCATTTATGGCACCATAAATGCACCTCAGGGGCGGTGCCTATAGCTTTTTGAAATTCCCGCTGGCAAGCACGAGCTGCCGAGGGAATTGGGGGCATTTGATAGTGCAAGTATAACCGATCTACCCTTGATAGGGCAAATCATAGGACCCAGGCCACTCCTTCAAACTGATTCCCCTGAGCTATCCTTCCGACCAGGTATTGTGACAGACCTGATAGGCTGAGCCCCAATAGGGTATCTAGCACCACCATTAAAGTACCCTGAGATTTTTGCCTAAAGATCAGCCCCCACAATCCCACGATTAGGACGGTTTTACCCTCAACTGGGAAGATGGTCCATAAAGCCTAGACGTGAGGGCACAATTCCTTCCCTCTATCCTTAGTGTGCAATTTGAGGGCACAGTTGGCTCCCCCATTAATGTGCCCATGATCCAAGCCACACTCCCTGCTTACATCCCTATATAAAGGGCAGTCATCATCTCCAAGAAAGGTACGAAACACATAAACTCTTGAGCATTGTTACTCTGTCAATTTATCTCTAGCCTAACTTTGGCATCGGAGTGTCATTGACAGGCACTACACTGGTGTCTCAAGTGGAGGATTCATCACTTCAACCATTTACATCGGAGGTCGGGAAGGTCGTATAAATTCACTACATTATCAACCCATATTTTGCTTTGGTTTAGAACAAAAAATTATAAAAAAATATATAAAATAAAGAATTAAGACTCAGCATCGCCTCAATATTTAAACCTTTCCACAACAAAAACATCATATAAAATAAATTTCTATTTCCTTACCTACGATTCCTAAAGCATTTAGGAACAACAACCGCAAAAAGAATCTGATACACAAACCAAAGTAGTTACATCATAAAAACCAATAAGTCCAAAAAAAAATATACTGATGAACAAACAAATTAGTGTTCTTATTACCCTTGAAACAAACACAATACACAGAGGGCAAAAATGAAACATTCAAGCGCACCCTCTAAGCTGACATTATCCATGACATCACAATGCCTTGAGTATATAGAGAATCGAACAAAATATCTAGCAAGTTGCATTCCCCTTATTAGCCTCCAAATATCCAATGCATGTAGCCGAAAACAAGGGAGAATAAAGAGAAATAGCCCAGGGCAAAATGGACCATTCACATAGAATGAATGACCAGTGTTTTTTTTACCTTGACACTTTATATATAGTACTAGTGAGATGACAGCGTGCAAGGCACGTCATCTAGTGCCCATTATAGGTAATATAAGTTTGAATTGTTACTTCATGTAGAATTGAAAATAATGCTACATCATGTAGAATTCAAAATAATGCTAACTATTAAAGGATTAAGAAATACGTCAATTATATAACAATAGAATGAGGAATAGAAAATTGACCAGTGCATAAAGATATGTGAATTTGCTAACTATCTTATTCCCTAAAAATATTGGTTAAGGAATTTATACCTGAAAACAAGAGAGATGATAATGAGAAAATAAATTATATCTCACATAAGTATTAGAACCAATTGTTGAAGAGAATAAGCATAACATAAGAATTTAAAGAATTAAAGTTCAAAAATTAAAAATAAGTAGATGACATAAATAAACATCTAATTTCTAGGCGAAGTTGAAGGTTATCCATGTAGATGTTTTAGAAGGGATGTTCTTGTTCTTGGTAGCATGCATCTCAAAGTGCATAGGCAATCTTAAATAAGATATATGCATAAGCGAAATCAGTCCCAAAACATGCATGATTGAACATAATATATAACATTAACGAATAATCACGAGTAAAGCATTTGTGTGGTTAGAAAGTGATATTGTTAAGAAGAATTAAGGGTTGTAGGCTTTGGTAAAAAGAAGTAACTTTTTCTCAAGTGGATACAAGTCACGATCATTGGCTTTTAACATAGGCTTTGCAGCATAATCACCTTGAGTGCTACATAACTTCTCTGATCTAGTGATTTTGGTGCAAAACAATTTATGGAATATCGATGTGAACACTACTTGAATGAAGGTTAACATGTTATAACCAATTAAATCAGACCACAACACGTTGATCTAGTGTGAAAACTTTCAAATACATTATTATTTCCCAAAAAGTATCATTCAGTCCCTCAGAAATGGGTTGAATGGATGAAACAATATATCTTTTATACTTCATACATGGTTCTAACTTATCCTTACATTTTGTATTCAAAAGATTTTCATTTATTAACAGAGCGCTTTCAGGCATATAAAATTGCATAAAGATGGTAAGTAGGCATTGAAGATGCAAAGTATGTTGTTATATTTTGTATTCAAAATATTTTCATTTATTAACAGGGTGCTTTCACCCACATAAAATTGGATAAAGATGGTAAGCAGGCATTTAAGATGCAAAGTACCACAGAATAAGCATAAAAGAGCAACAATAGATAGTGTTAGCTTGGCCATGAGTCTACTCATTGCATCAAGATGCAAAGTATCACAGGATAAGCATAAAAGAGCGACAATAGATAGTGTTAACTTGGCCATGAGTCTACTCACAGATCATCAATTTCACGCAGAACCACCAAGGCCGTGAGCAAAAGGAGAGGAGGAAGACGCTGATAGTAGACATAATATTTAAGAAAGCCAAAACAGTTTCGTTCATTGAAACATAACTGACAATCTTAGAACACCAAGGGTACAATGACAAGTGAGTTAAATTAGAAATTGCATTTTCCAAAAAATGTCTGGTCAATCAATTGGAATCATAGAACTAACCATAAGCGAATGAGTATTTGCATATCAATATATCTTAGATCAATTAAAAAGAGTGATTTATGTGGTAAAAAAAAAACCCTAGTGGAAGTTTGGGAAAATTAGACCCTTGAGCAGAGTAGGAAAAGGCAAAGTACACTGCTGTGCTGAATTTTAAAATGATTAGCTTAGCATTGGAGGTGTAACAATGAAATAAACAAACAAACACTAACCACTTCATTGATGTGCTCTGAAATCTTTATCATTTGAATTCAAGCTTTGGAAAGGCTTAACAAAAAGTACATATGGATAATACTTTGTCCACGCAATTTCACTCACATTAGAGACTAACTATATATCCAAAATTGATACCATTAGAAAAGATGTTGGATAAGACCATAGTTGAAATCACCAGTTTAAACGGTAGTAAGAAATAAGATGATGAAAACAACTTAGACTTACATGTATATAAAGTTCATTTTACTATAGAAGCCAAGGTTGAATAGAATTGCAAGTTGAGAAAAAATTAAAAATGAAGAATATGGCACAAGAACAACTAATGGTAAATAAGGTCTAGAATGGCCATGTCACAAGCCCGCATTTTTTAATCCACTTGATTTTTGCTATCAAAAGTAAAATTTACTTGGGTACCTACTCATAGAGTAGGAACAAAATTCAAAATATTAATTAATTAAACAATAGCATAGATATCTTCTTTGAAAAAAGAATGTTTGTTTGCCATATCTTGAGAACAAATGACCAAAAGCAATCTACTACTTATAATAGAGACATGTAAATTTCTTACATTATGATAAGATTTCTAAACTACTATAATATAAGAACATACGTTTCATTTCTCTTAAGAAGCTTAATTCCACATTACGGTTATAAAGAAATAACCATTTGCAACAACACATGTCCAACTGTGACAAGATGCGTGCTCGGAATTACTTAATTTTGTGCTTTGATACAAAATTGATCCTTTCAGACCTGAAATAGGTGTCCAAGTAAAGCTTAGTTTTAATTGATAGCAGAGACCAAATTTACAAACTCTATAGAAAATCCAGCCACCAAATATGCCTCTAAAGTAAACAAGATGCATTAAATTGCTCATCAAGGAATAGAAACACATAAAAAGATGGTTTTATACAATAAAACCTTGAATTTCATTAATTTTTAGATACCTGTATGTTCACCTTGAGTTACGAACCTAACACTGGGTCTAGATACCTGTATGTTTACTTGGAAGTTTAAACAATTGAATTGTTAGTTAGAGCGTGATAACAAGATTAAGAATATTTTGGAATTTTACTTATGAAAAGTTCCCCTTTACATGGATCAATATGTTCAATTTTTTTGCCAAGAAACCATATTCCTAACTGAACTTTGATTGAAGAAACAGAGATGTATTGGAAGTATGAGGAAATCAACAAACAGATCTTGCACGTGTTCATGTGTCCATGGAGCACATGATGACTAATAGAGATATCTATCTATTACAATATGCAAAAAGAATAACACTTTACCTTTTAGGATAGTGAGAAAAACAATACTTTCTTACTCACTCAAGTCAACAATGCTTTTACAAATTCATAAACCTCCCACATTTTTAACTGTCTAATTTTTTTACTCTTTCAAACCCCCCCTGGGCCCCAAAAAAAAAATTTCATATATCCATATAATAACAAAATAGCTTCTTTAATTTTAGGACATCACTTGGATATTGCAATATTCTTATATTTTTTCTTCAGATCACGTAAAAATAAAAATAAAAATGATTGATTTAGTGAGAGACACTTGACAAACAGGGCAATGACAAAGAGGAACATACTTATTCGATTCCTTGTCCAAGTAATGCATTGATAATAGCTGTGACTGCATAGTTCTTCCAAAATTCTAGTGTGTATAAACAAAAGCCAAATAAGAAGTTCCAAGCTGACTTGAAAGCAATTATACATTAACAGTTACAGAAAATTTGAAAGAAAACTAATGCTCAATCCAACATAGTTTTGTCAAAACAAAAGACCACAAAGAAATCAAACATTGATTTTTCGCATGAAAATATTCGGTGCAAACCAAGTTAGTTGTCAGATTAGTAGCAGATACAAATCAATTCATGCTATTTACCAGCTTGCACTGAAATTAAATTGATTAATAGACCCTAAAACCTCTTCAGCATTAGCTGGGGAGTATCTCACATGTAGAACAAAAGAAAGGTATTTGATTTTTAACATATCAATGATAACATAATTACACAATTATAGAAAGATGGAAGCATGTGATTGGTGCAAAAATTAAAATACAAAAAGAACTAACTGCATTTAACTATAAGAGATGGCATTATATGACTTTGAAACTGTGGAGTAAACATGAAATATGAGAGATGCAATAATCCAAATTGATTATGTCCTCTGTAAAACAAAAGAAGTGTAGCTGATTTTTAACATATCAACGATAGTAGAATTACACAATTATATAAAGATGGAAGTATGTGACTGGCGTAAAAATTAAAATAGAAAAAGAGCTGCCTGCACTTAACTACAAAAGATGGCACTATATGAGGTGTGCAGAGTGAATATGAAATATGAGAGATGGAACAATGCAAATTGATTATCTCCTCCGTAGAACAAAAGAAGCGTATGTGATTTTCAACATATCAATCATAGCATAATTACACAATTATAGAAAGATGGAAGGATGCGACGGGCACAAAAATTGAAATACAAAAAGAGCTACCTGCACTTAACTACAAGAGATGGCACTATATGAGTTGGAAAGTGCAGAGTCAATTTGAAATATGAGAGATGCAACAATCCAAATTGATCCCACAGCAGGTATGTTTTAACATAAATTAAAATACAAAAGAGGAAGATTTTATGAGTCGATATTCTAATAACAAAAAACAAAAAAAATCGTCAGTATTAGTTGGAGAGTGACTATTATGCAGGGTCACTTGTAGAACAAAAGAAGGGAATGCGATTTTTAACATATAAATTATAGAAAGTTGAAGCATGTCACTGGAAGAAAAAGCACAAGGGACAAATAGAAGGCTGTTAAAATTTGCAAAGTGAATTAAAATAGTGCAACTTAAGAGACATGAGCTTGGCGTGTTAATTAATTACTATGGGTGTAGTTAACTACAAATTGAACATTGCAAATATATGACAAAATTGAGAAGCTCAACTTTAGATAGAAATGATGCCAGAAGTTTGTTATTAATAGAAATTTATGCTTATTGAGTAATTCATTTATAAGTCTTGATTTACAGATGTTATAATACATATCATACACCATTAATATTACATTTAGAATAATTTTAATCTAGAAAGTTAAAACATTTTTTTTAAATAGCACAGCAGGATGTATTAAATTGCACGACATGAAATTTAATAAGAAAATATACTAAAATGAGAAATAATTCAATGCATTTTAATGGAAGATGAAAATTATATTTCAAAAAATTAAACAGCGGTAATACAATATACATAGTCAAGTTTTAGCTCAATTGAATTTAGGATGATGAATCGCAGGAACATAGAAAGATGTTAAAAGGATGAAAAGTTAGAATAAGGAAGCTGCTTTTGGGAGTATTGAAGCTAAGAAATATGATTTGTGAATATATCTCAGAGTGAAAAATTTTAGTTCTAAATGAATAACAAAGAGTGATGTGTGGGTGCATAGTTATAAATAGTTATCTTCATGGATACAATCAAAGTAGTGATGGGGGATTTGCAGATTTCATGGATATTAAATTTTTTATAGTGTTATAAATAGAATGTGAACAAATCCATGTTGGTTTTGATGGACATGTGTAATTTGATGATTTTATATTTTAAAAGTGATGATATATACAGAAGGAAAATATATTATAATAGTGAACTGGGCATACAACTTTGATCGAGAAGTGATTATTGTACTTTGCTAGTTATAGAAGAGTGTATCTAAAACAGTTGATTTGTGAAAGTGTTGTATTTTTTAACTACAAGAATAATGATGAAAAAGTTCTTGTTGGTTTGAGGTGCTACTAATTTTTTTCATTGATTTAGTTGTTTTTTGTTATATTTTTAGGTTTTATGTTGAACATAAAAAATTGGTAGCACCTTATACCAACAAAAAAAAAAAATTCATTTTTAATTTTGTAGTATATGGTTAAGATTATTAAATAGATAAGGGTGTTTTTAGAAAGAGATTAGTTTCTATTTTTTTAATTAAAATGTTGACGATTTATGTTTTTTGGGACATAAATACAATGTAAGTGTATACTTAATACAATGTTTTTTGGGGCATAAGTATTTGTACATAGTAATTAATACAATGTAAGTGTATATTTATAAGGAAAAGATTGCATTAGTTTCTTAATAAAAATAATGATACTTTAGACGTCCTAAAGAACATAGCTAGAAGTTATGAGTTATATTTGTATTTTTAGTAACATGTTATATGTGTAAGCTCATTTGAAACTAAGACATAGATGAAGAGGTAGATAATGTACATTGAACAATATATGCCTATTGATTAAGGTAAATGCAAAATGTGTTGACAATGATGGCTTTGGTGTTATGTTGAAATGTTGATCAAGAAATTATCCAAAAACTAAAGTTATTAAAGGTAGGTTTAACTTAATTAAAAAAAAAATTATATAATTTTTTATGTGTGCTTAAGTTCTTTATCATAACAAAATAAGGATCGAGAAATATTAATAAGTAATGAAGTTTAAGTTTAGGATTTTAGTGTTTTTTGATATGTCGTTAACGAAGAGTTGTTCTATAAGCTTCAGCATTTAGATAAGATTTTTAAGTTTGTATTTTGACTTTGAATTTAAATTTATTTTGTATCATTGTTTAAGTGATCTGTATTTTGTTTAGAAAGGTAAGATTTGAAAAATATGAACTGTGGAAATAGAAGTAATTGGTGAGAAATATAAGTAGGTATTTTATGTTTTCATAAAGTAATGTTTGTCACCAATTAATTTTATTTCCACATATCATAATTTTCAAATGTTAGCTTTCTAAAGGAAATATATTAAATAGAGGCAACAAAAGGTTATTTATGTTTGCATAGATTATTAATTGTAATGATAGCTACATTTATGAGAGGGAACATGATATTTTTGAGTAAGTTAGGAATAATTGCATGAAGGTTTGTGGTTTAAAGTTGTAAATGGTGATTGATAAAGCAAACTTTTATAAAATTACCAAATTATTCAAGTACGATATAGTTCTAAAGTGTTGTAAATTTGCTTTGCCGAAAAACATAGTTCATGATGTAATAAGAAGAATGAAATTTGGAAGTATGATAGGAAGACAAACAAAATGATGGAATGAGATTGAATTGGATGAAGAGTAAAGTAATAAGAGAAAATAATGGACTTAATTGTAAATAGAATGAAGATTTAGTGATGATAATTGGAAAGAGAATGAACATTTAGTTACCATAATTCTGGAACTGATACATAAAGCTTATGCTTGAGAAATTTGAATGTCCAAAAGTTACTATAATTAGATATTATGGTAAACAAATTCAGCTAAGTTGATAGATTGACCCTATTAGTTTGGCTATCTATTTCACAAAAACACATGGGCAGTGGAAACTAAATTTAATGAAATTTTATTTATCTAATTTAGTTTCTCAAATAGGTAAATAATAATTATGATGATTGGTGTTTGTTGTGTAAGGGACAATCAATTGTTCTTTGTTTTAAGTTTTTATTTTATAAAGTATTTGTCAGATGTAGTGTTCTATTATGTGAAATGCCAACATTAACAAATTTTTATTTTTTTATTTGAGAAGAAAAGTAAAAATATTGGTAACATTAAACAGAAATGACATACATGTCAATAAAGAGAAGAACAAAAGAGTATTCAGCTTTACAATTCTCCTAATTGGTAGGCGGCAGCAGCAATCTTTATTAGTCAATATGATTGTAGATGGTAACATTTAATAGAAAGAAGAATAGAAATTTGTTTAAATAATTGGTTCAATGTTGCTATAAAATATAACAGTTGAGTGATAAGTGAAAATTATAGTAAATTTATTAGAAAAAGTAAGTGAAAATAAAATATTATACTGGCTTAGATTTCATATCCACAAATTATCCATGACTTCTATGGCTGCAAAGTCAGTTGCTTATGAGAAAATCTATTGATTAAATGTATTTCTCATTAACCTTTTGAATTGCCTCGCCAATAGGTAAGTAGGACATTTTTGCAGGCTTTTTTTTTTGGGAAATAATGTTCGTCATTGCCAGTTATGTAATATAGTTAAAATAGTTTTGTCGTATAAATATTTTTATTTTGGATTATTTGTTATTATTTTTTTAGAAAAATAGTATAAGTGTGCAATTGAAGAGATATAGTGTATATATTTTGAGTAATTATAATTTAGTTGTTTATTTATAGTGAAAAATATTTTTAGATTTGTATGAAAATAAAAAAAAAGAAAAACATATATGCATTTAAATCAATAATCCTTGAAGAGCTGATCTTTGCTCGTGAAAAAAGAAGAGGAAAACAAAATAAAGCTAGAGAGATCAAAAGACAGACGAAGAAAACGAAACGTTCCAGGATTACCTTTGAAGATCACGTTTGAAGAAGTGAAGCACAAAAAACCTTGGAGTGGAAATAGATTGCAGAGTATAGAAAAAAATATCTATAAAACAAAAAATAAGGACAAGTGGTAGCTAAGAGCGATCAAGTGCTCTACTCAAAGTTATTGTGAATCACTCATCCTCCTCGGTTCCTGCGAGAAGCAGCCATACATATCTATATGCATTGTAATATAATCTTTTTACCCTTCAAAGAAATCAATGTACGTTATATAAAAGGCAAAAGAGACAAGACTTATGACCAAAGGAGGAGATAAGATTTGCTGGGCTTGCCTACCTATATATATTTATGTATGCAGATACATCCCAAATGATGGTAATGTCCTTTCGTAAAGCACTACAAGACAAAAAAAAAAAGGGGAAAAATAGAACTTACACTGTACATGATAAATGACCTTGTTATCCTGTAAAGAAAGTCCCAGCCATAACATAAAGAAAGGGTAAAAAACACCCTTAGCAAGAAGGGCAAAAAGAGAATTTTTGAAAACGGACCTGACACTATGCACTGAAAATGTCCTTATGAGCCTGCAAAGTGCACCAACAAAACTGAGAGTTGAAGGACAAAAATGAACATTCACCGTGGTTGAAAATCTGCATTTATGCTTTATATATAGGTTGGACGGACCTCAGACTATGCACTGAAAATGTCCTTATTAGCCTCCAAAGTGTAGCAAGAAAGCTGAGAGTTGAAGGACAAAAATGAATATTCACTATGTGTGAAAATCCTTGCATCCATGCTTTATAAATTGGTAGGATGTAACAAAAGTTTGTAATTGAAATGTGAAAATTACTATAGTCATAGTTTTATTGGGATAATCAAACAGTTTTTTGTCAAACTTTAACAGAGTCGTTTAAATTTTAATATTTTGTTTATAAGGAGGTAATTTAGTGTTGTGTGAAAATTTACAATTAGAAATATCTAAAGTGCAATGAATATATGATTGTAGAGGTCAAAGGAATAAATAAAAGCTAAACAAATAATCAAAATTGTACATTTGATGCTGAACTTAAGCATGTATTTAACATTAGAACTGGAGAATATCTTTAATATTGAATTGGCTACAATTTTTCTTAACATACGACGTTAATACAATTCAAATGTAATATGATAAGTGAAATTTACCAAATAATAAGTAAATATTAAAGTTACGAGATATGTTATATGTTACCTTACATTACAAGATATTGTAAATTACATAAAGATTTACATATTTTATGTACATTCTAGCAAAATATACATTATATTCTACTGGAGCATGAAAGTTAAAACACAATATATTAAGATGTTAACAACATTACAGTTTAGTAAAAAGTTGTTACTATGTTAGAAAGTTTTCAAAAAGACCATAGTTCGACGGTTTTAGAAATGGATTCAAGCAGAGGTTGTTTCTGAAAAAGTTCCAGTGGGTGAAATACGATCAGCTAAAGCATCTTCTTCAAAAAGCTTTTTCTTAGCTTTCAGATCTGCATTTGTGGTACGGAGGCAATTGTTGAAAGAGTTGTTGGTGTGGCAGTGTTATCATTAGTGTTGTTGATAGAAGTGATGATAAACTAGAGCTTTGATGATCCCTGCATTTGGTATTGATGGGGCTTGATTTGTATGATATATTCTTCTTCAATAGACAATTTTGTGAAAGCTTCACTGGATAGCTTTCCATCCTTGTTTTATTATGTGAAAAACAAATTTAGATGTATGGAATTAAAATAGCAGTAAAAGAACAATTTATCTCAAGTAACAGTACCTTTGGGGTTTGTTTCATTAGTTCTACATTATTCAAAGAGAAAAACTCTTCTGCATAATCATGGAATATAGTTGCCATCATTAAACCATATCTATCTTTGACTTGAATTTCAAACTTCAAATTGTCAGTGCACTATGTTAATGACATGTAGTTTGTTGAAGTGAAACAAAATTATGAAAACAAATAAATTTAATGCTATTTAAATTTTTACCTTGGGTGTGCAAGAACTTTCTTGGTTTTACATTGAAGGCAGTCAAACACAGTTTGGTATGTTATACTGATAGATTTAAAGCAATTATTACAGCTCATATACTAGAATGTCTGATCAAATGAAACAATTGACATTCTTGCTTTGATCCAGTAAAACTTTTGGTGTTGCTGTGAAAATTAAAGTTTTTTGTTAAGTAGATTTACAATTTATATGAAAGTATTTAAAATAAAATTTTACATCTTACCGTATCAGGACAATTTAGAATTGTTAGAATGTTAACAATTTTTTCAGCTTTAGATGTTAGTGTTTGACTCCTTAAGAGATTGACTTTGTGCTATCAGTGACATTGCTTTCATAATATCTTCATTTTGTATGCACCTATAGTAGTGTAAGAGTTTTTAGTTAGTTATATTACAAATAGATGAGTGATTTATACAAATTTAGAGGTAAGCTTACCATTATTGGAGTGTATGAGCAGTGGGAAGGTCAGAATTTAGGATGAAATTGCTTCTTGGTCTTGTTGAAAGTGACAAGGCTATGGGAAAAAGATATTAGATTTTAAATTTTTTGACATGAGTTAAAAAATATAGTCTTATTATTATATTTGATTTATGACGACGTAAATGATAATAAAATTAAAAACATTAAATATTGAAATGTTTTTAATTTGACATCATATTATAGTAATATAAGAATATAATTACAACAGTAAGATGTAACTTTGAGTCTGATTCCAATTAAAACAGGAAAGGAATCACCAATTATTGAGAGTTTGCACCCTCATTTGGAATGTATTGATCCCACAAAGTCATGATAGTTGGAAGTGTTCTTTTATAAAAAAAAAATGAGTAATTATTGTATGATTTCTTCAATATAAAAGTTAAAGTTTGTAAATCTTACTCTTGGTCAATGACAATAACTTCTTGAGTAGTCGATTCACCAATTTGTATTTTCATTGTCTTTGTTGGCTTGATGTGGATGACAGCTACCACAATGGCTAACCAAAAAATTTATAATAAGTAGTTAATTTTTTTGTTTTTTTGTTAGCTAAGAAAATCAATTTATAATTGAGAAAACTTACTGATTTCTGATTGTGTGCCAACATGGTCAGTGAAGTGACTGAATCTAGTGAACTCATATTGTTCAATAGGCTTTTTATCATCATTTATTTCAGCAAGTTGAATCAGCATATTGGCATGAATTGTCCATTGTCACGAGTGTGGAACAATACGATGATTTTTGTGAGCAAATTTGACACCAGCATTGGATATATAGTATGATTTGAAAACTTGGAGTGTGTCTTTGAATGTGTTAATTAATGTTTTAAATATGGTTGTCTGCACTTGAGTATCCTGTGAGTATGAAAAATTAGTTTAACAATATATTATGAATAGTAGTTGAAAGGTATTTTCAAATTTCTGAATTAAAACTTTCAATATGGTTATGTGCACTTAAGTACTGTGTTAGAGCAGTAAATTAGTTTTAGAACTTATTCACAGTAAGAGTTAAATTAATAATATATATAGCATAAATGTTTATAGGAGTAATAATACAATTTTAAACTCTATATTTAAGCGGGAATATATATAGGAGCAACTAAGAAAAATATGTTGATTAGTACAAATATGTTAACTAATAGAGAACTTTGTTGATTTACCTCTGGATCACTGAGAATGAGTTTTTGATATCGAAGTGTCTCATTTTTTGCAAAGCGAGACTCCCACTTCTCAAGCACATAAACTTTTGCTTTCCAATTCTTTGTCAAATTTATTATGTTTTTTATTGGCGTAATTTCATCAGCCATCCTGCAAATAACAAGAAATAAAATTAGGCTTCAAATTTTATTAGATAATATATAAAGTGCAGGGAAAAGTAAAGCAGTTTATGTAATATGTGCACATATATATTAACTTTACATGAAAATGCTAAATTAGAAGCTTACAAAAAATGTAGATATTAGAAATGGGTAACCTGTGCAAAAGTTAAAAGTTCTTTGTAGACAACATTTCTGGTGCAATTTTTATTTGTATCTCCTTTATAAGTTGGTTCAATCAAAATCTTAATGGCAGAGACAGTTATAGCTCGTGACAGAGTAATATATTGTTGGCCATGTGAGAATACAGGTTCTCGTAAGTATAAACCCACTTTTTCTAAAGTTTGACCTTGTGCTTTGTTGATTGTCATTGCAAAACACAATTTTATTGGAAATTGTGTCCTAATAAATTGCACTGGGTATTTTTGTTGATCAGGAAGTTGTAATGGTATTGGAGGTAAAAAGACAACTTCTCCTTTGTGATCACCAATAGCAATTTGTGCACAAATAATATGATCTTCAAAATCTTGACAGATAAGACGAGTTCCATTACAAAGGCCCTTTGAAGGATCTATATTGCATAGCAGAATGATAGGACAATTTCTTTTCAACATTAAGTGATGAGGAGGAAGTCCATTTGGTGAAAGAGAATTCAAGAAGTCTTCATATTGGCCTTGCTGAATATAGTGAAGTGTTTTATCAATACTTGTATATTCTCTCATTGGGCCTGGAAAATTTTCAATCAGAAGACTATTTATTTCATCAACACAATCATTCTTTGGTGTGAGCACAGTACAATTGATGATTGAAATTGGATCTATTGAATTTTTTTTAAGGTGTGGGAAAATTGCATCGATCAAATAGTTAAGAGAATTTATGTTATGTGATTTTGTTGATCTAGGGATAATCATAAAAGTAGGCAGAGAAACTCTTTTCTTATTATCTACTGGTTCTGTTCCATTTCCAAACTCTAACAAATAATGATTGAAACTTAGATCATGTTTTGCTCGCATATTTGTTGTTAGTTTGATCTTCTCTAAAGATTTTCATATGTAAGAGTTCACTAAACTTGCATCAATAGACTCAAATTTTGTGCCTTTGGCTATCACTGGTGGGATTTGGTGAAAATCACCACCAAAAACCACTACTTTGCCTCCAAACAATAAATTCGAATCATTAATATCTTTGAACATATCATTTAGGGCTTTAATATTTTTGCGTCTAGCTATAGGTGCTTTATCCCAAATGATCAGTTTATCTTTCCTCAAAAGCTGTGCCAAACCAGTTTGTTTACCTACATTGCAAGATTTAGAAATCTCTAGATTAATAGGTATTTTAAAAAGTGAATGAGTTGTACGACCACCTGGCAAAATAGAAGCAGCTACACCAGATGATGTAGTTGCTAAAGCAATGTAATAATTTGATCTAACTGCAGCTAGTAGTATTTTATAGAGAAAAGTTTTACCAGTACCTCCTGGGCCATCTATGAAAAAACATCCATGTTGTTATGAAAATACTCTATCAGTTATAATGTCAAATGCAACGCGTTGTTCTGGAGATAATAATGCAATTGATTGATAATCAATTTTAGAAATAATAATTTTCATTTCTTCTTCTATTTCTTTGCATATGCCATTACCTTGAGATACAATAAATTCTTCAGAGCAAAGATTGAACTCTGTAATATCTCTTCCCATGATTGAGGAACTGAATTTATACTCTGAAGAACTTTAATTTGAATATGTTGCTTTGATAAACACATTGTTCTAACAAAATCTTCTGAGAAAAAGTTTTGAAATTTTGCCATAAAAGTTTAGGATTATTAGGTGCATAGTGAACAAGAATAGTTGCAAACAATTGCCTCAATGAATTAGGCATTTGATAAGTAGAAGCTTCTTGAAGACACTTTTCAAGATCATTATCAAATTCCAAAAGCCCTCGTAGGAGTGCAGCTTCACGAAATGTTTTTGTTGTTATACCATTAACATTTCTAAGATGTTCAAATGATGTTGGTGCTCTGGTGTTATTCAAAAGTAGCCGAAAATAATATCTTTCACCTTGGCTTGGATGTGCAGTTACTCTTTGTCCAATAACTTTTTATTTTTTTCTATGACTCCAGATTTTATCTTGTTAAGACCAAACAAAATGCTCAGGGAATTCTCTATATAGAAATTTGTCATCTATTGCTTTTTTATTTGTTGCATTCATTGAGAAGAACTCTGTCAGCATTGTTTTTTAATATATGTCATTCTTCAATATAAAATTTAAATTATCAGAATCTTTGAAGGTAATGAACTAATAATTTTTGAGATGAATTTGAAGATGTATTACTGATGGATATATATCATTTAAAGAGAATGTATAAATTTTCCATACTGCTTCTGGAGCAGAAATCCATCTTGCTGACTGAAACTGCTCAATCTCATCTACAATATTGATTGTTTGTCTTCAACAATATGATAGTTGACTTTATCATGACCCTTGTAGATGTATTTGTACAAGTACTTAACAGGTTTGATTGTTGAGTAGACCTCCACATTAATGTGACAGGCTTACTTTGTAAGTAGATATGAATTATAGGGAATTACCCAGCAATTGTTAAGAACTTGGCATCGGACTTTTACTTTTTAACCATCATTTCACCGCCTATACAAAGGGTATGAATCTTTAGAAGTTTTTGTTACCTCTTCAAAAGATTTGGGATAATGATTTTTGCATTTTTCTTTTCTCATACAAAGATTATCTGGCTTTAACTCACCACAAGGTTCATGCATCATATGCTTGACAACCATAGAAAATAAGTGAGGATTTTCTTTTTCATTTGGAAGCTCAGCGCAGATAATACTATCATAACTTTATGGAGATAATAGCTTGTAACAATTTTCTAGAATAACCAATAGGTGCATATGTGGAAGACCTCTTTTTTGGAATTCTATAACATAGACAAACGCTGCAACTTTTTCAAATATTTATTTTTTGGTCACATCATCTAACAATTGTTCCATCTTTGCTCTAAACACGCGAGCAGTCAAATTTGGCCTATTTTGGGCTTCTTCATTTGGGCCTAAATATGCTTTGATCTCTGGCCATGATGGATTACAAGTCATTATGAGAAAAATATCTAGTTTTTCATATCGCTGAACTAATGCCATTGCATCAATATAGCAACGCCGGAGATCTCTTGGACCACCTATAAATGATGGCGGAAGAATAATTCTATGGCCAACTCTTGAATCCTTATCTTCACCTATAGAAACACAATCAATAACTCCTTGGTATAAATCATCTCTAATTTGAGATTGGTTGCTACGGAAAAATTGCAATCTTGATGTTTCTATTTTGACATACATGTCAACACAATACTGCTGAAACAAACGGCCAGACTGTGGAAGAACCGAATAGTGATTTGGTCGCATTTGCAACTTGTAACAATAATATTCAAGATACGAAACCATGGTTCTATTGTTAACTTTTTGTTTGAGCACTGAAAGTAGAGATAATTTAGTGTAAAAGCTAAAGGAATTAAGTAGAAAACCTAAAGAAACTTATGTTAGAGCAGTACTATATTTATGAATATAGTACCTTTTGATTCTTTTGTTAGGAGATAAGACACAAATTGTATTTCATTAGGACATACAAGAAATTGTCCATCACAAGTGTTATCTCTCTTTGTTTTATTAATCCTTTGTATACCATGATGCCATCCACTTTCACCAAGAGGAAATAACAATGGATACTGTAAAGGATCATAACACCCAAAATAATAATGGACTTTTTCACTATAGCCAGAAATTTGTTGAATGATAATATCTCTCTCTCTTTGTTGACCCATAGATTTATTTTCAGTCAAAATACCTGCAACTTGTGATGTTATAGGATGATTATATACTTTTTGATCTAAACTAGCATCACACCTAATGACAATAGAATGAGTGTCCAGATTAGCTATATTTGAAAGACTTCTAAAGAAGACAGAATAAGGATTTTGATGGAGAATTTAAATAAGTTTATCCACAATAGAGGGCAGTAATTTGTCAAAAAACTTCAATTTGTCTTGAATCTCATGGTCAGTGTCATAGAAATATAGCTGGAAATAAGAGAGATTATCATTGGCTGGCTGAAGTTCATTTATGAAGTGATAAACTTATCCTTGGATTCTGAAAGTATAAATTCCATGGTTTCTCTTACATTATTCTTTTTCCTATTTAACTCCAAAAATTGTAAAAGCAAAACAATTGTTATATGTTCGGATATATGTTCGGAAATTTTTTGC
Organism: Euryodendron excelsum; assembly: GCA_033060915.1. Lineage (NCBI taxonomy): Eukaryota > Viridiplantae > Streptophyta > Magnoliopsida > Ericales > Pentaphylacaceae > Euryodendron > Euryodendron excelsum. Next base: position 12,983,221 of record CM065383.1, read on the forward strand.
TTCTTCAGAATTTGTACTATATAATGTGTCGAGTTCTGATAGACTATTGAGAGAAGCTAATAGGATTTGTTCGTTCATACAGCAAAAGCCATTAGGTTCAAGATAGAATTTTATTACTTTGCAATGTTGACAAGAACTTGGAGGTGGTAAGATTGTAGCTTCAGTAGGAATAAAATATTGCATAAGATCAGAACTTTTTCTTGACCGTTTGATTTGGCTCCCTACATAATGAGTAATAATTTTTTTGTAAGTTAACTAGAATAACAAGATTTTAATGAATAAAAACTCTATAGGAAAGCTTACTTTCACAAGTTTGTATCTATATAATTTCTGTTGAAGTTGAACCTATTTTAATAAATAACATCAAATTGGACATCCTTAATTTTTGCCACAAGTAAAGATACGGAATTTGTATTTAGAAGTTCAATATATTAATATAAGATTCAATTTTGTGACAACACTGCTAACCAAAATCATTAGTGCTGGAGCAGCTTGTATTGGTGTTTCTTCCAGTAATGATGGTTAAAATATTTGAAGTCAACACTGAAGCAATATAGCATTCTAATGATTTAGCAATTGAAACAATAAAAATATGATTGTAATATTGTGTATTTATTAATGTAATAATAATTGTAGTGATTTTCTATTTTCTGTTTTTTGTTTGTTGTATGAAGCTCCTTTTTTGTTCTTGGTGTTATTATATTTTTAGTTTGGGAGTAAGTATTTAAATAAGATAATAGTAATTATAATAAAATTGTATTTGCTATTTTATATATTTTTATAATAAGAAATATATAATCATTTTAATATATAATACCAAAGGAAGGTTTGTTTTGATTGATGCGCAATTGCTTTTTCTTTGCATATGCTTCCCGTTGTCGCTTATTTCTTTCATTTCTTTGCTCCTCTTCTGTTAAAATATACATTTGTATAATTAATTGAGTTTGGGAACAATTCAAAATATATATTACTGTAACATTCAACTGGAATATAATTATATAAACCATAATGTTAATAATTAAGAATGCTTTTACTCATTATAAATTTGGTAGCTCTGAGCATCTTCTTCAGCAACAGTTTTTTCAGTTTTTGTCATTTCTGATTATATTCTTCAAAATGTAGCGTTTAGGATTTTAATATTTTCAGTCATATAAAGGTTCCACGAATTAATAATTTCACATTTCAATTGTGAACATAAATTAAAAACAACATCAATCCTTATATCTAAATGACTACAACAAAGTAAAATAACACATAAATTAGAATGGGGAAAAACTAAATATTAGATATTACATAAATATTAGACAATTATAAGCAATTTATGAAGTTACTAAATGCCTAAAAATACTTTAAAAAATCATTAATATGGTGCATTAGGTATCAACAAACTATAAAAATCAATGAATGTAAATGTCACATAAAGAAAGCATTTTGATAGAAAGAATAATAACCACTGGAATAACTATAAAATAATACTTGATAATGGACTAAGAAGACCACCTTGATACAATAGCGAAGCTGATACCTAAAAATTATATCACAAAAACATATAAAGTTACTTAAGTGTTATATAATTTAAGTAATTTCTATTATATTTATAGCTTAGATGGAATGTAAAAGAATGGAATTTGATTACATGAAAAAATTGGTAAGTAAAAAAGTCAATAAAGAGAAACAGAGTTAGAACAAACAAACAAAAAGAAAAAAATTTGATTGCCTACTACACATTGAATTGTATGGTACACTACACAATTCAATTAAGAACATTATCCAAATGACCATTTAGAAGATGCGTAATTTAGGAAATTAAAATATTTCTTAATTATTAATTTTGCCATTTTATCATAATATTTAACAACTGGGTGTACCACTTGCATTTTTTCTCTTTTTTTTTTTCCCAATCAGTGTACATGGTAGCAAGAAATAATAAAAAATAATTATGAGATATTCGACAGCCACATGTTTCAGCCAAAACATGGAACTAAAAATAAAGATTGAACATATGTTAAACAATAAGAAGATGTCATTGGATTTGGGTGTTTTTTCCCACTAATTTTGTTGAACTGAGTTGATAAAAACGATTATGTGTTTTTTGTTTATACTAAAACTTTCAATCATAGTTATTGATGAGAAGGATGATAATAATTTTTACATATGGAATTTCTTATGCATTTGTGAAAGTTGGAAATGTGTTGTTAATATGATTGAAAATAAAATTTGAAATCACAGGAGTGAACTTAAAAAATTCAATCAAAGTCCTCCCAATTCTGAGTTGTTGCTGTGTTTGGGGGAAAATGTATAAATTTATAATCCTTTCAAAATTAGTATTTGAATAGGAATGGCTTAAATGACAACTAATTAATATGTTTACGGCAAAAAATCAAACTCAGTGGTTAGGGAGCCCTATTTGGTTTATCAATTTGAAGAAAAATGTTGGCATTTTTATTGCCATTTTGTGGCTAGAGCAAGGAAGTTCTAATTATTGGTTTTGTAACTTGTCTTATTTCATTGATATACTCATTTATTTTGTACTTTGAATTTTAAGCAGAAAAAGGAACACTCATTACTAAATTTTGTAATTTTCTGTGAAGGAAGAAAAATCAATTCTCGTGCTTTTAATTTTTTGCTGGTCTATTCCTCATTAATTCTTTGTTGAACTGGAAGATATCAAACTATACCTTAACTTAGCAAAGCGTCAAAATCACTGTCAGCAATCAAACTCTTGTTGTTGATCTAAATTTCACACTCGTCATCAACCAACATTTGAACATATAAAGATAAAAAAAAAATAACAAAATAAGAATTCCAGTAAAGAAGAGTGGCTAACCACGATTTTCAAATGCATGATTAAAGACCAAATTATTGAAGAGAATCACCTGAGGCTGGTGAAGCCAGATCTTTGATCGTTATTCTAAATTTCCTAAGCCTGACAAGCGATAAAGAAATACAAAATAGAGGAGCAAGATATATATACATAAATCCAGAAGAAATCTCAAGATCTTATTAAGCAATTACACAAAACAACTTGTATAAATACATACATATGTGTATATCTGTATATTCAAATTGAGAAGCAAATTGATCTATAGTATTTACAAATCTGATTTCGATCTGAACAGTTATACAAAAATATAATACAAAAACTACATACGATCGAAACTGGTATACAAAAATATAATACAAAAACTATATATGAAAGAACACATGAAACAGTAGTTCTTCGTCAGCATGAACGCCAGCGTAAAGCTCATATGACATGAGAAGGTAAAATAAAAGGGAGCAGAGCGTAACATGTATTACGAAACCATCAAACGAAACAAAATGAAATGATGAAGATCGAGACTTTCTGTGCAAAAAAATATGTTAGACGCAAACAAATCTCAAGTTACAGAAGGGAAATTTAAAAATCATAATAATACAATCACAATAAAATCATAAAAAAAATAAAAATGAAATCGAAATTGCTATGAAGAAAAACTCATGAAGAAACTTTAAGCTTGAAATTCAGTGACGAGCAAACCACATGCTAACACACGAACTCAAGCGAGATCTAAAATAAAAAATTTCCAAACCTTGTTGCAGGAGCTTTTGAGATAAACATAGTGCAAGAACCGAAAAGAGAAGATATGAAAAGATGTAGTGGTTGAAGAATGGTAGAGCAGATGAAGCTACTCTCTGCCCGATATGATAAGGATTGTCATTTCATTGCCGGAAATTGTCCTTTCATATTTATCTTCATTTTTGTATTACCCAGTGAACAACAAAAGAGCCAAAGGTGTAAACTATTGATATTTTATTGATTTCCCCATTATCCATTACCCGGTGGATATATATACGTACCATCAGTAATATCTTCGACCAATGCATACGTAGCCTATTTTGGTTCACACACAACATGACTTACTTGGTCTAAAAATACATGTAAATACATATATAGGCAGGATATGCAAAATAATTGTATTTTGCTCTTCAAAAAGCACAATCATGCAGCAAAAATTATTATATTGCCCTTATCACATGAGAACAGACAAAAATATGCCAAGTGCAAAACAGGCCTCACATTATGCATTGAAAATGTCCTTATTACCCTCCAACGAGCACCAACAAAGCTAAGAGTTGGAGGACAAAAATGAACATTCACAACCACTGGAATAACCATAAACTGATACCTGATAATGCACTCAGAGGACCGTCTTCATACAATAGCAAAGTTGATACCTAAAAAATATATCACAAAAACATTTAAAATTACTTTAGTGTTATATAATTTGAGGAATTTCTATTATATTTATTACTTAGATGTATTGTAAAATAATGGGATTTCACTACATACAAAAATTGATAAGTAAAAAATTCAATAGAGAGAGACAGAGTTAGAACAAACAAACAAGAAGAAAACAATTCCATTGCTTACTACACATTGAATTCTATGGTATACTACACGATCAATTCAGAACAATATCTAAATAACTATTTAGGAAAAAAGGAAAAGTGAAAGGGAAAATTAAGAAGAGGGAAAAAAATATCTAAACCATCAGATAAAAGGAATAAGTAAATAAATTTTAAGACGAAATAAGATGAATACCTGAGATAATTGGAAAAGTAAAAATTCAAAGTGAATCAACCTTCCAAGTTATTCCCCTATGAGAGTAAAAATTGAACAATACAATTAGAAACCTGAAACAATGAAAATTAAAAAGGTAGTATAGAACGTAAATAGCTGTAAGAAGTAGAAATATTAATTTAATACAAAGGTATTACTTCAGTGTAATTTAGGTGTGTATGTTTTCCTCTCTCAGTCGAATAGATTTTTAGTATTATTACATATTAATTGAAATATTGAAGCAGTAAAACAAAAAAAAAAAAAAGTCTAAGATTATTCCAACCTCAACACTTATCTGCAGAGAGAGCTCGTCCTATAAATGGAAACACCCCGACAACTGCAACTGAAAGCCTAAAACAAAAAATGAGAAGGGGAAAAACAAAAAAACGTTTATGAAAAAAAGGGAAAAAAAACCCCCAAAATAAACAAAGAGAAGAAAAAGGTAGCAGATAAAAATGAAGAGATCAAGATTTACTTGTTACCTACGGTTCCTAAAGCAACAAAAGGCTACCTTCGAAGGAAAATGAAGACAAAGCAAAGAAACTCAACCCATCAAAAAGCAAAACAAAAAAAAAAACGAAGACAGTATAAGCACAGGGAGAGATAGCAAAGAAGAAAGAGTTGTAAAGCAAAAAATGGACATACATATATATATATATAGACACACAGACACATATATATCATCATACATATATAGCAAAGGAACAACAAATTAAAATCTTCACCACATATAATTTTTGGTGAAACAGAAAATACCACAAAAATATAAAAAGATCATTTTTTTTATCAGTAATCTTTGCAGACGTGATCTTCCCTAAGGAAAAGAGGAAAACAAAACATGAGAAAGCTAGAGAGATCCGAAGAAGAAGAAGAAGAAGAAGAAAATGAAAGGTTGAAGGAGAAAATACAAAAATATTACAAAATAAATCGATTTTGATCAATAATCCTTGAAGAGCTGATCTTCGCTCATGAAAAAAGAAGAGGAAAACAAAATAAAGGTAGAGAGATCAGAAGACAAACAAAGAAAATGAAATGTTGCACGATTACCTTCGAAGATCGTGTTTGAAGAAGTGAAGCACAAAAAACCTTAGCATGGAAATACATTGCAGAGTATAGAAAAAAATATCTCTAAAGCAAAAAAGAAGGACGAGTGGTCGCTAAGAGCGATCAAGTGCTCTGCTCAAAGTCATTGTCAATCACTCATCCTCCTCAGTTCCCCTGAGAAGCCAGCCATACATATCTATATGCATTGTAATATACTCTTTTTGCCCTTCAAAGAAATCAATGTACGTTATATAAAAGACAAAAAAGATAAGACTAATGACCAAAGGAGATAAGATTTGCTGGACTTGCCTACCTATATTATATTTATGTATGCAAATAAATCCCAAATGATGGTAATGTCATTTCGTGAAGCATTACAGGACAAAAAAAAAAATAGAGCAAAATAGAGCTTACACTGTACATGACAAATTACCTTGTTATTCTCTAAAGAAAGTCCCAGTCATAACATAAAAAGAGGATAAAAAACACCCATAGCAAGAAGGGCAAAAAGAGAATTTCGCCACGTTTGAAAATCCTTACATCCATGCTTTATATATAGGTAGGATATAAGAAAAGATATATAAATATATATATATATATATATATCATTATCTCCCGCAAAGAAAAGTGTCATTAGAGAGTAATAATCACATGCACGTCCTAAATCACAAATGGCTTTTCGTTTCCTGTTGCTTTTATCTTTTCAGAACTTACCACCATAGCTTTTTCTTTGATTACCTTTGCCTGAAATTGAATGAATGAGTTATACATTGATCATTTTATCTTCGGTGGGGAAAGGGAGGAGAGAGGAGGGGACCCTATTTATCATGGACCTAATATTTAGGGGGGACCCATTACTCATGGGGGACCATTCATCATGGACCTGAAATTTAACTAGATCTTGGCAATGAAATGATAGAGTGAGTAATTACATTATGAACTATCACCCAATATCATTTAACTATTTAAATTTAAAAACTTCACACTTTAACCCTTTAAATTCTAAATTGGCATCAAGTCATCCCTTCTGTTAGATATCTGTTGGAAAAATAGATGAAAATTTATCGCATGACTTGCACATAACTGAAAAATGATGTCCTTTTAACAAAATTACCATTACATCAAAATAAAACAATTTTTTGGACAACATTACTCTTAGAAGATAAGATCCCTTGCAGTAAATAGATTGTTTTTTCCTTCTTTTCGATACAAGGCAATTAGGGGAAGAAAAAGGGGCTAGCGGAGTTCAAACCCTTGTCAAATGAATGGGCCCTAAGCATCTCAACCACTAGGGTAGACCCTTTGCTTTGCAGTAAATAGATTTGACTCTTTGGAAAAAAATTGTTGACAAGAAAAATTGTGAAAATTCAAATTAAGGATAAGGCCATATGGGGAATATAAATATTGTTGTTCAAATACTAAAATACATGACAGAAAGGTTAAAAATGTCAATTTACTATTTTTAACACTGAAAAGAATTATGATACTTTAGACTATATAAATGTTACGTTTTTTAGTTTAGAAAGGTTAAGTGATATTGAGGTACAGTTTAGAAGATTAAAGTATATTTAACCTTTTAAATTATTCATGATGAGAATGGAATGCCCACATAAATTAAAAGCTCACAAATGGCACAAGCTTTATCAAACCATTCATTATTGTTTATTCATAATCGTTTTGCATACGCATATATCCACAAACAAAACTTATGGGTTTGTTAGCCTCTTTTCACATTTGTGTGGGCAGTCATTCATACATGTTGCGTTATTTATATAACAATCACCACAACAACAAAATTTGCCGCTAGGACAATTGCAAGATCTACAACGATAAAACGGGATAAAACCACTGCTACCAAGCATCCCAACTTTGAAATCTAAAACTCCTCCAAGATCATGTTCTCCTTCCTTATTGCCAACCTTGCCTGAAAAACAAAGAAAAAGAAAAAGAAAATGCAGGTAGAGATTAAAACCTTAGATATAAAGGTTAGAAGAAAAGAAATAATCACAATCTTCAACTTTTGTTGAAATAGATGCAATATTGAAATTCACCCAATTATAGCAAAAGCCAATGGGGGAAGGGATGCTCGCATGGGAAAAAACTAAGGAAAAACCAAAAAAAAAAAAAAAACGAGAAATTATTATTGCAACTTACATTCATGAAAAAGCTAAGAGGGTAAACAACGCCAAATAGGACAGAACCAAGTGAGCCGTGATGTAATTTTTTAGTTGCCATGAAAGTTTGAGAGGGGACCATTGTGGAGTATTAGCTGCTAGCTATTTCGCGTTTTATGGCCATTCAACCATGGTGATTAGAAAAAGTCCATCAAATTTGGTGAAGCATTAAATGCAATGCAACATCTCAAAATTTGTTAAAGCATTAAAGCATCAAAATTGGTAAAACATTAAATCCATCAAATTTTGCAAAGCATTAATTAAGATATCTCAAACCAATGATGGATAGAATTTAATTTCTTAACGATTTGGATTCTCTCCATTCCAATAAAAAAAATGTTATATTTTTAAAAAAATTATACACAAAATGTTAGCAAAATAATGTAGTTGTGATATTTTTATAATTAAGAGCCATCACGATGTGTGTTCTATTTTGAAGTGAATAGATGTCATTCAACTACAAATTTTGATAATAAATTCTGTAAAAATGTTTTGGTTGTGTAGCATTACTTTTCTATTAATTAGATAGTATAAGAGGATGAGATGACTCCACTAGAGATATCAATGTTTGCTAATACGTTTAAACATTATGTTTAATGCAAAATGAAGTAGTTTTTGCACACAACTGATTTAGCCTCATCTGTGGATTAAGATTTATATTGCTAGCATTCTTAACCACAACATAATTTTCATCAGCGGGAGACCCTATACCAGAGGCACAAAAATTTTCCAATTTGCTAATCCTCTTCGTAAAGCGTTCCGTAATGATCGAGTAGGGAACACAAATTCTTTTCCCAAAAGAAACTCAACATTTTAACAGTTCGAGACAATTAATGCACAATAGATTGTACCTAACTGAAGATTGGCTAGCCCAAAACTTTTGAGACAATAATCCATTTTAAAATATTGTTTTACTTCTATTCATTTGGGTAAGAAATTTTCCTAGACTTGGCAGCCTTCCATAACACTGATCCTCGTGCTCAAAGGTCAAATCCGCACACAATGAGGGGCGGGTGCCAATGAGCCAGTCCAAGTGCTGAAGCGTCATTTGTAAAAACATTTCGAGAGTGGGTGCGTCTTTAGAGTATGCATATATATACATATTTTATTAAAGATGTATAGATAAATTCATTTTTTTTAAATAATTTTTAATTTTTGTATGCATCAGTTTCATGATAATCACCTCGATTTAAAGTATTTATAATAAACAAAAGAAACAATAGTAATTTCTTTATTGAGTTACAAAAGTTTTTACCTAAATTTTTTTAACAAAAGACGTGTTATTATATATTTTAATATCATAATAATAAATGTGCCAACTAACTATTGGTTCAAATTAAAGTTTCAAGATTTAATTATTTGAATTTGAAGATTTAACCATAAATTAAAAGTTGACAAATGACGCAAGTTTCATCAAACCGTTCTATATTGTTCATTCATAATTGATAATGTGAATGCAATGGTGGGCTTGCATACACATACACCCACATGCAAACAAAGCTTTTATGGTGTTGCTAACCTCTTTTGGCATTTGTTTTCAGTCCCTCGTACGTACATGTTCCGTTATTTGTATAACAAGTACCACAACAACAAATGTTTCCAATGTGACATACGTAGGGTGCAAACTCTATAACTAGTCCACGAGATAAAACCATTGTCACCAAGCTTCCTACCTCTCATCAGATTTGAAACTCCTCCAAGATCATACGGAACCTCCTCCCATCTTTGCTTCTCTGCGCCTGTGACGTGGACCCTCCTCAAACGATCGTCTGTTTCATGCCTGAAAAAAAAAAACCTAAGACGTTAAACTTTAGATCATAGTGAGGTTCATTGCAAACCATGAAGGTGCACTACAGGCAATCATTCAAAAAAGAATGGAATGCCATTTAAAGACTTGCTTGTCGACGTAGAGCTGCAAATGATCAGGACCATAGATTTGTTTCTTTTGCTTGACTTGGAGGTGGCCCTCAAGGCCTCCATCAGGGGACTCCTTTGTGGAGATCAGATGGTAGCCTTTGCCAAACTTGGTAATTGGGATGGTACTGGAGGCTGAATTTCCACCAGCAACGCATAGAATCATCAATACAAGAAGGATAGGCATGATCAGAGTGGGTAATGGGGGAAAAGTGGCCATCATGATGATCAGTGAGGAGTGAAGAGAAAATGGTGATCACTGGCCACTGAGGGAGCGTATGCTAAGTGTTGGAACTCTGAGTGTATGTCAGGGTCTGACATATATATATATATATATATAGAGAGAGAGAGAGAGAGAGAGAGGAAAAATGAAGGGAAGAGTCATAGAATACATGTGAGGTTGATGAGGTTGCTACGGCCTCTTGCATTACTATTGAAAAAAAGATGAAGGGAAAATCCATAGTCGACCTAACCTTCTTTTACCTAACCAAGTTTTTCTTTCTTTAAATTTTTTTTGTTCTTGGCTACAGGGTGTTATTCGACCTATTAATCCCTTGAATTTGTATAGGACACTGTGCACATAAACAATATAAATTTTATGCATTTGCATGAATGATATTCAGTTATAAACAACATGAGAAGAAATCTAATTTGAGATTTCATATTTGATATGATGATCAATCGATCACTAAACCATGATTGATACTTTTAGCATCCTAAAACTGTAAAACAGTAAATTTGATTACTAAAAATGTCTCAATAGCAAAAAATGGCCTAACTGCCACACGTCACTCGTACAAAGTCTGTAATCAAGTTTTTCTTATTCACTTATATGCACTTTTCACAGATGGAACGAACATCTGCATTCTAAATGATAAGATTGTTCAAAAGATATTCCATGCAAGAACAAGAATGCATAGTGCACCCCAATGCATACAGAAAGGAATAGAAGAAGTGATTTTATCAGACGATTAGTGGCGTACAGATATGCAGCAGCTCTGTCAGTTGAAGAGAGAGAAATATTTGTTTTATTTAAATCACTTCAAAACTTTTTCTTTTTCTTTTTTATTTTTCCTTTGTTCCCTCTATACGACTTGGTTGTTTTTTGTAGGGCAATTTAAAATTTTGTCCAGAATAATGTAATAGTGATATTTTTATAATAAAAAATTATTATGATAGATAATTTATTTTAAAATAAAAGACACTCATTCAACCACATTACTATAATAAAAAATTAAATTATTAAAACCATGTAAAAACCTAACATATTGAATCCCCTTTTGGAGAAGACGGGGCCCGTGAAGACGGGACAACAGGCATGTGGTGGAATAGTAGTCTAGATATTGGGTCCTATAGCAATTTAACCATCAGAACTCGATAAAACATTAGCTTATGACACCTCAAAATTTATGACATCTCAATGCAATCTAGTTAGCCAGGATTTTGGCTTTTCTGAAGGAGGTTAAGGATTCGATTCTCCCTCTTTACATTCTTTCTCTGGTTTAAGTCCTTCCTTTTGTAATCCCTTTTAATGAACCCAAAAAAAAATACTTGAATTTTCATACTCTAGCTAGGGAGTTATGGAATGACTAAAAAAAAAACCTAATCTGATTTGATTTGTTTTATTTATTGAAGTCATCAGTGCTTCTCGTTGTGAAGTCTTCATTTCAAAACTATACCCACAACAAATAACAATGACATGTCTCTCTCTCTCTCTCTCTCTCGTTTACGCGTGGCCCCATGACTTCTTAACATAGATAGCTATGTAGATGTGTGTATGGATACACGTACTATATCACTTTTTAATGATTTAGATCCAATGTTTTCAAGTGTTTTAACCTTTCACAGCCAAAATGGAAATTATTTGTTGAGAATGGAAGCGGCATCTATCTGTCAGATAAATCATGGGTTCAAATCAAGAACCTGAATGGGGAAACCATTTCCATTCGGGTGAAAGGTTATAGTTAACTTATTTATGGCACCTATAATACCTATGGTGATTGAAGAAGATGCTCCTGCTGGTGGTTTGCCAGTAGGGATAAGTTGGTTTGCTTTATAAAAAGAAGATATCTATGAATGCTTACGGCTTACCCATGATGATGATGAATGCTATGGCTCTTCCAGGGAACTCTTCATCTAAAAGGTTGGTGTTCAGTTGGATGCTGTGCAATTGTTTTTATCCATTCTCAGCTTTACATCTATATATATCCATCCATACATAAAAGTATCTTCAATCACTTTGCGGGCAGAACACCAAATTGAGACACATCAATGCTTTTCTTATTTTATTTATATTAAATAATCTTTTGTAGATATTATAGCAAATAAGGAAAGCTGAAAAATCATTTTCCTTTCCGAACTCTCCACTCCAATCTTCTGAATCTAAGCACATCCAGTGAATTGCCCCAGAGGAAAATACTGAATCATTTTTTTTAGTGGTTGATATCCATTCTTCTGCTTGCTCGTAGATGATTTTTCTCAGCAGCCAATGTTTACATTCTTGAAAAAATATTGCTCGGGTATCAATTGAACATGTCACCATCTTTAGTTGTTACTTAGAACTTGGAGACAAAATTTTCCTCCTCCTGTCCTGGGATAAGGGATCTAACACCAATTGAATTTGTTTCTCTCGTGTAAGAAAAATAAGAAGTACTGATGTTTTGCAATTTTGTATCTCTCTTGTGTAATAAAATATTTACACTAATAATTTATCAAAGTTAAACTCTTGATAAAATCGATCTTTATCCCATTGGAAACTAAGAAAACTTGCATCTTTTTTTTTTTTTAATGGCATCTACAGTGACATCTATGATAAAGTGCAAGGTTTTGAATTCGCACCTTGCATTGCCAACTTTTGGACCTTTCCGTGTCTCTTGCATGTTCCCACTTATAGCTTTATGAGTGATGCTTGGAAACATCATTGGATGATTTTGTCCCCATCAACATCATGGAACTTTTGAAGAAGGGTTCTTCTGAGCATTGTATAGTCTTTGAAGAAGGGGTTTTAATCTAAGCTTGGAAGCAACTTCCTGATACATTTGTGCCAGTTCAAGCTCTAGTGGCTTAACGAATTTTTTAGTGCAGTGGTAACTACCCTTAAGAGGCATAAAATTGTCGTATCTTATCAAATTGATTAAAATACCAAACATTTTAACCTTTTAACATAAATTTCATATTTAACTCTAGACCTCGACAAGAGCATGCTGAAATTTCCTTCTATGATGCCATTGATCAAATCAGCAGATTTGGGTCACTTTCTGATTCATTTATTCACCACAATCTACTTTTGGTCACAATGGGGGGAACATACCCTGGGACGTGCCTCCTCATCTGTGCCGTTAATTAATAATGCTCTGAGTGAATTGTTTTATGTGTTTGTGAAAGATACCACTCTAGCCATTGGTGAATTGTTTCCTGTGTTTGTGAAAGATACCACTCTATATATAATCATCATCTCCTGTAAAGATAAGCGTCATTAGAGACTGTAATAATCGCATGCATGTATCAAATCACCAATGGCTTGTGCCCTCCTGTTTTCAGCTCTGTAAAGCTTAAATCATTGCTATTGTTTTTTGTTACCTTTTTGTTTATTTTTTCTTTTTTTCTTTTTCACCTCTTCATGCAGCTTCAAACCTTACTACTATATCTTTTTCTTTGATTATCTCTGCCTTAAATTGAATGAATGAGTTATAAATCGATCATTTTATCTTCGGTGGGGAAAGGGAGGACAGGAGGGGGACCCCATTGGTCACGGACTTAGTATTTAGGGGGGACCCGTTACTCGGGGGGAGGGGGGGACCATTCATCATGTAGCTTACAACATAAATTTAATGTTCCTTCTTCCCAACACCTACTATATATCTTTGAGCACGGACCTGGTAACGGGCACTGCCAGGGGAATGGCATCCAAAGCAAGAATAGCCATGTAAAAGGCCTTAAAGGATGGCATATATATATATATATATTGTTGCTCTTCATAGGAGGAGTTGAAACTCTATACTATGCAAATTTCATTGTTAGAGGTGGGTTTACTGCTATAGAGAGAGGGATCTCTGTGTCTTCCTCTGCCGGCAATGGTGATCCATCTCCTAATTCGGTGGTTGGGTGGTAGTCACCATTGCCAGCAGAGCAAGTCACAAAGATCCCTCTCGCCATAGAAGCAGACCCACATCTAGCAACAAAGTTCGCATGATATGGAGTTTCAGCTCCTCCTATGAACAGCACCAATATAGTACATATGGAAGCCAAAAGAATGAGAGCACCCATTCCAGGAACAGGCCTTTTACATGGCTATTCTTGCTTTGAATGCCATTCCCCTGGCAGTGCCCTTTGTGAAGGTTAGCCTGCTGAAGTATTTTGTGAATGCCATGCCATTCCTCGCCAAAATGTTTCACAACCTTATCGGATTTGTGGTTTCCAAAACCCGAGCTGAAGTATTTTTCCCCGAATCAGTTTTCTGTTGCAGTGACTCGAGTTGAAGTCTGCTTTGTCTGCGCAGGACCCGTTCCAAACAGGAGGCACTGGCTAAAGTCAACAGTGAAAAACAGAGTATAGAACAGACTCAACAGAGAAGGGTGCCCTCTACCTCTAGGAGAAAGGAATGATAAGACTCCAAATGCAGGGTATAGAACGGAGTTGAAGGTTGCTCTGTTTTCATGGAGCAAAGAAACTTCAACAGATGTATATGACGTGGCACCTCAGGTTGTGTTGACTCAGGAACCACTTACATTACATTCATACCATTCACTGAATTTAGTTGGTTAATCAATTTTCTTGAGTTCTTTTTTTTTTTTTTTTTTTGGGTATCTACCATTTATTTGTAGAGTCAAGGGGGAAAAAAAAAATGAAGAAACATCATAAACCTTGCAGTTGATTAAATGAATGTGGAAGGTTTGCTGTCTCTAAATAGTATTTTTTGCTACCCGAAACGCAGCATACTCTGGAAAATTTACATTGATTTGCAATATTTTTGATTCATAATCATGCGTTATTAGAAAATCCATTGACACGGATAGATCATATGCATTAGATCAACCGCAAATAGGAACGGTTTTGTTTAGCAGCAAGTGGAAAAACAATAAATCTTCCTTTCAAAGAAATATTTCTAAGCATAGTAGAAAGTCCATTGTATTATATATCTTAATCCGGAAGTAATGGGTTTGAAAACAGAGCATTTAATCACAATGACACTCACTTTTCCAATGGAGGAAAATGGCAGTATTTTCAGATGTATTAGTTGTATAACCATTGTTGTCGGCTCTAAGTTTGAGTTAATATTCCAATTTGCACCATTAGCCTTTAAACTTTATTTGAGGTGGAGTTGCCAATGCATATAGTTTATTGGTTTCAAAACTTCAGGTGAATCGTTGGTTTAACCCTTTTCTTTTAGTAGAATGATGTCTACTGAATATCACGAACTCAGCTCCATAGCTTGAAAAAGTTCTCATAAATTTTTCGATGGTTATTCTTAGAGGAGAACTTAATTGATGTATATGGATTTCATCTAACCTTAGAGGAATTCCTCCTGCCTTATATACGTGGTAGTGTAACATTTGACTATGTATTTAAATTTATGTTTTTATTTGAGTGTCTTTTACAATATAGCAATCTGATGAATAGTGTCTAAAATTTAAAAAAAGTTTAATAAAATTATTAATACGGATAAGACTAAACTGAATTTCTTGAGCTAGGTCCTTCTTAAGAGTCTTCAAAAACAGAAAAGAAAAAAATACAAAATAAGGAGGGTCCAAGTAGGGACGGAACTAGGTGTGGACAGTGAGGGGGCATGACCCCCTTACTTTGACAAAATTCTGTTTAGATCCTCTAGATTTTAGGTATTTATGATAAGTAATAATATGTTGATCCTCCCAAAATTCAAAAAAAATTACGTTGACTTGCCAAAATTCAAAAAAATTTTACCTTGGCCCCCTTTGTAAACTTTTTAGTTCTGTCCCTATGAGAAATTATTATATCCAACTCTATGTTTCAAACTCTTTTCTAACATGTCAGTTCTCATAAATCAAGCATATATGTTTGGAACCCTAAAATAATTGCTCATTTGTTTCTCTGCCGTGTGTTAATTGTCATTGTAATTGGGATTACAGGAGAGGTAGGTCAATGTTAAATATATTCATTTGTAGTGAGGCATTTTAGTAAATCTAAGATTAGAAGAGTAACACCAGTAAATAATTTTTTAATTAATTAATTATTGTTAATGATGTTTTGTATAGTTGTACAAAGTATAAGTAAAAGTAGAATTTACAATTTTCTACACCTTATATAACCAGACAAGGTACTATTTTTGGGTACACAAACTGGATATACATATAGGCTATTACAAGCATCTGCCAAGGAGAATTACTTGTCAACACGACACAATCATCTACTCAAGACCCTAAGTCCCACCGAACAATTATGCAAACTTGAACTCAAGCATTGAATGAGAAAATTCGAGTACTTATTTACTGAACCAACTAATTGATGGTCATTTCTAACCACCTTATCCCTCCACTATTACAAAGTCGGCCCACTGACCCTAGGAGCTTGAGAACCCATCAAGCTATCACGCCCAACTAGCTCAATCCTAAGGATGACATAAACAAAAGGATCCACCTAATAGGAATTTGATGGCCTGTGGGTTGGGCTGGAAGCCCCAACAAAAAAATGAAGTAAAGTGGACTCATGAGCCCAAAAAAAAACCAACTAAAATCCTACTTATTGCACCTTTCCCTATTGTGCATTTTAGTACCACCTTGAGCAGGGGCTCTCGGTAACATGGGAAAGGGCATTGTATGACTATGACCTCACAAATTTAATTTACAAATGGCTCTTATGATTTTTATATTTTGAAAGTGATGCATGATAGTCATTTAAAAGTATGAAAAAGAAGTTTCGGAATTTGGGTCATGAAACTTTTATCTATACAATAAAAATATTGGTGACATTAGCTTTTAGAATTTGGATTTTTTTCTACCTGTTAAAATAATCGTAGATAGATAGATGGACAGGTAGAACAATGGGTAAGAGTATTTTAATTTAGTATAAGAAAAGATGCTTTGGATTGTGTGGTTTATTTCATTTGAATATTGTGTTTTTTTTTTTCTAGTAACTAAGCTGACCCAAATAAACTTAGATTAGTACAAAAGTCCTACGGTGATATCTACTCCACACGTGGTTTGAATCAACTTATTTGATTTATTTTTTTCACTTAAAATGTGTTAAATTTATATTTTTAACTAGCAAATATAAAAAAATTTATGAAAACAGTCACAAGCCACTTAAATAGTTCAACTTATAAGTTGACCAAACGAGAAATTGACAGAAAAGCAACGCATTGTGTAAATAAAAGTTTATTTGTAAGCTCTTTGAGCAAAACTAAAGTGTCAAAAGTTCATATTATCTTCAAATAAGCTCTCTTTTATGGGTCTTGCTAATATGCTTAAGATACATGTTAAGCATGCATTGTTTAGTTGTATAATATGAGGGGTTTATATTTTTTTTACAATTTATAACGTTTGTACAACTAGACAATTTATGCTTAAAATGATAACATTTGTTATCTTTTATTGACACTTTTTTCAAAGACCATACATGTAAAACATTATTTTCACAAATATCACTACTAGGCCTTCTCACTTTCATACATTAGGCCCATCATTGAGTTGCATAATTTTAGTGTTTCATTACTTGACTAAAACCTTGCCAACAACGTACCAACTAACCCATCTAAAAAAAACATACCAAGTAACAAAATTCTTCGACATTTTGGAAATATCTCGAATTATGTTGCTATTTTCATCAAAGGAATGTATTTTATATCCATATTGCATATTTTAACAATTTTTAAATTTTTTCAACTTTTATGTATATTATATATTATTCCTAAATGTTTTTTTTTTAATTTCTGGAATTATTCAAAATAATTGAAGCATATCAACTCATATTTTTGAAAACTTTAAATATAAATCTATTTCTAACCAATTTTTAATTCTTTTATAAACAAATTACAAATTTTTCTCCCAATTACTCCAGAATCATGAATTATTAAGTTATACAATGGGTGATATTCATATTTTTACTGTACAACTCTATTCATGCATGTTTGTTTAACATCTACCTTCAAAGCACAAATTAACATTTACTTTTTAAATAAGGCTGATGGAATAAATAACAGGAGATAAAAGGTTCATAATAGCTTCCATTTGAATGTTTCAATGATGGCTCATTCAAACTACCAGGGTCATCTCAACAAACTTGGCCCAAATGTGCTGACTTCAACATCGTCATCCAGAGGTCCTGAAGGTTCTTATTTTTGTCCATTAATAACATCATATAGTTAGCTTTGTTGGGCCTCATTCTCATTTTGTTATGGAAGCTAACTAAAATAACGTCATCCAGAGGCCAGGAATTCATCTTGGGGGACAAGAACATCTCTATAAAATAATTTTCAACTAATAATGCAAGCTAGATTTAATATGTCAGAAAAATTCTTTATAGCATTAGTTTACACTCAAGAAAAAATCGAGCTGTGTTTTTATATCTAAATTTTATTCAAAATCTCAATAATTAGGTATATATAAGCATAGGAGTTGGGCCATAGTCAAAACAAATCACAATTAAATAAAAAATAAGCCCAAATAGCACAATCATAGGCCATAATATATAAAATTGTAAATGAAAAATACCATTTTATTATGAAAGTTATTTTTTTTCCTTGATTCTATACTAAATATAATATTTTTTAAAATTGGAGCGGGGCCACTTTAATATGTTAAAAAAATTTTGCCTAATTTTTACTACATCTAATAAGGTTCTTTAAATATTAGAGGGCCATGGCCCCTTCGGTCAATACACGGCTTCAGCCATGATTGCGTACTAATAGAGTTGAATAATTGGCACTCAAAGACTATCACCTAAGAAAAACCGTAGCCCCTTCTACGGAAATGAAGAAGCCGGAGCCTCGCTAAGAAAAATGAACAAAGAAAAGCAAAGGTAAAAGAGAGCTGAGAAAAAAAGAGAAACGGTGGTAGGTGAGTCGTCTATGAACCAATAGGAGTTGCAGAACTCATGATTTCTTGCCAAGGGCAAGAGTTGTTTCAAAGTACTTGGTCTGATAATTGTTTTGGCTTGTATGAGATAGGAAAGTATACAAAATTTGAAATTAATCAAGATACGCGCAAGTTGATTTGAACACTCGATTAACCAAAAAAAAAAAAAAAATACTGACTCATTTGAAGCACAGCTCAACACTAATTTATGAACCAATAACAAAATATTGAAGGATAAATGAGTCATTTGAAGGAGGACCGAAAATCAAGAGTAAATAGGCAAAAGACATACTTTTGTCAAAATTTTAAGAGTAATGCTAGAGTTTTCAGTTTTTTTTCACCAGATTATCATTATGGATATACATAAGGTGATAGGGTTCACATTATTTAATATATGTGAGGTTCACTTACTTGTATTTATCTATGATGATAATTCGGTAGACAATGACTATAACATTTTTTAAATTTTAAATTAATATAAATGTGTATATATACATTTGTATCCTTCTTTTTTTTTTTTGGGTCTGAATATACATTTGTATCTGAAAGAAGGTATGGCAAAAAGAGCATCTATCTGGAGCCCCAAGCCTTGTAGGTTTTGACCAATCAATGGGTCGGGCTGGGTTAGCCCATGGCTAAATTTTTGAAGCCCAATCCCAGCCATGGGCCTATAAATATGGGTTCACAGGTCGGGCTTGGCCCATATGGGCTAATGTGGGGGTTGATTGGGGTTTTTTTTATTATATAATCTTTAAAATTAATTGGAAAAAATAAAAACTTATAATATAAAGTTTGAAAGGACATTATATCAACTAATCACGCTTATTGAGTTATTAACAGTTATGTATATATTGATGCAGTCCATTTAGGATTTTCTAGTACAAAGCCTAAAACAGTTTTAGCATAAAAGAAAAGAATGTCTAAAAATTTAATAAGGAAATAGTAACACTGGTTTTAGATAATTATTGGGCCACTAAATAAAAAGAAAAAGAAAAGACGGAAGGAAGGGAAAAGAAGAAAAGAAAAATACAAGTGAATCTTATGAATCATGTTATTTATTTTGTTATTTTGCATTATTGTAAGTGAATAACATCAGGTTGATTTCAAAAATCTTTTCATTTTGTTTTTTATTTATTAGATAGGAAGTATCTCATAAAAAAGTTGAGGGAAAAAGAATTTGTCTGCTTCACTTTCACTTTTTTTTTTTTTAAAAGTACATTTATCTTCAAACATATCACATTGTGGATTCATATAAGCTGAATTTAGTACAAGTGTTTTGGGCTAAACACTAGTGTTAATTGGAAATTTTCAAAATTATGGTGATACATCATACATGTCTCATAAAAAATACAAAAATTTAGGCTTGACGGACCAAATTAGGCCTTTCCGCAGGCCGCCCACAGGCTATTTGGAGGGCTAAAAATGAGCTAGGGTTCGGGCTACGACCCACTCACTAACCAAAACTTTAGGCCCAGGCACAACTCCTCCCTCCTGGGGCTGGGCCGGGCTATGCTTCTGGTTCGGAGCAGGTTTGATGACCCTTATTGAGGATCCTTTAGTTAGTACTGCATTCAAGCAGGCTATGTCTTGAATTTAAAATTTGTTGAGAGAAAAGAAAAAAAATAAGAAAATGAGGGAGGGAAGCTATATAAATTCTTTGATGTTGTGTGGGCCTGTTTGATACCATTTTCGCTTTCAAAAATCTAATAAAATAAAAAACAAAACATGTTTGGTAAAATTTTTGTTTTATTTTGTTTTCAAAAAACCAAAAACACGAAACAAAAATTGGGCTAAAACGGAAAACAGCAAAAATAATGTTTTTTCATGTTTTCAAAACACAAATGGGCACGACAAATACTCCATTTTTTTATTTGCTTCGAATCCCACTCGCAACAAATTCTTCTAGATATGTATATATATATAAAGGGTATGATTTATATATACATATGCATCCAAAGTGATATTATTGTTTAGTGTTTTATATTTAGATTTGATATAACAAAATCAAAATAACATGGATTTGAATCAAGAACCTGAATGAGGAAAATTGAAAAAAGGCAGGGGTGGCTGGGAATGTAAGGGCATCTATCTGGTCAGATAGAAAACATGGGTTTGAATCAAGAATCTGAATGAGGAAAATATTTGGATGGGTTACCTTTCATCCATTCTAACTATGGGTGAAGAAGATGAATGCATGCATGCATGCTCCCGATGGTGCATGGTTGCCCCAGTAGCCGTTTCGGGTGGGATGACAAGCCCAGGCCAAGAGAAAGCCTCACATGCAATACTGCTTAGCCGGTTCAATGCCTGTGTAAAGACTGGTCAGGTGCTTGCCAGTTGCCACACCCACTCCATGATGGTGATATATATAGCTCTTCCAGGGAACTCTATGTTGTCTTTACTTCTTTTTTATTTTTACCCATTTTCAGCTATATATATACACACACACAAAACAAACATCATCTTCTTCATTCTATGGCAAACAACTCTGTGATAACAACAGCTTAGCTTTGAAGCTATGCCTTCTGCACAATTATTCACCATTTCATTTTTTTCAAATTCGGAGCCTTTGAATAATGATGCCTTTCCTAGCTAATTTGTTTTTCCACATCTTGCCTTCCCCATCCCCTTCTCTCTTTTCCCCTTAGTTTATGAGATTGTTCTTGAAAAATTGACAAAACTGTTGGTTGCTTATTGTTTCATAGTTCTAATACTAAATTTTAATGCAGGGACCATGTGAATTTTGGGGTGCTGAATGTTTACAGTACAAAGTGGGGACCAAAGCTTGATGATCAACTTCGGTGTTGAAGGTGTCCCTCATTTGCATTCTTGGACAAACAGAGTAATTTATTAACCTTCTCATGGTTTATAACCCTCTCTTCGATTCCTTGTATGCAATTTAAGAACACTTAATTCTCTCTTAGAATTTTTGCATCCTGATTGAAGGAACTTGGGCACTCCATGGTCATAAAGAGCCTGGTCCATCTTTTAAGCCAGCAATTCCAGCTAGTTTAAGGCTATAGTATTGCATACTAATAGAGCTGAACTTAGGACCTGGGGGATATTTGCAGACTTGATCTAACTTCTGTAATAAGGTGCCAAAAAGGATTAAAATGAGAGAGAGAGAGAGAGAGAGAGAGAGAGAGAGAGAGAGAGAGAGAGAGAGAGAGAGAGAGAGAGAGAGTTATTTTCTACTTGGTCCCCTCTCTAAAAAACAAAAGAAGAAAAAAGAACTCGTAGGCAAGAAAATAATGGATGTGTGTTATGGTTGAACGTCACTTTTCAATTTCTATATACGCTTATTGTTTGTAGCACCTCAAAAATTCATGTACTAACAGCCCCTCACAGAGTAACTAATGCTTACATTAGAAAAAGAGCAAGTGTCATCTTCTTTCTCTGTTGGAGACTGAATGCCATTGTGCACAGACTAAGATGGACCTTTCAATATACCTAGAAATAGGTACCACTGTCTCATTGTGTCATCATGCTTTGCCACTGCTTCAACACCTATTGCAAGAATGTCAGCCTTTAAGCTAATATAAAGCGCTTGCACTGTCCCACCATCTCTCTTATAATTATCAGTATTACCAGGCCACCGTTACTACCACTAATGGCTAAATTGTCATTACCCAGATTCAATTTCAGAACATATTAACTAAAGTTTTACATGTCAGATTAGTGTTTGATTAATCTGAGGACGAGAGCATATTAAATTTGATTACAACCGAAAATAATGAAAGTAATTTGGTGGAGCCCCATTTATGTATAACCAAAACCAACTATGTCTATTTAGATGTATGAGTGATTATATGTTAAGAAATGGTTTCTCAAATATAGGCTGACCATATATGTCAAGAAATATTAGTGTAGCACATCAAACATCTACCTCATATTTTGAAATCCTTTAAGTTCCATGCATTGGCAACTCCACCTCAGATAAAGCCTGATGGCTAATATTACAAACAGGCATCTGTAACTCTAATTAGAGCCCAGTAACCATGGTTACAACTCATAATCACATTTGAAAATACTGTCATAATATTCCTGCTCTTTTTTTTTTTTCCTCCTCAAATCCATTGCTTTCGGTTTAGATTTGATAAAATAATGGACCTTCTACTATGTTTAGAAATAGTGCTTTGCATAAAAAAATTTAACACTTTTTCCACCTCCATCTACTATGATCAAATGCATTTATATTTGAAATTGATCTATCTAATGCATGATCTATCTGTGTCATTACTCATAAGCATGATTATGATTGATTTCAAGTATGTTGCGTTTCGGATACGTAAAATACTAATCAGAGGCTGCATATATACCTTCCACATTAAGCTGAACATTGCAAGTTCTGGAATGTTTCTGCAATTTTCTTCTTCTTAGTCACTCGTGACTCTAGAAATTATAGATTCCAATAAAAACCTCATAAATTGATTAAACAGCTGTATTCAGTGAATAAGATAATGAAACATCAGGCTAAAGTTCAGTAGGTGGTTTTTGAGTGAGCTTTGGCTCAAACTACAATACTCAATGTCTACTAAACAAGTTGAAAAATTCACAAACTTCTGTGAAGAATTTTGGCAAGGGGAATCTGAGTGACAAGGTTATGTGTAGACTGGGAAACCATAAGGGTAAAGAAGTGACAAGGTTATGGGTAGGCTGTGAATTCATAATAGCCTCATATAGCTAGTTTACAGTCATTTTGGTTGCTAGCCCATTTTAAGCCACTGTTAGTCCCAAAGCTCCCAGTAAGCGAAGATGCAAAATAATTCCTTAAGTATCGTGAGTTATTTTTGTCCTTGCAGAATCATTTGCCCAATCAAAGGTAAGGGCTGCCCATGCTTTGGACCACCATACCGAAAATCATGTAAATAAGGCATTCTAGTCTAATATTATTTTAGTGGAGGATGAAAAATATTCCTTCTCATTTCCTTTCCCCCCTACAGATTCCAAGCAACAAACGAAGCATTATCTCTGATTTTCCTTTTACCTTCTCTTGTTTAATTTGTAAAACTTGCTGCCAAACGAAACCTAAGGAGCCACATTATAAATAGAAGTTGAAGTGGCTTTGCTCCTCACTCCCTCCATATCCAGTCCATCAATCCTTTGCTGCAGGTCTGCAATGGCCTCCTACCATTTTCCTTCCCTTGTTCGTTTATTGCTGCCAAACACAACCTTAGGCGCCTCATTATAAATATTAGTTGAAGTGGCTTTGCTCATCACTCCCTCCATATCCAGTCCATCAATCCTTCACTGCAATGGCGTCCTACCATTTTCTCATTTCTCTTCTCTGTGTAGTGTTACTCAATACCGTCACCGGAACTCGAATGTCCAGTTACATTATTTTCTTGCACAGTCATTCAACCATCTCTCGGCTTTCTCATGAGGCAGAGTGGCTGGAACACCGGATTTTTTACACCTATGATGTCTTACAAGGCATGGCGGCGAGGTTGACAGAGGAAGAAGCTCACTTCATTGCCAACGTTTCGGAGTCACAGCGGTGTTGCAAGATGAAGCCACTGTGCAGCTTCACACTACCCACTCGCCAGAATTTCTGGGCCTCAACGCTTATCATGGCCTTTGGAAAGAGTCTAACTTTGGCAAAGGTGTCATAATTGGCTTTGTGGACACTGGGATATGGCCAGAAGCTGAAAGCTTCAATGATGCAGGACTTGGGCCAGTGCCTGCTGGTTGGAAGGGTTCCTGCGAAGCCGGAGAAGACTTCAACTCGAGTCTCTGCAACAGAAAACTGATCGGGGCTAAATACTTCAACACGGGGCTAGAACACCTGAAATCTGACACGGTGGTGATACATTTCGGTGAGGATTACGAGTCGCCACAAGATGGAAGTGGTCATGGCACTCATACAGCTTCTACAACGGCTGGTGCCCCTGTTGAGCATGCTAACCTCTTCGGATTCGGAAAGGGCACTGCCAGGGGAATTGCATCCAAAGCAAGAGTGGCCATGTACAAGGCCTGTAATGGAAGGAATGGATGCTCTAATTCTGATTTATTGGCTGCCATGGAAAGTGCAATAAAGGATGGTGTCCATATATCGTCACTCTCCATAAGTGGAGTTGAAACTCCATATTATGAGAACATGATTGCTCCTCACTCCCTCCATATCCAGTCCATCAATCCTTAGCTGCAAGTCTGCAATGGCCTCCTACCATTTTCCTTCCCTTGTTCGTTTATTGCTGCCAAACACAACCTTAGGCGCCTCATTATAAATATTAGTTGAAGTGGCTTTGCTCATCACTCCCTCCATACCCAGTCCATCAATCCTTCACTGCAATGGCGTCCTGCCATTTTCTCATTTCTCTTCTGTGTGTAGTGTTACTCAACACCGTCACCGGAACTCGAATGTCCAGTTGCATTATTTTCTTCCAAAGTCATTCAATCATCTCTCGGCTTTCTCATCAGGCAGAGTGGCTCCGGATTTTTTACACCTACGATGTCTTACAAGGCATTGTGGCGAGGTTGACGGAGGAAGAAGCTCACTTCATTGCCAACGTTTCGGGAGTCACAGCGGTGTTGCAAGATGTATCCACTGTGCAGCTTCAAACTACCCACTCGCCAGAATTTCTGGGCCTCAGCACGAATCTTTGCCTTTGGAAAGAGTCTAACTTTGGCGAAGGTGTCATAATTGGCTTGGCGGACACTGGGATATGGCCAGAAGCCGAAAGCTTCAATGATGCGCGACTTGGGCCAGTGCCTGCTGGTTGGAAGGGTTCCTGCAAGTTGGAGAAGACTTCAACTCGAGTCTCTGCAACAGAAAACTGGTCGGGGCTAAATACTTCAACACGGGGCTAGAACACCTGAAATCTGACAAGGTGGTGATACATTTCGGTGAGGGTTACGAGTCCCCACGAGATGGAAGCGGTCATGGTAGTCCTACAGCTTCTACAGCCGCTGGTGCCCCTGTTGAGCATGCTAACCTTTTCGGATTCGCAAAGGTCACTGCCAGGAGAATTGCTCCCAAAGCAAGAGTGGCCATGTACAAGGCATGTAATGGAAGGAATGGATGCTCTAATTCTGATATATTGGCTGCCATGGAAAGTGCCATAAAGGATGGTGTCCATATATTGTCACTTTCCAATAAGTGGTGTTGAAATTCCATATTATGAGAATATGGTTACTAGAGGTGGATTTGTGGCCATGAAGAAAGGGATCTTTGTAACTTGCTCTGCTGGCAATGATGGTCCATATCCTAGTGTTGGAAAAATGCTGTATAATATCTCCAGTATAATAAAGTGAAATTAGCAATATTAAATAAAGTGTGTGAAATAATGTAACATGGTATACTCGATAATTCATATGTGAAAATGCAATATAATAGATAAAGAAAGGCTGATCAAGTTGAGTGTTTCACATTCTTTTTTAAAGACAGATCCGCCCCTCACACAGGTGCTCATGCGTTTAACAGGTGTCCATCTCTATAATAAAATGATCACGACACTGACTAAGTAGCACTACAATATTCAGGTCCAGGCAAATCAAACGTCAAATTCTACTCTCTCAATTTACAGTATGAATGTAATATGTATGAAGGAAAACAGAAATTTTTTTTTGTCTAATTGAACACAAAATTATGACAGTAAATTTCATACAGAAACCAACATCGTTTCTGACAAAATCAATATAGCATAATAACAAAAGACAATATTTTTCACGTTGGAAAAATATTGTAATTCTATAGAATTTTAATACTGAAATTCAATACAGAAACATAGAACAAAGTGGTTGAATTTCCACTGAAATTCACTACACAACATATTCAGAAATTAATCTGAAAACACGAACCGGTAAAACATAGAATTAACCGGATAGAAAAACTTGGATAGAAACTTGTACAGAATTTCTAAGTCTGAAAGTGAAGATAAAATCGATCAAAAAAGACTGACTGAACAGTTAAGAAGTTGCCTGGAACAGTTACTGAAAAATGCACAAAATCATGCCAAAATTTGGGTAGCACTTCACCGGAAAAAGAGAGAGACGAAACAGAATATATAAAAACGGTTATTAAATTCGGAGGGAAATCTTTCTGTATATAGAAAAATTCGCACCCCTTCGAAAACGATGCCAGCCAAATGCGCCCTTAAGAAGGGTCACGACCGTTGGAATTTAAATTTAAACCTGAACTGGTTCGGTTCTCACTTGGTTCACACACTTCTGTTTCAAATTACTGGGTCGAACCGCATCTAAAACTTAAATACTAAACTGGCCCTAGCCTATTTAATATTATTAAATCGCACTCGAACTCGAGCTGAGCCGGCCGGCAGGACGGGCAGGCGCACGTGTCTATGGAGTATTGGGTCAATTCATGGATTTCATAAGTCCTCCCCCTTCCACAAAAGTGAGGTGTCTCTTGCGGCTCAAACCCTTCTCCAAACCTAGGTTTTATATACCCATCAATTTTTCCATTGACAATCAATGTGGGATAGGCCTTTAATTCCACCCAATAATTATAGTCATAGTACCTACTTTGAAGACTATTATCTCATTCAAACCTACATGAATTTGAGTAAGTAGATGCCTGTTCTTCATCTCTTCATGGAGGAAAACACAAAACTCCTTGGGCTTACTAATAAGGACATGTGGGTCCCACCTTAAAAATAGCTCAAAGTTGGTGTGTCACACCAAATATTCCAACACCTAGTTCGGTGGTGAACACAACCCCATGGTTAACAACTGTGGGTGTTGGATCCATTGATCGTTCCTTCCCAGTAGATGTTGTGATCGGGGATGGACAAGTATATAAAGGTTCTTCACTCTATGCCATAAGTCACACAGGAACATATGCTTCTCCATTAGTCCATGTCGGTTTGTGTGACATCTTGCTGAAACCTCCTTATAATTTCACGGGGAAGATCATTGTCTGCTTCGAAGGTAGCATGAAAATTGCAGTCATTGTACAATTGGCAGGTGGGGCAGGGTTCATACGGGTGAATGCAAAGAATAGAGGAGAGGAACTACAAGCTGCAGCCTATTCGTTGCCTGCCACGAGTGTGGGCTTTAAAGAAGGAGAACAACTTGAAAGTTACATAAACTCCACAAAGAACCCAGTTGGAAGGTTCGTGTTCCATACTGTAACAAGTCTAGGAAAAGAAAGAACATCAGCTCTTACAAGCTTTTCCTCAAGAGGTCCAAGTTCAATAGCTGAAGAGATTCTCAAACCGAACTTTCTTGCCCTAGGTCTCAACATTTTAACAGTTGTTACTCCTATTGCAGCTCCAACAAACACTCCCCTCGATCCAAGGAGGGCTAACTTCAATATACTGTCGGGCACATCAATGGATTGTCCACATGTTACTGGCATTGTTGCCTTGCTCCACGCTGCTCACCCCAGTTGGTCATCAGCTACGATTCGATCTACTCTAATGACAACAACCGGAACCAATGATAATGAAGGTATTCCAATCATTAAATTAGAGGACCTGCAACCAACTATGGCACTGGGGATTGGATCTGGTCAGATCAACCTTGATCTAACTATAGATCCAGGGTTGATTTATGATATTGATGTTAGGGATTACATCAATTTCCTTTGCAGCTTGAATTACACGGATGACTAGATGAAAATCTTCGTCTGTAGGCCGAACCCCTGCTTAGGTTATGCTGGTTTGCCTGGGAATTTGAACTACCCATCATTCTCGGTGGTGTTCAAATTTGGCAATAACATCCAAGAGCTAAATAGAACACTTATGCGTGTTGGAGAGCTTCTGCCAGAAGTATACCAAGTCAGTATTATCAACCCGGTAGCTGAAAAGGTCACGATAACAGTCGAACTGTAGCACTTAACTTTCAGATATGTTGGTGAAAGGCAATTGTACAAGATCAAATTTGAGACCAACGTCAACGTTGAAGAAATGGCGTTCGGCTCCATCTTGTGGGCGACTAACAAACACTGTATTCAAAATCCCATAGCAATCACGTGGAGCATAGACTGTTATTCGGAGTCCTACAACCATTGCAATTATGTGGAGCATGAACTAGTGCTCATTTTGTTTGCATGTTGTTGAATGTTTTGTTGTCTAGTTATCTGTTATAGGAATGAATACTGCTCTGTCTTTTTTTTTTTGGTGTTTCATTAGGTTTTAGGCCCGATACTTGTGTCCATTTTCTAGAGTGTTGTCTAGGTTTTAGGCCAATTATTGTGTTCCTGTAATCCATTCAAAGTAATCTAATGAAGAATAACTTGATTTTGTCATGCAACCATATGGAACTCACCCAAATTTCCAGCTAGAATGAGGCTGCTCTGCTCAGTATATTCTACATACTTCGCCAAAGAGAACAAAGAGAAGAAAAAACTACCTTATTTCACCCCAAAAAAAAAAAAAACATTGATTATTTCAGCCAAAAATTGTCCTACAACAAAATAAAGAGACAACAGAAGAATAACACAGGAGGATAATAATATGCACACACTTCTATTTATAGAGGACTGATGTTGCCGCTCATATCCAAGATGTAAAGAATTGACCACCACAGAAAATTCTAATCCCATCAACTGCAGTAAAAGAATAGCACAAGCATGGTCATATATATGGAAAGAACGACCAATCACATCGTGAGAAAATTTTAGGAGCCCATGGATATTAGCAGTAAAATAAGATCAGAAAACAAGGATTAAGGGGTCAGAAAGCTTTGAGCAACTTAAAAACAAAAGAAAAAAAAGGGTACGTAAGAAATTTACACTAGGAAGAATTGGGTGGTTCATAAAAATTGAATATTAAAAAAAACCAACAAAAAAAAAGGAGTGTTCATAATTATCCATGAAGCATACAAGTAAAACAAAGAAAAAAAATTAAGTCTTTGAATTTAATTATTTCAACCCAATCATCCAACTTGAAATTGACTGTTGAAACCATCAGATGGAGGCATAGCTTGATTCCTTTGTCATCAGTTAATATAAATCGGAGAATGAGAGGAAGAGAGAAAGTAAAATAGCAACCAAAAAAAATCCCAGTTTCTTGCTTTCGAAACCAAAATCAAGCAATGTACAACAGCATAATGTAGACCCCACAACTAAAACTTGTACAATTTGATCCCTCTCTGTGGGCTTAATCAACTTCCAGAAAAGTACAAAAACGGCCCTTTTGCAGCCCATCCAAATTTCTCATTGTAAGCATAAAATCAATCATAAAACATGATTATAAATTATATGTGAATATAGAAACATCAATTTAATTCAAGATTCAAGAAGAATGCAAAACTTACTTATTTACTCTAGATTATTTGACCTCAATAAAGTAGCGGTTGTAATTCTGAAGAACACATGTTAGTGGCAAGTCTTCCTCTCTGTACCCACTTTTTGTATAACGAAATTTTATGAAAAACAGTCTGATGATAGAAGAGAGGGGACTTAACCTCTATATATATTAAAATCCTAGTCACATTGGGCCCCTTCATAAAAGGCTCAATTGACTTACCAGGCCCACACTAAATACCGTCAAACCGTATTAATTGAATAGGTGCACACTAGCCCCTGCATGACAGATCACAACTTTATCGGGCTTACCATGTTTGTCTCATCCATACCTGGATCCAACCCGTGTTTAGAAAAATAACCATAATTAATGTTAGCTCAATTTAGAATAGTCTAACATTCTCCCACTTGAGCAAACATTAATTGTAGTGTTGAACAAATTAAAAAAAAATTTAGAAAACGACTCTTGAGTTGGAACATAGAAATAACTGTATGTGGCCACAATTTTAAAAAACCAAGTAGGATGAGAAACAACATCTAAAACAATCCGGTCCAACAAGGCTATCAATATCGAACCAAGGCAGTCATTATATTATTAGTCCATGCAAGACCGCTCATGATTACAAATACTAATAATCCTATCAACATAGATCAAATGTGGTAGTGTGGTAGGAAAAAGCACTCCGTATGTGATCTCATAACAATACTAATCCTCAATCAATCCTTGAATTCTCTTTAACTGTATGCTCAATCAATAAGTAAGAGAATTCCTATGGTTTCCAATGAAACCAGCATGTCTTGCATAACTGTCTCGAGATAACTTTATGGTGCAAACACAAGACATATCCCGAATTGCTTAAGTTACACCAAACATAAGACTATCAATAAAACTAAATCATGAATACATTTATCCATATGATATACAAGCATCAAAAATATATATTCATGCATAAATGGCATCAAAGATAATCACAGAATAATTAAAAGTGTCTCATCACATAAAATCTGCCAAATAATATAAAGAAAACAACTCCCACTAATTAAGTACATCAAATGACCCAATTACACCCATGTCAGAAACATGTTTACTAAAAGTAACAGGCCTGAGTCCCTTGGTCAAAGGGGTCTGCCATCATTTTTTCTGTATCAATGTGCTCAATGATGACGTCACCTTTCCTTACTAAATCTTTAACAAATAGATACTTAATCTAAATATACTTAGACCCACTAGAACTCTTATTATTCTTAGAAAAGAATACGACTGCACTATTGTCACAAAAGATTTTCAATGGTCTAACAATGGAATCAATCACCTTAAGTTCTGTAATGAAATTCCACAGCCAAACAACTTGGGTTGTAGCTCCAAAACAAGCCACAAACTCAGCATGCATAGTAGAAGAAGCTGTAAGAATCTGCTTGACACTCTTCCATGAAATAGCTCCTCCAGCTAGCATAAAAACATATCCTGAAGTAGATTTCATGTCATTCACACATCCAGCAAAGTTTGAATTTGAATAACCAATAACCTCAAGATTCTCCACTCTTCTGTATACAAGCATATAATCTTTCGTTCTCTGCAAATATCTCATGACTTTTTTTGTAGCCACCCAATGATCCATGCTAGGGTTAGAAAGATATTTACCAAGAACTCCCACAACAAAAGCAATATCCGGCCTAGTACACACCTGAGCATACATAAGACTCCCAACTGCACTAGCCTAAGGAACGTTTTGCATAGCTTTTACTTCCAAATCATTCTTCGGACATTGACTCTTACTGAATTTGTCACCTTTGGTAACAGGAATATCATCAGGTCTACAGTTCTGCATACTAAACCTCTCAAGTACACGATTGATGTACCATTTCTGAGAAAGCCCCAACACACCACGAGATCTATCATGAATGATCTCAATACCTAAAACAAATGAGGCCTCTACAAGATCTTTTATATCAAATGATTTAGACAACGGAGTCTTAGTCTCATGTAAAAGACTTAAGTCACTGCTGGCGAGAAGGATATCATCAACATAAAGAACAAGAAAAATAAATTTCGTTCCACTAACTTTGATATATATGCACTGATCAACATTATTTTCCACAAAGCCCAAAGAAGTGACAATCTTATCAAACTTCAAATACCATTGACGCGAGGCTTGCTTCAAACCATAAATGGATTTCTTCAACTTACATACCGTGTGCTCCTTACCCTCTTCCTTGAAGCCTTCAGGTTGCTCCATGTAAATCTCCTTATTTAGGCCACCATTCAGAAAAGTAGTTTTAACATCCATCTGATGAAGCTCCAAATCATAATGAGCCACCAGAGCCATGATAATTCGGAATAAATCCTTTGATAAAACTGGAGAGAATGTATCATTGTAGTCAACGCCTTCTTTCTGAGTAAACCCCTTTGCAACCAATCTGGCCTTGAAACGCTCAACCTGCCCTTTAGAGTTTTTCTTGGTCTTGAACACCCACTTGCAACCAATAGACTTACAACCAACTGGAAGATCAACGAACTCCCATACTCCATTATGCATCATAGAATGTATCTCATTTGTCATAACATCCACCCACGTGCTAGACTGGGGACTCGAAATTGCACCAGCATAGGTCACTGGATCAACCATAAGACCTACATCATAGTCACTCTCACCAAGGTAGACAACAAACTCATCAGATATGGCAGGTCTCCTCTGTCTCACTGATCTCCTCACAGGTACCTCTGGAACAGGCTCAACAGGATCAGGAGCATTAACAGTCATTGGAGCATTAATCCCTAGCTGCTCTTGATCAACTCCATCCATAGGTGTAGGCAAAACAAAAGTCTGGATATTGGAATAGGCTCAACAGGATCAGGAGCATTAACAGTCATCGAAGCATTAATCCCCAACTGCTCCTGATCAACTCCATCCATAGGTGTAGGCAAAACAAAAGTCTGGATATTGGGCACGGGGATAGGCACCACCTTGCTCTGCCTATCCACATCATGATGTTGTGAGGTCTCCAAATTAGCTATATCATGCTCCAAGAACTTAGTTGTCTGAGACTCAACAATCCTAGCACCTGGTGTAGGACAGTAGAACTTGTATCGCTTAGAATGATCTGGATACCCAATGAAGAAACAGCGAGTGGTTTTAGGGTCGGTTTTCCTCTCAGAACGGTTATATATCCTAACCTCTGCCGAACAACCCCAGACACGAAGATAGTTAAGGCTAGGCTTTCTACCAATCCATAATTCAAAAGGTGTTTTAGGAATAAACTTGCTAGGAACCCTATTGAGAATGCACAAGGCAGACTTAATGACATCACCCCAAAAGTATATAGGCAAATTACTCCTACTCATCATACTCCTCATTATGTCTTTAAGGGTGCAATTACGCCTTTTGGCCACACCATTCTGTTCAGGACTACCATGCATGGTATATTAGGCAACAATCCCACATTCTTACAAGTATTTGGTAAACGGTCCCATATGCTGTCCAGTGACATCATGTCTGCCATAATACTCACCCCCACGGTCAGACCTAACAACCTTAATCCTTTTGGTCAATTGATTCTTAACCTCTGTTTTAAAAACTTTAAACTTTTCAAGTGCATCAGATTTCTCTTTAATTAGGTGAACATAACCATAACGAGAGAAATTATCAATAAAGGTCAGAAAATATTTATTTTCACAAAAAGTAGAGGAATAAGGTCTACTAATATTAGTGTGTATGACTTCCAAAAGGTCACCACTTCGTGTTGCACTTTTCTTTTTCGTCTTGGTCAATTTTCCACGAATACTGTCAACACAAGTGTCTAAGTCTCCAAAATCAAGAGATATAAGAATGTCATCTTTAATTAACCTTTGGATTATTTCTTTAGAAATGTAACCTAGACGTTTATGCTATAACATGAAAGACTGGTATTTAATTTTAGGTCTCTTTGACACCCTATTTTCAACATGGAAGGAGGCATACTCATTGTTTTGTTCCAATTTCAACCTGTATAATCTATCAGATAAAAACCATGGCCAACAATTTTGGAATTATAAAATAAATCAACCATGCCATTTTGAAATTGAAAACCATATTTAAATTTGTCCAAAGAAGAAATAGAAATTAAATTTCGTCTAAAAGACGGTACATAAGCAGTGTTTTTCAAAACAAGTTGAAAACCAGTTTCTAAATTGAAAATGACATCTCCTATAAACTCGACCCTAACTATGCTATCATCTCTAACTCTAAGCTTGGTCTCACTCTTACTTGGCCTCTGCTTGCTTCTGAATCCTTGCAAAGACATGGCAACATGAACAGTTGCACTACTGTCAAACCACAAAGAATTTGATAGGACATTAACGAAATTAGATTCAAAGCAAGTTAAGGCAAGTGAGTTACCTCCTTCCTGTTTCTTCTTCTTTTCTAACCAAGACTTGTGCCTATGACAATCTTTCTTTATGTGGCTTTCTTTCCTACAGAAAAAACACTTGATGGCCTTTCTTAATTGTAGCATTAGGACCTAAATGATTGTGAGTCTGACCGTGACCTTTACCATGTCCTTTATTATCGCGACCTTTATGAGAGGTGTTAGCACTAGATCTCCTATGGTTTTTTCGGTTCCCATGATTCTGCCCAGGTGTGATTTTAGTATGAGAAACAAGTAAGGCGGACTCAGTTTTCTCTCTCTTAAGCTTATCCTCCTCTAAAACACATTTGGCAATAAGGTCATTCACTGTCCAAGACTCATTTTGGGTGTTATAGGCGATCTTTATCTGGCTGAACTCTGGTGGAAGAGTATTAAGAGCATGATGGACAATAAAATCATCAGGGAGAGTTACATTCAGACCTCTAAGTTTGGATTGAAAAAAGACAAGTTTCAAAACATATTCCCTTACCCTACTCTGGCTATCATACCTTAAACTCGTGAGTTCATTTATCAAGGATCTAGTCTCAGTCTTACTAGATACTTGATATATATGTTCTATAGCCTCAAACAGCACTTTGGCATTATTGGTCTCGGGCAAGCCCGTCAATAGATGCTCAGGGATGGATCTCTGGACAACTATGAGCCTGAGTCGGTTGGATCTGTCCCACTTGGCATATGACTCCTTATAAGAAGCAGTACTAGTATCAGTGAGTGCAGCGGGTTCAGGTTCTCTCAAGGCTAAATCCAAATCAACAATACCCAAAGCAAACTCTATATTCTGCTTCCACTTCTTAAAATTTGAACCATTCAACAGCATAACAGTGGTGTTATTGTTAATAACTACAAAGGAAACTGTCATGGCAACTACCAAAAGAAGGCAATATATCAGTAAGATAAGGGCAACAATTTTACCAAGTATAAACAATAGGGATATCCTAGTGCATCATTGTCGTCTCTCCTTTGGGCAGAGAGTGCAACATGCTATGAGGCCCCTTTCAGATAACCACTATATGAGATCGCCCAAGCATTTGAAAATTGGTCCCCTTTGGGCAGACAATTTTTCAAAACTAGGCACTCTCGAATCAGTTGCTGAATCAAATCCTTGTCATTAAAATACACAATAACCCCTTTTGGACAGGCGATTGTATGAAATAACACAATAGATACAGTCATATACCATATGTAAGAAAATCGGATATAATGAATGTACCCCTTTGAGCAGTAGCACCCATTTCAATTCAAAATTCTTATCATAACATCACTTTATGTAAAATTGCCCTATATCACATCTAGCATACCAATATGCCTGCAATCACATCCTTATGGGCACGTAACCAAATGCATCCTGTGATCACATATACATTGCCTAAACCGTGTATTAAAACCATTTATTGCAATTTCCAACATGAAATGACGATTTTAGGCACCTAAAAGGATTTATAAAAGAGAGTATAATTTTTAGGAATCTAACTAGGGAGAGTACACACTACCCACAGTTTCAGAAAGTCAAAAAATATTTTTCCATGAAAAACCAGTGAAAAATGACACACGATTTTCTAGAAATGGCCTAATTTAGCATAAAAATGGTCTTAATAAATACCAAAAGTTGTCCAAAAAATACAGAAAAATAATTTATGGAATCCTCTCTTTGTGAGGATTAATCTGGAATTTTGCAGGACGCCAGAGGAGCCTACATGCCCCCACACATGCCTAGCCCGCGAGTGGGGAAAGCACATGGGCGGTGGCTTCATCTTTGACCTGTAGCGAGTGTGGCCTGACCCAGTTCACTGGTTTTCGACCCAATTTCTGGAAAAAACAGTCCAACCTTTTTTTCTTCACTAAATATGACATTTTAGGCACAATTTATGCAATTTGACCACATAAACAAGCTATCTAGACATCAAGGATCACGTTTATGATGGTTTTGAGGGATGAAACACAAGATTTATTGGGTTTCCAAGAACCCTAGTTTCAACTATGGCGGCTAGGGTTTCAAAACTCAATTTTTTCTAGCATAAACTTGTATAAAAAATTTTGTATGCATCCCAGAAGCAATAATATGTAATCTAATGCAAAGATATACATAAAACCATAACATATTGAATGATTTTATCAAAAAATTCAAGTTTTGACCCAAAACTTCAAAACCTTAGATCTATCTTTATAAATTGAGTTAAGTTATGTTCTTTACATCAAAACGTTCGGTGTTCTGAGAGGAATAAAAGCCCTCAAAAAGAATTTAAAAAGGATCATTGTATTGTCTGGATTAAATCACACAAGTTTCGCGTTTAATAATTCATAATCGAGTTTAATAGCTTAAAATCACATAATAAGTCCCTAATCCACATATATTAGGCTCTGATACCACATGTAAGTATAAAATCAATCATAAAACATGACCATGAATTATATGTGAATATAGGAACATCGATCTGATTCAAGATTCAAGAAGGATGTGAAACTTACCTATTTGCTCCATGATTGTTTGACCTCAATGAAGTAGCGGTTGTAATCGTGAAAACACACATTAGTGGCAAGTCTTTCTCTCTGTACCCACTCTCTATATGACGAAATTTTATGGAAAACAGTCTGATGATGGGAAAATAGGGGACTTAGCCTTTATATATATTAAAATCCTAGTTACATTGGGCCCCTCCATAAAAAGCTCAATTGACTAACCAAGCCCACACTAAATACTGTCAAACCACATTAATTGAATAGGTACACATTAGCCCATGCATGATAGATCACAACCTTATTAGGCTTACCATGTTTGTCTCATCCAGACTTGGGTCCAACCCGTATTAAAAAAATAACCATAATTAATGTTAGCTCAATTTAGAATAGTCTAACACTCATATCAAATAATAATCAGAATTGCAAAAAATCAAAAACAAAAAGATTTCTTTTACCATACAAGTCTAGCAACAGAAGCCCCACCCAAACCTTAAAAGGGCATCTGATAATTCAACAAGTATAGCTGGTCTGCCCCCCCAATGAACAGACCAGATAAGCTCAGGCTACATCTCCAGGCCCGGACCCTCGAACTCCTTTCCAGACCAGGTCTGCAACAGACTTGGAAGGGCAAGGCTCCAGCTGTACACCAGGCACTGCCATTAAGGCACCTCGAGATTCTCGCCTGATGAACAACCCCCACGATCCCATGATTGGGACGGTTCCCCCCACAACTGGGGGCATGGTCCATGGAGCCTAACATCAAGGCATGACATATCCCCACGATTTTGAACGCATAATCTAAGGGCACAATTGGCTCTCCTAGGAAGGTGCCCAAGATTCGAGCCAACACTCCTATAAAAAAGGCAGTCATCATCTCCAAAAAGGTACGAGACACATTAACCCTTGAGTATTGTTACTCTACCTATTTATCTCTAGCCTAACTTTGGCATCAGAGTGTCTTTGGCAAGCACCACACCGGTGTCCTAAGCAGGAGGATCCATCTCCTCAACCGTTCACATCAGAGGTCGGGAAGGACGTACAAATTCACTGCATCATCAGTTGGCACCGTTTGTGGGAACGACACTTTAGTTGTTTCATGGTCTTGACCCAATCCGGTGCTATATCAATCAGGCTAGACGAAGCAATGGAGGAACAAAATACCTCCAGGATCGTTGCCTTGGAGTAGCAGATCATCGAAATAATGGCATCTATGAACCAGCTCTGGGGCCCGAAATCAGGAGTTGGAGAGGAGATTGCCCCCGCCATCGGTGGCACCGGCAGTGGTGGATCCACCACCACTAGAGGACCTGCAGATGCCTATAAACTAGCCGGCAGCAAGGAACTGAGAAGGCAACGCCGGCGAGGGAGCGAAGGACCCAATGTTTCCTGGGGAAAACCCTCCCCCGAGAGGGGCTTGAACCCACGCCGACGAAGCCCAGAGCCACATCGCCCAGTCCAAGGTGGCGACAGTGGTGCTTCCAGAGCACACCGGCAAAACTCACCCAGTGTGGGACGAGCAGCTAAAGGAGATGCAAGCTAAACTGGCTGGGGTGATTGCCGCGGTGAAAGAGAAAGGCCCTAGCACAATAGAAGAACTGGTGAACAGAATTGACATGCCTTTCGCACCAAGAGTAATGAGGATGCCCTTACCCTCGAAATTCAAAATGCCCACGTTAGAGTCCTTCGATGGCACAAAGGACCCCCTGGACCACCTTGAGACGTATAGAGCCCTGATGGACCTCTAGGCAGTCCTCGACAAAATCACGTGCAGGGCATTTCCTACCACCCTTAAGGGTCCAGCCTGGATTTGGTTCCACAGGCTTTCCCCTGGGATGATCGGCAAATTCGTGGACTTGAGCATGTTGTTCGTCAGCCACTATATCGGAAAGCAGAGGCAAATGAGGCCCTCCACTTCCTTGTTCAACACTAAGCCATGCTAGAAAGAGACCCTACGCGAGTTCGTCACCCGTTTCAACCAGGAGACTCTCTATGTGGATGACCTAGATCAGAAGGTGGCAGTAGCGGCTTTCATTGCAGGCGTCAGAACCCACAAGTTCTTGTTCTCCCTGACCAAGGAGGCGCCCAAGACCATGGATGCGCTAATGCTCAAAGCGCAGAAATACATGAACGCGGAGGACACCCTCAAAGCTAGGGAAGACCAGGAGAGCGCTACTCTCAGCCAGGACAAGAAGAGGACGGTTGAGGAAAAGAAGGATGACATGGCAGTGAAAGCCCCTAGACTGGCAGAGTAAAAGTCCAGAGCAGAGAGCGATAGGACTAAACCGGCCAGATACAACCAGCACTTTACCCCTCTAAATACTCCTTTGGATCAAGTGCTCTACGAGATCAAGGGGGATCCAGCGCTGAGATGGCCAGGATGGATGAACTCCCCCCTAGAGAAGAAGCCAACCAACAAGTGGTGCCAATTCCACCAAGACCATGGTCACGATACGGAGGACTGTTATGACCTTAAGCAGCAGGTTGAGAACCTGATCAAGTAAGGGAGATTAGGCAAATACATAGCTGGGGGCAGACGCGACGAGAGGCAAGACCATCCCCCAAGGCAAGCCGAACGAAGAAGTCCAGAGAGGGAAGGGCAAAATTAGCACCCCATGGGTGAAATAAGGGTCATCTCTAGAGGGTTCGCAGGCGAGGAGAGTCTTTATCTACAAGGAAAAGGCACGCTATGGAGGCTCGGAGCCAGAGAGAAGTCATGTTCGTAGATCGGTCAGCCAAAAAGTCTAGGGTAGAGTATGACCCCATCACACTCACTGATGAAGAGGCTGGGGCTATATGCTAACCTCACGATGACCCATTGGTCATATCAGCAGTAGTGTCCAATTTCTTAAGTCGGAAGGTCCTAGTGGACAGTGGTAGCTCGGCAGACATTCTCTTCTTAAAGGCCTTCGAATAATTAAAGGTCGACAGGAAAAAGTTACAATCGGTCAATTCCCCCCTGGTCGGTTTCACTGGCGA
The DNA here is from genome assembly GCA_033060915.1 of Euryodendron excelsum. Classification (NCBI taxonomy): domain Eukaryota; kingdom Viridiplantae; phylum Streptophyta; class Magnoliopsida; order Ericales; family Pentaphylacaceae; genus Euryodendron; species Euryodendron excelsum. The sequence continues at coordinate 13,023,046 of CM065383.1, forward strand.
CAGAGTTACACCTTTGGGCTCCATATCCCTACTAGTAACGCTAGGAACCGCACCCTAACAAGCTACCAAGATGGTAACATTCTTAATAGTGGATTGCCCTTCAGCCTACAACATCATTTTGGACAGAACAACCCTCAACGAATTCAAAGCTATATCTTTCACCTAGCACTTGAAGGTTAAATTCCCCACATCCCAAGGAGTTAGGGAGGCCAGGGGTGATCAACAGACCGCCAGAGAGTGTTATATAGTATCCCTCAGAGGGGAGACCAAAAAAGCCATGCTGATTAAGGAGCTGAAGGTTCGAGATGAGGAGGAGATCAGGAGGGGAAAACCAGTAGAAAACTCGAGGAGGTTGTGGTCGGAGGGCAAGACCAGACTAAGATAGTAAAAATTGGGACGACAGCCTTAGAGGAATTCAAGGAGGGATTGAGGCCTTCCTTAAGAAAAACGTTGATGTTTTTGCCTAGTCTCATGTGGACATGCCATGCATCGATACCCGGGTTATTGCCCATCATCTAAACATAGACCCAATGGTAAATCCAGTCAGGCAGAAAAGGAGGACCTTCGCCCCAGAGCGCAACGAGGTAGTAGCTGATGAAGTTGTGAAATTGATAAGACTTGGCTTCATAAAGGAGGCCCAGTACCCCGCTTGGCTATCTAATGTGGTGATGGTCAAAAAGGCAAACGGGAAATGGAGGATGTGCGTGGACTTCACTGATCTGAATAGGGCATGTTCGAGGGATAGCTTCCCATTACCCATAATAGATCAACTGGTGGACTCAACGACAGGATATGAGATGCTAACCTTCATAGATGCTTTTTCAAGTTACAACCAGATAAAGATGGCAGAGCACAACCAGGAGCATACGGCGTTTGTAACAGACAGAGGTCTGTACTGCTATAAAGTAATGCCTTTCGGCTTCAAGATCGCCGGAGTAACCTACCAGAGACTTGTCAACCACATGTTCAGCAATCAGATTGGAAGAAACATGGAAGTCTACGTCAATGACATGCTGGTAAAAAGCAAACAGGCCACCAATCACCTGACAAATCTGGAAGAGACGTTCAAGAACCTATGAACCTATAAGATGAAGCTGAACCCTGCCAAATGTGCCTTTGGAGTAGCGTCTGGCAAGTTCCTAGGGTTCATGGTTTCCAACCAGGGGATAGAGGCTAACCCCGAAAAAGTCAGAACAATACTAGACATGCAATCCCCAACATCCACCAAGGAAGTCCAAAGATTTACTGGCAGAGTGACAGCACTGAACAGGTTCGTCTCCAGATCAACAGATAAGTGCTTTTTTTTCTTTAAAATTTTACGTAAAGCTTTCGAGTGGACCCCTGAATGTGAACAGGCTTTCTAGCAACTCAAGGGATACCTGAGTTCAGTACCATTGTTGAGTTGAACCATAGAAGGTGAAGAACTCTATCTTTACCTCGCTGTGTCAAACACGGCAATGCGCTCTGCCCTGGTCAGGCAAGAGGAAGGAGTCCAAAAGCCTATTTATTACATAAATAGAGCCCTTAGGGGCGCTGAGGAGCGATACCCCAAGATGGAGCTGCTAGCCCTCGCCCTCGTAACTTCAGCACCGAGATTTAGGCCATACTTCCAGGTGCACACCATAGTTGTTATGACAGACCAGCTGTTGAAGAAGATCCTCCACAAGCTAGAGACCTCGGGCAGACTAGTCAAATGGTCCATAGAACTCAACCAATTCAACATTCAGTACAGACTAAGACTGGCAATTAAGGGGCAAGCTGTAGTAGACTTCATCGCTGAATTCACCCACCCAACAACCCACCTTGCTGACAACTCCCTGGAGCCCCAATGGGTACTCAATGTTGACGGCTCCTCCATTGATAGAGCAAGTGGGGCAGAGGTCATCCTTGTCACACCTGAAGGGCACAAACTTGAATACGCTGTCAAGTTCACCTTCGTAGCCTCAAACAATGAAGCTGAATATGAAGCCTTGATAGCTGGTCTCCGAATGGCTCGACGAATAGGGGCAGAGCATATCCTGGTACACAGCGACTCTCAACTTGTGGTAGAACAGGTCCAAGGCGAATATGAAGTCAGGGAAGAGAAAATGCAAGAGTATTGCGAGATGGCTAAAAGCCTGGCCAGAAAATTCTCCAGAATACTATTAGAAAGAGTGCCGAGACTGCAAAATGAGGAGGTAGATCGACTGACCAGGATATCCTCATTTCAGGAGGATGACCCAAGAGTCCCCATGGAGGTGCTAAATTCGCCAAGCATTTGGAGCCCAAAAATACACCAGGTAGAACAAGAAGTAGAGTGGGCAACGCCAATCAGAAACTACTTAGAGCAAGGATCCTTACTAGAGGACAACGTTAAGGCCAAAAGAATTTAATACAGAGCCAGCAGATACGCTCTTATCAAAGGCGTTTATACAAAAGAGGACACACCCTACCCTGGCTAAGGTGTGCAGGAAGAGCAGATGCTGATTATATCATGAGAGAGGTACACAAAGGGGTCTGCGGCAACCACTCAGGAGGGAGAGCTCTAACCAAGAAGATACTCAGAGCAGCCTACTACTAGCCCACAATGGAGAATGATGCCCAGGACTTCGTAAGGAAGTGTGACAAGTGCCAAAGATTCTCCAACATCCTAAGGCAGCCGCCCCAGGAGCTGACGCCCATCCAGAGCCCTTGGCCTTTCGTCCAATAGGGAATTGACATAGTGGGGGCTTTGTCTTTGGGAAGACCAAGTTCGCGGTGGTGGCTGTAGATTACTTCACCAAGTGGGTCGAGGTTGAAACGGTCGCCACCATCACTGAGCAAAAAATGAAGAATTTCCTATGGAAGAACATCATATATAGATTCGGGATCCCCAAGGTAATCATCATAGATAACGGGAAATGGTTCAAGGGCGGTCAGTTCGGTCAGATGTGTTTAGACCTCCAGATCAGCCATCACTTCTCTTCTCCAGAGCATCCCCAAGCCAACGGCCAAGTCAAAGTCACTAACCGAACCCTGTTCAACATTATCAAGGCAAAGTTAGAGAAGGCGAAGGGCTTATGGGCAAAGGAACTTCCCAACATCCTGTGGGCTTACAGAACAATCAAGAGGGTGGCGACAGGGCATACCCCCTTTTCCTTCACGTTTGGAGCAGAAGTAGTCATCCCTGTGGAAATAGGTCTGCACAACCCCAGGGTCGAACACTTCAAACCAGAGGCTAACAACGAAGCCCTGTAGCTGAGCCTAGATCTACTCGAAGAAAGAAGATTGCAAGCGGGTATGGAAGTAGTTGCCTATCAACAGAGGATACACAGGTATCATGACGCCAAAGTGAAACCAAAGGCATTTAAAGCAGGAGATCTAGTACTCAAGAGAGTCAACCAGTCAACCAGGAAGCTCAGTGACAGCAAACACGGGCCAAATTGGGAAGGACCGTATAAAGTTAAGGGGTTCTCTAGAAAAGGGACATACTGGCTAACCGGAATGGACAACAAAGACCTCCCCAACCCTTGGCATGCTGAGCACCTAAGAAAGTACTACGTTTGATGTAACCAGCACTCATTAATAAAATTTTTACTCTTTGAGGCCCCAAAAATGATGGTCTACTCACGTGACTCATGAAGCACAAGGCTACCAAGAGCAACTGGTCAGTCCTTAAGACTGACTAGACGAGCCGAAAGGCCACAAGGCTTCTAAGCCCAACTGGCCAGTCCATAAGACTGACCAGACAAGCCGAAAGGTCACAAGGCTACCAAGCCCAACTGGTCAATCCTCAAGACTGACCAGAAAAGCCGAAAAGTCACAAGGCTTCTAAGCCCAACTAGTCAATCTCAAATAAGCCGAAAGGCTACAAGGCTACTAGGCCCAACTGGTCAGTCCTCAAGACTGACCAGATAAGTCGAAAGGCCACAAGGCTACTAAGCCCAACTAGTTAGTCCTTAAGACTGACCAGACAAGCCTAAAGGCCACAAGGCTTCTAAGCCCAACTAGTCAGTCCCAAGACTGACCAGATAAGCCGAAAGGCTACAAGGCTACTAAGCCCAACTGGTCAGTCCTCAAGACTGACCAGACAAGCCAAAAGGTCACAAGGCTACTAAGCCCAACTGGTCAGTCCTCAAGACTAACCAGACAAGCCGAAAGGCCACAAGGCTACTTAGCCCAACTGGTCAATTCTCAAGACTGACTAGACAAGCCGAAAGGCGACAAGGCTACTAAGCCCAACTGATTAGTCCTCAAGAATGACCAAACAAGCCTAAAGGTTGCAAGGCTTCTAAGCCCAACTAGTCAGTCCCCAAGACTGACCAGACAAATCGAAAGGCCACAAGGCTACTAAGCCCAACTAGTTAGTCTCCAAGACTGACCAGACTAGCCGAAAGGCCACCAGGCTACTAAGTCAAACTAGTTAGTTCTAAAGACTGACCAGACTAGCCAAAAGGCCACTAAGCCAATTTGGTCAGTCCCATGGACGTACAGGTCAGTCCACAAGACTGACCAGATCGGCTTAGACAATCATAAGGCCATTAAGCCAATTGGTTGGTCCCATGCACTTATAGGTCAAGTTAAAGAAAGCAACCACAGACATTTGAACAAAAGAACACAGAGCACGAATGAGAGGCAAAAAGGCATTTTTATTAATAGAAGGCAATTACAAAAAAATAAAAAATAAAAAAATGGGAAAATCTACAAGGGTTTGGGTCTTTTGATAAGCTCAGGATTGGGCATCATCCCCCTCTTCTGCTGCAGGGGTCTGGTCTTCCACACCAGCCTCCTGGGAAGTAGTGTCATCAAATGGCTTCAAAGTAGAGAAGTCCAGGTCTGGGAAAAGCTTATTTGCTGCAACCTTAGCATCGACGAAACCTTCCATGTAAGCCTCGCTGAGTTCATCTTGAAAGGCTGCCCCAACTTTAAACTCCTCCATAGCCCTATCTTGAGCATTTTTTAGCTGCCCCTCCAGCTCAGCTACCCTCAGAGACAGGGAGTCCCTGATTGCCTCAAAGGCCTGGGCATCAAAAGTCAGAGCCTCAACTTTTTTCTTAAGCTCAGCTGATTCGTCCAGCATAGTAGTCTCTTCCGCCTCAGTGACTGCCTTGGATTCCTTAGTGTCCTTGACCTTCTTTTCCAGACCGCTGATAGTCTCGGTTAAGGTCTCAATGACTTGGCCTTTCTTGGAGCTTTCAGTCGTCTTCACCTTCAAGCGGGTAGACAGACAGAGCGCTTTTACATGCAATTGTAAAAGGACGAACGAGTTAGTACCAATAAGTCAGAACAGCTAGATAAAAAAGAAAAGTTAAACAGAAGCATCACCTTGACAGCATCATGGTTCATTCTCTTTGTTAGTTGGGCGTTGTTCCAGTTGGCGAAAGGGCCCACATCCTCCATACTGATGAATTTTTGCATTCTATCCCAAGCAGCCTGGAGGTCTTCCACAATGAGGGGCTCTTCCTACTGAACTGGAGGTGACTGACCCGGAGGTATTGCCACAGTAGGTGGATGCATGCTAGTGTCAAACCTGGAGGACTGACCAGGTGCTTGAGCAGCAGGAGGAGCCTTGGCTCCCTTTGTGGGCTAGCCACCGCAGGGCCCTTATCAGGTGAAGGCTCCACCGTCTTGCCCCCTGAGTTGGGTCGAGGGTGCTTGCTGGGTCTTTCTCCCGCGGCCTTTGCCCTCTCCATCTCCTCGAACTTCTTCTTAGTAGAGGATCCCATGTTCCTCTTGTCAAAATCCATGGTAAGTTCCTGTCCTACAAAGCTTACAAAGCAAAGGTCAGTGCACTCATTGAAAAGCAGCTGCAACAAACATACCAGACTCACTCTCCTCGGCGCGAAGGGCTTCGATAGAAGGGTCTGGACCTAAGAGATAGGTTGTCAAACTCTCACCAGCTACAAGGGGCGCCCAGTTCTTGACTGGGTGCTCCCTCACCCTCGTTAACCGGCCTTCCCTCGACTCGTCCTCCAGCACAGGAAGGCATGCTAAGCAAAAAAAAAAACCAATGATGGTCAGATCACTACCTTAAGAAGAGATTAAGCATAAAAGTACGAAAGGCGCTTACCCTTCCTACCTGGTCTACCCCATTGTCTAGGTATGCGAGGGGTCTGGTCGGTCACATCCTCTTAGTAGGCAATCTCCATACCCTCGCCATAAACGAAGAAATACTTTTCCTTCCAGTGCTTATGAGAGACTGGGAGATTAGTTATCAGAGCAGGCTAACCATCCCGAGCTGAGAAGTAATACCAGCTTGAGCTCTCACTCTTCGTTATTTTATAATAGAAAAAGAAGTCTTCAGGGGTTAGGATTTCCTCCTTGTTGGTAGCAGCCTACCACAAGGCTACACAGCTTACAAGAAAGCGCCAGGAGTTGGGCATGAGCTGTCCTGGAGCTAGCCTGGCCCTGCTCAAGACTCCTCTAATGGGAGGAGCAATAAGAAACCTCAGCCCCTCGGTCAGTGCACTTTCATACACCGTGATTTCCCCAGGGCGAGGAAGGCATGCTCTGTTCTAGCTCCCAGGAACCCTATAGCTCATGGAGGCCGGGAATTGGTAGGCAGACCAGAGCTTTCTCACTTTCGCCCTATTAAGGATGGAGGCTATGTGCCTCGCCTTGTGCCTATAGTCTAGGGCAGAGGGCGACCCAACCCCAACCTCGGCCACAGCCACGGGGGCACCTTCGAAGGCGTCCACGATAGCCATAAGGCTCGTTGCCTTCGTTGGCCTGACCTCTTAGGTAACATCCCCAATGTTGGCCCCAGAGTAATTCGCGGAGGCACTCAAAGCCTCGTCTGGCCTAACCCTATCCAAGTCCATCGAAGCAGTACGCTCAGAGCCGAATGACAGTCGATTAGGTGGGGGTCCATGATCCTAAAGTCTTCTATTTCACATAGGGTTGCAAAAGTAGACTTAGAAGCCTCTAAGATGCCCTAATACACAGACTCAACAAAGGATGGGTTGCCTACAAACCTTAGAGGGTACGAGGCCCTAACTCTCCACTCGTAATACTAGATGGCTTTCTGTAGAAGCCAAAACATAAACAAAATACGATGACGAGCACAAAGGAAGGAGGGAAGGTTTGAAGCTACTTCGAACAGCCAACAATGGCAGAAGAAGGCTGAAGAAGGCAAAGAGGACCACTCGCTATATAAGCTCGAAGGAAATGTGCAAAATGGGGAGCCCTTTTGGTGAACCGCCAAGGTTTTATAGGCCTCATCTTTTCGAAATCAACGGCGTGGATCCACCTGGGATTTTGAGATCGAACGGTTGATGGTGGTAACATCCAATCGACATACAGGGCCAACCCCGTGAAGTCACGTGGCACAAACACCAAGAGTCGCGTTGATTCGGTAGCTATAGTAATCATAACGGTTTACGGCACCATAAATGCGCTTCAGGGGCAGTGCCCCGTGACTCTTTGGAATGCGCATTGGCTGACCCGGGCTGGCAAGGGAATTGGGGGCATCTAATAATACGACAAGTATAGCTGGTCTGCCTCCCCCCCCCCCCCCCCCCCAATGGACAGACCAGATAAGCTCAGGCTACATCTCTAGGCCCGGACCCTCGAACTCCCTTTCAGACTGGGTCTGCCAACAGACCTGGAAGGGTAGAGCTCTAGCTGTACACCAGGCATCGCTATTAAGGCATCCCGAGATTCTCGCCTGATGATCAGCCCTCACGATCCCATGATTGGGACGGTTCCCCCCACAACTGGGGGCATGGTCCATAGAGCCTAACATCAAGGCACGACACATTCCCACGATTTTGAATGCATAATCTAAGGGCACGATTGGCTCTTCTCGGAAGGTGCCCAAGATCCGAGCCAACACTCCTATAAAAAGGGCAGTCATCATCTCCAAAAAGGTACGAGACACATTAACTCGTGAGCATTGTTACTCTGTCCATTTATTTCTAGCCTAACTTTGGCATCAAAGTGTTTTTGGTAGGCACCATACTGGTGTCCCAAGCAGGAGGATTCATCTCCTCAACCATTCGCATCAGAGGTCAGAAATGATGTACAAATTCACTACATCATCACTCACCACAAACATATGCATTCACGTTGTTCTGTTTGGGTACAGTAGTGTACTACCTCCTCACCTGCTGGTGCGAGCAATCCTACACTTCGTCTCTTTCCACTACAGAACCATCTATGAGATTTCCACCATCATTGCCTCGTTCATCCACTCCTCGATTTCTTCGGCATGGGCTTCATCCAGTCCTTGATTACCTACTATTCATGCATCGATTTATGCTGTGTGCCGATGACAGTGAGAAAAGTAAGGCATCCTCAAGGATGATACTCACTCCATCTTTTGCAATGATGTCGTCCTTCCACTGTCAGTTGCCAACTCTTCCCGTCACTCGTCCCAAACCCAAGGTCTCCATTGTCGATACCAAGATAAAAAAAAAAAAATTCATCTATTTTTGGCAGAGCTCACTTTTACAACTTGGAGTCTTTGCTGGGGCATTGCTATCGAACTTTCGTGATTTGGTCTGAGGCATTCCAAGGACGATTAGAAATTATAGACTCCAAAGAAAGATGTTCTTCATGTGGAAGAGAGAGAGATAGAGAGAGAGAGAGAGAGAGAGAGAGAGAGAGAGAGAGAGAGAGGTGGCTAAACGTGAGGGTTAGGTAAAAGAGAGAAATTGTCATTTTGAAACACTAAAAAAATACCCAAAAAAAGTAACGGTGGTAAAACAGAGTTTTCAATTTTAGTTAGCTTGGGCGCGGGAGTCCACTTAACTCGAGCCATAAAATTCCTCCGAGTCTAAGCTAGATTCTTTGTTTATGTCCATCTTCGGCTATGAGTTGGGCCTTATGGCTTGATAGGCCACAAATAAATGAAAATCTTTTTTTTTTTAAGGATAAATAAATAATTATCCTCACACAAGTTATATTACTCGTTTCATAGCCATCTAACGGTTCTGACTAGGCTTGTCAATGGGCCAAATCTGGACCAGATCTAGAAGATTCATATCCAGATCTAGATCCGATAAATTACAGATCCGATCTAGATCCGAAATTGATGGTTTGGAAATTTCAGATCCAAACCCGGCCCATTAACAATCGGGTCTGACCCGATTACCCGAGCAGATCCGTTTTTTTATTTTTATTTTTTTAAAGCTTTGCTTTGGTTTGTTATTATTCTACTTTCTATTCTAGCATAATTGACTAACAAGAGACTCAGCAAATTAAAAAATTTCCAACTTTTTAATTAAATTATATACAAATAACATATAAATGATTTCTTTCTATTACTAAAAGCTTATAAAAAATGAACCGAATACAAAAAAAAAAAAAAAATTCAATTAACACAGGTCATTTGGTTTTAATTAGAAGCCTCAGATACTACATTTTGCCTTCAACCCAGAAATCATGTAAAATCCATATTTGTTTGCAATTTCACTAGACCAGCATGGCCAATGCCTAGATTAGCATGAAAACTGTATCATAAAAGTTTGATGATTTTCCATTTCTGACTCAAATTAGCACTAGAATCATTGCCCTTAAGTCAGTATAAGGAACTAAGCATCCATTCTGTCAACAATTTGATCCAAAATATGAGGGCTAACATTCACTATAAACTACTGGATCAAAATATCAACAACTATTCAATTTAGATCAAAATTGTTGGAAAACAATCTGCCATTAGCTGGACTATACAGCACTCATGTAGAAATGCAATGCCATGAAATGAAAATCATCCTTCATCAATTGTCTCCTCTCTATAACAACTGTAAGTACATGGTCAATCAATTCTACAAATCCAACAAAAAATGATTAACTAGCAACCTTCTTTTTTTGACTCAGACCTCTATCAAAGAATTCCTAGCTACCAAGCTCTGCTTAGTGACAATGAATTATCAATGTGATGCCTTTCCACAAGTTAGTGCTTGCTTGATGCGAATTCTAGACTATGAAAAGATAGAATGAAAACCTGCCAAGCTCAAAATGTGCAGTAATACAGATAAGTAACAGATTTCTTAGGGCACGAACCTTCTTTTTTTTAATCAAACTTGAAAGGATTTGGGGGGGGGGGGGGGGGGGGAGGCTGCTCTTCCAAAACAAAAATGATTAAATAGCAACCTTCTTTTTCTAAATCAGACCTCTATCAAAGAATTCCCAGCTGCCATGCCACCATAATTTGGTCAAAAACCTACTCTGAATTGGGAAATGAGCTATTCCACAGAACGGTTTGCTGATAATATTGCCTTCTTAATCTGCCATTGACAATATTACATTAAATTGAGGAAAAAGAAAACCTAGAGCTTTCATTGTCAGCTATATTTCCAAAATAAGAACTCAGCTAACTTATAAGAACATGCATTGTTGCTCAACCAAACAATGTATCACTTCAGTTGTTGATAATTCTTCCACTCAAATTGAGGTGAACTGCTTTCTTGGGCTCAGTGGTAAATGGGAGTTTTTAGGAATTTGGGATCTATATGTATTGGTTGAACAAGGAGGCAATCTTACTCCAATGTCCAAACAGTCCTAGCGAACCAGCAACTGTTAGACAAATGCACTTATGAACCTTACTCAGCAAACGAGAAACATATAACAAAGAAAAACGAATTAGCTAACCATCAAGAGCAGCAGAAATAAATCAAAGAGTTTTGTGCATGAAGCAGAAAATTGTGGACAACAACTAGCTCGGTACCCAATACACAAATAGTGGGAATACTAAACTTGTGTAGAGAATCGTAGTAAAATTTTGAATAAATTATATTCAATTGTTTTAAACACTAATAATTTCATTTTTGCATCATTTTTTTTTTCCAGTCTTGAATGTACTAATGAATTGATGTAAGTGGTTTTCTTTTGGGCTAGGTTAGGTTCTATATCTTGATGTGTTTTCTCTTCGATAATTTGTACTTCTAAGGCTGTGTCCTCATCTTCTCTGTAATATCTTATTTTTTTAGTAATAAAAACTTAATTAGCAAGAAAAAGAAAAAAACAAAGGAAAAAAAAAAGCATTTTAATTAAGCAGCTTGTGGAAAACATTTTCTACTTTATAATTAATTGTACGTTTTCTACTTCATTAATTTAATATCACCAATTAAATAATTTTTTCCACTGCTTTGATGTCATTAGCAAAGGGTAATTCCCATTGACCGAAATGCATCATTAATTAAGCAGCCTTTGGAAAACATTTTCACTGAATAAGTTTACCCACATGCCATAAACGTCATTGAAATGTAGAGTTACAGTCCACTCCACCAGCATAACCCTGGATTGCCCATAATAGTTTATGGGGGTTGATCTGGCAATGCTTGATCGAGACCCCAACAACGGGTTGACCGAGCAAGACTATGGCCGGTTATGGCTGAGCAGATCATAGTCGAGCAAGATTATGGCCGGTCATGGCTGAGCAGATCATAGTCGAGCAAGACTATGGCCAGTCATGGCTGAGCAGATCATGGCCGAGTAAGACTATAGCCTGTCACGACTGAGCAGACCATGGCTGACCATGACCTAGTACAAGCTACCGAGCACGACCAAGCACTACCATGCCGAGCATGACCGAGCACGCTATACCCCGAGCAAACCTTGTGGGACGATGTCGATCATTCTCCTCGCCTGCCACGCTAGTGGGGGCCATCACTGACAACCCAATCATGATAACGTGCTCCTAACTCCAGGACCTCGCGTGTAGCAGGAGGTAGTCACCTTCCTCGCTCTGACACACACCTAAGGGAGCGCCACGTGTGGGGTTGGACAACTACTCCCCCCACTATTCTGCCACCAGTCTGGCCCTCCAATGTCACGCTGCCATGTGGAGAGAGAACCATCTCCCACTATCTCTATATACGCAACGTCCTCCTGCGATACACAAGGGGCCACCATTAAGGCATCCCGAGATTCTCGCCTGACAATCAGCCCCCACGATCCCATGATTGGAACAGTTCCCCCACGATGGGGGGCATGGTCCATGAAGCCTAATATCCAGGCACGATACATCCCCATGATGGTAGAGGCATGACTGGAGGGCACGATTGGCTATCCCATTAAGGTGCCCACGATCCAAGCCAACACTCATATAAAAAAGGCAGTCATCATCTCCAAGAAGGTACGAGATACACCAACCCTTGAACTCTGTTACTCTGCCCATCTATCTATAGCCTAACTTTGGCATCGGAGTGTCTTTGGCAAGCACCAAACCGGTGTTCCAGGCAGTAGGACTCAATCACCCCAACGGTTGGCATCGGAGGTCGGGAAAGACGTATAAATTCACTGCATCATCAATAGTCACATGCATTTCCTCTGCCTAGCTGGTTCTTATCCCATTTTCGTTTCCAAAGAAAAATAAAAATAATAAATAGACTGGGTTGTGCAGTAATGGATATGCATTTCAAAAAATATGAATAACTCTTCCATAACCACCATTCATTTATGGTTGTGCAGCAATTGATATAAAAAGAGAGAATAAAACCTGCCAAGTTCAAAATGTGCAGAGGCAGCAAATTAGTTATCCGGTACACTTTCTTCGACATTTGAAAATACCAAAAGAATCACATCTCAGTTATAATATGCATTTCAAAAAATAACAACAATAAATTACTTCTCGTAAATTCTTACTTCTCTTTTTGTGTGACTCAATCCAGTCATTTGTAGTCACCAAAGCCTCCACAATTTCTGGAAGTAAAGATGCATGTGCCTCATCAATCATCTTTCCTCCCATACTAAATGCAGCCTCTGATGCAATTGTAGTGGTTGGAATAGCTAAAATATCACAAACCATTCTTGCTAAAATAGGATATTTAGCACTATTAACCTTCCACCAATGTAGACCTTGAGTTACCTCCTCACCCAATTCAATAAAATCCTCATTCCTACTACTATCAGTAGGTTGAGTAGGATTAATAGACATCCTTCAATATGTCAAATATACATTGTAGAAGACAAACAAATTAAATATCATGTCAACAACCATGCATAAACATCCATGAAAAACTTGACTCTAAACATGCATAAACAACCATGCATAAACATGAGAATGATTCAACTATAATGCATAATCAATCTAACACAAAATAGAAATAAGAAGCATTTGTCACCATGGCAGTCAAGAAGAACTCAGGCAATATATCTATAATGATTATTTGTAAAAAAATTTCTACCTGTTTGATCAGATTATTCCAAATTTTATTTACATCTTAATTCATCTGTAAAATTTTTTCTCTTAAATTTTGAAAAGACTACTAAACCAAGCAATTTTTCTGTCAAAACTATCAACCTCCCTTATAGGGCCCACTTTAAGAGAAGCAGTACTATAAGTTTCAATTGATTTTAGGCATCCTGTCAAATTTGATATAAAGCAAACTTTTCTGACCTTGAAGACAAAGTTCAAATCTCATTATATATTCAAAAAGAAAAAACGAAAGAAAATTCATATAGAAAAAGAAGAAGCCAAAAAAAACTAATAGGTAAATAGCTCTACCGTCACAAATAAACAGGCAAATATCACACTAAAAGAAAAGAAATAGCCACAATTTTCTAGACCAGTGAGAAGCTATTATATACCTTAGTATCTCGGACAGTAGTATCTCGTACTTCTTCACGTTGCAATCAAAACATAGCCGAGGGGGAAAAAAAAGCACAATGGATTAAGGTAAGCACCAGATTTTAAAATTAAACTAAAAATGTGGACAATGTAGAGTAATGATAACTCTAATAACTACAGGTACATTAAACAAACTACAGAAGCTTATTAAAATACAGATATGATTAATCTCCTTTTTTGATTCATAAACAAATTCTACTCTCCCCTTTTCTAATTAAAATACTATTATTGGATTTGAAGAGCAATTGCAAAATAAAGAAACCCATCTAATTCTAAAAAACCTTCATGTTAGAAGTAAAATAAAGGCAATATGGAGAAAGTAAAATTTGAAGAACAATATTAAAATTAGAAAATGGTTAAACAGAAATACTTCAAATTTTTTTGGCTTGCTTCTGCAGAAAGAAACCATATAAATACCCGACAATAATTCAACACACCAAATAATGCTCTCAGGGAAATGGGTGAGGTATAGATAAAGAAAAACGAGATTAAAGAACAAAAAAAATTGTCTTCACATGGTTAATGGATACATGCATCAGTGGTACTTCTCACAAAACATTATGACATCTTGCAAGGCACGTTGGCAGATTTTTTATATAATTACATAAGATGACCACATTATATAATCTAGAACCACATTATACAAATCCAAGATTCACAGTCAAAGACACACACCTAGATTCTCAGCCACTCAAGGCATACCTTCAATATTTAGTTCAAAACCTAAATGCCCAATCCATATCAAAACCAACACTTATCAATGGCCCTCTCATTCCCCAAGCATCAACCTTCTTATGAATAACAATAGTCATTGAAAACCCACAAACAATTAGTTTGGCATAGAAATTCAAACTAAACACAAAAAAGCCTCTTATTCTTGAATTTTCACTTACACTCAATTGGGCAATGGCCAGAATGCAATACTTACTAAAGCAAACAAGTAACCCACAATCACAACAGCCATATAGAAAATGAAAGACCCAGAAATAAAAATAACTGTTGGTGAAGAACATTCCAGCACAAAAGCTGACAAGACAAAGTAGAAGAACCCAATTTCTAGATAGAAGTGTCTTAGAATGTGTAGAAAGTAGAGGAATAAATTAAATAGAGAAGTTACATGAGGAGGAAGCTCAACCAGTCAACAACCATTGTTTGGAGAGACAGAAAAGGAGGAGGAAGGAAAAGAGAATGCAAGAAAACGTGGGGAGAGTCTGGGAGTTACCTTTGGAGGCAGGACATGGAGAGCTGTTGTTAAGCTCTAATCATCACGATCTGAGATTCCATCTCTGAGAAGCGAGACAAACCATTTGGGTTGTTTGTCGATAGTGGATTTTTTAGGTTTCTTGCTGTCGATATCAGAGATGGGAGAGCGAGGCAGAGGGCAGAGGTCAGAGAGCAGAGAGCGGCACGCGAGAGAGAGATTAGGGTTCCAATATTGATTTTATTACTTTTCGCGGATTGAGTTTGTAATCGGGTCTATCGGGTTTAATCATATCCGGTCCAATAGCAAATGAATATGGAGGATCTGGACTTTATGGATCTTTTATCGGATTTGGACAATTGAATTAGATTTTTACTAGATCGAATCTGGATCAGATCTGGATTAGATCCGATTCATTGACAGGCTTAATTATGACCACATAAAAAAAAAAAAAAAAAGGTTTCTCTCTCTCTCTCTCTCTCTCTCTCTCTCTAAATGTTGAGTTACAGATCCAATGGGTAGCTTGATTGCAGTGGTTGCGCTAGCAGATCAAAATAATGGACACGCGTCCCCGATTTGCACCCAGGCCCATTGCCGGAGTATCATTATTCAAAAGCGCTGAGCTGGTGTCGCTTTCTCCACCACGCGCTTGTGCTGCACTCGTTGTGACTCACGCGCCGTCATGACTGGTGGTGCGTTCTCTACATCTTATTCCGAAAATTTGCTTATGTAGTCCTTGCTGCACTTTTCCAGTTGATACCTTTCTATTCTGCTTTAAACTGGCTTGGCTTTGTGTTGGGTTTTTGATTTGTACATGCTTTGGCATTATTTCCTATTCTGTTTTGTTCATGGCCAATTCTCCCGCAGTAATTCGTTAAGCTACTCGATCTTGAACTGGGACCATGTATGAGGAAGTCGCTTTCTTGCTAGATTAGAATCCCTTCTTCAGAAATTTTACCATGTTCACAATACCCCTAAATCTCAAGTATTTTAATGACAATTGCCCTGCACTTGGCTTATCTCGTTGCAGAATGTTATCAATTGCTTTCCAATTATTAATCTGTTTACAAATTGTCTAGGTTCTCTCAAGTTGTTCCCGGATACTTACAACCTGTTCCACATGAATTTTAATATATATTACATAGGAACAAACAAAACAGGGAGAGAAATATCAAACTACATCTCCAATCTCTGAATTGCCCAATTTATAGTTGCAGATGCATTTTCTCAAGAATGGGCTCTTCGAGGATTCATTAATTTTGACTAAAGATCTTATATCTGCCCTTTTATAGATATATAAATATAGAAATTTTTATTGTTGTAAGTGGGTCGACGGGAAAAATCAGAATTCCCATCCCAAAAATAAAAAATATACTAAAAAGAAAGGTAAACCTTTGTATCTTGTATTATCTTTATATTGCGAATAATATTTACTGCGGTTTTCACCTATCTATAATTGCTATTTTTTTATGAACAAAATTTTATCGAAAAGATAAATAGATAATGAGTAATAAAGAATGATTCTTTTGAACAATAAATGTCTTTCACATCCAACTAGAATAAGGAGTAACCTCTTAATTTTTAATCGGCAGTTCCAAAAAAATATAATTCTATATCGAGAAAGTGTATTCGTAAAAATATTTGGTAAAGCAAAGGATATTGGGCAACCTTAAAAGCTTTTTCATTAGGAAAATCTCTTTCAACCGGAAATTGAACAAAAAAAAAAAATTTGTATGGCAAACAAATAAGTAATCAAAAGTTGTAATAATCTGAATCCACTTGACTCAAAAAGCTTGTCAATTTCATTTAGAATTTAGAATATAAAATTAATGATTTTCATTACCTACTATTTTAGACTAATCAATGCAAAATGGAATTCTTTTTGCTCTTATGATTTGTAGGATTAAGAATTCTTCTGTTTACTGAATTTTTCTGAATTCTAAAAAAAAAAAGACTTTTCTTTGAAAAAAGAATAAACACAAGATACAAAGGTTTACCTTTCTTTTTAGTATATATATATTTAATTTCTGGGGTGGGAATTCGTGTGATGTGTAGCTTTGTATGACTCGGAAGTTGTGTATGTGTTCTTGTAAGTTAGGCAATATGCACTGATAGAATTGAAGAAATGTTCTTGTTCATCAAATTCTCTCAATGCATCTATTTTTCCCCTGATCATTGTGCAGTGTTTGCATTTTCTTTTTCAGGGATGGTTTTTGGGGTGGGGTGGGGGTGCTTTTCGTTTGTGTCTGAACTTTTTAATAAAATTGGGCCTGCAAGTAATGAGGATTTTGATGTTCATCTTCATTCAGGGGTTCTACTGCTTACTGTTTGTTTCTCACAACATTCATTCACAATTGGATTGTGTACGTACTAAAATTTATAGGGCTGCAATTACGTAGCATCATAATTATATAGCAGGAAAAGTTAGATTTTCCGTTATCATATGATCTTGATGTTTTCTCTTGTTCAAAAACGTTTACTACCAAAATATTTGTATTTAGGTATACCTTGGTGGCTAAATTGTATACAAAAATAATACCTTGATTCAAACACCTACTTATGACAAGATATATGACATAATGTACTCCATACCTTGTTGCTGTTCATACTTGATGTTTATACTCGGCGTCAGTTTCTTGGTTAGAAACAAAATCTTATGTTCAAACACACTGTTTAGATAATTTTTTTTTTTGTTTGTTTGCCTCTCTTCTTCGTTTATTTTGTTATCTTGTCTTATCATATTTTCAAGATGTAGTGGATGCTGGTTGGCGCACAGGAATTATTACTATTTTTTGTGCTCAAGCTGGTGTCAAACTAGTAAGACTTGTTGTAGTTAACACTAGTTGAACCTGCTTCAACGATTTCAGTTGATGGGTTGATTAGTTGTACTTTGTGCAAAAACTTCTCCCAATATAATAAATGCATTTTTTTATGGCTGTTGTTAGTCTTGTTTGGAATGATTGTTTTCAGTAACTACTGCTTGTTACAAAAATGCTTAGGAAAATATAAACAGCAAACAATGCAACCCAAGAAACAATGAATATTTATGACGTGAATAGCATTTTTGCTTTATTCAGATGAAAAGAGTGTAATTTTTCATCACACATTCTCCTTGAAACCTTGAAGCAAGGATACTCCCCTTTGTGCTGAACATCGGAGTGGAGGATCACTGTGTGAGCTACCATGGAATTGTTGGTTGGTGGTTGATATGAGCCTCATGGTGATGGAAGCTTGTGGCAAACTGGAACCCAGAGGCTAACACCTCTAGTTCATTTTTTTGTTGAAGGAATTATAGCTACATTTGTTGTGAGAATCTTTTATAGGAATTATATGCTGCATTGCAAAATTCTTTTTTCAGGTTTAATTGTGATATTTTGTTATCTTAAAAGTTATACAGATACCTTTATTTGTAATTGTCTCATGTTATCAATTTTTTTATTTTCCTACTGTTATTACTTTACCATTTGATGCCTTTTTCCTTTGCAGAAGTGTGTATTTTAGGGGTTCCAGCCCTAATCAACTCTGTTTCTCTGCACATGTTGTTCATCGTTCTCTAGTAGTTGATGTCGCAGTTAATGCTTGAATTTTGAGTTCTAATTTTTTTAATGGCTGTTCTTTGTAATTTTTTTTTTTTGGTTATTATAGTTTGGTGCAAAAGACCACTACTCAGTAGATGTGTATTTCATATTTCTGCTGAATACTTTTGGATAATGTTTTATCTCAAAGTTCAAATCTTTTGGTCGTATATGCACATTTGGGTCTATTCCATATGTGAAGGTATATTTTTCTATCGACACCTCATTTATTGTACTGCTCTTTTATTACTGTTCCTGATGATACTAAAAATTTTATACTTTTTAAGTTGTGAATATATCTTTAAGTTGTTAAGATTATAGGAGCATCTGTATAAACAGTGAGTTACTGATTTGAATTCCCTAATATGAGAAGTGTAAACTTTAATTTCATATGAATTACTTACCTCCGGTACTGTCTTTAATTGACTGGAATTCTGCAACTTGTTTGAATCCCCAACCAATACATTGTGATTCTTTATTTGAATCCAAGTATACTTCCTATTGTTTCTTTTTGACAGATATTGGTGATTTGAGTTTTGAATTCTTTCAGATTCAATACTTGTACACACAAACACACCTGCACAGACAGGCGCACACAAATTGGGTTGTTTATGGACAATTAGATGTAGGCTGGCCTGTCTGATTATCTGAAGTCATTCTTATTCGGAAATTATAGTCTGGATCTAAGTCACACAATTCACGAACTGCGTTCTAATTCTCGAATTGGCGAATTGGGAGCTAATCCCGGTCACATCCACAAACTCTAGTGGTCAAATTCTCAAACTCAAACTGTCAAATCCTCAAATTCTAATCTGAATCAATAATTAATTGTCACGTGTATTGTTATGTTATTTAAGACACATGCTGTGACTTGATAAATGACTAACAAAATATTGCTTGCAATTGAAAGCAACAATCAAATGGTCGTTTAGTTTATAGACTACTATATATTAAGTATAAAAAGTATTTTAGTACATAAACCTATAACAAAATAGAAAAGTATTATAATAAATTTAATAATGGAAAAATTAAATATATTAAAATAAAAAATATAATATAATATAAGCGCTCTCGACCCTATGAATTTTAAAAATGAACGTTCTCATGCTCCTGCATCTGCTCCAGCTCCCGCTCACAAACCCGCTTTGTGTGACTTAGGTCTGGATATTTTAATGGTTACGTGGTTTCAAATATTTCAAAAACTTCATTTGAAGCACCAGAATTCCTACAGGCTATTATTTAGTTTATTTTTCTAAATCTTTAAATTACTATTTATTGGAAAAGCAATATCAGCAGGATATTTGGACTGTTGCATATGGATATATACTGTTTTAATGAGCTTCTGGTCCATTAATGCCTCCCAACTTGTCTTCGTTGTTCATTAATTGTTGATGCTTTTTATTAAATATGGTGTTTGATATAATTTATTTCATGGGTTTTGTAAAGCTCAAATATATAGCCCTAACTTGTGACTTCGGGTTCCGTGATGAGTGCTTCAAATCTGCATTTGGTTATGAGTTTGGTGTACAGATATATATATATATCTGTATATTCATCTCCATATACACGCTAGTTATGTATATTTATTGTCTCTCATTTGTTGATATGAGTTAAGTGTTCGAGTTTAAATCTATATTGTTCATATACATAGATGGTTTCTATGTTTATGGGTTTTTGTTTTGTTGTCCATGCCATCCAACTGAGCCAAGCTTGGTATTATCTTATGATTATCGTAAATGGCTCAATTAAATTTGTTTTCTGTTTTGCTGTAAAATCCATTTAGATAAGACATGACATAGACTGATGTGAACATTTTGTGAAAAGTAAATTAGAAGGGATATAAAGAGCAAGAAAACCCATTTTGTGAGAGCAATATGACAACATATCTATCAAGTCTTTATTGGTACATCCACTTCATGTATGTTTTTGTCACATGATCCTGTTTGATTTTGACTTTTTTAATGGTTTAAGTTTTGGCTCAGCATCTCTGCACTGGAATTGGGTTGGAGTACCCGTGGCAATGTGGTATGTGGGGCTTGTGTATATCATATATATGCAATTTCTCTTTGTTGCTCAGGCACATAAATAAACGTGTATCTGTAGACCTCAGTCCAAAAAAAAAAAAAAAAAGAGTACTTCTGTTGTCATCTTATTATTTTTGATGATTTTGTATTGTGACTATAAATTGGTGGTTAGTTTTTTTTTTTTTCCATTTTCTTTGAAGGCTACGTGTCTGTCCTTTGCTCCATTACCAAGGTATGTTTCTGAGCACTTACTTCAGAGAGAGAGAGAAGAAGAAAGAGAGGAAATGAAATTTTAGTAAAACTGGAGAACAAATCATCACCTTATTCACTTAACAATGTAATCCATGAAACTATTTTTTTTGGCCCACTAGCCAAATTAAATAAGTTATTATTATTATTATTATTATTATTGATATAACAAAGAAGCAAGCATTTGAAAACTTTGGACGTTTAATTGTGATGGAATGGTAATTTTGTCAAATGAACATCATTTTTCTGTATGTGATAAATTTTTATTTATTTATTTAATTGATTTCTAACATAAGGGTGACTTGGTATCAATTTAAACTTTAAAGTACCAAGGTGTAATGTTTTTAAGTTTAAAGGCTTAAATCATTCTGAGTCATATAGTTGAGAATGTGAAAATCGTAGCCAAGATCTAATAATGTGATGATGGAATGATAACTTTAATTCCAATGTTTGTTTATGTGAGTGCAAATGTTGGCATTAAGTGTAATAGATTTTAGAGAGACCCATTTTTAGAGAGAGAAACAATCTCTCTATCTCTCTTTCGTCGCGTTCTCTTTGTTCGTTATCTTCTCCCCCCTTTTTACTTCCTCCTCTTTGTGCTTCTTAAGTCTACTCTCACCTCTCTCTTTCTTCTTCTCTTATTTTTTCGTTCTTTCCTTGCCACCACAACCTTATCTCCACCACTCCCTTACCACAAGCCCGTCCCTACCATAACACCACCATTCCCCGCATTCAGCCCCACTCTGACACCCTCCACCGCCAGCTCAACCATTTTGGTTAGTTATACAAAATATTGAAAACTAAATTATTCACAAGTTTAACAGCTTCTACAATTAGTAAGAAAGAAAAAAGCTATTCTTACATAAAAAAAAAAAAATGTACATAAACTATTACTAGAATGATATGGCCGTAGCAATTTTGTAATTAAAAATTATTATGATTAGTGTTTTGTTTTGAAATGGAAGGTTGTTATTCAAACATATTATTCTGTATAAAGTTTCTGTATGAGTTTTCTGTTTGTATAGCATTTACTTTTATTAGAAAACATGCTTTAACAATAGCAAGACTTTTTTTAAATTAAAATTAATTACAGTTTTATCCCCTTAATTATGACTCCGTATCATTTAACCTCCTTAATCTAAAATTTTTTACACTTTGACTCAAAGTCTAAATTGATATGAAGTCATCCCTTATGTTAGACATTTGTTGAAAAAAATAGATGAAAATTTATTATATGACTTGCACATGGTAAAAAAAATGATGCCCTTTTGACAAAATTACCATTGCATGTCAAAATAAAAGAAAATTTCGGACAAAATTACTCTAAGAAGGTAAGGAAAATTTACCCTTGTAGTAAATAGATTTGGCTATTTGGAAAATTTTTTTTAGAACATTGTGGGTAAGAAAAAATGTGAAAGTTCAAATAGGCATAAGGCCATATTTGGAATATAAATCTTATTGTTCAAGGACAAAATACATGACAGAAATGTTAAAAATGACAATTTGCCTATTCCGTTAATGGTGTTAACACTAAAAAGAATTATGATACTTTAGAGGAGTATAAATGTGACATTTTTCAGTTTACAAAGGTTAAGTAATACCAAGTTAAAGTTAAATGGTGAAAATGTAATTAACCCTATAAATTATTAGATGCTTACGCTGGCTGGAATGTCCTTAGAAGTTTTGGCTCAAGATGAGAATGGAATTCCCACATAAATTAAAAGCCGACAAGTTTCGTCTAACCATTCTTTATTGTTTATTCGTAAGAATGCATTGTTGTGCATACATATACATCCCCAAACAAAGCTTACGATTTTGTTAGTCTCTTTTGACATTGGTTTGCACAGTCCCCCATACATGTTGCGTTATTTGTATAACATTCACTACAGCAACAAATGTTTCCGGTATCACACTTGCAAGGTTTACAACTAGGCCACGGGATAAAACCATCGTCACCAAGCATCCTAGCTCTGAAACCTGAAATTCCTCCAAGATCATGTTCTACTTCATTGTGCCAACCTTGTCTGAAAAACAAAGAAAAACAAAAACAAAATGCATGTAGTTTAAAGACCATAGATATAAAGTTAGCAGAGAAGAAACAATCACAACTTTCATGTTTTGTTGAAATAGATGCAATACTCAAATTTACCCACTCACAACAAAAGCAAATGGAGGAAGGGATGCTTGCATGGGATAAAAAATAAAAATAAAAAGAGGGGAAAAAACTAGAAATTACTATTGCAACTTACATTCATGAAAAGCCAAGAGGGTGAGCAATGCAAAACAGGAGAGAGCCAAGTAAGATGTGATGTAGTTTTTAGTTGCCATGAAGGTTTGAGAGAGTACTATTGTGCACTAGCAACCACTTGCTATTTTGGGTTTTATAGCCATTCAACCATGGTAATTACCAAAAATCCATCAAATTTGGTAAAACATTAAATGCGACATCTCAAATTTTGCAGAGCATTAATTGCGATATTGGAAGTTAATAATGGATTGAATCTTTCCATTCCATTAAGAAAATGCTATTTTTTAAAAAAATTTCACAAGAATAATGTAATAGTGACATTTTTGTAAATAAGAGCCATAAAAATTAGTGTTTTATTTTAAAGTGAATGGATGTTATTCAACCAAATCATTATGTTGGTATATTTTGTATAAATTTTTTGGTTGTATAACGTTACTCTTTAATTAATTAGGGAGTACACTAAAAGAGTATAATGCGATGAGATGACTCAACTATAGATATTAATGTTTGCAAAGATTAAGATTAATCATGCTAGCATCATTCCTTAACCAGAGCATTGCCATTCTGGCACATACATCTATAGTGATTGATAAAAGGGCAAAATTTGTTGAGAATGGAAGGGCCATCTAAGTGGTCAGATAAATCATGGGTTGGAATCAATGACCTGAATGATGAAACCATTACCATTTGGGTACACTATCATTCACCCACTCTGGCACATGCACCTATGGTGATTGAAGAAGATGTTCGATCCTGATGGTGGTTTCCCAGGTAGGGAGAAGTTCATTTGCTTTATAACAAGAAGATATCAATGGATGCTTGCCATACCCACCCCATGAGATGATGATGATGCTTTCTCTCTCTAAAAATGAGTTCCTCTAAAAACTTTCACACTTAATTCCAACATTTGAACTCACGAATCATTCAACTCATTAAACTAAAAGTCCTTGTACTTTCATCATTCAAAGTCGAAACTGATATTAAGTCACCCTGTCTGTTAAAGATTTGTTAAACAAATAGATGGAAATTTGTCATGCGACTTGCACATAACTAAAAAATAATGTTCTTTTGATAAAATTACCATTGCCTCAAAATAAAAGAATTTTTGGAACAAAATTACTCTCAGAAGATAAGAAAATTTTACCCTTACAGTAAATGGATTTTGCTATTGGGGAAAATTTTTAAAAATTGTGCTGCAAAAATTCAAATAGGCCTAAGACCATATTTGGAATATAAATCTTGTTGTTTAAAGACTAGAACACATGATATAAACGTTAAAAATGTCAATTTGCTAATTCCGTTATATGTTCTAACACTGAAAAGGATTATGATACTTTAGGAAGTGTTTATGTATCATTTCTTTATTATACAGTTTAAGCAGGTTAAATGATATTGAAGTATAGTTGAGGGTAAAAGTGTAATTAATCCTTTAATTATTCAAGCAGGTAAAGAAATTAGATATATAGACAGGCTACTCTACATATCTGCTAGAAAGCATCGTCTCTCAGAACTAAGAATCCATCTACAGGGTAACCAATTGCACTTGTGTCAGAGCCGAAACTTAAATTCATTGCATGTCTTGAGTGTCAAAAAGTAGGTTTAACCCTACAAAATAACTATCACTACAAGAAAAATGGCCTTTTGCGATGAACTATTTGTGACGGCTACTTATGCCGTTACAAAAACCTTTTTAATCACGACGGCATCTTTTGAGACACAAAAAATGGATTTTGTGACAGCACTATTTGCGACGGCTTTGACACTGTCGCTAAAAAGATTAAAAAATGACACCATTTTGAATGTCAGACGCGGACCCCTTATTTGCGACGGTGCCACCGTCCTACTGTTTTAAATAAAACGATGCCATTTTAATTGTAAACGACGTAGTTTCGACCCAAATTGATTTCCTCTCTTTTTGCTTCTCCTCCCCTCTAATTCCCAGCCCTGGGATCGATCGTTGACTGCGCCCTCAACCCTCCCTCTTCCCTCTTCCCTCTTCCCTCATGTTGGCTGAGAGAGGGTGACGATGCTTGGAAGCCTTGCTGCTGGAACCCTCGCTTGGAAGTTGTGGAAGCCCTCGTTGCCGGAAGTCTTGTCGACTGATCAGCCCTCCCTCTTTCCTCTTTCCTCTTTCCTCACCGCCGGTACCCCTCATCGACAAATCCTTTGCCATGGGTGCCCTCGCCGCGAGAAGTCCTCACCGACTGGTAAGCTTCTCTCTCTCTCTATACCATCGCAGCGGTAGCAACCCGTCATCACCTTTGCCATTCATTACGGTTATCAATCATCAGCAGTATGTTTACCAGAATTGTTCACATTCGTTTCTAACTTATATATATGCACTCCAGCACAAGCACAGCAGTTACTCTCTCTACATCTCTCCATCTTTTAGGAGGTTATGGTTAAATCTGTGTTCTATCTCCTTTCTTCTCTTTCTCCACACACACACACACACACACACACACATATATTAATTTATTTATGCATCCAGTTTTAGGTTTCTCTACTAAATTTATCCATGGTTCAATATCAGGTTCCATATATGAAACTCTACTCAACCAAACAACTGTAATGAAAAATCTTACGAAATCCTTTATTTTGTGTGTCTTTGGAAAATTAGTGAATTCATTTCAATGAAATTTTTTTTTTTTTTTTGTAGAGTAAGCATATATTGTTTTTTCCTGATTTGATTCACGTGTCGATTAATTTTGTTTGAAAAGTTTACTTGCCCAACGTGCCCCCCAACCCCCCCCAATTACATTGACGTTATTATGAATTGGTGGAATATATAGCAATGGCTAGTGTTGGACTGTTACCAGTAGAGAACTTATCCTCTAAAAAATAACTAGTGTTGGCTGGTCCAAAACTGTATGCATTAAGTTTCTGTCTAATTCCGGTAGCTAGCATGGTTCATGTATAAATCAATTTCCTGGTCCAAAGAATATTGTCCTCGCTAAGACAGAGAGAGCCATTTCTCTAGCCTGCAGAGGACATTGTGTTTGGAAGGGAGTTCATCACATTTTGAATGTGTTTTGGATTACTGTATTTTTTATGTGACAATAGCATGAACTGGTTTTGCCATTTTTATCTTTGCAAGGAGAGAGCACAACCAATTAGAATTTCACACTAATGTAAAAATCTCTTTCATTTCAGTTCATAAGTTTATGTGCATATATGTGTATATATCTGAGAAAGAAGCACATATCGAAGGCTTGCAGGTGGGTTTTGTGAAGCCTGCCCATCTCAAAACCTGTGCAACATAACAAGCTAATAAGCCTGCTCATCTCTCTTTTTCCTTTTACTTTTTTAAAAAAACAAATTTTTTTGAGCCGCTTGAGTACTAAAACCGTTAAACGAACTCGAAAATTTGTCAAATTTGACACATAGCAACGTCTAGGCACGAGTGACGTGTGGGAACAAACGGCATAGTCTCCGAACTCTTGGGGTGAGAGTTGTGCCATTTTTTTTCCTCTTTTTCCTTCACTGTTTAAAAAAAAATTTGTTTTTTCTAGTCGCTTGGGTACTAAAACCCCAAAACGAACTTCGAAGTCCATCAAACTTGACACGTGTCAACGTCTAAGCATAAGTGACATGTGAAAATAAACTGCACGATGGCCAGACTCTCGGGGTGAGAGTTGTGCCATTTTTCTCTCTTTTGCCTTCATTTTAAAAAAAAAACTAGTTTTTTCGAGTCGCTTAGGTACTAAAACTCCAAACGGACTCAGAAGTCCGTTAAATTTGACACATAACAATGTCTAGACATGAGTGATGTGTGAAAATAAATGGCACGGTCGCTGAACTCCTGAAGTGAGAGTTGTGCCATTTTTCTCTCTTTTTCCTTCACTTTTCCAAAAAAAAAAAAGTTTTTTCCAGCCATTCGGATACTTAAACCTCCAAACGGACTCGGCAGTCCATCAAACTTGACACGTAACAACTTCTAGGCATGAGTAATGTGTGGGAACAAATGGCACAGTCGCCGGACTCACGGGATGAGAGTTGTGCCATTTTTTTCCTTTGTTTCCTTCACTTTTTCAAAAAAACATGTTTTTTTCGAGCTGCTTGGATACTAAAACCCCCAAACGAACTCTGAAATCTGTCAAACTTGACACATAGCAATATTTAGGCAAGAGTGATGGGTGGGAATAAACGGTATGATCGCTAGACTCTCGGGGTGAGAGTTGTGCCATTTTTTTTTTCTTTTTCCTTCACTTTTTCAAAAAAACATATTTTCGAACCCTCAAACGAACTCAGAAGTCCGTCAAATTTGACATGTAGTAATGTCTAGGCATGAGTGACATGGTTTCTACAATCTTTTTTTATCACATTCAATGGCATTGTTGGTATTATGCAAACTTAATACATAACATCAGCATATACCGTTAGACTGCCTAATGGCGGGCTAACTGCAAGGGGAAATATGTTACAAGCTTTTAAAAATAAGGGAGCACATTGTAATTTCTAGAACGTGAGGAGTGCTATCCTATATTTTAATAAACCTCAAGGGATGTCAGTGTAATTTACCCTTTATTCATTTATGTGGAGGAGCTTGAGAACCCATCAAGCTATCACGCCAAAGTAGCTCAATCCTAAGAGTGAAATGAGAAAAAGGATCCACCTGATAGAAATTTGATGGCCAATGGGTTGGGCTAGAAGCCCCAACAAAAATAATGCAGTTAAAGTGGACTCCTGGGCCCCAAAAAAAAGCTAACTAGAATTCACTGTTTATTGCTCATTTTCCTGTTATGCATTTTAGTACCACCTTCAACCGGGGCTCTTCGTGACCTGGAAAAGGGAATTGTACGACCCGACAAATTTGATTTACAAATGGCTCCTAACATTATTTATATTTTAAAATTAATGCATAATAGCCGTTTAAAAGTGTGGAGAAGAGGTTTCAAAATTTGGGGCACGAAGCTTCAATGGATAAAATAAAATGATTGGAGACATCAACTTTTGGAATTTTGGTCTTTTTTTCTACCTTTTAGAATAGTAGTAAATATATAAATATTGAATGGGTAAGAGTAATTTAATTTAGTATAAGAAAGATGCTTAGGATTGTGTGGTTTATTTTTTTGAATATTAGGTTTTTTTCTAGTAAATAAACTGATCCAAATAAAATTACACTAGCTAGTACAAAAGGTCTAAGCTGAAAGCAAATCCAAAGGACTAGTTAGTTTGGATCAACTTATTTATTAGATTATTTAATTATTTTTTAATTAAAATTTTATTTTTTAAACTTATTTCTGACTATAAAAAGAACTACGCAAAAAGTCACGAACTACTCAATTAATTCAGCTGGTAAGTTGATCAACGAGAAATTGCCAAAAAAGCAACGGATTGTGGTAGTAAAGGTTTTTTTTAGGCTGCATGAGCAAAACAAAAGTGTCAAAAGTTCATATTATGTTCAAAATAAGCTCTCTTTTATGGGTCTATCTAATATGCTTAGGGCACATGTTAGGCATGTATTATCTAAAAAAATATAATATGAACTCACATCTATACTATGTATTATAGCAATAGGTTGTTATAGGTAATTGATTTTCAAAGTCTTGATTCTTTTTTTTCAAATTTTTGAATTTAGAAAATAAATAAATACATATGTTGTGAACCCATTGGTCATTTAACTAAAATGGTAATGTTATTTTAACTTGACATATTTTCAATATAGTAACTTTGAACATTCAAGATAATATTCAAATTTTATATAAATGTGTTATTGTTAATTCTTTAAAACTAATATGGTAACTAAATCCAATAGTTTTTTTTAAATTCCTAAAATATAGCCCCTTCCCAAAATGTTTTAGGTTCATTACAACTTAGTCTTTAGCTGAATCTACAATTAGATATTATAGCAATAGGTTAGCAAATCTTTGAGGCTGAAAATTCTAATCCAATTTTCTCACTTTTTTGAATTGGTAATATGCACAAAAAAAAAAAAAAAACATGTCTTGATACTACTGGTTGTTTTAATGGTATTCTTTTTACTTTAAATTTTATTCTATTTTTTCACTTAGTTTGTATGGTAAGTTTTTCAAATTTTCTTCAATTTTGCTCCTTATGTAGAATCTTTAACAAAAATAAAAAATGATTTATAAATTTTGATGAGAAGAAATACATAACAAAATTTTGGCAAAGCCTAATGAAATTTAAATAATTGTATTTATTTGCTTAGCAATAAATGAATGACTGGTACATTCTTTTTAAGTTTTAAGTATGAAATTGAATTAAAAGTGTTTGAATTGTCCAGCTTTAGTAGCCAAATTGAATCCAAGGCAAATTTTTTAATTGTGCTAATATTATTAGTATGAATATTTTCTTAATCTCTTTATTCATATTTTTAGTAAGTTTATATTATTTTATTTTTAAAAAACAAATAATGAAAAATAATTTTTAAAATTTTAAAAGTATATCATAGACAACAAATAAATAATAAGTAATTCAAGTATTTTCATTTAACTATTTAAATATAAATGTTTCTAGAAAGCTTGATAGTGCTTTAGTACAACCATTGTGATAACAAATTTTTATTATATAAATGCACATGTTTTGGTTAAGTTAGAGTAGGGGTAGACATTGGGCGGGAAGAGCTAAGCTCGGGCCGGGCATACACTAAAAACAAATCTCATCAGGCCTAAAACTAAATCTCAAACCTACCTAAAATAAAATCTATAATTTCCAAGTAAGCCTATTTAACCTATAAATATTTTTTTTTTCAAAAAAATAATATTAAATAATATAAAATCTATTTAAAAATAATGTTAAATAATATTAAAATATAAAAATATATTATTTTATATATATTTCGAGCCGAGACAAGCTTTAAAAACAATTTTCAAGCTTGCCTATTAAACTAATCGGGCCTAAAAAAGAATCTCAAGCCCTATAAATGATGGGTGGGCTATCAGGCTCATGACTACTCCTAGGTTAGGGAGATGGTTACCCCTATTAGTTCAATTAAACCTACAAGTATCCTTAATCTTATAATATGTGATTTGAGTTAAGCGTAATCTAAGCATGCATACCAATCGTGAAAATAGTTTGCTAGCCCAATTTAAATAATAAAACTAAATTGAAGATCATATTCCACTACATAACTATATTAAATATTTAATAATAAATTATATCTTTCTAACTTAAATTTCAAATCCTTTCCTCTAAATTTGTTATTTTTAGTGATAATATTTAATGCACTTAACACGTAATTCACTTACAATAAGTAGACTCGTGCAAATAAAAAGGTTATAAATCAATATAGCTTCTTAACAAAATCTTAAGTTTATATCGTAGTCTAAGGATTTTTATTACAATTAATTGATAGCATTTAATTTTATAATATGAATATATAAAATTTAATACGATTCATATTAGTAGTGTAACGTTTAAGAATAAAAAATAATTCTTTATTATTACAAAATTTTCTCATTTTTTAAATTTATTCTTTACATCCGTGCTTAGCACAGGTTCACTGTTAGTTAACATGATAACATTTGTCCTCTTTTATTGACACTTATTTCAGAAGACCATACATATAAAATATTAATGCAATATTAGAATTTTAATGGTTCATTACATGACTGAAACCTTCCAACAACGAGTAACAAAATTCTTTGACATTTGAAATATCTTGAATTTATGTTGCTATCTGTTGGATAAATAGTTGGATAAATAATTTCTGTTTAATCACTACGTGTATAATTAGTGATCACAACCAATAAGATAACACGAATTATCTAATTATCAACTAGAAGCAATTTTAACTAGAAGACAATTAGAATCTGAATAAGAACAAACTAAATCGTAACGACTTACCCGGTTGTCGTTCACAAAAATAGAAAATGTAGAAATCGAAAGATAGATCGAGTCGAGTGTTTCACACTCTCTCCTTAAAGACAGATTCACCCCCCACAGTTGGTGCTCACGGGATGATGGGCGTCTGACTCCCAGGATAAAACGATCTCAGCAGTCTTTAGGCAGCACTTCAATAAAAACTGCTCGGCGGCTTCACCAGATGATCTGAACTCTCTCAGGAAGAAAATACGGGAGGAAGAAGGAATTCGTTGTATGCAACAATCGGAATTTTTCTAATGTTATGAATGCTAGAATGCTGCTCTATTTATAGAGCCCAGGTGCCTGTTCGAAACACTGGTTCGAACAGGTACCAGCAGCCACACAGTCCCTTAACGGAGGGACACACCTGTTCGGTCAACGGTTACACCTGTTCGGTCAACGGTCACATCTGTTCGGTCAAACCGTCAGAAATTAATTAATTCATTAATATAAAATTAATTAATAAAATAATTAATTAAGTTAATTCCGACCCTAGCCCAAAAAGGAAAGACTTGAACCGAACCCACAACCCACGCCCACGTCCCGTCCTGAACCGGACCTGACGGGCGGCAGCGCGCGCGCGTGGAGTATTGGGTCAACCCATGGGTTTCATAGGTCCTCCCCCTTTCACAAAAGTGGAGTGCCCCTTGGGGTCCAAACCTTACTCCAAACTTGGGTTATATATGGACAACTTATTTCCCATGAGAAATCAATGTGGGATAACCCACTTTCAACTACATAACCCATATTCAAGGGGGTGACTTTGGAAGCCAATAACTCATTCAATCCTACACGGATTTGAGCAAGTAAATAGTCTAGATTCATCTCCTCTCGGAGGTGAATCCAACGCACCAATGACCCGACACAAAGGATGCATGGGTCCCACATTTATATTGGCTCAAAGATCAACAAAATAATGGGTTTACACCCATTTATTCTAACACTATCTTCATCAAGCGAATAGATTTTATATCTCTATTGCATATTTTAATAATTTTTAAATTTTTTTTTATCAACTTTTCTAAATATTATGTATTATTCCTACATATTTTTTGAATTTCTAAAATCATTTAAAATAATTATAGCATATCGACTCACAATTTTCTATTCAAATTTTTTTTAATTCTTTTCGAACTGTTACCGATACTTTTCCCAATTACTCCAGAATCACGAATTATTGAGTCATACAGCGAGTGAGGTCCACATTTTTTGTACCGTATAACTCTATTCATGCATGTTTGTTAATATCTATCTTAAAAAGTTAAAAGTACCAAACAACATTTACCTTTTAAACAAGGCTAATGGAACAGCGACAAAAGATAAAAGATTCATAGTGGCTTTCGTTTGAGGGTGGCCAAAACAAAGAAGTAGAGAGCCAAGTGAGTTGTGATGTAATTTTAATTGCCATGAAGGTTTGAGAGAGTAATATTGTGAACTATTAACCACTAGCTATTTCGGATCTTATAGCCGTTCAACCATCTAATTTGGTAATTACCAAAAATCCATCAAGTTTGGTAAAACATTAAATGCAACATCTCAAAATTTGCAAAACATTAATTACGATATCTCAAATTAATAATGGATTGAAATTTTTATAATAGATTTGGATTCTCTCTATTCTAGAAAATGATATTTTTTCAAAAAATTTGTATACAGAATCTGTCGAGAATGTATGACTATGATATTTTTATAATTAAGAACTATTAGGATATGTGTTTTATTGTAAAATGAATTGCAGTCATTCAACCACATCATTTTGATTATATTTAAATTTTTTTAGTTGTATAATATTACTGTTTCATTAATTAGAGAGTATAATGGGATGAGATGACTAAGCTAGAGATATTAATTTTTGTTGATACATTTAAAAAAATATATATTTTTATCATCAAAATGAAGTATTTTTCGCACACAACTGATTTAGTCTCACCTCTGGATTAAGATTAATCATGCTAGCATTATTCTCTAACCACAACATCATTTTCTTCAGCGCGGGAGACTCTGTACCATAGGCCCAAAAAAATTACTAATAGTTAATCCTTTTCCTAAAGCCATAACCAAGTTCCGTAACAAGCAGGAAATATAGAATTGTTGACCCACTGTAGAAACATCACAAAAAGAAACTCAACATTTTAACGATGGGACAATTTACCATAGATTGTAACTGAAAATCGGCTAGCCCAAAATTTTGTCAGATAATAAATCTTATTAGATGTTGGGGTTGAAATAATAGAGGAAGTAATTACACTTTTACTTTTTTAACTGACTTAATATCATTTGACTCCTTAAATTAAAAGACCTACACACTTTGCCCCCTTAAAGTCTAGATTGATATCCCAACATCCATTCGGTAAATAAAAATTTGTCACGTAACTTCCACGTGACCAAGAAATTATGTCCTTCTAACAAAATTACCATTGCATCAAATAAAAGAAAATTTTGGACAAAATTACTCTCAAAAGACAAGGAAAATTTATCTTTGCAATAAATAGATTTGACCGTTTGGGAAAATTTTGGAAACATTGTGGACAACATAAGTGCAAAAATTCAAATAGGCATGAGGTCATATTTGGAATATAAATCTTGTTGTTCAGTGAAATATAAGCAATATTGAGATTTCACCCAACTACAGCAAAATCTAACGGGGGAAGGGGTGGCTCGCATGGGCAAAAACAAAAGAAAAAAAAAAAAAGGAGAAAGTACTATTGCAATTTACATTCATGAAAAGCCAAGCAACACAAAACAAGAGAGAGCCAAGTGGCTGTGATGTGATTTTTAGTTGCCATGAAGGTTTGAGAGGAGATTATTGTGGACCAGTAACCACTAGCTAGCTATTCGAGTTTTATAGTCATTCAACCATGGCAATTACCAAAACTTCATCCAATTTAGTAAAACATTAAACACGATATCTCAAAATTTGGTAGACCATAAAAGCATCAAATTTGGTAAAGCATTAAATCCATCAATATCTCAAATTAATAATGGATTGGATTTTCATAACGGATTTGGATCTTGTCTATTCAATTAAAAAAATGCTATTATTTCAATAAATTTACGTAAAAAATCTCATCAGAATAATATGGCAATAACATTTGGTAATTAACAGCTATTAGGATGTGTGTTTTGTTTTAAAATGAATGACTATTATTCAACCTTATTATCCTTGTGATAAATTTTATATAAAATTTTCCCTTGTATAGCAAACAAAAAAATTTATACAAAATTTATTACTAGCATGATGTGATTGAATAAGACAAAACACCTATTATAATGGTTCTTAATTACAATAGTGTCATTGCCATATTATTCTGATGAAATTTTTTGTATAAATTTTTTAGAAAAATAGCATTTTCCATTAGAGAGTATAATGGGATGAGATAACTCAGTTAGATAGAAATATTAATGTTTATTGTTTGCTGATTCGTTAAAAAAAAACTATGTTTAATGCAAAATGAAGTAATTTTTACAGCCTCATCTCTAGATTAGATTAACCTCTAGCTTGTTAATATTTTTCATAAAGCCATAATCGGGTTCTTAAATAGGCAAGGAATACATAATTCTTTTTCCACAGTAAAAACATCACAAAAAGAACTCAACATATTAACAGTTTGAGACAATTCAGATTATATATTGTAACTGAAGATTGGCCAACCCAAAACTCACGAGACAATAATTCATTTTAAAAGACTGTTCATGTAGTTAATTACTTCTGTTCATTTGGATAAATAATGACATGATGTGGTGGACTGTAATATGGGGTATTATAGCCATTCAACCATTTGAGTTTTGTAATTACCGAAAAAAAAAAACTATTTAAACTTGGTAAAGCATTATACAGAACATCTCAAAATTAGGATATCATTAATTATAGAAAAATACTACAATTACCAGTTTTGTTTACCGAATTTTCTTTGTACAAGTGAGTAAATTCCACGTGTATTAAATATTATGAACCCCATCATCTAGTGTTATTCATAATGAAAATTCAGTAAAAATAACCCATGGTTCTAGCATTACTCTTAATTATAACACCTCAAAGAAATGATTGTTTGAATATTTGTAATAGATTAGTGTCCTCTCATTTCTATTAATTAGAGAATTAACACGTCAACAAAATCAAAATAAAGAGATGATAGGAAGACATCAGCTATGACATTTTTTTTTATAAAAATGCAAGGCAATAAGGAAAAGGGAAGGAATTGGCAGGGTTCAAACCCTGGGTCTAAAGTGCGTGAACCATTGTGGCAGACCTAATACTAAACTATGTCATCGTAAACCACCTAAATCTTTGATGTTATGTTTAAAAAATAAAATTTTATTCCAACATGAAGTAATTTTTGCTGTAAGCATAAAATTGATCATAAAACATGACCATGAATTATATGTGAATATAAGAACATCAACATGATTAAAGATTCAAGAAGGATGCAAAACTTAAATGTTTGCTCCATGATTATTTGACCCAATAAAGGATCGGTTGTAATCTTGACGAACACAAGTTAGTGGCAAGTCTTCCTCTCTATACCCACTCTCTGTATGACGGAATTTTATGAAAAACCAGTCTGATAGCGGAATAGAGAGGACTTAGCCTCTATATATATTAAAACCCTAGTCACATTCGGTCCCTCCATAAAGGACTCAATTGACTAACTAGGCCAACACTGAATACCGTCAAACCACATTAATTCAATAGATGCATACTAGCCCATGCATGACAGATCACAACCTTATTGGGCTTACCACGTTTGTCTCATCCAGACCTAGGTCCAACCCGTGTTTATAAAAATAACCATAATTAATGTTAGCTCAATTTAGAATAGTCTAACATTCTCCCACTTGAGCAAACATTAATTGTAGTGTTGAACAAATTTAAAAAAAAAAAAAATTTAGAAAACGACTCTTGAGTTAGAACATAGAAATAACTTTATGTGGCCACAATTTTAAAAAATCAAGTAGGATGAGAAACAACACCTAAAACAATCCGGTCCAACAAGAATATCAATATTGAATCAAGGCAGTCATTACATTATTAGTCCATGCAAGACCACTCATGGTTACAAATACTAATAATCCTATAGACATGGATTAAATGTGGTAGTGTGGTGGGAAAAAACACTCCGTATGTGATTTCATAATAGTGCTAATCCTCAATCAGTCCTCAAATGCTCTTTAACTGTATGCTCAATCAATAAGCAAGAGAATTCCTATGGTTTCCAATGAAACCAGCATGTCTTACATAACTATCTCGATATAACTTTATGGTGCAAACACAAGACATATCCCAAATTGCTTAAGTTACACCAAACTTAAGACCATCAATAAAACTGAATCATGAATACATTTATTCATATGATATACAAGCATAAAAAATATATTCATGTATAAATGGCATCAAAGACAATCACAAAATAACTAAAGGTGTCTTAGCACATAAAATCTGCCAAATAATGTAAAGAAAACAACTCCCATTAACCAAGTACATCAAATGACCCACTTACACCCATGTCAGAAACATGTCTACTAAAAGTAACAGGCCTGAGTCTTTTGGTTAAAGGGTCTGCCATCATTTTTTCTATATCAATGTGTTCAATGACGACGTCACCTTTTCTTACTAAATCTCTAACAGACAAATACTTAATCTCAATATGCTTAGACCCACTAGAAATCTTATTATTCTTAGAAAATAATACGACTGCACTATTATCATAAAAGATTTTTAGTGGTCTAGCAATGGAATCAATCACCTTAAGTTCTATAATGAAATTCCGCAGCCAAACAACTTGGGTTATAGCTCCAAAACAAGTCACAAACTTAGCATGCATAATGGAAGAAGCTGTAAGAGTCTGTTTGACACTCTTCCATGAAATAGCTCCTCCAACTAGCATAAAAACATATCCTGAAGTAGACTTCATGTCTTCTACACATCCAGTAAAATCTGAATCTGAATAACCAATAACTTTAAGATTCTTCACTCTTTTGTATACAAGCATATAATCTTTTGTTCTCTGCAAATACCTTATGACTTTCTTTGCAGCCACCCAATGGTCTATGCCAGGATTAGAAAGATATCTACCAAGAACTCCCATAGCAAAAGCAATATCCGGCCTAGTACACACTTGAGCATACATAAGACTCCCAACTGCACTAGCATAAGGA
The DNA here is from genome assembly GCA_033060915.1 of Euryodendron excelsum. Classification (NCBI taxonomy): domain Eukaryota; kingdom Viridiplantae; phylum Streptophyta; class Magnoliopsida; order Ericales; family Pentaphylacaceae; genus Euryodendron; species Euryodendron excelsum. Next base: position 13,059,857 of record CM065383.1, read on the forward strand.
ACGTTTTGCATAGCTTTTACTTCCAAATCATTCTTTGGACATTGACTCTTACTGAATTTGTCATCTTTGGTAACAGGAACATCACCAGGTCTACAGTTTTGCATATTAAACCTCTCAAGTATAGGATTGATGTACCCTTTCTGA